>BPTQ01000008.1:345463386-346081613 GCA_019973895.1 Chrysanthemum seticuspe | reverse complement strand
TCGTCATAGTCTTACTCCGTCCTTGCAGTTTCCCTAGTTGACGAAACCAGTGAGACCTATCGTTACATCTGACCTTCGTTGTACTCCTCAGACTATTACTACCAGGACTATTACAACCCAACTAACGTTCGACATGAAGTCTCCTATCCGTACTAGTCTAACGGAACTACCCGTAGAGAGTCCATGTTTTGACAAACAAACCAACATCACTGGAATATTACTTGAGTTTGTTCGAATACTATAATACCTTGGATTTATATTACTTACGATACACCTTCATCTTCGAATATTTGTTCGAAATTTTTGTGATCTTTCTGTTTTCCAAACCAAAGTCTTCTTACTTTATCGAATACTACTCTTTTATCCACAAAATCTTTCTCTAGAGCTTACACGATGATCTGCTCTTAACTTCTCAGACCATTTTAATTCATTTGTAGCACATTCGAGATCTCTTTCTAAAACACCTATTTTCTCATCATAAGCTATTTCATTCTTCTGAAACCAAACCTTTTGTCTTTCTAGTGTTTTTAAAGCTTGTTTATAAGCTTCTACTTCCACATAGCATTCATTATATTTAGGTTCCATAATATCATAAGCTTGTTTGAGTTCATTATAAGGTCACTACAACCAAACAAACAGTTTTGTACCTGAGAGATGCCCATCAAGGCAATCTGATCATGCCTATCCTCTGAAGTACAGCTTGCAATCAACCCAACATTATCAGGACCATCATTATCAGACTCCTCATGTTGCTTCCAGTCTACATTGCTATCCAGAGTGACCAAAGCAGTTGATCCCTTTGACGTTCCTGCCTCATTCTGATACTGCTGATAAGAAGTGTATCTTGTCTCATCACCAGCTTTCCTGTCTTTGCATTCTCTAGAAAAGTGACCCATCTGTTGGCATGTGAAGCATTTAACCTTCCTCTTGTCAAACCTTGCTGGATCATGTCCTTTGAATCCAAACCTTCTTCCAGCTCTTCGCTCAAAACTCTTGATGTCCATGGAAAGCATAGCCAACTGCCACTTCAGCTTCATTTCTTCCATCTCAAGTGGGTCCACTTGATCAAAATCTTCATAGGCCAGATCCTGCTGAGGATCATAATCAGCAAAGAAAGATCCAAGAACATCTTCCATAATTCCACTGGATCTAGGAAGAGAGCTTGATGAAGGAGCAGCATAAGATGATGAAGGATATGGGCTTGGACCATAGCTAGACTTTGGAGTAGAGGCTCCAACAAATGCAGTATGACTAGCAGACGAAGATGATCGAAAAGGGCTTCTTACATCATGTTCAAGAGCTTTAAGTTTGTTGTATAGCTCATCAAAGGTAAGCATATCCAAACCACCTTTAGCTTTTAAAGCTATGCTTACATGTAGCCAGGATGGAGGTAATGACCTCAGAAACTTAGAGTTACAGTCATCATTATCCGGCTTTGCCTGTAGCTGATTCAAATGACTTAAGATCTTGTGAAACTTATCATAGCCCTTGTAAATTCCTTCCTCTTCAGAGATCTGAAAGTCCTGAAACTGTTGTCTTAGCATGGACTTCTTCAGTCTTCTAGACTCCTCATTCCCACCGAACTTCGCCTTAATTGCTAACCATATATCCTTAGCATCTTGCATGAAGTGAAAATCACTCAAGTGATCCTCAGGAATAGCTTGCAAAAGAATAGTTCTGACCTTGGTTTCTCTCTGAACTGCCAGCAACTCTTCAGCAGTTTTGGGAGGAACATTCATCATATTACCAGCAGCATCCGTGGTAGTTCTCTTCAAACTGTTCCCCTTCATAATGATCTGCCATAGATTCCAATCAATGTTGGAGATCCAGTTCTGCATCTTCATCGCCCAAAGATCATATTCCTCCCTTTTAAGGTAAGGAAACTTAGCATTGCTATTAGCGAGACTTAGTTGTTGCAGATGGGTGGAGTTTTGGTTGTTGGTGAGTTCAGTATCAACATCTGAACCAGGCATGATGATTTTTTTATGGTTGTATGGGTGTTTAGAAAAAGCTTGTCCTTAGTATCGTAGAGACTCTCACGAGGCTCTGATACCACTTGTTGAAACAAACAAAGACCTTGATAGATCTTGAGCTCGTGGATCGTTATGTATGCCTATGTAATCACAAGCACAATAAAAGACAATCTCTACTACTAATGTTTATCAGCGGAATATAAACACAAGTAACAAGTAACTAAGAACTTCTTGATCCTCTATGGATCTTTATATTAACTAAAACTGAATTTTCCAATCGATACATAACTCTTTCTAATGTGTTCCTTTTATAGACAAGGAACCCTAAACAATATCGCTAAACCGTTTTCCAAGAAACGTATAATCATAAAACTAAATAAGATATACACAATCACTTCCTAATAAAGCTCATGTATATCCACACTAAATAAACTAAACACGGAATAAACACTTCCGCAGAAACAAACTAATAACTATTATACTTCAGCAGATTATGTCTTCGGTAGAATCCACTTCATTTTCAGTAGAAACACTTCGGCATTAATATCAGCATAATCCAAACTTCACATAATTCCCAACAAGTAAGATATTACAATTGTGTTCATAGTTATATGCAATATCTAGAATAAAAAAAAGAAAAATAAGAAAAACCTACTAAACATTTGGTAAGTAAATCACAATCACGTCTGGTTAAATAGACCTAAAAGAAAATCACGTTCAACTAATCGAATATGAACAAGAACTCATCAAAGTAAACACATAGTTAGCTATAAGTTGAGTTTTATTGTCTTTCCGTATCAAATATACTCAAATTTTATGATTATGAAAACGGTTATGCTAATCACAGACCACTTATTGATAGTATCTCACATATCAAATTAAAAATCTTTAGTTTCACGACATGCTAATACTATGTTGTTGATTGTTTTTTGCCGAGAAAGTTCGTGTTTAGTCACCTTTTCATCTTGGGCTTTCAGTGAGATACTTTTGGTTTTCACAATTTAGTGATTTACTACTTTGGTGATGTTATCTAGTCAGATCTATGGTAAAGGTTCACATATGGTTTTTTGCTTGCAGCTTTCACTAAGATGGCATGTTGAAGTCTTTGACTTTCAATACATTAACACAATGATTACAACTTACAAGATTTGTTTTATTTCAACACAATAGATCATCAATGGTTTCGTTGCAATTGCTATGTAATAGTATAGGATACATTAACATTCATAGTCTTACAAAATTAGTCATCTTACGTCCTCCACCTATGCAAATAACTCTTTGTGCATTGCTTATTACTATTAGTCTAGCATAAGTTATACAATATTCATAACTAGTCAAATCCCACGTCGGTAGAAGTAATGAAATGCTCCTGCCTTATGTACTACATTCTAAATGGACAATATGTTTTAAGATTAGTATCAAGTTTTCAAAGTTGCTTGTAAATTACACTGTCCACTTTGAATTTTCTAGGTCTTTCATTTCTAACTTGTACCTTAAATATTTTTAATTGTGTTATATAATACTTGATGCAAAATATATTAATAGATTGAGTTTTAAATGTACTTTTTATTGGTATAATTTTTATTAAATATAATATAACACAAATAAAAATATTTAAGGTCAAAGTTAAGAAAAAATGACTAAAAAAGTCAAAACAGGACAATTGATGGAGATAGTATGTGAAAGTTCACATAATGGCAGTCAATCTTTGACAAGTTTATTTGAATTCTTAATCTTTTTTTAACGCGTAAGGAAACATTTGCAAAATTTTATTGATAGCGTTTAATTGGTAGAAATGATCTTTGACAAGTTTATTGATTTCCCAACTTACCTTTTTTGCAAATTTTCTTTTTAAAACTTTTTTATAAGCTAAAAATAATAACTTTTTGTAAGGACAATATTTTTTAGCTTTTTAAATAAGCTGGATATTAAGCTGAGAAAGCAACAACTTAAATATCTAAGTTAACCAAAAGCGAAACATCTAACTGTTTAAGGTGCACAAGCTTAAATAAGCTTGTGCAAAATCTCAATTAAGCTAATTATACTTAAAACTAATCTAATAAGCACTCTAAGCTAAATATAGCAGGACAAATAAACCTATAAGCAATTTAAATCAAATAAGCACTAGGTCCTAACTGCAGTCCAAATAGGCCTAAGGGGGGCTACTTTAGGCTACTAAATAAGTTACTTAAGCTAAAAGCTATCGATTAAAAACCTATACACCGCATAGATAAGCTACTAGAGAACTTATAAACAGCATAGAATACTAACTAAAGACCTCATAAAACCATTTTCAAACTATTTGAATAAGAAATGGGCTTATAAATAGGCTGATAAGGAGGCTGTTTGGGGCTACTTTTGTATTTTTGGGTTTTTTTGGCAAAACATATGCAGACTAAGAAACCATGACTCAGAACATAACCAACCTTGAAAACATGTTTATTAGAGTACTTAGACTTAATAACAACAACTAGATAAGACCTTTTTATGAGTTTTTCAAATTAAGCAGATTTAATCAATTTTGGACATGAAAATTTTGGAAATGAGATTAACGGCTATAAAACTACTTGAAAATGCTTTAAAATTATTTAAAAACTACTTATTAGACTAATCAAGTCTAAAGCAAATTGGATTTTTGGACTAAAACTATTGAAAACAGATATTTACTTGGGTTAAAACCCAAAACCAAACACCCCTTTAACTAACAGACTTCATTTTTTTAGCAATTTCAACCTTAAACTTTGACTGATTTTGACTTATTAAGACTTGATGACTAATAAAAAGTAAATTTCAACAATAAAATAAGCAGTAAATAAGCTGGACTAATATTGACATATTTTTGAGTTTTTCAAGAGTTTTTGATGAAAACTAAAAGCAAGTGACAACAAAGGCTGAAATTAATCACACTTAAGCAACACTAATCAGATCCAATATACTTTAAGCACAAATAAGCAGTAATGAAAATAAGCAGTTTAAAACATGTAAAGGCATAAGAACAGATTTGAAGGCAGAAATCTATTAAAAGCTTTTAAACAGTAAACGAATGGAAATTAAGTTCAAAACTTAAAAATAAAATAAGCTAAGAAACAAATAAGCTAAACCTACACTACTCCTAATCCTAATCCTAATGCCTTCAATCTGTGAGTGAGGAGGGGCTTATATAGCTGAGAGGTGAAGGTTCTAGGAGCCATGGGTCCCTCTTGAAGCTCTTTCCTCAGCCCTTGATTCGGGATTGCCAACATGGCATTCCCTGACATGTTGTCCTAATAGCCAATATTCTATGTTGTCAGGCTTCTAGAAGCATTTTTAAGTTAGGGTAAATTTGGGTGATCGGGGTAAGTGGTTTATGGGAGGAAGGAGAATGGAGGTAAAAAAGGCGCGGGGTGTGTGTACTTTTTTTCTCAACTTGACATCAATATTTTGAATTCGAATTCATGCTATTGTGTGTACTTTGTGACCATTTTACTTTTATTTTTTTCAAAATGTGAAGGGTAAATTGATCATTTTACATGGCAAAATAGTCCTAAAATACACACAATAGCACAATTTTAAAAGGTTGGTGTCAAGTTGAGAAAAAAAAATACGCAACATACAATGATAAAAATGATGTTTTTTTTTTATGCAAATAACCCTTGAGTAAACAGATCACGTCTGATTAAATAGACCAAAAACAAAATCATGTTCAGCTAATCGAATAAAACAAACACAAAGTTAGCTATAAGTTGAGTTTATTGTCTTTCCGTATCAAATATACTCAAAATTTATGATTATGAAAACACTTATGCTAAACACAGACCACTTATTGATAATATATCTAAAATATCAAATCTAAAATCTTTTGTTTCACGACATGCTAATATTGTTATATTGATTGTTTTCGAGTCAAACCGAGAATGTTTGCGTCTAGTCACTTTTTCCTCTTAGCTTTCAGTGAGATAATTTTGGCTTTCACAATTTGTAGGAAACGGTGTACACTTTATTTATTAAAATCAGATTACAATCACAATAAATAAACTAACAGAAACAAATTAACAGCAAATTAAATAACAGACAGAATGGGGTAGAAGCAGAAGATAGACTCTATAATAATACGTAAACGAAAGCAGTAAATGTACGAGGCTCGTATTGAATACGATTCCCTTAAAACAGATTCGCCGTCTGTTTCCCAGGGTACAACGTACGTAGCTGTTGCACAGCCGGACCTAACAAACTTGCCTGAAAGATCGCTGAAAACCTTGCGTGTTTCTGATCGAAGAATTGCTGGAACAGTTCTGTAATGGAGCTGCCTTTTTTTGTGTATTTCAAACTGAATGAGGACGAAAGCAGTAAATGTACGAGGCTCGTATTGAATACGATTCCCTTAAAACAGATTCGCCGTCTGTTTCCCAGGGTACAACATACGTAGCTGTTGCACAGCCGGACCTAAAAAACTTGCCTGAAAGATCGCTGAAAACCTTGCGTGTTTCTGATCGAAGAATTGCTGGAACAGTTCTGTAATGGAGCTGCCTTTTTTTGTGTATTTCAAACTGAATGAGCTACGTTTTATTTTATAGGCAATACCTATCTTGTTCAGCAACACAGTATATACACCAGAAAATAAAAGATATGCATATCTGTTATACAAAAACACGATTTGCATATATCTGTTAAGACTTAAGCACAAAGTCTAAATCTATTCCTAAAATAGATTACAGATATTCTGGAAACTATCAAATAAGGGAACCGAAATTCTCAGCAAAAAGATACCCGCGTAGGCGAGATTTCGGAGCTGCATTCGTGTCCGCAGGAGTTCAGAAGCTTCGAACCCATTTTGGCCCAGAAATCCTGAAATCTGCACCCCCCCTGCGCGCGCGCACGTAGGTGTTGGAGTAAAACCAACAAATAATTTTGAAGGTTTATATCAAGATTTCTATATAAACACACTCCCACTTCCTTTTCTAGGCGATGTGGGATGTGTTTGTTTTCCCAAATTTGTGTTTCACGTGTCCCACTTTGAGACACGATATCTCATTCATATTAACTCCATTTTAGACATACTTTAGCTCGTTGCGAAGCTCTCGTCGAGGAGAACGCAAAGCTATCAAGAAATATAAATATATATAACATATACATATATTAAATAATGTCCAAAATTTTGCAAAACTCATTTTGCAAAACTATTTTCCAACACAATTTACTTCACATATGGTCTTTTTGCTTGAAGCTTTCAGTGAGATGACATGTTGAAGTCTTTGACTTTAACTACATTTACACAATGGTTACGAGGTTGTTTTATTTCAACGGAATAGAATGAACAGATTAACAATCCTTTTATTGCAATTACTATGTGATAGTATAGGATACATCAAGAACATTCATTTCATCTGCCAAAATTAGTCATTTAGCAAACATAAGATATGCAACTTTTAAAACTAGTCTGATCCCACATCGGCAAAAGTGATGAAATGCTCTTACCTTATATACCTCATTGTATCTTGATTATACGAGTTAAGATTAGAACCAAGTTTTCAAAGGGGACTTGTGACTAGGGGTGGCAATTCGGGTTGGCGGGTTCGGGTTGTCAGGTTGGCGGGTCAGAAAATCCCAACCCAAACCTGACCCATTTAAATCATCGGGTCAGCTATGTCAACCCTAACCTGTTTAGACATAACCCGAACCTAACCCGTTTAACCCGTATATATACTTGGGTTGGCGGGTTAAATAGGTTACACGGGTTGAATATGTTAAACGGGTTGAATCGGTTAAGCGGGTTTTGGGTTGACACATTTAACCCTTTTTATATACAAAATTTAGCACATCACACGAGTTAAAAAGGTTAAACAGGTTGCCGGGTCGACCCGTTTAACACATTTAACCCGCATAATAAAATATAAATAATTTTGAGTTTATGAAAAAAAATCTTAAACGAGTTGGCGGGTCGACCCGCTTATTTTATTCACAACCCGAACCTGACCTGTTTAATAAACGGGTTGGATAGGTCGACCCAAACCTGACCCGAAATCTATTTAGTACAACCCGAACCTGTTAATTTTCGTGTCGGTTTCAGGTCGGGTTTCGTGTCGGGTCAGAAATTGCCACCCCTACTTGTGACTATGTGAAAGTACACATTGCCATATTTCCTCTCGGAATAATTTGTATGAACTCTTAACTTTTTGTATTGCTTTATACAAAAAACGTCATTTAATTGTGCTTTCTTATTAAGTGTTTACTTATTTATCTAACTTATCGTATCTTTATCGTAAAGAAGCATTTGCAAAATTTTATTGGTAGTGTTTAGTTAGCAAATCACATTAGGGAAAAACACAACTTAACTGTAATAGGACTATCATATTTTGTAAATCAATTCGTTTAGAGCACTAGCAATCATAGTTAAAGTTTAACCTCCTGCCACGTTAGCGCCACATCAGCTAACGCCACATCAGCTTTAACATTTCACCTTTAACTCACAAAAAAACACCCGCAATCATAACTCAACATTTTGGACCCTACTTTTTAAAAAATTACAATTTACAAATTAAACCCTTAACTATTACATTCATCCAACAACCTAATATTTCATTAATAAACTTAAAAATTACAATACAAAAAATAAATAATAATAATAATAATAATAATAATAATAATAATAATAATAATAATAAAAACGTTACGAATTAAAAAAACTACCACATAAAAAAACTAAATAAAAATTTTATTAAAAAAAAAAAAAAAAAAAAAAAAAAAAAAAAAAAAAAACTACTGCTATAACCACATGGACTAAACTGTAAACACTACAGTACAACAGGGACTAAACTGCAAATTCAAGTAATATATCATCTTCTCCCTCAAACAAAAGCTGTACACACACAAGAACACACACACTGCAAAATTACACACTCAAGAACACACACTTCAATCATGGGGGGGGGGGGGGGGGGGGGGGAGTGAATTTTTTTTTATTGATTTCCACCCTTACCAAGTGTTATAACGCACATTAGTTCTTTAACCCTCAAGCTTTAACGCCACAATAACGTGGGTTGTGGTATGGGTAACGAGCAATAACGTTTGGTGTTGTTTAAGCTTATATAGCGTAATGTGTTCACGTGTCTAATATTCACTTTTCGTATTCTTCACTCTTTAGCCACAATCCAACCCGCAAACTTCTAACCCGATCCCACCTCTATCCAAAAACGGGTTGACTCTAACCCATAAAAGTGAGAAAATAGAAGCCAACAAAATCGACCACACAATAAGGATTGTGGGCGCATTTGTTTGTCTTCCCATCATACCTTTTAGGAAAGGGTAAAGATTCAAAATCACCCATATCGCGAAAAACAACCTACCAAATAACGGACCCCATGATTCGTACCAGTTGCTAATAGCATCCGATATTCTCACTATAACACCGATTATGTTTATGATCAAAAGGGTCAATGGTGGGATCAAGATTGTTGTCCATTTGAAGAGATAAAGCTCGGAAAAATCACCATCGTCTCCTCCTTTTGATGTGACGGTAAAATTTGTGTTGACTCCAGCTAACACTTTTAGGAGACCTTGGAAAAGAGTGTGTAATTTTGCAAGTGTTTATATGAACTTTTAATCCATTTTTTATCAAACACTTGCAAAATTTAATTACAACACAATAGATCATCAATCGTTTCGTTGCAATTGCTATGTGATAGTATAGGATACATCAACAACATTCTTTTAATCTGCCATAATTAGTCATTTACCATAACATAAGTTAAGCAAGTATTAAAACTAGTCCATCCCACATTTGCGAAAGTGATGAAATGTTCCTGCCTTATATACCAAATTGTATACAAAATATGTGTTTTAAGGTAAGAATCAAGTTTTCAAAGTTTGCTATACCAAATTGTATACAAAGGGTATGTTTGGCGCAATGGGTTGGGGCTGAGGCTAGGGCTTTTATTATAAGTCGAAGTTAAAATTTGTATTTTTGTAGACTTGTTTGGCAAATGGGCTAAAGCTTATTATTGCAAAATTACTAAAAATGATATAATTAAATGAGTTTTATGGTATATGTTAGATATTTTTGTGGGTAAATATGTAATTTATGGTTCATAAGCCCGGGGCTAAAGTTTTTAGCCCATTTTATGGGCTAAAGTTTTAAGCCCTTTTTAGGGGCTTATGATTTCATAAGCGCGTATGACAAACGAGACTTATTTTATAAGCCGACTTATTTAAGAAGCCCAAGCCTCATAAGCCCCTCCCCAAACACACCCAAAGTATGCGTTTGAAGGACACACATTTGCTTGTGAGCTTGAGAAGTTTACGTGAACTCTTATTCTTTTTTTTATGTCTACTTAAACTTTGTTGATTTAGACCAAAAAAGTCTTTTTTTATGTCTACTTCAACTTTGTTGATTTAGACCAAAAGAGTCATTTGAACGTGTTTCCATCGACGTATATGGCCTGCTCAACCGATAACTTATAAAGTATTTTCTTATTTAATCAATTTATCGTATCTTTATCACGGAAGGAAACATTTGCAAAATTTTATAAATATTGTTTAGTTGATAGATATGACATTCCGATAAAAATACAACTGGATACAAAATAATTGCAAGTGGAACAAGACTCTTATATCATGTTTTGTAACATGATATAGATCATGAGCATGAAGAGGGGGTTTGTTTAAGCTTAATAGCGGGCTTATAGATCATGAGCATGAAGAGGAAGCTAGCATAGTTGCTTATCTGCAAATGATAAAATAAGCCCATTAGTATCTAGTACATACGAAAATTTATTTGGGACATAAAAAACACATGATAAATTGATAAATTTAGAGGTTTTCATAACCTCAGGAACGGAAAAATTTCCGGTTTGGAGACAAACAGCGGGAAGTGTACAATATGCAACCAACGGGACGGAAGTCAAAGGATAAACAATGGAGTTTTTATACGAAAACCTTTCCATGGCTTTAGACCGCACCCATAACCGTACCAAATTGGACAATGTCGACTCAACATGATTCTGACCGAACAAGATTAACAGGAGAGGACCCTTGAATGCGGGTCTCTTAGGAATACAATAAACCGATCGCCACCCATGGAAATGCATCTTGAACCCCGTTAAGATAGCTTCAGTAACCGAACCGTAAATTCATCCAACCTGTCTACAAAGTATAAGTTAATCACCAGTATCGTAAATCCATCTTGAGCCACTAAGGGATTGTAATCATTTTAAGTTTATTCTTGTTTTATTTTAACACAATACACATCAAGAACATTCATTTTAATCTATCAAAATTAGTCAAATCCCGCATCGGTATAAGTGATGAAAAGCTTTGCCTTATATACCACATTGTATATGGACCCATACGTCTTAAAATTAGTATCAAGTTTTCAAAGGTAGCTTGTAATTATGTGAAAGGTCACATAATTGCAGTTAATCCTTGAGAAGTTTATATGAACTCTTAATCTTTTTTATATCACGTATGGAAACAATGTCAAAAATTTATTGAGAGTGTTTTGCAAAATTTTATGATAGTGTTTAATTGGTTGAAATGATATTTGACAAGTTTATATTTGTGTTCATACTTAGCACATATATATGCAATATCTAGAATAAAAGAGAAAAATAAGAAAAACCAACTAAACATTTGTTGAGTAAATTAGCTATAAGTTGAGTTTATTGTCTTACCCAACTTACCGTATCAAACATACTCAAATTTTATGATTATGAAAACGGCTCTCTAACTATAGACCACTTATAGATAATATCTAACATATCAAATCTAAAATCTTTTTTTTTCACGACATAAATTTGCCGTTCAAAAAAAAAACAATGTCAAAATTTTATTGAGAGTGTTTTGGAAAATTTATGATAGTGTTTAAACTTCCCGGTTAGGACACAACCAGCGGGAAGTGTACAATATGCAACCAACGGGACGGAAGTCAATGGATAAACAACGGAGTTTATATAAGAAAACCTTTCCAATGGCTTCAGACCGCACCCATAACCATACGAAATTGAACAATGTCGATTCAACAAGATTTCGACCAAACCAGCGGGACGGAAGTGTACAATATGCAACCAACTGGACGGAAGTCAATGGATAAACAACGGAGTTTATATAAGAAAACCTTTCCAATGGCTTCAGACCGCACCCATAACCATACCAAATTGAACAATGTCGATTCAACAAGATTTCGACCAAACCAAGAGCCCATCGAAGAACTTGGTGAAGACGATCTGAAAGATTAATGGGAGCAGAACCCTTAAATGCGGGTCTCTTTGGAATGCAATAAACCGATCGCCACCCATGGCAATGCATCTTGAACCCCGTCAAGATATCTTCATTAACCGAATCATAAATCCATCCAACCTGTTTTTCAGATATAAATTAATCGCCAATATCGTAACGCGAGCCAATAAGGGATTGTAATCATTTGAAATTTATTGTTGTTTTTCTTTTTCACATACCTCTTTTCCCCATTCGTTTTTATCTTCGTAACCACAACTAATCACATAATGGTTTCTTTCAAGAGTAATGCAGAGGTTGCACTAGGAGGAACACCGCCGTCTTCCAAATGATTGAACCGTCATAAATTGAATTGTGTTCTCTTTACAGCCCCATGTTCTCATTGCAAACCAAAATCAAAAACTAAAACCATATAAAATATTCAAATTGTCAAAAAAGTAGAATCTTTCTCAACATCAAACATTATCACACCCAAAGATTAAAACACGTATTTATATATCTCTAATATGCCCAATATTTAACAAAGACCGATATTATAAGTTCTTCTGTCTAACAAGAAAAAATAATAGGTAACAAAACAAATCAAAAAATGACAAGCAAAATACATTTGAGACGATTATCCAGTAAAACTTTTTGTATCACGATTGATTTATTTTGGTGATGTGATTTAGTCAAATATATGGTTCACATATGGTCTTTAAGTTTGCAGCTTTCACAAAAGATGACAGTTGGAAGTCTTTGATTTTGGATACATTGACACAATGGTTACAAAATTGTTTTATTTCAACACTATCAATCGTTTTATTGCAATTGCTATGTAATACGGAGTACTAGTCAAATCCCACATCGGTAAAAGTGAGGAAATGCTCCTACCTCATATACCACATTGTATATGAATCATAATTTTAAAGATAAGTATCAAGTTCTCAAAGGTAGCTTAAAATTACGTGTACAGGTACACGTATCTTAAGCCTATCTTTGATAAGTTAATACAAATTCTTAGTTTTTTTATGTCTACTTCAACTTTATTGACTTTTACAAAAAAGTCATTTGAACGTGCTTCCATCAATGTACATGGCTTGTTCACCCGACAATTTATTAAGTGTTTTCTTGTTTATTTAATTTATCGTATCTTTATCACGGAATTAAACATTTGCGTGATTTTATGAATAGTGTTTAGTTGTAGAAATGACGTTTGGATAATAACACAACTCGTTGCAAAATTATCGTAATAGTGGTAGGAGTGTTATATCATTTTATGTAAATCAATTCTTTTAATAGAAATATAACTTATACTAGTATTTGCTTGCTTTAAGCATAGATATTAAAGAAGGATATCGCATACACTACTACAAAAAAAGCTAATTAGATCGGTTAGAAAGCCTTATATAGATCGGTAACCAACCGCTCTATCTAGAGGTGATCTTTATGAGCAGATGCTATATAGATCGGTTCAAAAAACGATCTTTTTAAGAGTATATAAAGATCAGTTAATAACAAATAACTGATTTATTTAACAATTGGTTTTTTGTTTCCTGAGATGTAGTTAGATCGGTTTTAAACCGATCTAGTTAATTGCTATGATTTAAAAAAAATAATACATAAAAATTGGATTTCCCATAATTTAATCATACATAAAACTGCAGGTTTTTCCACAATTGCAATTCATTACCCCATACACAATAATATTCTAGTACAAATAACTTAGATAAAGATTAACATTTAAGTTACAAAACAACTTCAACTGAAAAATAACAATTGCAACATAATACAACACCCACAAAATAAGAGTTCATAAGTCCAACTAACGACTATCCAAAAGTCCAAGCTGATGCTCTGTTGCAAATATACAGGTAGAATGTTATTATGACTAAAGAGTTCACTCCTACCTCAAAATAAGAAAAGCAATCAAGAATGCCAAAAGAGTAAAGCTTGATGACCTTTGGAACCATATCCTTAAGGTGTTTTCGTAGTTGCTGTCGTTGTTACGCGTTGTCAACACAACAACAAATAGTCAATGATAAGGAATTGGACATACATTTAGTCTGGTATTCTTCATTTATGCATCGAGTTAATAGATTCTAGACCTGACAATTCCAACCCATTTTAACAAAAACTGGTCATGTTGGGTAAATTTTCACCACCTCAGAGGTCAGATTGGGTGAGGTAAAACTGGAGTGATGGGTCCAAATGGGTCATCTGATTCTTTGTTTGAAATCAAGAATGGGTCAAATGGGTCTCAAAATGGGTCATCATAGCTCCTTTGTTTATTTAACATAGCTCCTTTGTTTTTTTAACAGATTCCATAAGCAATTTTGACTTGTTTGATCCATGACTCACTCGACCCATAACCCACTTGACCCATGACATAAAAAATTTGTTGAGAAAACATAAAAAATTACTTTCTTAGCAACACAAAATATTTGTTGAGAAAACATAAAAAATTACTTTCTTAGCAACACAAAATATTTGACTGTTGTAGATTGCTACTCTTGTTTACTTTGAGAACTGATCAAGTTTATTATGCATTAGCAAATTTTTGTAACTAACACTTAATCATAATTATGTGATTTGTTAGCATTTACATTTGAATATAGTTGATATGTGTTTGTATAATACGTTGTATTACTATCAAAAAAATATACACTATGTTTATAGGAGTAAAATATACACTATGTGATATAGGAGCAAGATATTTACAGTTGTGTTCATAGGTATATACAATATCTAGAATTAAAAAAAATAATTAAAAATAAATAAAAATAAATAAAATAAATACTAAACGTTTCTTGAGTAAATTAGAATCATGTATGATTAAAATCAAGTTTTCAAATTTTAATCATACGTGATTCTTATTTAGCTAATCGAATATGAACAAACACAAAGTTAGCTATAAGTTGTGTTTATTGTCTTTCCGTATCAAATATACTCAAATTTTATGATTATGAGAACAGTTATGCTAACCACAGAACACTTATTGATAATATATCTCATATCAAATCTTTAACTACATTTACACAATGGTTACTAGGTTGTTTTATTTCAACAGAATAGAGTGAACAGATTAACAACCTTTTTATTGCAATTACTATGTTATAGTATAGGATACATCAAGAACATTCATTTCATCCGCCAAAATCAGTCATTTACCATGACATAAGTTATACAATTTTTAAAACTAGTCAGATCCCACATCGGCAAAAGTGATGAAACGCTCTTACCTTATATACCTCATTGTATCATGTTAACACATTTTAAGATTAGTATCAAGTTTTCAAAGGGGACTTGTGATTATGTAAAAGTAGGGGCGGATACGAGCCGCTTGTGAAAAGCTCGAGATCGGCTCGGTAAAAAGTTCGAACGAGCCAAGCCTAAACGAGCTCGAGCCTAAGTTTGGGCTCATTTAATAAACGAGCTCGAGCCCTAGCTCTATAAGAAAAGCTCGTTTAGGCTCGTGAGCCTAAACGAGCCCTAGAAATATATACGTATATATATTTTCTATATGTATAACATTGTTAACGAGCTCGAGCCTTGTGTTAATGAGTCGAACTTTGTGTTAACGAGCCAAACTCGAGCTGAGCCTAAACGAGCCCTAGAAATATATACGTATATATATTTTCTATATGTATAACATTGTTAACGAGCTCGAGCCTTGTGTTAATGAGTCGAACTTTGTGTTAACGAGCCAAACTCGAGCTTTGTGTTAACGAGCCGAGCTCCATTTGAACTTTACACATCATATAAATTAGTCGAGCTCGAGCTTGTGAAAAATTTCGCGAGCCGAGCTCGAGCTCAAAATGTTAGGCTCGAAACGAGCTCGAGCTCGAGCTTTTTATATATAAACGAGCCGAGCTCGAGCTCTGACGGGCTCAGGCTCGGGCTCGGCTCGGCTCATTTTCACCCCTATGTGAAAGTACACATTGCCGCATTTCCTCTTAGAAAAATTTATATGAACTCTTAATTTTTTGTATTGCTTTATACAAAAAGGTCATTTAATTGTGCTTTCTTATTAAGTGTTTACTTACTTATTTCTAAACTATTCGGCTTATATAACCTTAATATGACACAAAATGTTTTTAATTGAAATCTTTTATACAAATAATTATTTTCTTTTTACAAAATTAGCAAATCCAAAATCTGGCTTCGAAAGCACTTATTTCTAAGCATCTTATAAGAACTTTTTTTAAAGCGAAAGCAAAAAAAAGCAAGCAATCCGAAACACCATTTGAATACTCGAGTTTGATTCAAAAGTTGAACTCGAAAGACCAATAGATTAGCTTGAGCTCGACTGAACTTAAGGAGCCTGAATCCTCATGCTTCTACAATTCTAGGTTTATCTGCCTCTAAACCACTGTAAAAGTGATATATTGGACAATCATCAAATGTATCACTAGGTCTCGACCCTTTCTTTATCTACACACATTCACTAATAAACATTTCTTACTTCTTTTTGTAACGTGTTCGCGTGTCTAATCTTCACTTTTCGTATTCTTCACTCTTTAGTCACAATCCAACCAGCAAACTTCTAACCCGATCACTCCTCTATCCAAAAACGGGTGACTCTAACCCATAAAAGTGAGAAAATAGAAGCCAATAAAATCGACCACACAATAAGGATTGTGGGGACATTTGTTTGTCTTCCCATCATACCTTTTAGGAAATGGTAAAGATGCAAAATCACCCATATGGCGAAAAACAACCTACCAAATAACGAACCCCATGATTCGTACTAGTTGCTAATAGCATCCGATATTCCCACTAAAATACCAATTTTGTTTATGATCAAAAGGGTCAATGGTGGGATCAATATTGTTGTCCATTTGAAGAGATAAAGCTCGGAAAATTCACCATCGTCTCCTCCTTTTGATGTGACGGTAAAGTTTGTGTTGAATCCAACTAACACTTTTAGGAGACCTTGGAAAAGAGCAAAAAGGATGTGTCGAGACACCACCGATAACCCAAAATTGCTCGTTTCTCCATAAATTGTCTATCCCGACACCTCCCCATTGGATTTCTAAATTTTTGTTACGGCGATGGACAAAAACATGAGCATGAAGAGAATGCTAGCATAGTTGCTTATCTGCAAATGATAAGCCCATTAGTATCTATACAAACAAATAAACATTTGGGGCATAAAAAACACATGATAAACTTCCCGGTTAGGAGACAAACATCGGGAAGTGTACAATATTCAACCAACGGGACGGAAGTCAAAGGATAAGCAACGGAGATTATATATGAAAACCATTCCAATGGCTTGAGACCGCATCCATAACTGTACCAAATTGGACAATGTCGACTCAACAAGATTTTTACTGAACCAAGAGCCTATCGAAGAACTTGGTGAAGATGATCTGAAAGATTGATAGGATCAGACCCCTTGAATGCGGGTCTCTTTGGAATGCTATTAACCGATCGGCACATGCATCTTGAACCCCGTAAAGATATCTTCAGTAACCGAAACGTACATCCATCCAACCTTTTTTTTTAATTACAAGTTAATCACCAATATCGAAACGCGAGCCACTAAGGAATTGTAACCATTTTAAATTATTCTTGCTTTAATTTTTCACATATCTCTTTTCCCCCCTTTGGGTTTATCTTCATAACCACAAGTAATCACATAAATGGCTTCTTTCAAGAGTGATGCAGAGGTTGCACCAGGAGGAACACCGCCGTCTTCCAAAAGATTGAACCGTGTTCACCCCTAATATTTACAGCCCCACGTCTTCATTTTGCAAACCAAAATCAAAAAGTAAAACCATGTAAAATATTCAAATAATGAAAGAAGTACAATCTTTCTAATATGTCCAATATTCAACAAAGACCGATCTTAAAAGCAAAAATAACAAGCTAAATACATTTTAGACAATTATCCCGTAAAACTCTTTGTATCACGATTTATTTACTTTGGTGATGTTATTTAGTCAAATCCATGGAAGAGGTTCACATATGGTCTCTTTAGTTTGCAGTTTTCACAAAGACGACAATTTGAAGTCTTTGACTTTGGATACATTAACACAGTGGTTACAAAATTGTTTTATTTTAATACAATAGATTATCAAACTTTTTGTATCATGATTTGTAAGACACATCAAGAACATTCACATAATCTACCAAAAATTGTAACACCCCAACCCGACAAGGGTAGAAGTGTCACATTCTGGTGTCATGTCAGAACATACAAATAAAATATTTACAAACGGAAACCTTAAAAATGAAGTATCAAATCATATAAACAATTGACTGACGAAGAAAATACAATATCCAAAATGAAATGAAATATCAAAAAAAAAACTCTTCAAAGTAAGTCCAAATAATAAGGTAACTAGGGTTGGTCCACTCAGAGAATCCAACTCTCAGCCCATCTTCAAACCTAAAACCTGCCGCATGAAAAGAAATGCGGCTGAGCTTAAAAAGCCCAGTGAACAGATATAACAAAACGAAAGCTAAATAAAAGCAGAAACGAAATAAAACAAAGGAAACTGATAACAAGGTCGCAGCAAAAAGAGAACAATGAGTCAAAGGGGATCCTGCAGAACACAATTATACAGATATCCAACAAGAACAGATAACAAGGAGAACGAAGCAAAGCAAAGCATCGATGACATATATACAAGCACATACAAACCAAGCGTACAAGTACTGAAACATAAGCAAGCATGGCAGGCGTCGTATCCACACAACATATATAATTGTGTAAGGGTTGTCAGAAATATAAAAGCAAGCGGAAGCAATTAATTAGTAAGTGAGCATGGCAATCACACAGGTCAAAAACCTTTAGTTGAAAACATAACCAGTATCATAACAACGGAAGTACTAGCAGCAGTCAAAACATGGTAGTCACACATAACAAGTAGGAATACAATATAAACGATATAATTGAATGAATTAATAGCATAACAGGGAAACTAAACAAATTAACAAACCAGACGTCACAAGTTGAACCATTTACCCAATCAAACTGTAGCATAAACAGAAATGCAACATGGCAGGTCAACAACAAGCAGATAAGGATACTATCGGATAGTCATAGTCCACGAAATTAACTGAACGAAGTACACATGATAAACACACAAAACTATCGATTACACACAAACATGGTCACCAGGCAAATCAGAGGGTCACATAACAGTGAGATCACATATCATCAGATGACAACAAGTAAATCAGATAGCCATATATTAATCATGTCGTAGCAGAGAAATCAGTAATAACATAAAACATAAATAGCATAAACAAATCCAATAAACATATAATAACCCGGTACGTGAATGGAACGAGTAACGGAATGAGAGTGTAACAGATCAAAGCAATGGAATATATATATCTTGGTAGTAGAGTGAGTCATATAAGGGTACTGAGTAATGAACAATTAACGTAGCATATGGTGCGTTGGGGAATACATAAGGTACAATATAGGTATATCAAAAGTGTAAGGGTTGTCAGAAATCTACCACGAGCCCGGAACGTATCATATCATATCATATCATAAGTAACCATTGTATTCGGAGGGGTGACCTCGGAATACCATATATAGTAGGAGGGGAGACCTCAGTAACCAATGGAGTAGCTAGCTCCCAGACTGTGAAGACGCGTATTGCACATGACATCATTCACCATATAAATCAATCATATCATATCAAAACATATCTAGGATGCATCCATACGCCCCCCGGAAACATAGTGGCCAAACATATATCTGAGCTCATAATCATATAACATAATGGGGACGGTGTGTAACATCACTCGTACACACTGGAGTCATGCCATTGGTGCATCAATGACATGGTCATGGTACCTCCATGACTAGGAACACATATTTGGCTCGGGTATCAAACTGAAGGGTCAAAGCATAAACATATCATAAGGGTTCATATCAAAGTTTCATATCAAAGTCCATATCATAAGTTCATATAAGAGGTTCATATCAAAGGCTCATAATCAAAAGGTTCATAATCAAGTTCATATCATAAGTTCATATCAGAGGTTCATATCAAAGGCTCATAATCAGAAGGTTCATAATCAAGTTCATATCATAAGTTCATATCAGAGGTTCATATCAAAGGGAGCATAGCAAAGTCATAGGGAAGCCCTAATAAGAAGGCTCAGAGTAAAAGTATAACAGTTCAAGCTAGTATCGAAAGATGTATACGAATCATGAGAAACCTTAAGAGGTAAGGTCAGAATATCTGTACCTTAGAAAATGCAATGAGAGCAAATGGAAAGACCGCGAGAGAAACAACGTTACGTCTTCTTCAACGAATCTACACGGATTACGGTTCATAAAATACTTATTAGCTCATTTAATTTATAACGGATTTGTTGCTTATATGAATGGTATTAATATTTTTAAAGTTATTAAGCGTATTCTAATTTTTTTGTAATTGACCGAATTAAAATACTTTAGAGTAAAATCATTAATTAGCCAAACTTAGGGGTTACAACTCCCCACCAGACCAGCTCATGCAAGTCGAGACAGCCAAACTCACACCCCATTTTTACTCTGATTAACCAATTATAAGCGTACAAGATTTAGGTTTATTCTACACCATAACACATGCATGCCTCTATTTTCGTTTCATAAATATTACTACCAGGTCTCTTTTTCTTTTTAAATTAATCATATAGATGTGTTAACAGTGATCACATTAGAGCTTGATAAAGTCGAAACCATTTCGAACATGACGAATGAACAGAAAGTCATCACACCAGTTTTATCATTTTGTTATCTATGTAGCATGTAATTCATGAACTCATTATATTAGCATATCAACATGGATATCATGATTATGGTCCAGTGCATGAGAACAACAGATTCAAGGTGGGTTTCCCATGGGTCGAATGTACATAGTCTTTTATTTATGTAGCCAAGATCATTATTTCATGTGACAAAAATTTTATCATTTTATGGGTTGGTAAAATTCATATCGCAAGCATGCGGATGGAGAACAAAACCCACGACCATAATCATAACACAAGGAGATTTAAGGAGATGAGATGATGGTGTTAGGAGTTACCTTAGCAGCGTGAAAGAGAGGAAACGACAAGGACCGAGGCGACAATAACCAACACCTTTTTCTCGTCCTAGAAGCCCACGACCAGGTGTAAGATTTCCATGCCAAAAACAGCAGCAACACCACGACTAGCCGATCCTTTTGCTTGGGAAAACCCACGACAGCACACTCAAAGGAAGCCCCTTTCGAGCCTTGCAACAACTAGTAACGGAATAGTTTTGAAAGCACTCTGGTGCCTTCCTTGGACCTAGTTTATGTCGACTGAAAAATGGGGATGGAGAGAGTGTTTCTCTTTTTCTTTTGTGCCGTATAATAGTTTTAGGGTACAAGGGTTTTTTGAGATTTAAAAGGGTAATTGATTGGTTATTAATGAGGAATAAATGGGAGAATAATGGGGGAGTGATTTGGGGCGTTTCACTTAGGCCAATTAGGGGGAAAATTTTATGACTAAATCAATGACCATAATTATCAAGTGTGTGACGAATCTAGACCCCTTGTTAGTATAAGTGAATTTGTTACATGCTCTAATATAGTTTGGTACCTTAGAAATCATTTAAATGTGTAATATTTATTTTGTAGACATAAGTGTATTTTATTTATCATTGTCTTGCGTAACTTATTTGTGATATAAATGTTTAACATATTCAACGAGATTGACATGTTTACGAGTTTTCGTAATTATTTATCTTGAGGGCAAAATGGTCATTTTACACGTTTACGATTTTTAGGGTTTTACAAAAATCGTCATTTACCATAACATAATAAATTATACAACTTTTGAAACTAGTTAAATCCCACATCGGCAAAAGTGATAAAATATTCCTACCTTATATGCCACATTGTATATGTATGTTTTCAGATTAGTATCAACTTGTCAAAGGTGGTTTAAAATTGGGATAAGTGTTTCTAAATGTATCCAAGTTACCCTATTTTACTAAGTTGTGTATCAAAAAATTAATCCTCCTAAACAATGCAAAGAACTTACTAATCATACTATTATATACATATTTTATCATTTGTTTAGAGATATTTACATAAATCGTCCTTGAGGCTAGGACCAAATTGCAATCACAGTCCTTAAAGTAATTTACATAATTCGTCCTTGTGGTTATCCCGGTCAAAGAAAGGTCAATGACACGTGTCATCACCTGAGTGGTGCCACGTGTCATAGGGTCGGGTCGGATACTTGACGGGTCGGGTCGATTCGGTAAACGGGTCGGGTTGCCACGTGGACCAATGAGGTGGTGCCACGTGGCATTGGTAAAATATACCTCATTTTGCCTCGAGTGGGATTCGAACCCGGGTTATTTGTGTGGGAAGCCAAGTTTTGCCCAACTGGGCTAAGCATAACTTCAATAATATTACTCCTAAAATCAATTACATAACCCTTCCAAAATTTTAAAGGCCCAATTCAATTTAGTTTTTGGCCTATCAATTTAAGGGGTTATACGGACTGTAAAAAAATAAATAAATATACCATCGGACTCGTTTTTTCGTGCTCTTTCCAATGGTATGCTCGGGGAATCTTTTAGACTTCGTTAGAACCTCGAAAAATGAGAAAACGTCGTCGAAAAATACGAAAACGTCCTTTTCCGAGGTGCAAAGAAAGTCGAAAAAATTCCCCGAGCATACCGTCGAACTCGTTTTTTTGTGCTCTTTCCAATGGTATGCTCGGGGAATTTTTTCGACTTAGTTTGAACCTCGAAAAATGCGAAAACATAGAAAAACGGTGATTTTTGCATTTTTCGAGGTACAAACGAAGTCGAAAAAATTCCCCGAGCATACCATTGGAAAGAGCACATAAAAACGAGTTCGACGGTATGCTCGGGGAATTTTTTCGACTTTCTTTGCACCTCGGAAAAGGATGTTTTCGCATTTTTTGACGACGTTTTCGTATTTTTCGAGGTTCTAACGAAGTCTAAAAAATTCCCCGAGCATACCATTGGAAAGAGCACGAAAAAACGAGTCCGATGGTATATTTATTTATTTTTTTACAGTCCATATAACCCCTTAAATTGATAGGCCAAAAACTAAATTGAATTGGGCCTTTAAAATTTTGGAAGGGTTATGTAATTGGTTTAGGAGTAATATTATTGAAGCTATGCTTAGCCCAGTTGGGCAAAACTTGGCTTCCCACACAAATAACCCGGGTTCGAATCCCACTCGAGGCAAAATGAGGTATATTTTACCAATGCCACGTGGCACCACCTCATTGGTCCACATGACAACCCGACCCGTTTACCGAATCGACCCGACCTGTCAAGTATCCTACCTGACCCGACCCTATGACACGTGGCACCACTCAGGTGATGACACGTGTCGTTGACCTTTCTTTGACCGGGATAACCACAAGGACGAATTATGTAAATTACTTTAAGGACTGTGATTGCAATTTGGTCCTAGCCACAAGGACGATTTATGTAAATATCTCTAAACAAATGATAAAATATGTATATAATAGTATGATTAGTAAGTTCTTTGCATTGTTTAGGAGGATTAATTTTTTGATACACAACTTAGTAAAACAGGGTAACTTGGATACATTTAGAAACACTTATCCCTTTAAAATTATGTGAAAAGTACACATGATTTGCAGCCACTTTTGAGAAGTTTATATGAACACTTATTATTTTTTTATTTTTTTTAGAGTGAAAAAAAAAAAAGCTTTTGAACGTGCTTCGATCATCGTACTTGATTCTTTCACCCGACAACTTACTAAGTGTTTTCTTATTTATTTACTTTATCGTATCTTTATCACGTAAAGAGACATTTGCAACATTTTATTAATAGTGTTTAGTTGGTAGAAATGACGTTTGGATATAAACACAACTGGATACTAGATTATCGTAATAGTGGTAGGAGTGTTATATCATTTTCAGTAAATCAATTCTTTTAATACCAGTTACTAGCATAATGCGTAGATATTAAAGAAGGAAAATGCAGTCAGTTGATAGGGATAAGCAGCAATAGTTATGCAACATTGATATTTGTTGACAAAACATAAAAGATCACTTTATTAGCAATAACAAACTTTGCAACTAACACTTGATCATAATTATGTGTTTGTATCATGTGCACCAAGCGTTGTATTACTATTAAAAAATATACACTATGTATATAGGAGTAAGATATTACAATTGTTTTCATAGTTATATCTAGAATAAAAAAGGAAAAAGAAAAATAAGAAAACATACTACACATTTGTAGAGCAAATTAGATTTACGTCTGGTTAAATAGACCTAAAACAAAATCACGTTCAACTAATCGAATATGAACAAGAACTCATCAAAGTAAAATACATATTTAGCTATAAGTTGAGTTTGTTGTCTTACCATATCAAATATACTCAAATTTTATTATGAAAACGATTATGCTAACCATATACGTACCACTTAATGATAATATCTAACATATCAAACTTTTGTTTCATGACGTGCTAATATTGTTTTGTTGATCGTTTTCGAGTCAAACCGAGAATGTTAGCCTTTAGCCACTTTTTCCTCTTTGCTCTAAGTGAGATAATTTTGGTTTTCACTGCTTACTATGTTACTTTAGTGATGTTATCTAGTCAAATCTATGATAAAGGTTCAGAGATGGTCTTTTTTGCTTGAAGCTTTCACTGAGATGACATGTTGAAATCTTTGACTTTGAATACATTGACACAATGGTTACAAGTTGTTTTTTCAACACAATAGATCAACAATGGTTTTATTGCAATTACTATGTGATAGTGTAGGATACATCAAAAACATTCATATAATCTGCCAAAATTAGTCATTTACCAAATATAAGATATACGACTTTTAAGACTTTTAAAACTAGACATATCCCACGTTGGCAAAAGTGATGAAATGCTCCTACCTTATATTCCTCATTGTATATGGATTATATGTTTAAGATTAGTATCATGTTCTCAAAGGTGGCTTATTATAATGTGCAATGTGCCCGAGCACATTTAAAGCGGCCATCTTTGAGGAGTTTATACAAATGCTTATTTTACTTCAAGTGTATTGATTTTTCCAAAAAGGTCATTTGAATGTGTCTACTTCAAGTGCATTGATTTTTTTTCTTTCAAAAAGTCATTTGAACGTGCTTCCATCAACGTACATGGCCTGTAAGACAATGTTAACCAATTAGATACAAAATTATCGTAACAGTAGTAGGACTAATATATCATTTTTTGTAAATCAATTCTTTTAAGGGGTGTTTGTTTAAGCTTATATGAGGGGATTATAAATTATGTCATATTCCGCTTATGTTTCATAAGCTCACGTTATGTAGCTTTTTTTAAAAACATTTCGGCTTATATAACCTTATTACGACATGAAAATTTTTGATTGAATATTTAATACAAATAATTATTTTTTTTTACAAAATAAGCAAATCCGAACTCTGGCTTTCAAAGCACTAATTTCTAAGCAACTTATAAGTAGTTATTATAAGGAAAATCAAGCAATCCAAAACACCCTCTGAATACTCAAGTTGATTCAGAAGACGAACCCGAAAGACCAATAGATTAGCTTGAGCTTGAGTCGACTTAAAGAGCCCGAATCCTCATCTGTTTCTACAGTTCTGTGTTTATCTGCCTCTATGGTGTGCTTTAAACCAAACTAAAAGTGATATATTGGACAGGCGACGTTATCCAAGACTACTTGTGTGTCTTCTGCCGTTCTCAACTCAAATCGACCAAGTTACGCTAAACGAGCCAGATGCCATATAATTTGATAATCCATACATCTAAACCAAACAAATCAAAAGCGAGCCAGATGCCATATAATTTGATACTCCCTACAAGACTTGGTTAACATTTGCCAAATTTAGGCTGCTTGAGCTCAACTCAAAGATGATATCATTCAATAAAAACGTAAGCAAAAACTCGCAAAGGAACGGAAGGATAAACAACGGAGTTTATATACGAAAAACTTTCCAATGGCTTTAAACCACACCCATAACCATACCAAATTGGACAATGTCTACTCAATACGATTTCGACTGAACCAAGAGACCATTGAAGAACTTGATGAAGACGAGCTGAAAGATTTATAGGAGCACCACCCTTGAATGCGGGTCTCTTTGGAATGCAATAAACTGATAGCCACCCATGGCAATACATCTTGAACCCCGTCAAGATATCTTCAGTAACCGAACCGTAAATCCAACCAACCTGTTTTCAAATAATAAGTTAATCACCAATATTGAAACGAGAGCCACTAAGGGCTTGTAATCGTTTTATATTTATTCTTGTCTTTCTTTTTCACATACCTCTTTTCCCCATTGGTTTTATCTTCATAACCGCAACTAATCACATGAATGGCTTCTTTCAAGAGTGATGCAGAGGTTGCACCTGGAGGAACACCACAGTTTTTCAAAAGCGTTGAAGTGATAAATACGGGATATTGACCGAACATTTTCTCAAACTTTATTTGAGGCATGAGCAATGACTTTTCAATATTGAATCCTGCAAAAATATCAGTTTAATGGTCATTCCAGATTACTGATTCTTTTTTAAAATTTGTTGCACTACAAAAAGTGTATCTTGCATAAAGGGATTAAAAAAGTTGCATACACAAAAAGAAAAAATAAAAAAAACTTTGATTTAGACAAACGTATTCTTTCAAAAAATAAAAAAAAAACTTTTAGAAGACCTTGGAAAAGAGCAAAAAGATGTGCAGAGACACCACCGATAAAAATTGCTCGTTTCTACATAAATCGTCAATCCCGACACCTCCCCATTCAAATTCTAAAATACTTGTTACGGCGATGGACAAAACATGAGCATGAAGAGAATGCTAGCATAGTTGCTTATCTGCAAATGATAAAATAAGCCCATTATTATCTACATAGGAATATTTATTTGGGACATAAAAAACACATGATAAATTGATAAAATTTAGAGTTTTTCTAACCTCAGGAACAATAAACTTCCCGGTTAGGAGACAAACAGCGGGAAGTGTACAATATGCAACCAACGGGACGGAAGTCAAAGGTTAAACAACGGAGTTTGTATATGAAAACCTTTCCAATGGCTTCAAACCGCATCCATAACCATACAAAATTGGACAATGTCTAGTCAATAAGATTTCGACTGAACCAAGAGCCCATCGAAGAACTTGGTGAAGACGATGTGAAAGATTAATAGGAGCAAAACCTTGAATCCAGGTCTCTTTGGAATTCAACATACCGATTGCCACCCATGGCAATGCATCTTAAACCCCGTCAAGATTTTATGCACCAAAATCAAAAACTAAAACCATGTAAAATATTCAAAAAATGAAAAAAGTACAATCTTTCTCAACGTCAAACATTATTACACCCAAAGATTAAAACACATATTTATAAATCTCTAATATGTCCAATATTCAACAACGACCAATCTTAAAAATTCGTCTATTTAATAGGTAAAAATAATACTTCGTAGGTTATAAAACAAAGCAAAAAATGACGAGCAAAATACTTTTTAGACAATTATCCCGTAAAACTTTTTGTATCATGATTCACTTACTTTGGTAATGTTAGTTAGTCAAATCTATGAAAGAGGTTCACATTTGGTCTTTTAGTTTGCAACTTTCACTTAGATGACAGTTTAAGGTCTTTGACTTTGGATACATTGACACAGTGGTTACAAAATTGTTTTATTTTAACACAATAGATTATCAATCATTTTATTGCAATTGCTATGTAATAGTATATGACACATTAAAAACATTCATATAGTCTGCCAAAATTACTCATTTACCAAACATAAGATATACAACATTCAAAACTAATCAAATCCCACATCGGTAAAAGTGATGAAATGCTTCTGCCTTATATACCACATTGTATCTGGATTATATGTGTTAAGGTTAGTATCAAGTTTTCAAAAGTGACTTGCAATTACGTGAAAGCTACACTCAACTGCATTCCCTCCTTAAAAAGTTTATATGAACTCTTAATTTTTTGTATTGCTTTATACAAAAAAGTCATTTAATTTTGCTTTTCTTATTAAATGTTTATTACTCATTCATTTAATTTATCGTATCTTTAAAGCATTTGCAAAATTTTTGTGATACTCTTTAGTTCGGAGAAATGACAATTGCATAAAAACACAACTGGATCCAAAATTTGTGTGGACTCCGGCTAACACAAACATATGAACCAAAAATAAACATAACGTTACACTTTAATATGCGTTAACAAATTTTGTAACTAATCATGTTCACTTTTATATTCACGTCTGTTTTGATAGACCTAAAACAAAATCATGTTCAACTAATCGAATATGAACAAGAACTCATCAAAGTAAGCACAAATTTAACTATAAGTTGAGTTTATTGTCTTACCGTATCAAATATACTCATATTTAATGATTATGAAAACGGTTCTGCTAACCAAAGACCACTTATCGATAATATCTAACATATCAAACCAAAAATCTTTTGTTTCACGACATGCTAATATTGTTTTGTTAATCGTTTTTGTGTCAAACCGAGAATGTTCGCGTTTAGTCACTTTTCCCTCTTGACTTTGAGTGAAATAAGTTTGGTTTTCACAATTTTGTCTATTACGTTGGTGATCTTATCTAGTCATGTCTATGATAAAGGTTCACATATGGTCTTTTTGCTTACAGCTTTCACTTAGATGACAGTTTGAAGTCTTTGACTTTGAATACATTGACACAGTGGTTACAAAACTGTTTTATTTCAACACAATAGAACATTAATCGATTTATTTGCAATTGCTGTGTGACAGTATATAGGATACATCAAGAACATTCATATAATTTGCCAAAATTAGTCATTTACCATCACATAAGTTATACAACATTGAAAACTAATCAATTCCCACATTGGTAAAGTTGATGAAATGCTTGTGCCTTATATACCACATTGTACATGGACTATACATTTGAAGATCAGTATCAAGTTTTCAAAGGCGGCTTAAAAGTATGTGAAAAGACACATACATGCGAGCAATGTCTTTGACAAGTTTATATGAACTCTTATTCTTTTTTCTTATGTCTACTTTAACTGTACTGATTTTTACGAAAAAATCAATTGAACATGCTTCCATCAACGTACATGGCTTGTTCATTAAGTGTTTTCTTATTTATTTAAGTTACCGTATCTTTATCATGTAAGGAAACATTTGCAAAATTTTATTTATAGTGTTTAATTGCTAGAAATGAGATTTGGATAAAAACACAAGTTGCTACAAAATTATCGTAACTGTAGTAGGAGTATTATATCATTTTCTATTAATCAATTTTTTTAATATAAATATAACTTTTACTACTTGTTGTTCGCTAATGCATAGATATTAAAGGAGAACGAACAGTCTTTTGATAAGGATTAATAAGTGATGATAGTTATGCAACTTTCGTATTTGACTGTTGTAGATTGGTAAACATATCTTTTCTCACCATACAAACAAATGTTATCTTCATCACCTGACACTTTAATATGCATCAACAAATTTTGTAATGTAATTAACACTTAATCATAATTATGTCATTCGTTAGCATTTACTATTGAAAAATATACACTATGTACATAGGAGTAAGATATTACAATTGTGTTCACAGTTACATGCAACATCTAGAATGAAAAAGAAAAATATGAAAAAATTTCTAAACATTTGCTGAGTAAATTATTCACGTCTGTTTAAATAGACCTAAAACAAAATCGCGTTCAACTAATCGAATATGAACAAGAACTCATCAAAGTAAACACAAAGTTAGCTATAAGTTGAGTTTATTGTCTTGCCGTATCAAATATACTCAAATTTTATGATTAAGAAAACAAATCAAATTTAAAATATTATGTTTCAGGACATGCTAATATTGTGTTGTTGATTGTTTTTTGCCGAGAAAGTTCGCGTTTAGTCACTTTTTCTTCTTGGCTTTCATTGAGATAATTTTGGTTTTCAAAATTTACTCTGTTACTTTGGTGATGTTATCCTGTTAAATATATGGTGAAGGTTCACATATGGTCTTTTTGCTTGCAACTTTCAGTGAGATGACATGTTGGAGTCTTTGACTTTGAATACATAGACACAATGGTTACAAAATTCTTTTATTTCAACACAATAGATCATCAATCTTTTTATAGCAATTGCTATGTGATAGATCCCACATCTAAAATGCTCCTACCTTATATACCACATTGGATATAAAATATTTGTTTTAAGATTAGTATCAAGTTTTCAAAGGTTGCTTGAAATTATGTGAAAGGTTCACATATAGTCGGTCAACCTATGACGAGTTTATATGAATTCTTAATCTTTTTTTTAACGTGTAAGGAAACATTTGCAAAATTTTTTTGATAGTGTTTAATTGGTAGAAATGATATTTGACAAGTTTATATTTGTGTTGCTTGCATAATGCATAGATATTAAAGAAGGAAGATGCAGTCTGTTAGGATAAGTGGTGATAGTAGTGCAACTTTGGTATTTGTTGAGAAAATACAAAAGATCACTTTCTTAGTAATGCAAGATATTTGACTGTTGTAGATTGCTAAACATATCTTTTCTCACCATATAAACAAATGTTATCTTCATCACACATATATGAACCAAAAATAAACATAACCGACATCTAAATATGCATTAACAAAGCTACCCCCAATAAGATATATTATATTCGTTCAAGATAAGTCACTTATCGTGGAAGAGGAGCAAAACCCACCTCTGCCGAAACCAAATGCTTAGAAGATGCCTGCCTCTAGGACATATATACCCTCAACAATTTCTTATCCTTCAAGTGTCATTAATGCTGATGAAATGTTCTTGCCTTGTATACCACATTGTATACGGAGTATACGATTTTAAGGTAAGAATCAAGTTCTCAAAGTTTGCTAGTATTTATGTAAAGTTTTTATAAAATACTTGTGAAGGAAAGTTTATATGAACACTTAATCTTTTGACCAAAAAAGTCATTTGAACGTGCTTCCATCAACGTACACGGCCTGCTCAACCCGATAACTTATTAAGGGCCCGTTTAATTAATTTATCGTATCTTTATCACGTAAGGAAACATTTGCAAAATTTTATAAATCGTGTTTAGTTGGCAGAAATGACATTCGGATAAAAACACATCTGGATTCAAAATTGTATACTCCGTGTACAATGAGGTATACAAGGCAAGAACATTTCATCAGCATTAATGACACTTGAAGGATAAGAAATTGTTGAGGGTATATATGTCCTAGAGGCAGGCATCTTCTAAGCATTTGGTTTCGGCAGAGGTGGGTTTTGCTCCTCTTCCACGATAAGTGACTTATCTTGAACGAATATAATATATCTTATTGGGGGTAGCTTTGTTAATGCATATTAAGCTGTCGTATATGGATAATATGTTTAAAGATAAGTATCAAGTTTAAAAGCTACATTTGATAAGTTAATACGAATTCTTAGTTTTTTTTATGTCTACTTCAACGTACTTGGCTTGTTCACCTGACAATTTATTAAGTGTTTTCTTGTTTATTTAATTTATCGTATCTTTTTCACGTAAGGAAACATTTGCGAAATTTTATTAATTGTGTTTAGTTGGTAAAAATGATGTTTGGATAATAACACAACTGGTTACACAAAATTATCGTAATAGTGGTAGGAGTGTTATATCATTTTATGTGAATCAGTCTTTTAATAGAAATATAACTTATACTAGTATTTGCTTGCTTTAAGCATAGATATTAAAGAAGGAGATCGCACAGTTTGTTGATAAGGATAAGTGGTATCTTTGATATTTGTTGCGAAAACATGAAAGATTACTTTCTAGCAACACAAAATATTTGTTGAGAAAACATGAAAACAGTTATGCTAACCACAGACCACTTATTGATAATATATCTAACATATCAAATCTAGAATCTTTTGTTTCACGACATGCTAATATTGTTTTGTTGATTGTTTTTGAGTCAAACCGAGAATGTTTGCGTTTAATCACTTTTTCCTCTTAGCTTTCAGTGAGATAATTTTCCCCAAACCAGCCCCGACCCCCATCTGGGATCTAATCGAGATGCGATGCTCCCCTGCTCTCACTACTTGAGGATCCTATCAGGGTGTCCTTTTTAGGCACGATTCTCGACCAAAGCCGCATCATTTCATATTATTATTGTTTTTACACATAACTTGAAGAATCAAAAACCTATTAATAATCAATTACAAACATTTGTTATTATTTTTACACAGTAAATTTCCTTCAATAGTATTTTTACACATTTATTTTCATCAATAGTAATATACCATAAATAATGTTAAATAACATCGGCACAAATTACAATTAAAAAAGTATAACATTAACTAAATAACTAGTTTCTATGATAACAATTATGCAATCTCACAAAGACTAAAAAAAAAAAAAACTAGCAATATTAGAGAAAGATCTATGTATTACGTAAATACTAACATACTACTATATAAATATATATTTGTATATGTATATATATTATTCGGGCGGGGATGTTATTCCTCACTCCCCCGCCTAAAACCCGATTAAAATCTTCGTTTTAGCCCCAAACCCACCCGGTAACCCGATTTGTATGCCTCAGCCCACCCCGATTAGTTTGGGTTCTGGATTTCCCTATTGAGTTTGGGTTTTTTTTCCTTCCAATAGGATACAACAAGAACATTCATATAATCTGCAAAAATTAGTCATTCACCATAAGTTATCCAACTTTTAAAACTAGTCAAATCCCACATCGGCAAAAGTGATCAAATACTCCTGCCTTATATACCACATGGTATATGGATTATATGTTTTAAGATTAGTATCAAGTTTTCAGAGTTTGCTTCAGAATAAGTGAAAATACACTTATCATCGAGCAAAACCGAAAAGTTTATATGGACTCTTAATTTTTTTTATGTCTACATAAGCTATTGTTTTTTGCAAAAATAAGTCATTTAAACGTGATTCCATCTGCGTACATAGCCCACTCACCCGATAAATAATTTAAGTATTTTCTTATTTATTTAACAGGCTTTGCCAACAATAAATTTTAGAGTATAAAGTGTTCTAGAGCCATATGACTCGCGTTATAACGAAAAATGTTATCACATTAGTTTTTGTCTTATAACTCAAATCTATAATTTAACTAAAAAAACACCCTCCCTTCGTCAATCAAGTTATAGGACACCCACTCACCTACACGTAACTCAATAAAAAAAGGTAACTCGGCTGGTGGGTATGGCACCAACCCCTACAACGCCGAGGTTGTGTCTTGGTTGAGTTATAGGTATGTGCCATGTGCTCTTAAGGTTGTGGTTAACAAGTTGATTTCTATTTTAATTCTTTGTAAAAAATTGAATTATCCAATCACAATCAAATGTTTGTTGCATAACCATGTTTTTCAGGATTGTATCTACTTGTTAATACATTTTGTTAACCACAACACTTAAAGTTGTTGTTAGCAAAACTCTTATCTTGATTTATCGCTTACATTTGCAAAATTTTATTAATGTGTTTAGTTGGTAGAAATGACTTTTGAATAAAAACACACTTGGTTACAAGATTATGGTAATTGTGGCAGGAGTGCAGTATCATTTTGTGTAAATCAATTCTTTTAATAGAAATCTTAATTATACTATCAGCTGCCGGCGTAATGTGTAGATATCAAAAAAAGTAAAAAAAGCAGAGTTGGTTGATAAGGATAAGTGGTGATAGCTATGCAACTTTGGTATTTGTTGATGATAGCGAGACAACATAAAGACATCAATTTTTTAGTAATACAAAATATTTGGCTGTTGTAAACTTCTAGTCTTGTTTAACATGGGAATTGAGTGTGTAACATCCATTTAACATATCTTTTCTCACTTTACAAACAAATGCTATCTTTATCACACATATATGAACTAATCACCCAAAAAGATCACACTTAAACTAAAAATAAACATAACCGACAGTTTAATATGCATTAACAAACTTTATAACTAACACTCAATCATGATTATGTCATTTGCAGCTTTCATTAGAGATGCATGTTGAAGTCTTTGACTTTGAATACATTGACACAATGGTGAACAAATTGTTTCCTTTCAATACTATCAATGGTATTGCAATTAACGTGTGATAGTATAAGATATATCATAAACATTCATATAATCTGCCAAAATCAGTCATTTACCAAAACATATGTTACGCAACTTTTAAAACTAATCAAATCCCACATCGGCAAAAGTGATACAATGCTCCTAACTTATATACCTCATTGATTAGTATCAAGTTCTCAAAGGTGACTTATAATTATGTGAAAATGCACATAGAAATGAGCCATCAGTGAGAAGTTTATTCGAACTCTTATCCTTTTTTTACGTCTACTTCGACTATATATATTTTAACAAAAAAGTTTACGTCTACTTCAACTATATTGATTTTTACACAAAAGTTATTTGAACGTGCTTCCATCAACTGTATTGATTTTTACAAAAAAATTCATTTGAACGTGCTTCCATCAACGTAAATGGCTTGTTCACCCGACAACTTATTAAGTATCTTATTTATTTGATTTATCGTATCTTTTTCACGTAAGGAAACATTTGCAAAATTTTATTGATAGTGTTTAGCTGAGAAATGACATTTGGATAAAAACACAACGGGATACAAAACTATCGCAAGTATAGTAGGACTATTATATCATTTTTTGTAAATCATTTCTTTCAGGGGTGTTTGTTTAAGCTTATATAGCAGACATAAAAACACAACGGGATACAAACACTATCGCAACATGGGTGTTTATTAACTGGTTACAATATTATTGTAATAGTGGTAGGAGAATCAATTCTTTGAAATATAATTTGGTATTTGCTAAGAAAAAATAAACCATCACTTTCTTAGTAATACAAAATATTCAACTGTTGAAGATTGCTATTTAGCTACTCCTGTTTAATTTGAGAATTGAATGTGTCACATCGCTCTAACATATCTTTTCTCAACATGCAAACAAATGTTATCTTCATCACACATATATGAACTAAAACTGAACATACCTGACAGTTTAATATGCAATAACAAATTTTGTAACTAACACTTCATCACAATTATGTCATTTGTTAGCATTTACATTTGAATATAGTTGATATGTGTGTTGTATCATGTGCATCATACGTTGTAGTACTATTAAAAAATATACACTATGTATGTACATAGGAGTAAAATATTTCAATTATGTTCTTAGTCACATGCAATATCTAGAATAAAAAAGAAAAATAAGAAAAACCTACTAAACATTTGGTGAGTAAACCAGAATCACGTCTGATTAAACAGACCATGAACTATCAAAGTAAACACAGACCACTTATTGATAACATCTCACATATCAAATCTAAAATCTTTTGTTTTCCCGACATTCTAATATAGTTTCGTTGATCGTTTTCAAGTCAAACCGAGAATGTTTGCGTTTAGTCACTTTTTTCTCTTCACAATTTAATCTGTTACTTTGGTGATCCTATCTAGTCAAATCTATGGTAAAGGTTCACATATGGTCTTTTTGCTTGCAGCTTTCACTAAGATGACATGTTGAAGTCTTTGACTTTTAATACATTAACACAATGATTATAGCTTACAAGATTTGTTTTATTTCAACACAATAGATCATCAATGGTTTCGTTGCAATTGGTATGTAATAGTATAGGATACATTAAGAACATTCATATAGTCTTACAAAATTAGTCATCTTGCGTCCTCCACCTATGCAAAGAACTCTTTGTGCATTGCTTATTACTAATAGTCTAGCATAAGTTATATAATATTCATAACTAGTCAAATCCCACATCGGTAGAAGTGATGAAATGCTCCTGCCTTATATACCACATTGTAAATGAACTATATGTCTTAAGATTAGTATCAAGTTTTCAAAGTTGCTTGCAATCATGTGAAAGATCACATAGTTGGAGTCAACTCTGCAAAGTTTATATGAACTCTTAATTTTTTTTTTATCGCGTAAGAAAAATTCACAAAATCTTATTGATAGTGTTTAATTGGTAGAAATGATCTTTGACAAGTTTATATTTGTGTTTTCATCCAAATCTCATTTTCTATAAATCAATTCTTTTAATTGAAATATAATTTATACTACTAGTTGCTCCCGTAATGCATAGATATTAGAGAAGGAAAATGCATAAGGATAAGTGGTGATAAGGCAAAAGTTCAATATAGATCACAAATTTACCATAGATCCAATGAACCAATAATAGCCATTCATTTTTTTATTATGATAAACTTTCACCCTTTTTAAAAAAATTAAATATCTCGCAAACCGTTAATCGTTACGCGATAAAAATTATACCATCGCGACGAGAATTAAATTATCTTTCTATAGATATGCACTACTATATATTTTTAACCACTTTTTTTTTCAAAATTTCGGTCAACAAAAATCATATATGATTTGTGAAAATCATATATGATTCGATTTTTACGAATCATATATGATTTGTGAAAATCATATATGATTCGATTTTTACGAATCATATATGATTTTTGAGAATCATATATGATTCGTAAAAATCATATATGATTCATAAAAATCGAATCATACATGATTTTTGAAAATCATATATGATTTTTTCGGACGGAATTTTTGGAAAAAAATGTTTGTCGAAAATATATAAAAGTGCATATCTATAGAAAGATAATTTAATTCTCGTCGCGATGGTGTATTTTTTTTAGTTTAAAATTTTACCGTTTGTAAGATATGTTGTTTTTAAAAGAAAGGTGAAAAATGATTTTTTATTAATTTAGATAACAAATGAATGGCTATAATTGGTTCATTTGTTCTATGGCAAATATGAGTTTTATATTGATCTCAACTCGTGGTGATAATTATGAAACTTTGGTATTTTTTGAGTAAAACATTTTCTATAAATCAATTCTTACTAATACAAAATATTTGACTGTTGTATATTGCTAATTTGCAATTCTTGTTTAATTTGAGAATTGAGCGCGCTACATAGATCTAACATATCATTTCTCACCATACAAACAAATGCTATCTTCATCATACATATATGAACAAAAAATAAACATAACCGATAGCTTAATATGCATTAACAAAGCTACCCCCAATAAGATATATATTATACGTTCTAGATAGGTCCCTTATTGTGGAAGAGGAGTAAAACCCACCTCCTCCGAAACCAGATGCTTAGTAGATGTCTCTAGGACGTACATATATACCAACAATTTCTTATCCTTCGACTTATCCTTCGCCTTTCCCTTGGCTTTCTTCATTCTCGATGACAAACAACAACATATCCATTTGAACTCTTAATTTTTTATGCACTTTATCTTTGACAACTTTATATGAACTCTTAATTTTTTATAGCTGCATTCTTTAAGTACTTTCTATGAACTCTTAATTTTTTATGTATTCCTTTATACAAAAAAGGTCATTCAATTGTGCTTTTTTTTTTTTTTTTTTTTTTTTTTTTAATTTATTAAGGGTCCATTTGTTTAATGGGTTTTGGCTATAAGAAATGGATTATATCAGATAATCAGCTCGAGTTTGACCATGATTGATATAGCAGATAATTAGCTCAAGGGTCATGTTCCCGATATGCAAGCCTTTCGACAAGCACCATTTGAAGCAATTGAAAACAACAAACGGTTATCTGGTAATGTCATGAGTTCAAAAGATTGCCCGCAAAAGCAAATAAATAAAACTCAGAAAAACATGAAAATTTTGATCTTAGTTCTTACATTGTGTTTCCTTTTGATCTTGTTTTCGATTGCTGGAATCTTGATTTTTCTTCGAAAACAAAACGGACAAAAAACAAGCCACTCGAACTCGAACATCACTCTCTTTTCGCCATTTTCAGTTACGACGAGCTTTGGTTTATGGAACCATTATTCAGGTGGTCGATGACTTCAACTCAAAACTTATCATAGGGACCAACAGGCGAACTTGTTGCTATGAAAAAAAGTTCACAGCGTTAGATTACGACGAGTTGATAGATGTTATAAGTTTTGAAAATGAAATCTGCGCATTAACAGAAACTCTACCTTTGTTTTTAGGGTACGAGTTGGAAAACGTACTAAACAACTCGGAAAAAGCAGAAGAGTTCGACTGGGTATAAAAGAGTGAATGTTATCAAAGGCATTGCGGATGTTATCTTCATCACACATATATGAACTAAGAATAAACATAACTGACTGTTTAATATGCAATAACAAATTTTGTAACCAACACTTAATCACAATTATGTCATTTGTTAGCATTTACATTTGAATATAGTTGACATGTGTTTGTATCATGTGCATCAAGCGTTGCATTACTATTAAAAAATATACACTATGTATATAGGAGTAAGATATTACAATTATGTTCTTAGTCATATGCAATATCTAGAATAAAAAAGAAAAATAAGAAAAACCTACTAAACATTTGGAGAGTAAACCAGAATCACGTCTGATTAAACAGATCATGAACTATCAAAGTAAACACAGACCACTTATTGATAACATCTCACATATCAAATCTAAATTTTTTTGTTTCACGAACTTCTAATATAGTTTCGTTGATCGTTTTCAAGTCAAACCGAGAATGTTTGCGTTTAGTCACTTTTTTCTCTTCACAATTTACTCTGTTACTTTGGTGATCCTATCTAGTCAAATCTATGATAAAGGTTCACATATGGTCTTTTTGTTTGAAGCTTTCACTGAGATGACATGTTGAAGTCTTTGACTTTCAATACATTAACACAATGATTACAGCTTACTAGATTTGTTTTATTTCAACACAATAGATCATCAATGGTTTCGTTGCAATTGCTATGTAATAGTATAGGATACATTAAGAACATTCATATAGTCTTCCAAAATTAGTCATCTTACGTCCTCCACCTATGCAAAGAACTCGTTGTTATGGGTACCTAATACCGTTTCTGGTGTTTGGGGGAGGTTGAGATGTAGACAGCCTTACCCCTACCTAAGGTAGAGAGGTTGCTTCTAGTTCTACCAGAGGTAGAAAGGACCTCCGGCCTTTTGTAGGGAGTGAGGATCGAACCCCTGACCATGCAAAGAACTCTTTGTGCATTGCTTATTACTAGTAGTCTAGCATAAGTTATACAATATTCATAACTAGTCAAATCCCACATCGGTAGAAGTGATGAAATGCTCGTGCCTTATATACGACTTGTAAATAGACTATATGTCTAAAGATTAGTATCAAGTTTACAAAGTTGATTGTGATTATGTGAAAGATCACACAGTTGTAGTTAACTTTGAAAAGTTTATACGAACTCTCAATCTTTTTTTTTTAATCGTGTAAGAAAACATTTGCAAAATTTATTGAAAGTGTTTAATTGGTAGAAATGATCTTTGACAAGTTTATAATTGTGTTTTCATTTTATTGAAAGTGTTTAATTGGTAGAAATGATCTTTGACAAGTTTATATTTGTGTTTTCATCCAAATCTCATTTTCTGTAAATCGCTTCTTTTAATTGAAATATAATTTATACTACTAGTTGCTCGCGTAATGCATAGATATTAAAGAAGGAAAATGCAGTCTGTTGATAAGGATAAGTGGTGATAATTATGCAACTTTGGTATTTGTTGAGTAAACATAAAAGATCACTTAGTAATACAAAATATTCGACTGTTGTAGATTGCTACTCTTGTTTAATTTGAGAATTGAGCGCGCCACATAGATCTAACATATCATTTCTCACCATACAAACAAATGTTATCTTCATCACACATATATGAACTAAAAATAAACATAACCGATAACTTAATATGCATTAACAAAGCTACCCCCAATAAGATATATATTATACGTTCTAGATAGGTCCCTTATCCTGGAAGAGGAGCAAAAACCACCTCCTCCGAAACCAGATGCTTAGTAGATGTCCCTAGGACATATATACCAACAATTTCTTATCCTTCGACTTATCCTTTTCCTTCTTTCTCGATGACAAACAACAACATATCCATTTTGGCAAGAAATTACATGTTTTCCCAAGTGCTTTCTTCTTGGATGGGGCATCATATCCATACAATGCTTGTCTCCAAAACACGCATACCGTCCCACATATATTGATCCTTGGATTCCATCAAGCCCTTTCATGTTAATCTATAAATTAATCATATCCCACATCGGTAAAACTGATGAAATGTTTCTGCTTTATATACCACATTGTATATGGAATATATCTTTTAATAGGGTTTGTCTAACATGTGCCCTAAGGCACATGTTAAGCACATAAAAAGGACACCGGGTCTCACAGAAAAGGACACAGGAATCCACAAAAAATGTACTTTTTGTGAATCCATGTGTCCTTTTCTGTGGGACCCGGTGTCCTTTTTATGTGCTTAACATGTGCCCTTAGGGCACAAATTAAAAAAATCCCTTTTAATATTAGTATCAAGTTTTCATAGGTAGCTCTAAAGTATGGGAAATACACATACTCCGAGAGTTTACTTTGAAATGCTTCAGCTTTATATACCACATTGTATATGGATTATACAAACTTTTAATTTTTTTCTATGTTTTCTCTAAATGTATAGCTTTATACATAAAGGATATTTAATTGTGCTTTCTTATAAGTGTTTTCTTATTCATTTAATTAATCCTTTGTTTGTCACGTAAAGAAACATTTGCAAAATAGATCAACAATGGTTACAAGATTCTTATATTTCAGCACAATAGATCAACAATCGTTTTATTGCAATTACCATGAGATAATATTGGACACATCAAGAGCATACATATATTCTATCAAAATTAGGGTATGTTTGGTGCGGAGCAGTATGGAGCTTTTTGAAGCAGTGAGCATGAGCATTTTGAATTTTATTAGCCGTTTGGCAAAAGAGCAGTGAGCTTTGGCGAATTTTTAAAAAGGTTAATTTTTCAATATTTTTTTAAGAAGCGGTGAGCTGCGACTGCTGCTCATATGTCACAGCTACTGCTCATTGTTACTTTTAACAAACACACTCTTAGTCGTTCACCATAAGGCTAGTGGTAATAAATAGGGATGGCAACAAGGCAGGTTTGGAGCAGGGCGGCCATCCCCATCCCCAAACCCGATTACCAAAGTTCTCCCCAAACCCGCCCCGATCCCCGTTGGGGATTTAATCGGGGCGTCCCGTTGGGGCGCAATGCTTCCCCAAACCCGCCCCGTATTAATCGGGGTGTATTTTTTAGTGCAATTCTTCACCAAAGTCGCATCATTCACATTTATAATTAAATTTAAACCGTTAGCAATAACTTGAAGAATTAAAAACTCATTAATAATTTACAAACGAGCATTATTAAGTTTTATATGATATTAATATACATAAATAATGATTAATTATATAAAAAAATAAAACTTAAAAATATGACACTAAACGAGTTTTTATAATCACAATTTTGCAATTTTAAAAAGATAAAAAATCTAATGATATTAGAGTAATTTTTTTACGTAAAAACTAACAAAATACTATGTAGATATAGATATATTTGTATATGTGTATATATAATTCGGGTGGGGCAGGGCGGGGCGGGGCGAGGATTTCTCGCTCCCCGCCCCAAACCCAATTAAAACCCCCGTTTAAACCCCAAACCCGCCCATAACCCGATTAGCATGCCCCGCCCCGCCCCAATTAGTCCGGGTTTCGGGTTTCCCCGTCGGGTTCGGGTTTTTTTGCCATCCCTAGTAATAAAGAGTCACCACAATTAACTTCACCACTGTCACCTCAGCGCCACGTCACTTTCTCTCTCAACAATCAACTTCACCACCAACTTAGTGTAATAACGCAACTAACACTACCAAAACATACCCCACAAAAACCATTCAATAAACACACACCACACACAATAAGTACACAACTCGGTCGTCTGAACAACCGAATTCTCCCATAGTTATAGCATAGCACGCATCCTCGGGGTGGGGTAATAGAGGAAGACGCGTATTTCATCCTCCACCTACGCAAAGAACTCTCCGTGCATTGCTTATTACTAGTACCATTAGTTATTAGTTATACAACATTCAAAATTAGTCAAATCCCACATCGCTAGAAGTGATCAAATGCCCCTGCCTTATATACCACATTGTATATGGATTATATGTTTTAAGTTTAGTATCGAGCTTTCAAATGTCGATTTCAGAAGTCTTAATTTTATTTATTTTTTTATCATTTGCAAAATTTAATTGATAGTGTTTTGCAAAATTTTATAGATAGTGCTTAACTGGTAGAAATGAGTTTTAGATGAAAACACAAATATCATTTTCTGTAACTCAATTCTTCTAATACAAATATAATTTTTACTACCAGTAGTTGGCGGTAGTTGGCGCAATGCATAGATATTAAAGATAGGAGAACACACAGTCTATTGACAATGATAAGTGGTGATAGTTATGCAACTTTGGTATTTGCTAGTCTTGTTTAAATTGAGAATCGAGTGCGTCACATCGATCTAACGTATCTTTTCTCACCATACAAACAAATGTTATCTTCATCACACACATATGAGCTAAAACTAAACATATCTGACAGTTTAATATGCATTAACAAATTTTGTTACTAACACTTAATCATAATTATATCATTTGTATCATTTACATTTGAATATACAGTAAAACCTCTATAAATTAATAGTGTTGGGACCGGGATATTTTATTAATTTAGCGAGATATTATTATATCGATTAATTAATAATTTATTAATTTAAAGAGGTTTTACGTATGACTTTAAATTTTCAAGTCTAATATACCAGCTAGTTACAATTTATACTCATTATAGACAAAAAATAAATTTGAAAAACAAGTTCCAATTAACATTTTATAAATACAAATTCACACTTTATGAAAATAGAATTAATACTTTTTGTTGCAATACGAGAAGACAATGAATGAACTCTTTAATGCAATAAGGAGATTTTATGATAAACTCAATATATATTTGAAGTTCAACAAAAAATAAGTGACTATAGATTCATTTTTACTAAACAATCTTAGGATTTACAAGTGTATCTCTCTCTCTCTCTCACACACACACATACACATACACACACACACACACACACACACACACACACATATATATATATATATATATATATATATATATATATATATATATATATATATATATATATATATATATATATACATATATATATATATACATATATATATATATACATATATATATATACATATATATATATATATATATATGGAATTTTTAGTGATTATTAATTTATAGTTTCATTGGGACTAATATATATACACTGGGGTTTCAAAAAAATTATTATCTTATTATTTTATCGATTGGAGTCTAAATTTGTACTGGTCCCAAGTTGAGACTGGACAAATTATTAATTTTATCGAGGTTATTAATTTATCGAGTATTAATTTATAGAGGTTTTACTGTAGTTGATGTGTTTGTATCATGTGCATCATACGTTGTAGTACTTTCAAAACATATAAACTATGTATATAGGAGTAAGATATTACAACTGTGTTCGGGGGCGGACTTATGTATGTAGCATGGGGTGGCGTTGTCCTCATGACTACCCGAAAAAGTTGTGGTTTTAGTGTAATTTTTTATTTATTTATTAAGGGGAATTACATATATACCTATTAAAACTTAAAAACTTGCATATTTTCCCATAATGCAAGTTTTTAATGCATGATATACAATGTAATTTAAGCATGATTTGAATATATATACAAATATACAAGTTTTAATGAGTATATATTCAATTGCCCCTATTTATTAATTTTGACCTTTTTTCTCGAAATTTCCACCCACCTACAAACTAAAACCCAAAATTCAACATTTTAAAACCTTTTAAATCCTTTATCTCTAAGTAACAATACTCGATTTATCATTTCAAATCTAGTTTTTTCTTAGGCATTTTGTTGCTATCGTAAAAAAAAAATAAAATAAATAAAAATGCCCCCCCAAATCATATTTTCCTGGTTGCGCCACTGATCGTGTTCATAGTTATATGAAACAAGCAGGTTATGCATAGAACATTTGTGATGTGCATGTGTAGGTGCAATTGTTAGCAAATGAGTTGTTGTTGAGTTGCTTTTATTGGTATTTTTGGTCTTTAAAGTTTGAGTAGTGATTGGCATGACTAATTCATGTGACTAATTTTATGCCTAACAAGAATCTTGTAACACATGGTTAAATCAATGGTAAATAAGAGTGAGAATAAATGGAATACAAGTGTCACAAAAATGAATAGAATAGACATAAAATTAGTCACATGAAATTAGTCATCTCAATCATTTTCCTTTTGAAAGAGTTCAATGGGCTTTTGTAGCACAATTGCCTTTTTTTTTTAACCATTTTGACCCATTTGAGTGAAATGCAACCGAGAGTGACCATTGTTATCAACTTTGTAAAAGCTTGTGAATTCTGTTTCCAACTTTGTTCGGGCATCCAGATTAAATCCAAATGTAAGCAATGAGGTCTTGTACAACAACATCACCAAATATTTAACAGAGAACATAAGTAGTCTACTTATTGCATTTTTTTTTATTTTTATATGTTAATTGTTGTATAACAACGAGCCTAGTAGCACAATATGAACAATAAGCAAGAAAATATAAGAGAATATGAAAGGGAAAGATAGAACTTCTTATTGGTGTGTATTCATAATACATTAGGTGCCTCTATTTATAGGGACCTTAACATGAATGGTATTAAGTACAAAATGGGATGTTACAAGACCAATCATAAAGGTGATGATTACTAGTTATGAGATATGAATGTGGAGATTAATGTGTACAATCATATAATAACTATTCATAACATTCCCCCTTGATTGTACATCATTCAAAATACGCTTTGGATACCGCCTCATTAAAAACCTTGCTAGGAAAAAACCCAGTGGGAGAAAAACCATAGCTAAGGGAAAAAGAGTGCAGTGCGTATTATTCCCCCTCATAATCACTTTACTTGAGCTCACTAAAATGCCGCATTCCAATGCCATATACCAATTTCTTAAATGTTGAGGTAGGGAGTGCCTTGGTAAATAAATCTGCTAGATTGTCGCTTGAACGAATCTTTTGAACAATAATATCGCCATTCTTTTGTAAGTCATGAGTGAAAAAGAACTTCGGTGAAATGTGCTTGGTTCTGTCATCTTTACTAAACCCTTCCTTCAGTTGAGCAATGCTTGTTGCGTTGTCATCATGTAAAATATTTCTTAACCAAACACATTATCGGCTTGCTTCATGGATGGCTAAAATTTCTGCATTCGTTGAGATCGTTTGCTTAGCTGAACGCCATGAAATTTCGGTTCCTCCACTTGTAGATGCATATCCAGTTTAAGATCGACCATTGTGAGGGTCAAATATTATGGAAGAAGATATGTAATCTTGTAATATAACTCAAATACCTCTAATCAGTATCATATAAAATATGGACATCCATATTATAATTATCCATAACACTCCCCCTTGGATGTCCATTTGAGGATTATGCCTCGTTAAAACCTTACTAGATAAAACCCAGTGGGACAAAATTATTCCTTTATACGCTCGGGGATGTTGCCTCATTAAAAACCTTGCCGAAAAACCCTATGGGGATAAAACTGTGGTCAAGGGAAAAAGAGTGCAACGCGTATCTTCGCTCCCCCTGATGATCACATCACTTAAGCTCATTGAATCAGTGGATGCACCTTTATGTTTCTTGATAGAATCACATGAATACTTACTCTCTACATGTTGTTCGTATATCCGTCATACGTCTCATTTAAGTACATCCTTGTACTTCACATATACACATTTTAGTATGACACATGTAAATTGATATTGTGATCATGATGTTTAAAAGTAAAGGGGTCTTTCTTCATCAATTAACCTCATAAACATAAGCGTCGTTTATCCATATAAAGATATATAGCATCTTTCTTTAGCTTTCATTATGAAAAATGATTTCGTCTTTAATATCTTTAATTCATAAAACAAGACAAAACTATGTATTTCATTTCAAGGTATTCAACCATCTTGAAAATCTCCTCATGAGTTTCATTCACATTTACCTCATCAAAACATATGTAACTTATACCATATTCAAATATAAATCTCTTTAAAACTAACATAGGTAAATTTTGTTATTTCAATGGCTCATTTTTAACCAATACCATATTGCCTTTCACTTATATAGTGATATATTCATCTTGATCAAGTGTTATTCTTGAAAACTTTCTTATATGCTTTCAGCATGTTAAATCACAAGACATGCTTCATGCATTTTATATCCCTCGTGGAATCTCAACTTCAAATGAGCTCTATTCATTTTCTTTTAGACGCATATCGATTAGTTATCATATCACCAGACTTATAAATATTAAATAGATTATTGGATCCACCACATGAGATCATGTCTCTATATGCAAAGACTTTGCGAAAATATTTTTGTGCCATCAATTATGCCTTAAAGATAATAGTTTCAATACTTTAATTTCGCTCTCTCATAATGACCAATGCATATCCAATAATTTTACACATTCATATATACGGACTTCAAGTCCCAGTAACCATGTCTCGTCACAAGAGATTTTAATCTTTCATTTGTTCTTTGCGTCTTTGCTTCTTTTGGCCATTCATTTATAAATATGCACTTCCTGCAGGTATGCTTCCATGATCCTCACCATGATTATAGCGCTATCTTATTTATTTACATAATCATTATCATATATATTATTGTATACAATATCACCATCGACGTCGATTCATTTATATTTTCGATTCCACACTTTACTAGACATTGTAATATATCATTTATTGATATCTCATAGTTTTTCAAGTACCCGGGGTTTTTCAATTACCTTCATGTCTAGCGTCTCTATAAGAGAACTATTATGGGGTCTTTATTACCTCGATTAGACCATCTTAATTTTCTTGCTCCATTTTATCTATTCATTCGAGGACTTTTATTTGGAATCGATTAGTCTATCACGTTGCAGACGTGCCATAGACTTACTACCAATAATTGGTTTCCATTTTGGGACATACATTATAATTGGAGCACTAGCAGCGTATATATGATCTAGTCACTAAACAAGTCTGGCAATTACTAGAAACTGGAATGTAAACTGTCCCTTCAAGTTTATATTCATTGGTCTGAGGATCAACATTTATATTATAATTCATTCATATCTCTCGCTGCTCATTCTATCCTGAATGAATTATCAATTACAACATCCCATTGTTGTGCGTTGTGGTGGTTTTTCAATACAGGTTTTGCACATTTACATAAACTTTAATGGGAAACATATGGTTTGTGACCATAAACCATTTTATTGGGGAGTATTCATTAATCTTGTTGGCATGATGCGAATTCATAATTTATAACATGCCCCATAATCTAAGATTATTTTTCTTTGTTCTCATAATTATTAGCTTTGCAATCAACTGAAGACGTTTCATGAACGTTTCAACAAAAGAAATTCACGTATGAACTTGGGCTACATAAAGTTCAACACTTATTCCAATAATCGCCCAATACTTAGAAGTTTTTACCACCATTCTCAATAATACAATGTGGAAAACCGTGCTCGCATTTTATAAGTCGAGCCACTTATTACGCTAACCTTAAATTGCGTATTTGATGATCATTTTGACGATGCATCGATTTTAGAAATCAAAATGATCCACATGGCACATGTACAGGCCTACATACATGCCCTTTCAATTTTTTCCAAAATTTTATAGGAATTAAGTCCTTACTTATTTTGTGGTGATATATGAACAATTAACTTCTATTGAGAACAATAAAACCAATCAAATCACCTTTGAAAAACTCATGGTTCTTGTATATGGTTCGCATCATCATTGATCCGGGATGGTCCAACCGGTCATGCCAATAAATAATCTTGGCTCATAAACTCTAGTTTATGACCACATGTGCTTCGATTGCACTTTCTATGTAAACATCAAATAATATGCATGGAGATCTTAATACAACATCACATTTCTCCAATCAAATTGCTATAAGCACTTTTATAATTTCACATAGTTTAATATACTCTTCATATATTAAACCATAACATTATCAAATAATAAAACATATGAAGTAATTTAACTAGCGTAGTTGCACAATTTTCAAAACACATGCATATCATTAATCAAGTATCTCACAAGCAAATAAAATAACATAATATGATAAGTCTAAACATGTTCTCCGTATCAAAAGTTAATGACACAATTTGAGTTAACCAAGTCATCATATTCTCATATTTCGATATGTCCATTACTCTTATACGACAATGTTCCACCAAAATGATTCTCATACTTATAAGTGTAATGCATATTTTTAGTGACACGTTTGTCTTTTACAAATTAAAATGGTTCTCATTTATCTTATCATGCAGCAATCATAAACAATTAAAGTTTTATAAATGCAAATTCTCTATCGGTTCATATTATGTAAAAATACTACAACTTAACAGTAAAAAGTGTGTCATAAAAACAATAAATCTTCAGTCATGCGTATAATAGTATCCAACTTAAAAAGAATTGTCAATAACTAGAAGTATAATTTCATTAATTGGGGTAGCCAAATTAAAAATTAAAACATGTAAACGAATTGAATTTATTATTTATGCCCCATGGTAAGCAAAGAACAGTAATGTTTTAATGCATGGAGACAGTTTTCTCATCTATATAGAACCGTCTAGTTGATATAATTATTCATTAATACCCTAAAGCATATTTGGGTTATCTTGTGATCCCCATAGTTACATCAACAAATTATTAAAACAGGAGGTTGCATATATATTTATATATTATTAATGTTTATAAGATCCATCCATTAATCTAACTAGCCGGCTACTCGCGCGTTGCGGCGGCGGATACCCGTGTAACCAAATAACCCACAATAGCATAAATTAAAGCATCACAATCTTTTTTATACATTATATGCACAATGCATCGAAACAAAAAAAAGGAGAAAGCAATAATAATGATGTTTTGGTACACGGTAATAGTGATTACACGTCGTAGTCACTTTCACACAAATACATTACTTATAATGGGTTGTTACTTATAATGGGCTGTAAATGGACTTTGCATATGTTACATATGCATTTAAAAACTACATTGATGTATTGATTTAATAGACTTTATGTTGATTTAATAGCAAAATTAATACAATTATTTCTTATTAAAGAAATGTTTTTGGTTTTAAAAATTTTAAGACATCCTCTTATAGCAAGTCTTAAATGCATTATAAAGTAGTTTAGATTATTGTATTTGACAAGTAACAAGAACAACTCTAATCACAGTCATCAAACGATAGTACACAAGAAAATATGCCAACTAGAAAAACTTTTTAGCATGCGTATAAATATCATATATCAAACTTGTAACAAGTACAAAATCTATAGAGTTGTTCATACACTAGAATTAACATAGTAACATATGCTTATAATTGATGTTCGAAAGCTATTACTAATATGACTCTGGTTAATATATTGTTAAAACGCTATGATAGAAAAATGCTATTGGACCAAACATCAAAGTTAGACACAACAACATTAACATAAGAGTTGTTTTACGATTGCGATTTCCGTTTTACAAATTCGTAAACTAGATAATAAGATTAGATAATAACATTAAAAGAAGCGTATAATCTACTATACACAAATTAAGTATATCTAACAAACATGTGCAGTACTATTTTTCTCTTGATTCAACTTTACAGATGCATAAGTTTCTTTGAATTGATCAAATAATTCCTGTTTACTAAAACCATCTATTCACAAATTCAAATATTATATTTTAAAATAAACATGATCTAATCTGTAGTAATTTATTAATACACATATAATACTTTTATAAATCAACACTCACTTATGATTAAATTATTAAAATATATTATGGAAAAGTTTGTTTAGAGAGAAACAAAATACACATCATATCCGACTAATAGCATTGTATACGACAAACACAACGAATCAATTAAAAGTTAATCACCTCTTGTTTAATCTTAATAAAATCATACCACATGTATAGGAGAACACACAAACATCAGATCATAACATAAACTAGCAACGTAGAATAAACACAAAACTCATTCAAGTAGTTTTATGAATCGCTAATCAATCATGTAAGATAGTCCTAAATCTACCACATGAGATAAATACATATCAAACAATAATGCATAAACTATTAATAAAGTGATATAGTGCTTGAAACCCAACGAATCAATAAGAAACATACGACGGCAAACAAATATGTGGTGAAACCGTGAAACACTAACACACAAGTCATTATATCATATTCATGTCAGTTTATAATTTATTAATATATGCTAATAACAGTAATAAATTTCAAACAATATTAAGAAAAAGAGAAGAAGACATACAATGGCTTTAGAGCGTGCTGATAACGTGTTGTATAACAACGAGCCTAGTAGCACAATATGAACAATAAGCAAGAAAATATAAGAGAATATGAAAGGGAAAGATAGAACTTCTTATTGGTGTGTATTCATAATACATTAGGTGCCTCTATTTATAGGGACCTTAACATGAATGGTATTAAGTACAAAATGGGATGTTACAAGACCAATCATAAAGGTGATGATTACTAGTTATGAGATATGAATGTGGAGATTAATGTGTACAATCATATAATAACTATTCATAACATTAATTTATATATTGATATGTGCTAATCGGATACTGATAATCTCTTCATAACATGTTGCAATGCCTATATTAACACGTAAATTGACCCCTAAATAATCACATAATCGTAACCGGCTTTTATTGCAGGTACTACTATATTAATAATCTAAAACTAATTATTTGATTCCTAACTAATAGATATTTATAGTCTCACTGCAAACAGATTATTTACTACTTGCAAATGAGGTTGTGCCTTATCTGCACATAACTGAATTTTCGAATTACGACAACTTACAACATACTAAATGGTTTTCCTACTCATTTTAAATTTAAAAACCAAATTTTAATTCTAGCTTTTCGATTACGAAAGCAAAAAAAAAAAAAAAAAAAAAAAAAAAAAAAAAAAAAAAAAAAAAAACGAAAAAAACGAAAAAACGAAACGATACTTATATAAAATATGGGTTTTTCTAACATGTACCTCGGGGGCACATGTTAAGCACACAAAAAGGACGGCGGTACTCACGAAAAAGGGCGTCCGGACCCACAAAAATACACTTTTCAAATAAAATATGTGGGTCCGGACGTCCTTTTTCGTGGGTCCCGCCGTCCTTTTTGTGTGCAAACATGTGCCTCGGTAGAAAAATCCATAAAATATATATTTCTATTTGTTTCACATTTTTTATAAAATGCAAAGTACAATTTGATTAGAACAATATTTGCTCTACATTTCTACATACGCCATATGTAACGCTTAATTAATATCTCACTCCAGTTAAGCTCTTCGTGTAAAGTGCAAGAGAATAATGTCTCATACATTTGGGATTACATATCTGACAGCCTTAAAAAGAAAATACTTTTGTAAGTTTAAAAACCTTCCAAAGGTGACAAACTTCTGCACTATTTCTGGGGCTTACAATTAAATCTTGTTTATACTATGAATCGTCTAATGTCTTGGACATTAATCGCTGCTCAACCAATCAGATTTCAGTGTCTCCAAGTGAAATAGATAAATAGATCAGTAGTGTGGTTCAACTGAGTTGAATCAGTTACTTAGTTAAGAAATAAACTTATCGTTCGATCGTGAAAGCAAGAGTTATCAGCAACATGCGATCCAGCCCAATCTCGATGATTAACTAACTCATCAATTACCTGGAAGAACAAAAATATCATATTGAAACTTAAGAAATCCAGTACACTATATGAAGAACAAAAAAAAAAGAAAAAAAAAAGAAAAAAAAAGAACTAATAGAGCACAAAGTCGTAAGTTTGCACCTGAGTTTTAGGCATGTAAGAAACTAACCAACAACGATGATTCCAAGCACGGTAGTTCATCTTAGACTTCTGTAGAATTATACAAAGGGATCAAGATGAGTAGTGCACACATTAATGACTGTAGATAAGTTGAAACAACTTTATCTAACGGCGACCACTAAGACTTTTGGAAATTCTTTAATTTAAAAAGAACAAAACTCAACATATAACCATAGAAATCTCCAAAATGTAATCTATTCTCTGCAATCCTTTCGGCTAATTCAGGTTCGTTTCTCAAAACCTCTTGTATATTTGTTGACTTGCCAACTATCATCATGATCACCCATCGCCTATTATAGATTCGCATAGACATAAAAGGTTAATTAACATTGTTGTAAATGGCACCAACTCTAGATTCAAATAGACAATGCTGTTAGAAATCTCCAAAATACATTCAGTACATATTAACATTGTTTTAAATGTTAATATGTACTGAAAGAGCGTAACTGGAGTGAGATATTAATTAAGCGTTACATAGGAAGAGAGGTATTTAAATATTTCTACCAGCGTTGCATTTTGTGCCATCGTTAATATGTCCTAGAGTTGGTGCATTTTGTGCCATTTCTATGAACTTAAAGCATCAACAACAGCATTTTCATCATCAAGATTTGCAGTTGGGTCACCCATACCAAGAGCTATTAATCTTTTGTTGGTTTCATCATCAAGATTTGCTAACAACATTCCAAGAATACCTAAAATACATCTAGCATCAAACAATAATATGTGCTTGTAATTGTACTTTAATACACCAATCCAGACGCTCCAGTTTAGACCACCATTTCCGCTTCCCTAACACTACTCGGAACCCTAGTATCTAACCTCATTGTTTAAGCATATTTTTGTATGTGATCCTGGCATATTTATAGTTATATCAGAAAAGCCCATTTGTTCCAGCTTATTTTCAAACTCATGAGCTTATACAGGGGGGAGTTTGGATCAGTTTATTTACCGTGCTTATGGGCTTTTTTTGGTTTAGCAAAGCTGAAAATCTCACTCTTTGGACCTTTATGAACTTATAATTGGATACAATGTGACATTTACAAAATTTCATCACCACTTGTAACAGGATATAATGAAAAATCTGAAAAAAAAAAAATCCTCGAGTAACTCACCATAGTCCATCGGCAGACCTTGAAAGTCAAATTCTGGATGATACTGAATAACACTTACTGGTTGGCACCTTTTCTGTGTACCTGTTATCATCTAACAGGCAACATGAGACCTCAAACGCCTTCCTGTAACAATTTTTAAGTAAACAAATCATGAAATTGATGGAGTACAGTTGGTGCATCTATAAAACTCATATCAAAGACCTATAAACACAACTACTTTTGCCCATTGTTTCTCCATCGTCAAACACATTCCAACTCCTCATCTTTCATATTTCTGTTACAAAAGAATAAACCCATAAACAAAGGAAACCCCTAATAAGCTCAAGTAGTTATTCAATCCGTGGAACAACAACAGTGTATAAACATAAGTTGGAAAAAATCACATAAGCAACAACTGTTTTTTGGAAATCCATGAAGAAGAATCAAGTTGAACAGTCAAAAGACAGACAATTAGATAAAACCAAAAAGTGTCATACAAACATACCTGTTGATCTGCGTTGGGTTATCAACTGTGGTTGTGTTTTTTTTTTCTTTGTTTTTTTGGTTGATAAAGATTAAATTAAAAGAAGAAGTACAATCAAGAAGTTTCTTCTGCAACTTTCCCATAACATAGTACAATTTTTTGTATACACTTTTATGGTTTATATTGCAAAGTACAAACATTAGGTCTGCAGTAGGTCAATAATAACGTTTCAAAGTGTGTTACAGGGTAATTAAGTGAAAACGGGCATGTACCGTAAATTTGCAAACCACTTTGGGCCAATCAGATTATGCCAAGGCTTGACCTTATCAACTGTTGGGCCTATTAACAACATTAATCACATTACATGGACCAATAGTATGGCAGATTAAGAAAAAATGGAGTCCTTAAGAATTTTCTAATTGTGGTGTGAGATTTCCATCTTCATAATATATTATAATATCTAGAATAAAAAGAAAAATAAGAAAAACCTACTAAACATTTGTTGAGTAAATTAGATTCACGTATGGCTGGTAACAAATCCACACCTAATAAGATATATATTACATGTTTCTTTTTTCACTTGTTCTAGATTGGTCGCTTATTATGGAAGAGGAGCGAAACCCACCTCCTCCGAAACCAGATGCCTAGAAGATGCCTATAGGACATATATAATCTCGACAATTTCTTATCCTTCAAGTGTCATTGATGCTGGATGAACTTTTTTCCTCATGAACTTGGAGGACAAATCCTTTCATGTTGCTAGGATTTACATATGGTGACAAGGTTGTTTTATTTCAAACACAAGAGATCTACATTCGTTTTATTGCAATCGCTATGTGATAGTATAGGATACATCAAGAACAATCATTTAATCTGCCAAAATTACTCATTTACCAAATGTAAGATTAACAACTTTTAAAACTAGTCAGATCCCACATCGGCAAAAGTGATAAAATGCTCCTACCTTAAATGGCACATTGTATCTTCATTACATGTCTTAAGATTAGCATCAAGTTTTTAGAGGGGACTTGTAATCATGTGAAAAGGGCACATGCCTGCATTTTCTCATTTAATTATGCTTTCTTCTTAAGTGTTTGCTTATTTAATTTAACGTATCTTTATCACGTAAAGAAGCATTTGTAAATTTTATTGATAGTGTTAGTTGATAGAAATGACATATAACTATGTGAAAGGGCACAAAATTGCATTTCCTTTTTTTTTTTTTTTTTTTTTTTACAAAAAGTCATTTAATTGTGCTTTCTTCTTAAGTGTTTACTTATTTAATTTATTGTATCTTTTTAACGTAAAAAAGCATTTGTAAAATTTTATTGATAGTGTTAGTTGGCAGAAATGACAATTGCATAAAAACACTATTGGATGCAAAATTATTGTAAATGTAGTAGGACTATTATATCATACTACCAGGGTATGGCGGCCGGGTACCCTTTGACTGTATTTTGGGGTGAACAAATGTTGTTCGGTTATATGTTTCTTTTTAACAATAATCGTATAAATGAATGATAATTTAAATCTAATTTATACAAATACAGCTAACTAAACTACATGTACAATTAATTTATTCATCAACACATACATATACTCACTTTCAACCAAGACACTTTTTATTCTAAATAATTTTTTGTTAAAACATAGCTTGGGCCCATACGAACACAAATCCCTTTTAGCTGTATCTTTCCAATGGCTTCAAACCGCAACCATAACCGTACCATATTGGACAATGTCGACTCAACATGATTTCGACTGAACCAAGAGCCCATCGAAGAACTTGGTGAAGACGATCTGAAAGATTAATAGGAGCAGAACCTTGAATGCGGGTCTCTTTGGAGTGCAATAAACCGATCGCCACCCATGGCAATGCATCTTGAACCCCGTTAAGATATCTTCAGTAACCGAACCGTAAATTCATCCAACCTGTTTTCAAACTATAAGTTAATCACCAATATCGTAAATCCATCTTGAGCCACCAAGGGATTGTAATCATTTTAAGTTTATTCTTGTTTTATTTCAACACAATACACATCAAGAACATTCATTTAATCTAGATTTTGTTCTGTCACGGTGCTACCAGCATTAACAGATCTCTTTCTCTCTCTGTCTCACTTTTTATCTATTCAACAACAAAGCTTTGATCATCACTAGTTGCAGATCAAGTGGTTGGTGTTGCGATTAATTGTGGTCGGTGTTCATGCATGCAACAAATTCGCTTGGGTGATTTTATCAATTGAAAGTCATCACTACAACATGTAAGTTTTAATGCGCTTTGAAGGATTATAAACCCTAGTTTTCAATTATGGTTTTCTCGTTACTGTTGAAGACCAGTTGTTTCCGGTTTTTTGTTTATGTTGATTTGTGGTTATTGGATTTAATGATGTCGGATTTGGGAGAGAAGAACACCGATTTGTTGAAAAATGTGACTATGAGGAAAAATAAGAAGTCTCGACTTAAGGGTGTTACAGGTATGGCGACGCAGTCTACACTTGACTCGTCATCTCCTCCTGGTCAGGTTGATGATAACATTCGTGAAGGGCATGTCTGAAGGGTATGTGGAGCCGGTTCCACATGCTGCAAATGCTCTTATTGATGTACCTACATGTGGTCTTGTTAATCCTAACGAGGAAACTAATATGGCATCTTTAATCAAGATGAAGCATGACTATATTGTTGCTCTATTTGGTGTCTCGCTTAGTACACTAGAGGACATTAATGAGTTCACTTTGAGTTGTGAGGCTGGTAAATATCGGAATGGGCTGAATTAGATAGTAATGCTCGAATGATGGTTACGGATGCTATTGAAGATTTGTGTAATGCTTTTGTGGCTGAAATTAAAGCTAAATCTACGACTCCTAAACCTACTAATGAGTCTCCTATTGTCCAAGCTGTGGACATCAATGCTATTGGAGCTGCAGGTTTGAGGGATGCTCAACCTATTATTGATACTCTGTTTCGTCCACTAGTTGTTGAACCCGTTTTTGAAGGTGTTAACATATCTATCCCCCATAAAGTGGTTGAAAAGGTTAGTACATGGTTGGAACACACATTGTATGGTTATTTTATTGGAAATAGGATGGCGTTTCCGGTTGTTGAATATTATGCTAGGAATAACTGGGGAAACATGGGTTGAAAAGGATTATGATGAATTCCAAAAGTTTCTTTTTCTTTAAATTTGATACATTAGCTGGGTTAGAAGCTGTTTTGGAAGGTGGTCCGTGGATGATACGCAAATCTCCAATAATCCTTAAGAAATGGTCTATGGATACTTGTTTGCATAAGGAAGAATTGACTCGTGTCCCGATATGGGTTAAATTGCATGATGTTCCTCTTCAAGTGTTTGAAGAGGATGGTATTAGTTTGATTGCTACGTTTATTGGGAAACCTATTATGCTTGATTCTTATACGAGCTCTATGTGTAAGGATTCGTGGGGAAGAAGTAGCTTTGCTAGGTGTCTTATTGAGATCAACTCTGAAGTTGATCTTGTGGATGTTGTTACTATTGGTTTTCCTTCACTTTCTGGGGAGGGTTTTACTAAAGCTACTATTCGTGTTGAGTATGAATGGAGACCTCACAGGTGTAATGTATGCATTATTTTTGGTCACACACATGATCAATGTCCTAAAAAAGTGGCGAGTCCTCCTGTTGTTTCTAGTCCACATGTTGTTAATCCAAGTGTGGTGCTGGATAAAGACGGTTTCCAAATTGCGGGTAAGAATAAGAAGAAGGGTAAAACCAAGTCTACTATTGGTAATTGGTTTGTTGGTCCTTCGGTTAAACAGAATGTCAAATATGTCCCAAAGGAAACAACGAATGAACCTAAGAAGGGTAATACTTCTATGGGTAAAGCTTCTAATTCGTCGTCTATGTTGAAGTCTACTGGCACTACCTCAAATGAAGGTAATATTACTACATCTAATCCATATGCTGCATTGGTGATAGATGACGAAGATGATGAAGAACTTGTTGAAAATGGGTATGATGAATCGGCTAACTTATTTAATAATCCACATACCGGTGAAACTTCATCTTTCACGGTAGCTGCTGGTTAGCTTGTTTCAGTTGATTGATTTGTTTTAGGTGCATCTTGTGATCCTAGAGTTGTAAGTGCTTATGGCATGTCATCAACACTAGTATTAGATGTTTATCGAGCTGTTTAGCTTGAGGTAAATATGGTATCTCAGCCATATTCCATTTGTACTTAAATTTTTCGGTTTTAATATTATTTACCGGGGTAACCGTTTATCCAAAAAAACATTCCATTAATCTACCAAAATTAGTCAATTCCCACATCGGTATAAGTGAAGAAATGCTCTGCGTTATATACCACATTGTATATGGACGCATATGTCTTTAGATTAGTATCAAGTTTTCAAAGGTAGCTTGTAATTATGTGACAGTTCACATATTTGCAATTGATCCTTGAGTAGTTTATATGAACTCTTAATCTTTTTTTTTATCACGTAACATTTGCAAAATTTTATTGATAGTCTTTTTCAAAATTTTATTTTTAGTGTTTAACTGGTAGAAATGATATTTGACAAGTTTATACTACCAGTTGCTCGCGTAATGCATAGATATTAAAGAAGTAGAACGCAGTCTTATGATAAGGATAAGTGGTGATAGTTATGCAACTTTGGTATTTGTTAAGAAAACATAAAAGATCACTTTCTTAGTAATACAAAAACTTGCGCAACTAGACGAGCATTATCAGTAAACAATCTTACGGCTCGTTTCGTGAAGAACTAAACAACTTAACTGTGAATTTAGAAACACTATCACTAGTTAGCAACAAGCTTTCAGGTCATTTACCATACCGTATATATTCTAGCGGGTTCAAACCCCGTGGATTAGTCGGCCAAAAGGTCGGAAACCATAGTTACCCAAAACAAAACAAAAAAAACAACTCGTTCTTGGGCCTAGTCCCGAGTACTTATTCCACCTACATTAGGAAAACTTTCTAATTTGAGAAAGTTAAATTTAGCCAAAAACGTTCTAACGGGTGTGATTTGAGTAAAATCAGAGATTGCTCGAAGTTACAGATCTTGAATTTGAGCAGTAACTTATTAAAAGACGGTTTTCTCATTGGGGTCACGAGCTTGGGTGAACTCCAAGTTCTTGATCTATATGGCAAAGAGTTCCACGTCAGTTTTGTGGTTTAAAAATGTTGGAAGTATTGAACTCAGAAAAGCATCATATACCACATTATATCTTGATGTCACAGGTTTTAAAACTAGTTAGATCCCACATCGGAAAAAGTGATAAAATGCTCGTATATTATATACCAGATTGTATATCAACTATATGTTTTAAGATTAGTAGCAAGTTTTCAAAGGTGACTTGTAATTATGTGAAAGTACACATAACTGCATTTAATCTTTGTGAACTTTGTATGAACTCTTAATTTTTTATGTATTCCTTTATACAAAAAGGTCATTCAATTGTGATTTTTTTTATTAAGGGTCCGTTTGTTTGATGAGTTTTGGCTATAAGAAATGGATTATACCAGATAATCGTTTGTTTGATGAGTTTTGGCTATAAGAAATGGATTATACCAGATAATCAGCACAAGTTTGACCATGATTGGTATATCATATAATTAGCTCACGGGTCGTGTTCCCGATACGCAGGCCTTTCAACAAGCACCATTTGAAGCAATTGAAAACAACAAAGCGTTATGTAGTAATGTCAAGAGTTCAAAAGATTGCCCGCAAAAGCAAATAAATTGAACACAGAAAAACATGAAAATTTGGATCTTAGTTCTTTCATTGTGTTTCCTTTTGATCTTGTTTTGTTGGAAATGTATATATTTACAAACATGTGAATGTCCGGATTCGAACTCGTGACCACGGGATTGCACACATTAGCGAATGAGAATTAAAGTTAATAATTAATGTTTATGTTTACGATTAATTATTACACATTAAGTCCGGTTAACGATCGTTAAGTATTTAACGGAAAAATGACTAACGACCGTTAAATGAAAAGAGAAAGGACTAGAAATGGAAAACTTGGAAAAGTTATGGGTTTTTCCCTTGGGCTTTCTACATGGCCGGCCTAGGGGGCTTTCCAAACCCTAATTCATAAACTTGTTCCCTAAGTTTACCTACTAGTATATAAAGAGGGTTAGGTTCTAGGGTTTCATACACTTGTGCATTGAATTAACCCTAGATCTCTCATCTCCTCTCTCTAGTCTTATATTCGGCCGAACACCCCAAGTAAGGGAGTTTGGTTTCGTTTTTCTTAAACGAGGACTTGTGTTAGATCTAGCAATCGCTTGATTCGTTTGGTTAATTCGTGTGTACAAGAACGTGGTTGTAAGACATTATTCTTACACCAATAAGTACTTCTTTGTTTTGCTTTGCTCGAGGGATTTGACATTCGCAAGAGGTACGTTACGCATACTTTCAGTTAATTAATTTATTTGTTATAATCTTAAGTCTTCGCAAGAGTCATCTTACTTTAGTTGGTCACCTGGATTCTTGGTTGCTTGGCATGGGTTTGTAACGGAGTTCATGCTGGTTACCGAGTTGTAGTGGCTGGTTCTCAGCCTTGTTGATGTGCTTGGACCTTTTGCCCTCTTCTAGTGTGGGTAGGGCAGGTGCATCATTGTCTAATGGCATGGAAGTTAGTGTTGTACTCGGACGTCAACAAATGATGATTGAAGATGGAGCTGCACACTATGGAAGTGGTTCTTTGAACCTGGACTTAGTTACATTTAGATTGTTAATTTGAATGTAATTTGTTTTCTATTCTGTTTGTTAAAGCATTTTAATGTTTGTTGCTGCGCTTAGCGGCTTGTTTAGCTTAGTTACATATGTAGAGTCATATCGCCTATGTAACGGGCAAAGGGCATGGGATGTACGTCCATGTCAATTGTACTTCATTGAATTTTTGGATATATTTACCGGGGTTTTAAGGCCCTTTAACCTATATATCATAAACTCAACAGTGGTATCAGAGCCAGGTTTAACAAGTAATTAATTACTTAAACACATAATTAAAATAAACATGAATGTGTTATTTTTTGTATGCATAGATCTAGGGGTTGCAATCCTAAACCCTAATTTTTTATAGGGGGCGTTTATTTTGGTACCCTAATTAGGGTTTTGTAAACTAAAGTTTTAATTGGATTAGAAACCCTAAGATGCATGCAACTTTATGTGTATATGCGTAACTCTGTTTTAATTGCATTAATTGTTAAGTGTAATTTTTTGTCCATGATAATTATCTGCATGTTTTATCATGGATCTGCTTTTATTGTATGTCTTTCTTGTTTAAGTGATATACACTAAATTTTGATAGATCTAAAATTGGGGAAGACCTCCATCATTATTAATTTAATAAGATTTATCAAAAACGTTTGCATGTGGCTATTTGATATGCATGACTTTTATTTGTTATGCATTTATTGTTTATTTGTTTATTTTTACAAATACTTGCTTGTTTGTTATGTGTAACAAGGGTATTTTTACAAGAAAAATAAACTGACCTAAACAATGGTGAAACATGTATTTTTAAGAATAGTAATCATAATCGTTTAATTGATTGATGACTTTGGTACAAATGACTGAACGGCTCACCCATGAGAATGAACTAATAAAAGGGGTTTAAAGAAGTGCACACAGTCACACTGAAAGGATGTCTAAGGTTGTGCTTTAGCGCGTACCTGGTCCTCTGCCCTCTGTAAGTTCGAATGGAGCTACTTAGTAAGTCATTAAATGTGCAAGCTCGTCTTAAGGGCGAATTAGTGTTGATTCCATGCGCCACTTAGGTGGTAATTATCCGAAACACTAAGTGTTTACACTTATGCAAAAGTACGGTATAATGGATGATAATTAACACTAAATTCCTTGATTGGTGAAACCAATACCTCAATTAAAGTTTGATGATGAAAAACTTAAACATTAAAATAAGATATAAATGTTTTAATAAAACCTATGTTACGAAGATGAATGCATGACATCTTTGTACATATTTGATTTAACATCAAAATTATTACCCTTTAATTTAAGTTATATGCCATCCAACGAAACGGGAACACCTAAGATTACCTTTTATTTGCGTGAGATCGTGACTTAGATCGTAATCAAAGGGTAAAATGTCCACGTGTCGTGAGAACGGGCATGGACGATTTTGCCGTTTCTTAAGTTGGACAACTTAATTGAGTTTTGTAGTGAGAACTGGCAACTCAAGGCATAAGATGGGATAAAACATGTTTACATGGCAATTGAAATTGGCTATATGTAAATCCCATAAATCTAGGAATTGCAATTGAAATTGGCAATTGAGCAAAAGCTCTACCATTTTGTATAAGGTTCATTACTAGCAGATCAACTGATGTGATGAGATTATGACAATTTGGATCCTAGTTTTTCAGTGGAAATTAAATGGTTATATGCTTATGAACAATGGGTAATTAATTTTCTTGAAAAAGGTTAATTATCGAAAATACTAAAATTGAATTTTGTAATTCTTTTGAATGTATAATTGCAACATTTAACCATAAACAAAGTTTAGTCTTTGATCAGTAAATTGCTCCATTCTGCTTTCAAACAAATGTTTAATCGAGAATAATTTACTGAAAAGACAAACGAAGTCTCTTTTCCATGGGAGAAGCATTAGACTCAATCCTATTCCTTTTCATGAATGAGAAAGGTATAATAGGAACGTTTTGAATTGTCTAAATTCTAATGTAACTCATAGCAATGAATTGCACGTCATATTTTCCATAAAGATTTCATTACCTTCATTAGGTGAATGAATCCTTTTGTAACAAACATGAATGTTGGTTAACTGGAAAACATGTATATGAGTTACTAAATTAGAAGCTAGACTAATTACCGTGAAAATTGTTAAAAGGAAAACTAGCTTAATTTATCTAGTTGGTTTACTTTAACCTTTAACGGTGCTACATACCAGTATGAGGATGGTAGACCTGTTAAGGAAGAAATTGCATACCCAATTTTTCAAGTTAATAACATTGATGGATAACCCATCATTCAAAGAGTATAGTACACCTTTTAGTACCTTAGTAATGATTACATATGGTTCTTCAAAGGTGTAGGAAAGTAAAAGCAAGCAAGTTGTTTTCACTGGTTATGCAACACTTACAATGTTGTCAGATTTAGTGGGAGCATTTGTGTTGCATTACTGAATAAGAAGTTGTTTTATTGATTTCTAATTAAGTGGGAGCTACATGCCTTATTTCCTGTGTAGTAACCTAGATTATCTTCAAAGATAATTACTTTCCAATTGTAGGCACTTATGTTTTTTAAGGATTGTCATGTGCGTTTCCTTACAAATCAATATAGTCCTATATCTACTAGTTATACCTATGACACAAATCATATTAATCAAATAAACGAACGTGTATCGTGTTGTTTATCTGCTACATGATGTTGTTCCATGCACAAGTGGGAGAAATCTTATTGTGTGCAAGGTACAACACATATTAATCTGATTTAAAAGGATTCTCTTGACTGAAAAGTAAGAGAATAACGTTCAAATAGGAAGTATACATTTAAATATGTATGATTGCCCTATTAAGAACATGTGTCAAGATGATAACAAAGACTAATTTATTTTAGATATTTATGTCATTCAATATTTAAGAAACACTTGTAGTTACAATTTATGTTACGTGAGAACGTGAACTAGATTGTAGCCCAAGGTAAAATATCCACGTGTCGTGAGAACGAGTATGGATGATTCTGCAGTTTCTTACATTGAACATTTCATGGAATGACATAATTAAATGAAGTAATCTGATACTCCTTTGAATTTGAGTATTCGTTGAATGACTTAAATATATGTAGTAAATATTAACTTGAAATATTAACTGAAACCTGAGGTGGTGTTCATAATTACTTTAAATTATAAATGTTTATGATTTTGTAAAGTCACAAACATGAAGTCTTTTAAAGACTTACAATATAAAGTAAGACGTTAACTTGCTATGTTTTAAGACATTTGCATGAAGTCAATGAGTTGATCAATGACTTATAACGTATAGTGGGATTATAACTGATATGTCTTTTGATTTGGTCAAAAATACTTGAGTTATAATGTACGCAATTGACTTGGTAATTCTATTGTACCATTAAGTTTTACTTTGTTGGTAAATAGGTAAGCCAAATAGTAGATGGTTATCATAAATATTGTTAGATTATCTTACAATATTAATTCTAATGAAATACCATAGTTTTATGGTATGTTCAGTTAGAAGAATCAGAATCTATTGGCATGTTTGATTCAAGATAACTATAGTTTCTTCCAAAAGTTATCAAGGTTAGTAGATTGAGTATAGATTGAATATACTCAATAAGACTCCAACCTAGAAGATTGATAAGACACCATTTGTTTATGGAATGTGATGAATCACATTAAGTCTTATAAATGAAGTTCTGAATTTGTTAAACTACTTATAGAGTGAGTTGTAACAAACTAATGTTAGGAACTGTCAATGTTTTTTGTAATATCCCAAAAGAGAACAATGTATTGTTGCTATACTTGATAAACTATTTAAAGGTAATCTTTAAATTGTTAAAGGCAAGTGGGAGTTTTGTTTAGATCTTGAAAGATTGAATTACAAAATACATAATCTTCTAAAATGCACTAGCAAATATCATGATGAGGCTAAACATGTATATGATAGACCTTAATATGATGGAATTGTCATTCATAGATCCGTAAGGATATCTCAGATATTTAATATGCTGAGGAATATGAGTTACATGATCATGGTAAGCCTGTTAATCATAATGATGAATTTACTAAATGTTGAATTGTGGAAAATCAATCATACTATGAATGTAGAGATGCTGTCCATAAAGATAATCAACTTTAGATACTTGGTTTATCTTAATAAAGATGATTTGCTTCAAAGGATGGAAACCCTAGTGGTTTAAATCTTTATGTAGAAATCATATGGACAATATTGTACACATATTTAATGCATGTCTAGTGATAATAATATTAATCATATTTAAGCAATTAACTATGATTGAATATTCTTTACTAGATACATTAAATAGAAGTATAAAGATAATAATTGTCATACTAAGTTTCATTGATATGAAATTTTGACAATGAATGTCATAACTCTTTGTTGTGGAATTACTTTTGCGAGGACGATGAGTAATACAAAGAAGTTTTATGAATTCAAATAATCTTTGAATATGTACAAACTGCAAGAATCCATGAATGGATATATGCATGCATCTATGAGATGATTCTTATGTTTAATATTAAATCCATGTTTGATTTAATAATTAAATAAGATAGCTCATAAGTATTCCTGAAAGCTAGTGGGAGTATTATTTTTATTTTCTTAAATCTTATATGTTGTATGGGCAACTACATTCAACCTAAATTAAGTTTTAGTTGGGAATGAAACTTAGTTTGTAAGATTTGGAAATAAGACATACAACCTTGGAATATATGTTTATTGCTATAAACATATGTGGTAAATCAATGAGTCTAATAGAACATGATGGATATATAATGAGATCTTAAAGTCTAACTTGAAGATTCATCATGTACATCATGTTGTAAGATTGTTGTGTCATGCTTGGTTACAAGATGATTTGACAACATTGAAAGTTGTTAGTGTAATAAATATTTTAAAAGGAATATGTTTGGATTTAGAATCACATTCCACAATCTGGAGATGCTCCTAGATTCTATGGATGATTATATGACAATTGTTTCATAATTGTCATTGCCAACAAACTTGAGTTTTGGTAGGCACCAACATTACACTATAACTGTTCAAAAGTTTACGGATATTTAAAGAGCATATTGTTGTACGCAATGATGCTAGTATAATTGAGATGACACTCAATTCTAGTCACGGTATCCTTGATGATGACCATGTTGACTAGTTATGCTCATCTAAGAGCATAGTTGCATTATACATTAAAGAATAAAGAATACTTTAAACTTTAAAAGTTTTGAAAGATGATTGTCATATAAAGGTGGTTCATGTTGTCATGCACCTTATGGAATGATATGACAATATCAAGATATGTGTAAACACATACAAGAAATTGAATTCTTGAAATAAGTATTCTCAAAATTCCTATAGATCAAAGTTAGTTGAAATTATGCCTTGTCAACAAGTATGAGTTGCATGACTTGTGGAAAAAATTCATTAACTAAGAATTATCATGCATTGATCTATTTAGTATTTGGATAAAGGATGTTAAACAATTATTATTTATAATGAATTAAAGTACGGTATACGTTTAATTTCATTTATAATATTGTGTCCTGTATTTGCATGTTTAAATCCTTGAATAACTTAAGTTATTCTAAATAGTCCGTTGTCAATCAATAACATGGGAATGATATTGAATTAAGACAAATCTGAGTATTAGTTAGAATATACTTGAAAGTATATTGATGCGTAGCATGACTAATTTCAGATGATATTCAATGAATTGAGTATAGGACTTATCCCACCCACATGATGATACTTTATGGATCTTACTCATTAAGTATATCATGGATATTTATCCTCTGACTTGAGATACAAGAGATATGTCATGGATGTAGTGCATTTTTGTGAAGCAATCTAACGCTACACGTAATTGGTAGTTATAAGGGTTGTTCTCAGAAGTGTTGCGAAATTTATGAATCCTGCTTGTTGTCAAAATGGGATTTGTTTCCTTCAAATTTATTTTGAAGTATAATACTACTGGGCCCCTCGTAGGATTGTTAAGATGTTTGTATGGCCATACCCAAGGTCTTCTGTTCAGAAGAATTGGTAATCTTAATAAATCATATAAAGCGAGAAACAGAATAGTTAATTAAGAAATGAGTGAGATCCATATTCTTATTAACATGGTATTAGAAACAAAAGGATGAATATGATGATGAATCATCAAACTTGGTTTTTCTCCAGAAAGCCATACACGAGTTGTACCGGGGGCATTGGCGTGTTGCTAGACGCTAACCAATGTTATTTCACATTTTGTAAGCATATCCAAGTGGGAGCTGTTGGAAATGTATATATTTACAAACATGTGAATGTCCGGATTCGAACTCGTGACCACGGGATTGCACACATTAGCGAATGAGAATTAAAGTTAATAATCAATGTTTATGTTTACGATTAATTATTACACATTAAGTCCGGTTAACGATCGTTAAGTATTTAACGGAAAAATGACTAACGACCGTTAAATGAAAAGAGAAAGGACTAGAAATGGAAAACTTGGAAAAGTTATGGGTTTTTCCCTTGGGCTTTCTACATGGCCGGCCTAGGGGGGCTTTCCAAACCCTAATTCATAAACTTGTTCCCTAAGAGGGTTAGGTTCTAGGGTTTCATACACTTGTGCATTGAATTAACCCTAGATCTCTCCTCTCCTCTCTCTAGTCTTATATTCGGCCGAACACCCCAAGTAAGGGAGTTTGGTTTCGTTTTTCTTAAACGAGGACTTGTGTTAGATCTAGCAATCGCTTGATTCGTTTGGTTAATTCGTGTGTACAAGAACGTGGTTGTAAGACATTATTCTTACACCAATAAGTACTTCTTTGTTTTGCTTTGCTCGAGGGTTGTTTTGCTTTGATCGAGGGATTTGACATTCGCAAGAGGTACGTTACGCATACTTTCAGTTAATTAATTTATTTGTTATAATCTTAAGTCTTCCGCTGTGTACTCTTGATGTCTTTATGTTTTATTGTATTTTATATATCATAAACTCAACATGTTTTCGGTTGCTGGAATCTTGATTTTTCAACGAAAATAAAACGGACAAAAAACAAGCCACGAGAACTTGAACATGACTCTATTTTCGCCATTTGGAGTTACGAAGAGCTTTGGTTTATGCCATTATTCAGGTGGTCGATGACTTCAACTAGCATTAGCATATTGTAGGGACCGAGTGTTGTGGGACTGTTTATCGAGCTAAACTACCAATAGGCAAACTCGTTGCTAGGAAAAAGAGTTCACAGCGTTAGATTACGACGAGTTAATAGATGTTATAAGTTTTGAAAATGAAATCTGCGCATTTACAGAAACTCGACATTTTAACATCCTCAAGATTTATGAATTCTGTTCACACCCACGGCATATGTTTTTAGTGTACGAGTTTTAAAATGGCGGAAGTTTGGAAAACATACTAAACAACGCGGGAAAAGCAAAAGAGTTTGAGTGGTATAAAAGAGTGAATGTTATCAAAGGCATTGGATGCTTTATCTTGTATGCATCAATTTATGACCTTCCGCAACCAATTGTTCATCGAGACTTATCGAATAGTAATGCTTTGTTGGACTTATAGTTAGGTAATTCAACAATGAACTAACTATATTTTACTACAGACGTGTTTGGATTATTCGAACCATTTAAAAGTATACCACATTTCATTGCTATACAGTCTAATCGACCCGTTATCACAAAAACAGTGAAATTTTCCCTGTAAAGCTGGGGCATCATATCCCTACAATGCTTGTCTCGTAAACACGCATCCCGTCCCAACATATATTGGCCCTTGGATTCCATTAAGCCCTTTCATGTTAATCTAAAAACTAATCAAATCCCACATCGGTAAAAGTAATGAAATGCTTCTGCTTTATATACCACACTATATATAGACTATATGTTTTAAGATTTGTATGAAGTTTTCAAAGGTAACTCGTAAGTATGGGAAATACACATACTCCATGTGTTAGCCTATGAAAAGTTTATATGAACTCTTAATTTTTTATATAAACTTTTAATTTTTTTCTATGTATACTCTAGATGTATTGCTTTATACATAAAGGTTATTTAATTGTGTTTTCTTACAAGTGTTTTCTTATTCATTTAATTAATCCTTTGTTTATCACGTAAAGAAACATTTGCAAAATACATTAACAATGGTTACTAGATCCTTTTATATATTATGGTTACCATGAGATATTATAGGACACGTCTAGACATTCATATATTATGCCAAAATTAGTCATTTACCATAAGGCTTGTAGTAATAAAGAGTCATCACGATCAACTTCACCATCGTCATCTCAGCGTCACGTCACTTTCTCTCTCAACAATCAATTTCGCCACCAACTTAATGTAATAACACAACCAAAATCAAAGCCAAAACATACCCAAACCATTTAATAAACATACATCACACGACAACAAGTACACAACTCGGTCATCTGAACGACCGACTTCTCTTATAGTCATAGCACAACGCGCGTCCTCGAGGTGGGGGTAATAAAGGAAGACGCGTATTTCGTCCTCCATCTAGGCAAAGAACTCTCCGTGCATTGCATATTACTAGTATCATCAGTTATATACGACATTTAAAACAGTCAAATCCCATATGCTAGAATTGATGCATTGCATGTTTGACAAGTTTATCTAAACTCTTAATTTCCTTATCATTTGCAAAATTTTATTCATAGTGCTTAATTGGTAGAAAATGAGATTTATTAGATGAAAAACAAAAATATCATTTTCTGTAACTCAGTTCTTCTAATAGAAATATAATTTTTACAACGGAGTTTATATATGAAAACCTTTCCAATGGCTTTAGACCGCACCCATAACCGTACCAAATTGGACAATGGCGACTCAACAAGATTTCGACTGAACCAAGAGCCCATTTAAGAACTTGGCGAAGTTAATCTGAATGATTAATAAGAGCAGAACCCTTGAATGCGGCTCTCTTTGGAATGCAATAAACCGATCGCCACCCACGGCAATGCATCTTGAACCCTGTCAAGATATCTTCAGTAACCGAGCCGTAAATGCATCCAACCTGTTTTCAAATTACAAATTAATCACCAATATCAAAACGTGACCCAATAAGGGATTGTAATCATTTTGAATTTATTCTTGAACCTTCTTCAATTGAACCATGTTCACCCCTAATATCTACAGCCCCACGTCTTCGTTGCAAACCAAAATAAAAAAACTAAAACCATGTAAAATATTCAAATAATGAAAAAAGTTCAATCTTTCTGAACATCAAACATTATTACACCCAATGATTGAAACACATATTTATATATTTCTAATATGTTCGATATTCAACAAAGACCATTCTTAAGAGTTTGTCTATTTAATAGGTAAAATTAATACTTTGTAGGCTACAAAACAAAGCAAAAATGTAAAATAAAATGAAAAGCAAAATACAATTTAGACAATTATCCCGTAAAACTTTTTATATCACTATTTACTTACTTTGATGATGACACTTTGAAGTCTTTAGTGAAATTTATGGAAGAGGTTCACATATGGTCTTTAGTTTGCAGCTTTCACTAAGATGACACTTTGAAGTCTTTGACTTTGGATATGGTTAGAAAACTATTTTATTTTAACACAATAGATTATCAATCGTTTTATTGCAATTGCTACGTGATAGTATTGGACACATCAATTAAAATTCATATAATCTGCCAAAAATAGACATCTACCAAGCATAAGATATATAACATTCAAAACTAATCCAATCCCACATCGACAAAAGTGAAAATGCTCCTACGTTATTTACCACATGGTATCATGATTATTGTCTTAAGACAAGTATCAAGTTTTCCAGTAGGACATGTATCCATGTGAAAGTACACACGGGTCTATGTTCCATTGGAAAAGTTTATTTGAACTCTCACGTTTTTTGTACTAGTATTGCTTTAGACCAATGGTAATACTATGTTGCACCCTAATCGAATGAGCCCGTCCACTACGTACCTACCCTTATTCCGACGCAACCTCACCACGCTTCACCCCAACATTTTCAAAGTTTCGGTTGTCCGACGCAACCTCACTGCTCTCCACCCCAACAAAAACCATTTGATAAACATACATCACACAACAAGTACACAAGTTGGTCGTCTGAACGACCGATTTCTCCTATAGTCAACTAACCGAATGAGCCCGTCGACTACGTTCCTACCCTTATTCCGACGCAACCTCACCACGCTCCACCCCAACATTTTCAAAGTTTCGGTTGTCCGACGCAACCTCACTGCTCTCCACCCCAACAAAAACCATTTGATAAACATACACCACACAACAAGTACACAAGTTGGTCGTCTGAACGACCGATTTCTCCTATAGTCAACTAACCGAATGAGCCCGTCGACTACGTTCCTACCCTTATTCCGACGCAACCTCACCACGCTTCACCCCAACATTTTCAAAGTTTCGGTTGTCCGACGCAACCTCACTGCTCTCCACCCCAACAAAAACCATTTGATAAACATACACCACACAACAAGTACACAAGTTGGTCGTCTGAACGACCGATTTCTCCTATAGTCAACTAACCGAATGAGCCCGTCGACTACGTTCCTACCCTTATTCCGACGCAACCTCACCACGCTCCACCCCAACATTTTCAAAGTTTCGGTTGTCCGACGCAACCTCACTGCTCTCCACCCCAACAAAAACCATTTGATAAACATACACCACACAACAAGTACACATGCAAGTCGGTCGTCTAAACGACCGATTTCTCCTATAGTCATAGCGTAGCACGCGTCCTTGGGGTGGGGGTAATAAAGGAAGATAGGAGAACATATAGTCTATTGACAAGGATAATTGGTGATAGTTATGCAACTTTGGTATTTGCTACTCTTGTTTAATTTGAGAATCGAGTGCGTTACATCAATCTAACATATATTTACTCACCATTCAAACAAATGTTATCTTCATCACACATATATAAACAAAAAATAAATAAAACTGACAGTTTAATATGCATTAACAAATTTTGTAACCAACACTTAATCATGATTATGTCATTTGTTAGCATTTACATTTGAATATAGTTGATATGTGTTTGTATCATGTGCATCATACGTTGTATATAGGAGTAAGATATGACGTGCAATTGTGTTCATAGTTATATGCAATATCTAGAATAAAAAAAGAAAAAAAAAATGTTGAGTAAATCAGAATCACGTCTGGTTAAATAGACCAAAAACAAAATCACGTTCAGCTAATCGAATATGAACAAGAACTACATAGTAAACACAAAGTTAGCTATAAGTTGAGTTTATTATCTTTCCATATGAAATACACTCAAATTTTATGATTATGAAAACGGTTATGCTAATCACAGACCACTTATTGATAAGGGCAAATGATTGAAAAAAGTATCATACTTGCCACAATTTTTTTTTTGGGTAGCGAACAAATTTTTTTTGTTTTTGTAGGTACTTTTCTTTCAAATTTATTCTTTTTAGGGTATTTTGTGAAATTTTTGGACATTTTTGCCCCTCTTAGCTAATAGAAATTTTTTTCCCGAAGGGCAAAAATGTCACATAATACCCTAAAAAGGATAAATTTGAAAGAAGAATACCCACAAAAGCAAAAAAAATTGTTCGCTGCCCACAAAAAAAATGGTGGCAAGTATGATACTTTTTTCAATCATTTGCCATATTGATAATATCTCACATATCAAATCTAAAATCTTTTGTTTCACGACATGCTAATATTGTGTTGTTTTTTTTTTTTTCGAAGAAAATTCGCGTTTAGTCACTTTTTCTCTGGGCTTTCAGTGAGATACTTACAGTTTTCACAATTTACTCTGTTACTTCAGTGATGTTATCAAGTCAGATCTATGGTAAAGGTTGGACGGAGCCACGCGGGGTCCCGTGGGTGTCCGGAACACTTATGAATTTTTTCGATTTAGTGTTTAATTTTAAAAAAAAACATCGATTTTTCCGAAATTCATCTTAATTGATCCTGGTCCATTAAAATGTGTTTTTAGTCTTATTTAGTTAGCATACTTACAAATAAAAAATAAATTTAGGTCATATTATATTATAGTTCAAAAAATTTGTACACTAAGTCATATTTGTTTTTGGCTCCGTCACATATGGTCTTTTTGCTTACAGCTTTCACTCAGATGACATGTTAAAGTCTTTGACTTCGAATACATTGACACAATGGTTACAAAATTGTTTTATTTCAACACAATAGAACATCAATCGTTCTATTTGCTATTGCTATGTGACAACATATAGGATACATCATGAACATTCTCATATAATTTGCCAAAATTAGTCATTTACCATCACATAAGTTATACAACATTCAAAACTAATCAAATCCCACCTTGGTAAAAGTGATGAAGTGCTCTTACCTTATATACCACATTGTGTATTAATCATATGTTTTGACATTAGTATCAAGTTTTCAAAGGTTGCGTTGAATTATGTGAAAGTTTACACAAAACATAGTGATCTTTGAGAAGTTTATATGAACTCTTAATTCTTTTTAGGCTTACGAGCTCTTAATTTGTTTTTGTCTAATTCAACTGTAGTGATACTTAAAAAAAATCATTTGAATGTGCTTCCATCAACGGATATGGCATGTTCACCCGACAACTTATTAAGTTTTTTATTTATTTAATTTATCGTATCTTTATCACGTAAGGAAACATTTGCAAAGTTTTTATTAGGGCTAATAACCTATTAAAGCATCATACTTGTCAAAAATGTTAGTTCGACGTAGCGAATAAAAAAAATATCCCCTTTGCCCCCTAAACTTGTATTTTTGGTCTTAAATGATACATTTTCTAACTTGTATAACCGGTTGCCTGTTTTGATAAGAGACTTTTATCCTAATAGGATTCCAGGTGAGAGGTGCCACCACACATCCTATGGCGGTCCCAATAGCTTGGCTAACTAGCATTGACCTTGCTGAAGTCAAAGTCAAATGAGCTGTCTTGAAATCATGCATCAACTCAGAAGATATTGAGACAATGGACTTTATTAACCCACATCCTACAAGCCCTGCGATGACACCATCATGCTTCCCGGACATAGCAGATAGCACAAATAGTGCTACCTTTCCATAATTGTATGCCATGTTCAGGTCTGTTAGACCAGCACCATACGCATTACAGAAGCCGAGAGATGGTGCAATAACATAAGCAACTAGAACATAGTACCATTTGAGCGCAGGAAACATGATTGGGATGACGATAATTGAAACAATGGAGAAGACAATGTAACCAATAGCTGCAAGCCAGAAGGGAATACTCTCTCTCAAGAACACTTCATTAAGTTCAGAACCATCGTGGGGCTGATTTAAGTAGGGCTGATTTTAGATGCAATAGGGAATCAGTTTTGATTTTAGAGTGAATTGGAAAACATTATTATTAGGGTTTATGTAATTGGGAAAATATTTGGTAAAGTGAAAGGTTGTAGTGAAAAAAAAAAAAAAAAAAAAAAAAAAAAAAAAAAAAAAAAAAAAAAAAACATGATATATATTTTGAGGTGACAAAATGATGTGGACATTTTGCTGTCTAGGTGTACACAACCGGAAGTTGGAGGTTGACAATGTATCATTTAAGCCAAGTTAGACAAGAAAGGTGGGCAAAAGGGATTTTTTTTATTCGCTACGTCGAACTAACATTTGTGACAAGTATGATGCTTTAATAGGTTATTAGCCCTTTTTATTAATGGTGTTTAGTTGGCAAAAATGGCAATTGGATAAAAACACAATTGGATCAACTCTAGTAGGACTATTATATCAATTTTTTTGTAGATTAATTCTTTTAGGGGGTGGTTGTTAAAGCTTATATGATGGGCTTATAGATTATGTGATTTTCGGTTTATGTTTCATAAGCTCACTTTTTGTATCTTATTTTAAAACTTTTCGGCTTATATAACATATTTTGACACGAAATTTTTTAATTGAATTTTTTTACAAAAATGATCATTTTTTTATTATTTTTTTTTTATTTTTTTATTTTTTACAATTAAGAAAATCTAAACTTGAGCTTCAAAAGCACCTATTTATATGCATCTTATAAGTACTTATTTTTAAGCAAAGGCAAGAAAAAGCAAGCAATCCCAAACACCTTCAAAAGCACTTATATTACTTTTCAAAATCAATCATCAAATGTATCATTAGATCTCGACCTTTCTATATATACACGCAATCACTGATAAATAATTTTTCCTTATTTTTCTAACTTGTTCGCGTATTTAAACTTCACTTTTCGTATTCTTCGCTCTTCAGTCACAATCCAACCCGCAAACTTCCAACATGATCCCTCCTGATAGGGATGAGATTTGTGATCAATACACGAATATCGTTTTAACTACGACGTAAGGCTAAAACCTTACCTACGCCCTAATACTCTCGGTAATTTTAATGTCTGGTGGTTCTATTTGTTTACGTCGTAAGTAGAAGAAAGAAGTTATGCCGTAATTGTATCACCTCCAGAATGTTCTTTATTTTATTTAAGTCGTTTTTTAGAATAATTATTGTTTAGTAAAGAGTCTTTTAATATAATTAGGTTATCTTGTTTTACAAGTTTTATTACCCTATAAATATAGGGATCTATCATTGTAATTTATATTTTGATTACTGATTATTAATAAACTTCATGTTTTAGAGTTTTTACTCTTTTTTGGGTTTCATTCACGCAAGGTGCGCCTTGGTTATCACCCTTGGATTAGGGTTTATCTAAATACGCTTCCGCGTGTCCTGCGATAGTTGGCATCAGAGATTCTTAGTATCCCAGTGGTAATTGGTGTAGAAGGTTCTACTTTATCTTATGTCGAGAGCTTGTTAGCATTCTAGATGATGAATAATGTAGAAGATTCAAAAACTCATACTGTTGGTGGGGTATGGTCTGGAGCGTACATGAATCATGGTTTTAGCAAATTCATGAAAGAACTTGACAGGTGTTACACTATGCTACAAGAACTACGTTCCGTGATCGTAGGTGGGGCATCAATCCACAAGAATCGCGAGGGTAGCAATTAAGGAGGTTCAAAAATTCCTCCAGCCATAGGCAGATCTATTAACAACGGTAGGTGCAACCAATCCCCATTCAACAATTTGAGGGTTGATGAATGGGAGGAAAAGATGAAGATGGAGATTCGACTACCAACAATCAAGTGGTTTCACTCAATGGTTTCAATCAATAAAAAGGTATTTTCTTTAATTATTGATAATTATGAGGCTAGAAACTTGGTGTCAAGAAAATTGGTTAATTACTTTAATTTTCGAATAGAAACTTGTTTGGTTGTAGGTCAAGAGGTTTGTAGGATTCCGATCTCTATTGGTAAATTCTACAAGAAGGAGGTAATGTGTTATTTGGATGACATATAGGATTGTCATATTCAGTTGGGAAAATCTTGGCATTTCAAAGTTCAAGGTTCATATGATTTGTATAGTAATCTCTACCTTTTCTTATGGGAAGGAAAGAGAATTGTGATGATTCCATTCGAAGACCAAATACATGTATCAATAACCGAGGTTAAAGTTGAGGAAAAGATGGTAAAGGTTGAAGTGTTGGAAGAAGGAGAACATGTGCCAATAGCCAAAGTCTCGATCGAAGATCCAAAGAAAACAAAGGATTCTAGGGTTTTAAAGAATCTTGAGGATGAAGCTACAAATTTTGTGGTTATCAAAGATTTAAAGGGTTGTGATTTTGATTATAGGTTAAATTTAAATATGAGTATCAGACATCTAATAAAGTTTTCATTGGTAGACAAAGAAGTTAATTTTATTGCAATTGAAGACTTAGTAATTGATATGGAGTTCATAACTCGATGTTCTAAGTCATATGTGGATCAATGGGAGTGTGGTAGACGTGTTAAAAAAGATGAAGGTTCTCGAGTTAATGTGAAGCACAAAGCTACTAAAGAAAAGTTTCGTCATGAGAAGATCGAGGTAGATGAAGCCCTTGATAGCGAGAATACGAGGGTCGAGTTCTTTTTAAGTGAGGGGGAATGATAGGGACGAGATTCCTGATCAATACATGAATATTGTTTTAACTACGGTGTAAGGCTAAAACCTTACCTACGCATAATAATTTAGGTAAATTTAATGTCTGGTGGTTCTATTTATTTACGTCATAAGTGGAAGAATGAAGTTACACCGTAATTATGTCGACTTCATAATGTTCTTTATTTTATTTGTCGTTTTTTAGAATAATATTGTTCAGGAAAGAGTCTTTTATTATAATTAGGTTATCTTGTGTCGACTCCATAATGTTCTTTATTTTACAAGTTTTACTACCCTATGAATACATGGATCATTATTAATGTAATTTACCTTTTGAACATTGATTATTAATATACTTCGTGTTTTAGAGTCTTTACTCTTTTTTGAATTTTATTCCCGCAAGGTGCGCCTTGGTTATCACACTTGGATTTGGGTTTATCTAAATACGCTTTCGTGCGTCCTGCGTCACCTCCATAACCGTAACAAATTGGACAACGTCGACTCAACAAGATTTCGAGTGAACCGAGAGCCCATCAAAGAACTCGATGAAGATGATATGAAAGATCAATAGGAGCAAAACCCTTGAAAGGGGGTCTCGTTGGAATGCAATAAACCGATCGCCACCCATGAGCCATGGCAATGCATCTTGAATCCCATCAAGATATCTTCAGTGACCGAACCATAAATCCATCCAACCTGTTTTTCAAATATAAATTAATCACCAATATTGAAATGTGACCCAATAAGGGATTGTAATCGTTTTGAATTTATTCTTTTTTTTTAACGACAAAGATGAAATTAATAAAAAGAGACTAGCAAGGCGCTAGAAACTCAAAATACAAAAGAGTCGGTTAAAAGAACTACATAACATAGGAAAATAGTAAAATCCTGAGACTTTAACTGCGAGGGAGACAAAAGGGATGAAAAAACTTTTGACACGAAGGTCGACGGATCGGTTTTCACTTCGGCAAAAGTAAAACCCCCCATCCCGGAGGCCGAGCCACCGGTTTTCACTCCGGGATGGTTAAACAAGTCCCGATAAAAGGATAGAAACAAAAACAATCCTCAATCCAACGAAGACGCCAAACGAAAAAACCTTGGCGTACATGAACACCATACCAGGGAAATTGAACACCAGCTTCAGTAAAAAACCAAACGCAACTTTAACCATTATCAATGTGCACGATCGAAAGGGGAAACATAAGCCAATCATTCCAAGATAACTGCATATGGTCCCTATTGTGAAGCCACGAAAATGAAGAGAGACGAACATTATCGAAGAGATCACTTTTCCTCAACGGTTGAGAGTTAAAAGTGACGCTATTTCGGAATCTCCAAAGCCACCAAAGAACTGAAGTAGTAATAACATAGAACCTGTGTTTTTTATCTTTAGAAGCATGCCAAGAGATGTTCCAATCATTAAAAGAATCCAAAGAATAAGCTTGAAAAAGAGGAATATCACACCTTCTAAAAACAAACTTCCACAAATCAGTAGCAATGTCGCATTCGAAGAAAATATGGTTAGCAGATTCAACATTAGCATTGCAAGATGGACAAGAGATAGCCGGAATATCCATACCACGCGAAGAGAGATTCATTCTATGAGGGAGACGGTCCAAAGAAAGCCTCCACATAAGTACATTGACCTTCCGTGGGATAGATTTATCCCAAGTAGTAGCATGAGCAAGAATGGGAAGGATATTTTGGTCAATCCTATAACGAGCATCCTTGACAGTAAAAGTACCATTAGGACCAAGACTCCAAGTACAAGTATCTTCATTGACATCAATATCAAGATGACCGATCTCATTTAACATGTCACATAAATAAGCAAGATTTCTAACTCCAAGATTGGTCCGAGACCAATTCCAAGACCATTGCCCATTATTAATATGGTCAATGATAAGACAATCTTTTTCTTGATCAAGACGATAGAGCCGATTATACGTTGTAGAAAGAAGAGTCTAGCCAACCCAAATATCTTTCCAAAATCGAATACGAGTGCCACACCCTGCTTTAAAACGAAAAGTGTTAGTTAAGATAATACCTTTCGAGTGAAGGAAGTTGGAGGACCCAACAATGTTAGCCCAAGTGCCCTTGAAGCTACAGCCATTTGTATCAAAACCTCCTTCTTGACCATGATAAGCTTTGATGACCTTAACCCAAAGGACGTTTCGGGAAGAAAGCAACCTCCAACACCATTTTTGAAGAAGAGCAAGGTTGAAAGCTTTAAGACTGCCAATGTTTAACCCTCCTTTATCAAAAGAATTAAGAATAATTGGCCACTTGACCCAAGCCATTTTGTTTTCGTCTTTAGTGCCACCACAAAAGAATTTAGCCCGGATTCTTTCCAAGTCTTGAAGGACCGATTCAGGGGCTCTGAAAATCGATAGATAGTAGATACCAAGACTACCTAACACAGACTTGATAAGAGTCAGACGACCTCCAATCGACAGAAGATTAGCTTTCCAAGAGGAAAGTCTCATATGAAAACGATCAACAAGCGTCTTCCAACTAGCAATAGACTTCATATTAGAACCAATGGGGAGACCAAGGCAACTGAAAGGGATATCACCTGCAATACAACCAGCATTGCTAGCCTTAATAAAAACTTCATCTTCATTAAGCCCAATACCATAAATATTGGACTTATGAATATTAATCTTGAGACCCGAGGCTTGATAGAAAACATAGAGAACACGAATGATATTTTCCATGTCTCTAGCATTCCAATCCATGGTAATGATCACATCATCTGCATAGAAAAGATGGGAAACATTGATAGTAGAATTGTTACACCAATAATCATACCATTTCTCACCGCTTCCTCAAAAGCATTATGGAGACCTTCCATAACCAAACTGAACAGGAAAGGAGATAGAGGATCTCCTTTCCTAAGACCATGCTTAATGGAGAACTCAGACATAGGGCTACCATTGATAAGTATAGAAGCTCTCGAAGAATTGAGACAAGCTTTAACCCAAGAGAACCATTTATTACCAAATCCTAATCTGTCGAGAATGTGAATCAAGTAATTACAGTTTATGGAATCAAAATCCTTTTCAAAGTCCACTTTAAAAATGAGAAGCTTCTCTTTCCGTTTTTTATACCACTAAATAATTTCGCTTAGAATAATGGGGCCATGTAGAATTTGACGACCAGCAATAAACGCCAACTGCTCCTTGCTAAAAATCTTGTCAATCACTTTAGATAACTGGTTAGCTAAAATCTTGGCAATGATCTTATAGTGTATACCAATAAGCGAAATAGGGCGAAAGTCAGTGATTAAGGTGGGGTTGTTGACCTTTGGGATAATGGTGAAAAACGAAGAATTAGCACCATTTGGCATATCACAAGTAGCAAAGAATAAGTTAACGAAATCATAACGGTCCTTTTGGATAGTGCCCCAATACTTCTTCATAAATGCAAAAGAGTAACCATCCGGGCCCGGAGCTTTACTACTACCACAATCCCAAACGGCCTCCTTAATTTCCTCAAGAGTAACCTGTCTTTCAAGAGTTTCTCGATCCATGCAATTAAGGAATGAGAATGAGGATGGTTAGAGAACATAACCTGTGAATTTTGTGCTTGGAATTTCCTTTTGTAGAATTGAAGGAAGGCATCTTTGATCAAACAAGGGTCCGTGATCCAGTTTCCTTCAACCATAATCCCGTTGATCATCTGATTCCGCCTTTTTTTTATTGATGAGCCCGTGGAAGAATTTGGAATTCTCATCCCCTTCTATATCCCATTTGACACGAGCTTTTTGAATAATATCCATAGAAGCAAACTTATCGATCTTCTCAATTTCTTGAAGAAGGATGAGGTGGTGATCATTGTCGAAAGGCATAGCAGATCCCTCATCAATCCTTTTCTCAATTGAATTAATTTCCTCTATAGCCACGGTTTTTCTGTTTCTTTCCAACGTCTTGATGTCGTTGCTCCATTGTTTGATCTTAACTTTGAGAAGACAAAACTTATCATGACATTTGAGGTTAGAATCAAGCAATTCCCATTCCTCTTTGATGAGGTTATCAAAACCATCTCTCAGAAGCCATGAGTTATACAATTTGAACGGAGAGGGACCAAAATCAGTTTTGACAATATGAAGAAGAATAGGTTTGTGATCAGACCATAGTCTATCGAGAGCAGTAATCCGAACATCTGGGATACGAACAATCACATCTTCAGAAATAAGGAAGCGATCAAGTTTACTGAGCTTAGAACCTGCTTTATTCATCCAAGTAAAAGAGCGACCACCAATAGGAATATCGACCAAACCTGTGGAATCAATGAAAGAGTTAAAGTGATCAGCTTCAATACTATTCAAAGTAGTACCAAACCTTTCTTGTGCATTTCTGACGGCATTCATGTCCCCAAACATAATATAGGAGCCATTATGGTGATGCATGAAGTCTTTGAGTCTATTCCATAAGGCAAGTTTAGAAACATGGTCTTGTGGGCCGTAAATATTCACCATGAAACAGTCTTCCACTACATTCTTCCAATTCCCTTTAACAATGATAAACGGGTCATCACACCAAATTGAATTCTTAGAGAACATACTAGGGTCCCATATAGAAATAAGACCACCCGAGAGACCACGTGCCATACTACAAGAAAAATCAAAAGCATAGTTACCCCACATAGATTTAATCCGAAATAGCTCAAGACGAGTCATTTTTGATTCTTGAATCCCAAGAAAATGCACATTGTGTTTAAGGCATAGGTCCTTTATCCAGATGCATTTTCTTCTTTTCTTGGTACCACAACTGTTTATTGACAAAATATTCATTTGTCAACCATGTGAATCCCGATTCCATTGATCATTTTGTTTAAAGTTTTTTTACATCCTCTAACATCGTAACCAAGTGATGAGCCCACTTCAATGATTTGGTTGAGTTCACTTAAAAGGGAAAATCCTTTGATATCATTTTCTCTGTGTCTTGCAAACGATGTAGAACAATTACTAGATGATGAAAGGCTCTTTTTCATGAACTCAAATCCAGGAGGTCTACTTAAATCTAAATTATCCTTTGTTGTTGAGATAGTCGACCTAAAATTGATGTCTTCTTCCACTTTTTTCTTTGGGGAATCGATTGATTCCCTCTTTTCACAATCTTTTTTGTCCCCTTCGGTACCCAATTTATTGTCAAGAGCTTGTTCATCCATATTGTTGAGATTTGTTTGTAGTATTTCAAAATCATCAATTGGTTTCCCGTCGATTGATTCAGATACACGATCCTCCTCTTTTGGGTCATGATTGGAGGAAATGTCATTGTAGTCATCTTTTATTTTTGTACTCCATGATCCAATTTCTTGGACCGATACCTCAAAGAGTTCATTCTTAATGACTTGAACAATTTCCGAAATGAGTTGATGTGATTTGGTAGATATGCAAAGTCTACCCGAACTCAATGATGTGGATTCTTCATTCTCAAAGAACAAGAATTTCTCAAAACTACTTGCAATCTTTTTGTAGGCCATTGAGCCCCAAGCACATAAAGGTAAGCCACTCACCTCAATCCAAAGAATGCGTTCGTCAACTTTAAAGTTAGGCGTGGGAGCCCTTTTAACCGAATACAACCTTTTAAGACTTTCATTCTCTTGGAATTTAGAGCAAGCCATTGATGAGGGAAATTGTAGCCAAATCCAGTATCCGCCAACATGATGGATGTTAAGATCTAAGAAACCTTCATTCCTACAAATGACATACATGTTTTCCATGGAATCGATGTCTTTCAATTTCACAAGTAGGATTGTGTCCGTATTTTCCACATTAATGGTATCTTGATCCGTGAGAGTGATGGTGCGATTTTGGATGGGGTTTGTTTGGTTGGAGATTGGTTTGGGGACATATTTGAGGGTCGAGGAGTATGAGGGTTTTGAATTTATTCTTGCTTTTTATTTTTCACATAACTCTTTTCCCCATTCGCTTTTATCTTCATAACGACAACTAATCACATGAATGGCTTCTTTCTAGAGTGATGCAGACGTTGCGCCAAGAGGAACACATGCGTCTTTCTAAAGATTGAAACGTCTTATATTGAACCGTGTTCACCTTTAATACTTACATCTCCACGTCTTCATTGCAAACCAAAAAAAAAAAACTAAAACCATGTAAAATATTCAAATAATGAAAAAAGTACAATCTTTCTGAACGTCAAACATTATTACACCCAAAGATTGAAACATGTATTTATATATTTCTAGTATCTCCGATATTCAACAAAGACCAATCTTAATAAGTAAAAATAATACTTCGTAGGTTATAAAACAAAGCAAAAAATGACGAGCAAAATACTTTTTAGACAATTATCCCGTAAAACTTTTTGTATCATGATTCACTTACTTTGGTGATGTTAGTTAGTCAAATCTATGAAAGAGGTTCACATATGGTCTTTTAGTTTGCAACTTTCACTTAGATGAAAGTTTAAGGTCTTTGACTTTGGATACATTGACACAGTGGTTACAAATTGTTTTATTTTAACACAATAGATTATCAATTATTTTATTGCAATTGCTATGTAATAGTATATAACACATTAAAAACATTCATATAGTCTGCCAAAATTACTCATTTACCAAACATAAGATATACAACATTCAAACCTAATCAAATCCCACATCGGTAAAAGTGATGAAATGCTTCTGCCTTATATACCACATTGTATGTAGGTTATATGTGTTAAGGTTAGTATCAAGTTTTCAAAAGGGACTTACAATTACGTGAAAGCTACACTCAACTGCATTCCCTCCTTGAAAAGTTTATATGATACTCTTTAGTTGGCAGAAATGACAATTGCATAAAAACACAACTGGATCCAAAATTTGTCACAAATTTAACTATAAGTTGAGTTTATTGTCTTACCGTATACAAATATACTCAAATTTAATGATTATGAAAACGGCTCTCCTAACCATAGACCACTTATTGATAACTAGAAGGGTACCCGCGCAATGCGGCGGCGGGTACCCGGATACTATTTTTGTGGCGAGTAAACGTTTTTCAATTTAAGTATTTCTTAATTAGCATGTCGCAAATATTTTATAACGTATTAGATATATGTTTTGCAAAAGTAGAACGTTTAAATTGGTAGTTATAAGGTTAGCGAGCTTTTTTTATAAACAATTATATCAAGATATACCATTATTAGAGGAGGTTACTATATGGTTTAAATGAGACTTAAATTTTCAAATTGTACATAATTTTTTATTTTTTTTGTAATAATGTTTTTTATCTTAAAGTTTGAAGACTTACTTTTATAAGAATTCCCAAATATTTTATAATGTATTTAAATAAAACAATATTGGCATTTAATTAAAAAATCATCCAAAACAACGTTATATCATTTGATTAAAAAAATCACCCCGACCAAAAATTTGCTAAATTTCAGTTTATAGCAAATTTACTATAAACATGCTCATACCAATCATAAAACTTTGGAACGCTAGTCCATTATCACTACATAAAATCATATGGCCCAAAATTATGTAGTGTAAAATCTAGTCCAACAAAGATTAACCTAATCACCCTCCATATAACTCACCCTAGAAATACTCACACAGCAACCCTAATTTCATTTTACAAGCAGCCACACATCCTTAGAAAGATATTGCAGTCACCAACACCACTTCATTAATACAAACTTACATCACACAATGAAAACACCTCCTTCTGTATATCACCACAAAAAACACGAACTTCAAAAGAAACACATCTACTTTCATTCTTACTTTTATTGCAGCTCGAAACAAATCACACAAACAATCTTGTTTTCATGCTGCAATAAAACCGAATGACTAATAACAAAAACAATATCTTGTGTTCTTCTTTCACGACTACAAGATCAATTATAAGATCTCGGGTAGGTTTTTATGCTTTTGTTTTTCGTTTTTATAGATCTTTGATGAGTGTGAAAAGATCTTTAAAGATCTGTTCATGAAACGAAAATACACTTTGAGATCTCTTTGATGTTATTCATATATGTTTCGTGTGATGAGGAGTGAAGTGAGGTTGTTTCTATTTCGTTTTGACTAAACAAAGATCAATGATGGGCTTGTGTGTATAGATATTTTAAAGATCATTTGACTCCTGAGATCTTGTTTAGTATTTTGAGTCTTGACTGTTTGACCGACGGGGAGTGATCTTGGGTTCTAGATATTGTTGGTTGTTGGTTGTTGATGTGGTTCGAACCACTGGATGTTGTTTGATGTTCTTTCTCTTTTTTCATTTGACTTTGACTAAGAGCATTCACAAAGCTAACGCACTAACGGCGTTATTGCCAAAATAACGGCGTTATGCCGTTTTTACCCTTGGACCTTCGGCGTTATAACGGCGTTAGTCCCTGCCCGTTACTAGGCTAACGCCCGTTATTTGGTGTTTTTTTTTTTTTTTTTTTTTTTTTTTTTTTTTTTTTTTCATTTATACCCCTAAATGAGGGGTTGTTTTTGTAAATTGTTGGGAATGTTATTGATGTTATTGGGATGTTATTGTTGTGGGTGTTTTTTGGGGATGTTAATGTTAAATGTTAAAGCTGATGTGGCGCTGACGTGGACGGTGTTATTGGTGTTATGGTGTTACGATTGGGAGTGCTCTAATGATGGCTTATGGGTCTGAGGTCAAAACTGAGGTAATGGATACTCCAAGGTAATTTGTTATCACCGACCACAATAAAACTAATTTTGATTCAGCTTTAATCCGAGGAGCAAAGCTTCTTTCTACTATAGGTAAGATGAGAGAAGAATTATCTACTTCTATATGTGTTTTTTTATCAGGGCTGATAAAAAGAAGAGTGTTTGCGTTTGAGATTTTAGGTTGGATTATATACAAGTCTGATTGAATTGGACTGTATACTGTTACAAGTCGACATTTAATGGCATGTATAAATTTTTGACTGTATAATTGGAATATAAATATTTGAAAGGATGTTACAAAGTTTTTGAAGAGCTGTTATTTTTTATTTATGAATATTGTGATAGAAGCTATATGGTGAACAATATTGACTAATGACTTTTAAATTTCCTATTAAAGAAATGTTTTGGGTCTTAATAATTTTAAGACTTCCTTTATTAGAAAGTCCTAAACTCTTTATAAAGTAGTATAGATATCTAACATATCAAATCTAAAATCTTTTGTTTCACGACATGCTATTATTGTTTTGTTGATCGTTTTTGTGTCAAACCGAGAATGTTCGCGTTTAGTTACTTTTTCCTCTTTACTTTGAGTGAAATAATTTTGGTTTCCACAATTTAGTCTATTACGTTGGTGATCTTATCTAGTCATGTCTATGATAAAGGTTCACATATGGTCTTTTTGCGTACAACTTTCACTTAGATGACAGTTTGAAGTCTTTGACTTTGAATACATTGACACAGTGGTTACAAAATTGTTTTATTTCAACACAATAGAACATTAATCGATTTATTTGCAATTGCTATGTGACAGTATATAGGATACATCAAGAACATTCATATATTTGCCAAAACTAGATAAGTTATACAACATTCAAAACTAATCAATTCCCACATTGGTAAGTTGATGAAATGCTTGTGCCTTATATACCACATTGTACATGGACTATACGTTTGAAGATTAGTATCAAGTTTTCAAAGGCGGCTTAAAAGTATGTGAAAAGACACATACATGCGAGCAATGTCTTTGACAAGTTAATATGAACTCTTATTCTTTTTCCTTATGTCTACTCTAACTTTACAGATTTTTACAAAGTATGTGAAAAGACACATACATGCGAGCAATGTCTTTGACAAGTTTATATGAACTCTTATTCTTTTTTCTTATGTTTACTCTAACTGTACTGATTTTTACGAAAAAATCAATTGAACATGCTTCCATGGCATGTTCATTAAGTGTTTTCTTATTTATTTAATTCATCGTATCTTTAACATGTAAGGAAACATTCTGTAACACCCCCAAAATCACAATGTGACAGCGGAAGACTATTTGGGGTATTACTTAGAGGATCATAGTCATAAGTCATAGAAAACGGCTCTAAAGAGACGTTTTAATAGAAAGTAGTTACCATTTCATAAATCTCAGCGTTTTAGAAACACAAAAGGGAATACCACATGTTTTGAAGTTACACAAAAGATAGTTTAAATATTTACGAAATGATAACTTTAATTGAAAACAACACCACTTCAAGTGTCCCACGACATCCGCTCCACACCTTCATGAAATTCTAATTAGTACCTGAGATGAACATGCTTAAAAGTCAACAAAAGTTGAGTGATATTCATAGGTTTAAATAATAAGTTGAACACAAGTAAGAGATGATAATTGCTTCGAATACAATCACCATGGAAAACATAGATTATTATTATGCACTAAGCTCATGACACCAAACTAACTGCAAACACCTAATTACTGGCGTAAGTGATAATATTGCCCTCAGAGATGGAATTGCCAATTCCATAGTTAACCAAATATAGTGCGCCCCGGTTATTTCCGATAACCGAGTCGGGGTCGTTAATTCCCATAGTACTATCCACAATATTCGCGTTCACTAGCAAGTGATTAATGGTTCATGATGTAAGGGACTTATGGCAGGCAACTTAGGCTATAATAATAATGATCAGGCAAGCATACAGTTTAAGAAAAGACTTGTGTTCTAGTTTATAGCATGCATCTCCCTCGCGGGGTTTGAAGAAAATAAGTAAAGGCGAGGCTATGAACTCACCTTTGCAAATGGTATCCGAGTAGTGTAAGGTCAAGTAGTATGAGCACGAAGTACCGTCACGCGACCTATAATTAGCATGGCAAGTCTTAGTTTATTGTTTTTATCCACGATTTAATGTATTGAAAATGGTTGAAGTGTTTTTCAAGAGTTTGTGTTTATTGTTGCTTGTGCGACAACGGGTAAGTTTAAATAAGTTTCGAAATGCTTATAAGTCTTTGGCTCTTGGAAAAGTGAGTGGGATACTTTTTACGAAACATTCGTATAAGAGTTGGCTCGAGTATATTTATTAAAGCGGAAATAATTACAAATCGACTTATATTTATTTGATTTTTGTTTAGTTTTGAAAAGTATATATATATGTACAATATATATTTTATCTAAGTTGTGGGAAAATTTTATATTTAGAAAAGTATAATATTTTCTAGTTTATGCAAATGTGGTTGTCAAATAGAAATATGTACCAATCATATTTATGTGACGAAGACTCGTAGAAAATATAAATTTATTATCTTATAAAAGTTTTTAGGATGGGAAGCGTTAAGTGTAGAACTTGGAGGGATCAAAGTTGTAAAGATTTATATAAGTTTCAAACTTTATAAGGATTTTAAGAAATGTGTCAAGTGGTTCAAAGTCGAGGGTTGAAATCGTAGATATCAATATGAGTTTATAAAGCTTATAAAAGATCTTAAGAAATATGACATGAGGGGCGAAGTTTGGGGACTGGATTTGTCAATTTGCGAAAGTTACAAATATAACACAAAAAAAATATGGGTAACTGCCATGAGGCAGTTTCGAACTCCCAACCTATCCAGCCAACAACCAGCGCTCCCACCAACTGAGCCAAGGGCCTTCTTGTGTTAGGTTTTACAGCGTTATTCTATTTAATGGTTAGTTCGACTGTTTCATGCTTGATTTGTATTTCTTCACAGTAGCAAGTTCGAAAGTTTTTGCATGCAAGTGCAATACATCTTCTTTTGTTTGGTGATTTTTAACAAAGATGCCGAGTGTACCAAGGAAACAATCTAAGCCTTACATTCGCGTTTATTGTTAGTTTCGAAATAGGTTAATCAACAAAACGAGTTTCTATCCATTCAAGTTTATTAGTTAGTTTCGAAATGGGTTGTCAACAAAACGAGTTTCTATCTACTCAAGTTTATTAATTTGTTCCGAAATGTTGTTGGTTTCGAAATGTAGTTGGTTTTAAAATGGGTTGACAACGTAGCTTGTTATAATGAGGTCGTGTACAAGTGTCGTGAAAATGCATCGATGTGTTTTTAAATGGTTAAGAAACTACATCGTCTTATATACGGAAAAAGAATAGAGGAAGGACTTACGACACCAAGAATGGTGGTGGAGAATACGTGTAGACAAGAATGATAACCAAAGAAACCCGATATGCTTTCCAAAGTGAACCCGACTACCTTGCTTCTAAAACCCTTATGCTCGTTATCAAGTACCCTTAGTTTTCTTTTGAGTGTTTGAAAGTTTAATGAGTTTGAAGAGGGTGTGGAAGAGTATGTGTGTGTCGACGTGAGCTAAGTAACCCAAGAGAAATCCAAAATTATCGTAACTGTAGTAGGAGTATTATATCATTTTCTATTAATCAATTTTTTTTAATATGAATATAACTTTTACTACTTGTTGTTCGCTAATGCATAGATATTAAAGGAGAACAAACAGTCTTTCGATAAGGATAAATAAGTGGTGATAGTTATGCAACTTTGGTATTTGACTGTTGTAGATTGGTAAACATATCTTTTCTCACCATACAAACAAATGTTATCTTCATCACCTGACACTTTAAGATGCATCAACAAATTTTTTAACTAACACTTAATCATAATTATGTCATTCGTTAGCATTTACTATTGAAAATTATACACAATGTACATAGGAGTAAGATATTACAATTGTGTTCACAGTTACATGCAATATCTAGAATGGAAAAAAAATACGAAAAAATTTATAAACATTTGCTGAGTAAATTATTCACGTCTGTTTAAATCGACCTAAAACAAAATCGCGTTCAACTAATCGATTATGAACAAGAACTCATCAAAGTAAACACAAAGTTAGCTATAAGTTGAGTTTATTGTCTTGCCGTATCAAATATACTTAAATTTTATGATTAAGAAAACAAATCAAATTTAAAATATTATGTTTCAGGACATGCTAATATTGTGTTGTTGATTGTTTTTTGCCGAGAAAGTTCGCGTTTAGTCACTTTTTCCTCTTGGTTTTCAAAATTTACTCTGTTATTTTGGTGATGTTATCCTGTCAAATATATGGTGAAGGTTCACATATGGTCTTTTTGCTTGCAACTTTCAGTGAGATGACATGTTGGAGTCTTTGACTTTGAATACATAAACACAATGGTTACAAAATTCTTTTATTTCAACACAATAGATCATCAATCTTTTTATAGCAATTGCTATGAGATAGATCCCACACCGGCAAAAGTTATAAAATGCTCCTACCTTATATACCACATTGGACATAAATATTTGTTTTAAGATTAGTATCAAGTTTTCAAAGGTTGCTTGAAATTATGTGAAAGATCACATTGTGCCGGTCAACCTTTGATAAGTTTATATGAATTCTTATTTTTTTTTAACGTGTAAGGAAACATTTGCAAAATTTTACTGATAGTGTTTAATCGGTAGAAATGATCTTTGACAAGTTTATATTTGTGTTGCTTGCATATGCATAGATATTAAAGAAGGAGATCGCACAGTTTGTTGATAAGGATAAGTGGTGATAGTAGTGCAACTTTGGTATTTGTTGAGAAAATACAAAAGATCACTTTCTTAGCAATGCAAGATATTTGACTGTTGTAGATTGCTAATCTTGTTTAACTTGAGAATTGAATGCGTCACATCGATCTAACATATCTTTTATCACCATACAAACAAATGTTATCTTCATCATACATATATGAACTAAAAATAAACATAACCGACAGTTTAATATGCATTAACAAATCTACCCCCAACCAGATGCTTAGAATTGAAGATGCCTATTGGACATATATACTCTCAACAATTTCTTATCCTTCAAGTGTCATTAATGCTGGATGAACTTTTTTTCTCATGAACTTGGAGGAGAGCTCCTTTCATTAGAGATTTGAATACACTGACACAATGGTTACAAAGTTGTTTTATTTCAACACAATAGATCATTAATCGTTTCGTTGCAATTGCTATGTGATAGTATAGGATACATCAAGAACATTAATTTCATCAACCAAAATTAGTCATTTACGAAACATAAGATATACAACATTTTAAACTAGTGGGATCCCACATGGGTAAAATTGGTGAAATGTTCCTACCTTATATACAACTATGTATATAGGGTATGTGTTTTAAGGTAAGTATCAAGTTTTCAAAGCTTTGCTAGTATTTATGTAATGTACACACATTGTACTTGTATGGTTGGGAAAGTTTATATGAACTCTTAATCTTTTTTTTTTATGTCCACTTCAACTTTGTTGATTTAGACCTAAAAAGCCATTTGAACGTGCTTCCATCAACGTAAGTATCAAGTTTTCAAAGCTTTGCTAGTATTTATGTAATGTACACACATTGTACTTGTATGGTTGGGAAAGTTTATATGAACTCTTAATCTTTTTTTTTATGTCCACTTCAACTTTGTTGATTTAGACCAAAAAAGCCATTTGAACGTGCTTCCCTCAAGCCTTCAACCAATAACTTATTAAGTGTTTTCTTATTTAATTAATTTATCACGTAAGGAAACATGTGGAATATTTTATAAATACTCTAGTGTTTAGTTGGCGGAAATGACATTCAAATAAAAACACAACTGGATACAAAATTATCGTAACTGGAATACCGACTGTTGTATCATTTTTTTGTAAATCAATCATCAAATATATCATCAAGTCTCGACGACCCTTTCTTTATCTACACACGTTGACTGATTAATCTTTCTTTCTTCTTTTTGTAACGTGTTCGCGTGTCTAAACTTCACTTTTCGTATTCTACACTCTTCCGTCACAATCCAACCAACAACCTTCTAACACAAATACACAATCCCTCATTTATCCAAAGACAGGTTGACTCTAACCCAGAAATGTGAGAAAATAAAAGCCAACAAAATCGATCACACAATAAGGATTGTGGGGACATTTGTTTGTCTTCCGATCATACCTTTTAGGAAAGGGTAAAGATGCAAAATCACCCATATCCCAACACCTCCCCATTGGATTTCTAAAATAATTTTTATGGCGATTGGAACACATACTTATATATTTCTAGTGTTTCCGATATTCAACAAAGACCAATCGTAAAAGTTCGTCTATTTAATAGGTACAAATAACATACTTCGTAGGTTATAAAACAAAGCAAAAAATGACAAGCAAAATACTTTTTAGACAATTGTCCCGTAAAACTTTTTGTATCATGATTCACTTACTTTGGTGATGTTATTTAGTCAAATCCATGGTTCACTTATGGTCTTTTATTTTGTAGCTTTCTCTAAGATGACAGTGGTTACAAAATTGTTTTAATTTAACACAATAGATTATCAACCATGTTATTGCAATTGCTATGTGATAGTATATGACACATTAAGAACAATTATATAATCTGCCAAAATTAGTTATTTATGAAAGTATTAATATATTTAAAATGTATTTTACTTGTCACAAATTTCAGATTTGTGTACCAAACTTTTTTTTGCAGATTCATGTACTAAACTTTCAAATTTCGTCACTTTGTTATATTTTTTGACCATTTTACCCCTCCCCGATAAAAGGAGTTTTAACAATTTGAAGGGTAAAATGATCTGAAGATACACCAGAGTGACGAAATTTAAATGTTTAGCACATGAATTTGCAAAAAAACAAATTTGTTACACAGACCTAGAATTTGTGAAAGTAAGATATATTTTAAATACATTAGCTCTTTACCAAACATAAGAAATAAATCACTCAAAATCAATCGAATCTCACATCGGTAAAAGTGATGAAATGCTTCTGCCTTATATACCACATTGTATATGGATTATATGTTTTAAGATTAGTATCAAGTTTTTAAAGACGGCTTAAAAGTATGTGAATGGACACATACCTTTCAGCAAGTCTTTGACAAGTTTATATGAACTCTTATTCTTTTTTCTTATGTCTCTTTAACTGTATTGATTGTTCGCCCGAGAACTTATTAAGTGTTTTCTTATTTATTTAATTTATCGTATCTTTATCATGTAAGAAAACATTTGCAAAATTTATTGATAGCGTTTAATTGCTAGAAATGAGCTTTGGATGAAAACACAACCGGCTACAAAAATAACGTAACTGTAGTAGGAGTATTATATCATTTTCTATAACTCAATTCTTTTAATATAAATATAACTTTTACTACTAGTTGCTCGCTTAATGCATAGATATTAAAGGAGAACAAACAATCTTTTGATAAGGATAAATAAGTGGTGATAGTTATGCAACTTTGGTATTTGACTGTTGTAGATTGCTAAACATATCTTTTCTCACCATACAAACAAATGTTATCTTCATCACACATATATGAACCAAAAATAAACATAACCGACAGTTTAATATGCATCAACAAATTTTGTAACTAACACTTAATCATAACGATGTGATTCGTTAGCATTTACTATTGAAAAATATACACTATGTACATGGGATTAAGATATTACAATTGTGTTCACAGTTACATGCAATATCTAGAATGAAAAAGAAAAATACGAAAAAACTTCTAAACATTTGCTGAGTAAATTATTCACGTTTGTTTAAATAGACCTAAAACAAAATCGCGTTCAACTAATCGAATATGAACAAGAACTCATCAAAGTAAACACAAAGTTAGCTATAAGTTGAATTATTTGTCTTACCGTATCAAATATACTGAAATTTTATGATTACGAAAACGGTTATGCTAACCATAGACCACTTATTGATAATATCAAACATATCAAATCTAAAATCTTTTGTTTCACGACATGCTAATACTGTGTTGTTGATTGTTTTTTACCGAGAAAATTCACGTTAGTCACTTTTCCTCTTGGCTTTCAGTAAGATACTTTCGGTTTTCACAATTTACTCTGTTACTTTGGTGATTCTTTGGTGATGTTATCTAGTCAGATCTATGGTAAAGGTTCACATATGGTTTTTTGCTTGCAGCTTTCACTAAGATGACACTTTGAAGTCTTTGATTTTGGATACATTGACACAATGGTTACAGAATTGTTTTAATTTAACACAATAGATCATCAATCATTTTATTGCAATTACTATGTGATAGTATAGGACACATAGAGAACCTTCATATAATCTGAGAAATTAGTCATTTACCATAGCATGAGTTATACAACTTTTAAAACTAGTCAAATCCCACATGAGCAAAAGTGATGAAATGCTCCTTCCTTATATACCACATTGTATCTTGATTACAAATCTTAGGATTAATATCAAGTTTTCAAAGGGGACTTGTGCTCATGTGAAAGTACACGTTGATGCAGCTCCTCTTTGGAAAATTTATATGAACTCTTAATTTTTTGTATTGCTTTATACACAAAAGTCATTTAATTGTGCTTTCTTATTACTACGTAAGTGTTTACTTATTTATCTAATTTATCGTATCTTTATCACGTAAAGAAGCATTTGCAAAATTTTATTGATAGTGCTTAGTCGGTAGAAATGACATTTGCATAAAAACACAACTGGATACAAAATTATCGTAAATGTAGTAAGACAACTATATCTTTTTTTGTAAATCAATTATTTTAAGATTTGTTTAAGCTTATATAACGGGTTTGTTCCATAAGCTCAGCTTTTGTAGCTTATTTTAAATTTTAAATTTATATAACCTATTATGACACGAAAAGTTTTTAATTGAAATTTTTTTATACAAATAATCATTTTTTTTTTACAAAATAGCAAATCCAAACGCTGGCTTCAAAAGCACTTATTTCTAAGCACCTTTAAAGTACTTAATTTTAAGGAAAAACAAAAAAAAGTAAGCAATCCCAAACACTCTCTAAATGCTCGAGTTGGATTTAAAAGACAAAACTCGAAAGACCAATAGATTAGCTTGAGCTCGACTCGACTTAAGGAGCCTGAATTCTCATAGTACAATAGTGATATATTGGACAAGCGACTTGCGTGCCTTCTGCCGTTCTCAACTCAAATCAACCAAATTACGCTAAACAAGCCAAATGCCATATAATTTGATACTCTACAAATCTAAAACAAACTAATCAAAAGCAACCAAGCTACGCTAAACGAGCCAGATGCCATATAATTTGATACTCTACACATCACATCTAAACCAAACTATTCAAAAGCGAGCCAGATGCCATATAATTCGATACTGCAACCAAGACTTGGTTAAAATTTTCCGTATTCACTCGAGCTCAACTCAAAGATGATACCAATCACTAAAAATAAGCAAAAACTCGCAAAATAGTTAGTCATGAACAAGTCACTTATTCAGAAGAAGATATTAAATTATACGAAAATTACTAAACTTTATGTTCTTCCTGGGATTACAGACAGATTCATCTATTTCTTGAAGTATATCCCTCACAACCCACAAAAATTACCCAAATGTAAAAGAATCGATTTAAAAAAAATAAAAAATAAAAAATACTTTTCAAAATCAATTATCAGGTCTCGACGCTTTCTTTATCTACACACATTCACTGAAAAATATTTCTTCCTTCTTTTTGTAACGTGTTCGCATGTCTAAACTTCACTTTTCGTATTCTTCACTCTTCAGTCACAATCCAATCCGCAAACTTCTAACACGACCCCTCCTCTATCCAAAAACGGGTTGACTCTAACCCATAAAAGTGAGAAAATAGAAGCCAACAAAATCGACCACACAATAAGAATTGTGGGGACAATTGTTTGTCTTCCCATCATACCTTTTAGGAAAGGGTAAAGATGTAAAATCACCCATATGGCGAAAAACAACCTACCGAATAAAGGACCCCATGATTCGTACCTGTTACTATGGCATCCGATATTCCCACTATAACACCGATTATGTTTATGATCAAAAGGGTCAATGGTGGGATCAAGAATGTTGTCCATTTGAAGAGATAAAGCTCGGAAAATTCACCATCGTCTCCTCCTTTTGATGTGACGGTATAATTTGTGTTGACTCCTGCTAACGCTTTTAGGAGACCTTGGAAAAGAGCAAAAAGATGTGCGGAGAAACCACCAATAACCCAAAATTGCTCGTTTCTCCATAAATCGTCAATCCCGACACCTCCCCATTGAATTTCTAAAATACTTGTTACGGCGATGGACAAAAACATGAGCATGAAGAGAATGCTAGCATAGTTGCTTATCTGCAAATGATAAAATAAGCCCATTAGTATCTACATAGGAATATTTATTTGGGACATAAAAAACACATGATAAATTGATAAAATTTAGAGTTTTTCTAACCTCAGGAACAATAAACTTCCCGGTTAGGAGACAAACAGCGGGAAGTGTACAATATGCAACCAACGGGACGGAAGTCAAAGGATAAACAACGGAGTTTATATATGAAAACATTTCCAATGGCTTCAGAACGCACCCATAACTGTACCAAATTGGACAATGTCGACTCAACAAGATTTCGACTGAACCAAGAGCCCATCGAAGAACTTGGTGAAGACGATCTGAAAGATTAATAGGAGCAGAACCCTTGAATGCGGGTCTCTTTGGAATGCAATATACCGATCGCCACCCATGGCAATGCATCTTGAACCCCGTCAAGATATCTTCAGTAACCGAACCGTAAATCCATCCAACCTGTTTTTCAGATATAAATTAATCGCCAATATCGTAACGCGAGCCAATAAGGGATTGTAATCATTTTAAATTTAGTCTTGTTTTTCTTTTTCACATACCTCTTTTCCCCATTCGTTTTTATCTTCATAACCGCAACTAATCACAGAATGGTTTCTTTCAAGAGTGATGCAGAGGTTGCACCAGGAGGAACATCGCCGTCTTCCAAATGATTGAACCGTCATAAATTGAACTGTGTTCTCCCCAAATATTTACAGCCACATGTTCTCATTGCAAACCAAAATCAAAAACTAAAACCGCATAAAATATTCAATGTCAAAAAAGTAGAATCTTTCTCAACATCAAACATTATCACACCCAAAGATTGAAACACGTATTTATATATCTCTGATATGCCCAATATTTAACAAAGACCGATATTATAAGTTCTTCTGTCTAACAAGAGAAAATAATAGGTTACAAAATAAATCAAAAAATGACAAGCAAAAACAATTATCCAGTAAAACTTTTTGTAACACGATTTATTTACTTTGGTGTTGTTATTTAGTCAAATATATGGAAGAGGTTCACATATGGTCTTTAAGTTTGCAGCTTTCAATGAAGATGACAGTTGGAAGTCTTTGATTTTGGTTACATTGACACAATGGTTACAAAATTGTTTTATTTTAACACTATCAATCGTTTTATTGCAATTGCTATGTAATACGGAGTACTAGTAAATGCTCCTACGTTATATACCACATCGAATATGAATCATATGTTTAAAGATAAGTATCAAGTTCTCAAATGTTGCTTATATTACGTGTAAAGATACACGTCTTCATAGTTACTTTTGATAAGTTAATACGAATTCTTAGTTTTTTTTTTTATGTTTACTTCAACTGTATTGACTTTTACAAAAAAGTTATTTGAACGTGCTTCCATCAACGTACTTGGCTTGTTCACCCGACAATTTATTAAGTGTTTTCTTGTTTATTTAATTTATCGTATCTTTATCACGTAAGGAAACATTTGCGAAATTTTATTAATTGTGTTTAGTTGGTAAAAATGACGTTTGGATAATAACACAACTGGTTACAAAATTATCGTAATAGTGGTAGGAGTGTTATATCATTTTATGCAAATCAATTCTTTTAATAGAAATATAACTTATACTAGTATGTGTTTCAATCATTGATATTTGTTGAGAAAACATAAAAAATCACTTTCTTAGCAACACAAAATATTTGACTGTTGTAGATTGCTACTCTTGTTTACTTTGAGAACTGATCGAGTTTATTATCCATTAGCAAATTTTTGTAACTAACACTTAATCATAATTATGTGATTTGTTAGCATTTACATTTGAATATAGTTGATATGTGTTTGTATAATACGTTGTATTACTATCAAAAAAATATACACTATGTTTATAGGAGTAAAATATACACTAGAGTAAATTGCAAAAATCGTCCCTGTGGTTTGCTCAGATTGCAAAAATCATCCCCGTGGTTCGCTTATTGCAGGCGGCCTCCCTGTGGGAAACTTTTTCATCATTTTGGTCCCTGGCTTTTAACGTCGTTAAGTAGATTTCGTTAAGTGTTACACTTTAGCCCCTTTTGGCCAATGATTGTTGCAGCGTACATCCTTTAAACCACAAGGACGATTTATGCAATTACACCGTTAGTCCTCAATACAAAAACAATTGCACCGTTAGTCCTTAATACATAATTTCAATTAAAAAAAGTCAAAAAAAAAAATTGTAAAAAAAAATCTTCAAAAACAATTTTCTTTTGATTTTTTTTTCCAAAATTATCAATATTTTCGAAATATATATATATTTTTTTGAATTCGAAATATTTTTTTTTCCAAAATTTTATTTTCAAAATTATTTTTCCAAAATTCTAAAAAATTATTTTTGGAAAAAGAATTTTGAAAAAAAAATTCTGGAAAAAATATAGGACAAAAGAAATGAAATTTTTTTTTTGAAAAAAAGGTATTGGAAAAAATGCAGTTTTTACTTAAAGAAATACGTCCAAATTTTTTTATTTTCGAAATTATTTTTCCAAATTTCTAAAAGATAATTTTTTTTTTTTTTTAATTTGAAAAAAAAATTCTGGGAAAAATATCGGACACAAAAAATGCGACATATTGCATTTTTTCCAATACCTTTTTTTCAAAAAAAAAATTGCATTTCTTTTGTCCTATATTTTTTCCAGAAATTTTTTTTTCAAAATTCTTTTTCCAAAAATAATTTTTTAGAATTTTGGTAAAATAATTTCGAAAATAAAATTTTGGAAAAAAAAATATTTCGAATTTAAAAATATATATATATATATATATATATATTTCGAAAATATTGAAAATTTTGGAAAAAAAAAAATCAAAATTTTTTTTTTGAGATTTTTTTTACAATTTTTTTTTTTGTTGACTTTTTTTTAACTGAAATTATGTATTAAGGACTAACGGTGCAATTGTTATTGTATTGAGGACTAACGGTGTAATTGCATAAATCGTCCTTGTTGTTTAAAGGATGTACGCTGCAACAATCATTGGCCAAAAGGGGCTAAAGTGTAACACTTAACGAAATCTACTTAACGACGTTAAAAGCCAGGGACCAAAATGATGAAAAAGTTTCCCCACAAGGAGGCCGCCTGCAATTAGCGAACCACAAGGACGATTTTTGCAGTTGTGTTCATACGTATATACAATATCTAGAATTCAAAAAAAAAAAAAAAAAAAAATACTAAACGTTTGTTGAGTAATTAGAATCACGTCTGATTAAATAGACCAAAAACAAAATCAAGTTTAGCTAATCGAATATGAACAAACACAAAGTTAGCTATAAGTTGAGTTTATTGTCTTTCCGTATCAAATATACTCAAATTTTATGATTATGAAAACAGTTATGCTAATCACAGACCACTTATTTAGCTATAAGTTGAGTTTATTGTCTTTCCGTATCAAATATACTCAAAAAAAAAAAAAAAAAATACTAAACGTTTGTTGAGTAATTAGAATCACGTCTGATTAAATAGACCAAAAACAAAATCAAGTTTAGCTAATCGAATATGAACAAACACAAAGTTAGCTATAAGTTGAGTTTATTGTCTTTCCGTATCAAATATACTCAAATTTTATGATTATGAAAACAGTTATGCTAATCACAGACCACTTATTGATAATATATCTAACATATCAAATCTTTAACTACATTTACACAATGGTTACGAGGTTGTTTTATTTCAACAGAATAGAGTGAACAGATTAACAATCTTTTTATTGCAATTACTATGTGATAGTATAGGATACATCAAGAACATTCATTTCATCCGCCAAAATCAGTCATTTACCATGACATAAGTTATACAATTTTTAAAACTAGTCAGATCCCACATCGGCAAAAGTGATGAAATGTTCCTACTTTATATACCTCATTGTATCATTACACATTTTAAGATTAGTATCAAGTTTTCAAAGGGGACTTGATTATGTGAAAGTACACATTGCCGCATTTCCTCTTAGAAAAATTTATATGAACTCTTAATTTATTGTATTGATTTATACAAAAAGGTCATTTAATTGTGCTTTCTTATTAAGTGCTTACTTACTTATCTAATTTATCGTATCTTTGTCAAGTAAAGAAGCATTTGCAAAATTTTATTGATAGTGTTTAGTTGGCAAATGACGTTTGGATAAAACACAACTTAACTGTAATAGGACTATTATATCATATTTTGTAAATCAATTCTTTTAGGGGGTGTTGTTTAAGCTTATACAGCCGGCTTATAAATTATGTGCTTTTCGGCTTATGTTTCACAAGCTCACTTTTATTGCTCATTTCTAAACTATTCGGCTTATAAAACCTTAATATGACACAAAATGTTTTTAATTGAAATCTTTTATACAAACAATTATTTTTAAAAAAAATTAGCTATCCAAAATCTGGCTTCGAAAGCACTTATTTCTAAGCATCTTATAAGAACTTTTTTTAACGAAAGCAAAAAAAAAGCAAGCAATCCCAAACACCAATTGAATACTCGAGTTCGATTCAAAAGATGAACTCTAAAGACCAATAGATTAGCTTGAGCTCGACTGGACTTAAGGAGCCTGAATCCTCATGCTTCTACAATTCTAGGTTTATCTGCCTCTAAACCACTCTAAAAGTGATATATTGGACAATCATCAAATGTATCACTAGGTCTCGACCCTTTCTTTATCTACACACATTCACTAATAAACATTTCTTCCTTATTTTTGTAACATGTTCGCGTGTCTAATCTTCACTTTTCCCCGCAAACTTCTAACCCGATCCCTCCTCTATCCAAAAACGGGTTGACTCTAACCCATAAAAGTGAGAAAATAGAAGCCAACAAAATCGACCACACAATAAGGATTGTGGGGACATTTGTTTGTCTTCCCATCATACCTTTTAGGAAAGGGTAAAGATGTAAAATCACCCATATGGCGAAAAACAACCTACCAAATAACGGACCCCATGATTCGTACTAGTTGCTAATAGCATCCGATATTCCCACTATAACACCAATTATGTTTATGATCAAAAGGGTCAATGGTGGGATCAAGATTGTTGTCCATTTGAAGGGAGATAAAGCTCGGAAAATTCACCATCATCTCCTCCTTTTGATGTGACATTAAAATTTGTGTTGACTCCGGCTAACACTTTTAGGAGACCTTGGAAAAGAGCAAAAAGATGTGCCGAGACACCACCGATAACCCAAAATTACTCGTTTCTCCATAAATCGTCTATCCCGACACCTCCCCATTGGATTTCTAAATTTTTTGTTACGGCGATGGACAAAAACATGAGCATGAAGAGAATGGTAGCATAGTTGCTTATCTGCAAATGATAAGCCCATTAGTATCTATACAAACAATGGGACGGGGGTCAAAGGATAAGCAACGGAGATTATATATGAAAACCATTCCAATGGCTTCAGACCGCATCCATAACTGTACCAAATTGGACAATGTCGACTCAACAACATTTTGACTGAACCAAAAGCCTATCGAAGAACTTGGTGAAGACGATCTGAAAGATTGATAGGATCAGACCCCTTGAATGCGCGTCTCTTTGGAATGCTATTAACCGATCGCCATCTATGGCAATGCATCTTGAACCCCGTAAAGATATCTTCAATAACCTAACCGTACATCCATCCAACCTTTTTTAAAATTACAAGTTAATCACCAATATCGAAACGCGAGCCACAAGGGAATTGTAACCATTTTCAATTATTCTTGTTTCAATTTTTCACATATCTCTTTTCCCCCTTTGGGTTTATCATATCTTTATCACGTAAAGAGACATTTGCAACATTTTATTAATAGTGTTTAGTTGGTAGAAATGACGTTTGGATATAAACACAACTGGATACTAGATTATCGTAATAGTGGTAGGAGTGTTATATCATTTTCAGTAAATCAATTCTTTTAATACCAGTTGCTAGCATAATGCATAGATATTAAAGAAGGAAAATGCAGTCGGTTGATAGGGATAACACTGGTGATAGTTATGCAACTTTGATATTTGTTGACAAAACATAAAAGATCACTTTCTTAGCAATAACAAATTTTGCAACTAACACTTAATCATAATTATGTCATTTGTTAGTGTGGACGTATGGTCCGGGCTGGGCCAGGAATGGGTCAGGCCCGACAGACAGCGGCCCACTCTACGCCTAAACCCTAATCCATGCCCTATAAATACATGGCTGGATCTCCTTCTCAATGATATATACACACATCACACAGGATGACAGGTTACTCTAACCCTAACTCATCACATCGCACCGATACTAACTTGACCGTCAGAGGTGGACCCCGGGGCTACGGCCTCGGGTCCACTCCTAACGGGTTCTCTTTGTTGACAGGTCTACTTAGGGCTCGAGAAGACGACGAACGGCTCAGGGAGAGTCGTCAAATCCAACCCGCGCCAGATTATGCATCAACAAGTTGGCGCCATCCGTGGGACCCGAATAAACTATGTTTCGTGTTCTCATATTACCGAAAAGCAGAAATCAATTTCTAAAGTCGGTAACTCTAAAACCTTTGCATTTTGCCATGCGTAAAACTTGCTTTACCATCATGTGAATTTAATGTCACTTTATTAAATTGGACGTTCCTGTTATTCAGATGCGTACAATCTAGATGCGTAAAACTTTATCCATATTCTCGATCAATACTCTAGTATTATTTAAAACCAAAAGGTTTTATTTACTTGGTCACATATTACGGCAAAGAAAGTAAAAAAAAACCACATTGTTTTGATACTGTCTTCACGTAGCAATATATATAATAAAGACTATATTAGTCTTTGTTGAATATATCTTTAAATTCTTTGTTAAACACATTCGAATATATATATTGTTTCGTATTCGCATTAGGCTGTGCATTAAGTCCGCACGATCGGACCTATTTTATATTTTCCGCACGATCGGACCTAAGAAAATATCCGCACGATCGGAGCTATTTTATTTTTAGCCGCGAATTAATTCGCGCAGATACTGTTTTTACGGTTGATAGGCCTGTTCGCGCTCAAATAACGCAGTCATGATAAATCTACCCGCATTAGGCCGTGCGTTCAGACATCTTCGCAGAGAACGCGTACACGCAAACACCACGATGCTAGTCAATCGCCATGAGCGCACTGGACAAAGGCCGTGGTATAAACATCTGCGATCATCCACAAACGTTCGAGTCTATGCGGTCATGATATATCCATCTGCGTCTATTAGTCGCGGTCACGGTACGTCCATCCGGGTTTTTTATATAAAAAAAAAAACAACAATTAATTATTTTTTGTAAAACCTCGCGATAGGGGTACTTCGCACTGCTACTTCTCTTATGTGTTAAGCTCATATGCTATGTGCTATATATTGCTTCACTTCATTAGGTTTTATATGTTGCGATTCGCAGCATATACTTTTAATGTTTGCATTAAGTGTTTTACGCAGGCATAACTAAGTTTAATGCTCCTACACGAGTAGCACCACCAAACTTGGGGGGCTACTAGGGTATATATACCACTGTTTCCGTACTCGTCACGCATGCATATTTGGAAGCAGATCGTATGTAAGAGGTATTGCTAAATTACCATATTATCCTCAATAATATATCATGCACGCTCTTGTTTAATCAAATTGGTAAGATGGATTAAATGCAAATGAAATCTTGTTTAATCAGCTATTCCGTTATCTACTGAACCCCTTCGAGAATTTGTTGGATGTGAAGCCTTTGTCAGATTGTAAACTACTTATAACAGGTGGAAACGCCCTTTTTGCTGTATCAGATTTCTGCTTATAGATGTTCTTAACCTTGTTTACTGTGTGTACTACTAAATTTATAACTGATACTAGCAAAAAAATAGTTGGCTTAGGCAGTCTACTGAACCATTTGAAAACTGTATGTTGATTTTTCGAATCCTTCAACTAAAATTGTTTGCTTGTAATTATCAAATACAATAAGTGGTTTCTTACAGTTCACGAACATAAGTACAATTGAAATAAATTTAGGATTACAAGTGCATGAAAAATGGAACGTTTTACAGAGACATTGATTTATTGCCTCAAACAACTCTTACTTATGTGAATGCACAGAACTGTACAAAAAAAGAGCACACATATACATGATATTAGAACTAAACTACAAAGAAAAGCACACATATACAAATGAGGGTATATTGGTAATTTGTGTAGCTTCTTTTCCTTTCCTTGCTACTTTAAAAAAAAAAAAACTCAAGAACACAAAAATAAATAACCACTTTCTTCCCATCCCATCCACTACTTTGCCCTTCCCATCCCGTCCCCTTCCATTCTTTAAATTTTAGACTTGAGAACAGAGCGTTAGTAGATGTCTCTAGGACGTACATATATACCAACAATTTCTTATCCTTCGACTTATCCTTTGCCTTTCCCTTGGCTTTCTTCTTTCTCGATGAAAAACAACAACATATCCATTTTGGCAAGAAATTACATGTGTTCTGATAACGCTACATGCGTCGTTCGGGGTCAAAGGAACTTCCTTTTCGTCGAGCAAGTTTTTCAACACCCTAGGCAGTAAACCTAATCGTTGTAGTGTAGTATTAGGGTAAGCCACGGGTATTGATATCGTTCTCTAGGGGAATAGGAATGCTAGTGAGAAGTTACTACGCTAAGGTTGGGGTTGAGGAAGATTATTTTTTTATCTTTTTATGTTTTTTAGAAATTAGAAAGGTACGAATCTCGGGGTTTGGATTTGGGGGTTGGTATTTCTACCGATTATTCTACTTGTCTACTTATCTAATCTAAGGTGTATGTAGTCTATGTCTAATTATTGTGTGCTCGTATGATGGTTTAAAGATGTGTTTACTTAGGTTTTATTACTCCTTAATTATTTCCTATTGATGATTGAATTGTCACGTCCTTATTCTTAATCGCGTTGTGTGTCTAAAGTCGTAGGGTATGCGTTTGTCCCTAACTCTTTGAAACTACCAAAGGGTCTCGTCTACAAAATCTCTAGGAATTATAAACTCTAACTCTAAGGTACTCTTTGGATGGTTTAGCCTACAACTACTCTAGGTGTTATAGTCTAAGGTTCACAAAGATTAATCAAGCATTAACTACACAACGAATGACCTATCGCATTACTAGATCATTAACAATTAAGATAAGAGACAACCAATCAATATTCAATAGTTAAGTTTCATATTCCCTAAGCAAACACACAAGTAAATTAGCCGGACATGGAGAACATGCAAGCATACACACAAATAATTGAAGAAATAATTGAATTAATGAAGTAAAACACTTATCTTGATGTAAGATAGGGTTTGGAACCCCTAAAATACTGTACAAGACAGCCTTGGTTCGGTTTAGGTTTTTACTCCAAAAGACTACACACTGAAAACTAAAAAATTCGGATTCTATATATAAGATTACAATCGCGACGGCGTCACCTTATGAATTGTGACGCCATCGGGTCGCCGTCATTAGGGTTTCGTCTTGGCCACGTTAGTCTTGCGACGGCGTCACCTTATGCTTGTGACGCCGTCCCCTTGAGTCTCTGACGTCGTCTGGATCAAATCTAGGCCGTCTGAGTTGCGACGACCTACTCTTTAAAGCCTGACACCGTCAATTGAAAATAAGCAATTTGGCTACTGAGCCGTCACAAAAGTGATGCGACGCCGTCACAGATAACACTTGACGCCGTCCCCTCGTGTTTCAGCAGCTTGAGTGTCTCGATTCTTGACTTTGGCCATTTTCTTCATATATCCTCGCCTTTTCGTCCAAATAAGTGCCATTCCAGCAATTTTATTGATAGTCTTTTTCAAAATTTTATTTTTAGTGTTTAACTGGTAGAAATGATATTTGACAAGTTCATACTACGAATTGCTCGCGTAATGCATAGATATTAAAGAAGTAGAACGCAGTCTTATGATAAGGATAAGTGGTGATAGTTATGCAACTTTGGTATTTGTTGAGAAAACATAAAAGATCACTTTCTTAGTAATACAAAACGTTGCGCAACTAGACGAGCATTATCAGTAAACAATCTTACGGCTCGTTTCGTGAAGAACTAAACAACTTAACTGTGAATTTAGAAACACTATCACTAGTTAGCAACAAGCTTTCGGGTCATTTATCATACCGTATATATTCTAGCGGGTTCAAACCCCGTGGATTAGTCGGCCAAAAGGTCGGAAACCATAGTTACCCAAAACAAAACAAAAAAAACAGCTCGTTCTTGGGCCTAGTCCCGAGTACTTATTCCACCTACATTAGGAAAACTTTCTAATTTGAGAAAGTTAAAATTAGCCAAAAACGTTCTAACGGATGTGATTCGAGTAAAATCAGAGATTGCTCGAGGTTACAGATCTTGAATTTGAGCAGTAACTTATTAAAAGACGGTTTTCTCATTGGGGTCACGAGCTTGGGTGAACTCCAAGTTCTTGATCTATATGGCAACGAGTTCCACGTCAGTTTTGTGGTTTAAAAATGTTGGAAGTATTGAACTCAGAAAAGCATTATATACCACATTATATCTTGATGTCACAGGTCTTAAAACTAGTTAGATCTCACATCGGAAAAAGTGATAAAATGCTCGTATATTATATACCAGATTGTATATTAACTATATGTTTTAATATTAGTAGCAAGACTTGTAATTATGTGAAAGTACACATAACTGCATTTAATCTTTGTGAACTTTCTATGAACTCTTATTTTTAAAGGAGTTAATTGCATTTTTGGTCCCTGTGGTTTGGCCAAATTGCAGATTTGGTCCCCAAAACTTTGAAAATGCACCAGAGGTCCCCATTTTCAAGTTTCCGTTGCACGTTTGGTCCCTGGCCAAAGTTAAATGACTAAAATATCCTTATCTTCTTCCCCTTTAATCTCACACACACAACACAAAAAATTCATATAACAACTGAAAATACCCACACACGAACACCTTCCTCATTCACATATCACAACTGAAAATCTCACACACACAACACAAAAAATCCATATAACCTCTCGATCTACAAAACAAATCAGTCACCTCATGAAAATTAAATCAACATTTAAAAAAACAGAAACAAAACTTTCAACAAAAAATGAAATCTTTCAAAACCCACGAATTTACACAGCCAACTGAAAAACGGGGCAGCAAAGCTGTGGTTATTAAACCCAAGAAATCCTTCAACCCAAATCTACAAAAACCTCACAAACAAAAAAACAACGACTTTCAACTGCGACTCAATGGTGGATATCAAGACCAACGAAAGGATATGTTCCTTTATATCCGAAACAAAAAGAAAAGATTTATAAAAAATTTGTTATAATCCTTCTTTGGTTCGTTCAAAGACCAAAACACGAAACAAAACATGAATAAACCTACACGAGACCCTCAAAAAGATCTTGAAGCCATAAAGATGCTATCTTGATTTGGATTGATGATGGGAGGAGATGAGACGGAGGCTTTGTTTGATGGGTGTGTGATAAGATCTAGATGACTTTGGTGAGAGGGAAAATATGAGAGAGGTCGTATGTGTAGGGTTAGGGTAAAATGATAGCGTATGTTTTACATTAAATCAGTTATATCATTTGTTTGTTGCACTGGATTTGAGATTTTCATATCTGAAATTGTTTTTGAGAGTGTTTGTGATTTTATTATTGATTTGTGTTTGAAAGTGGGAGTGGTTTTGTTTTAAGAGTTAATTGCAGTTTTGTTTAACTGGGTTCATGATCTTGATCTTGGTATTGGATGAATAAATAAAAGAAAAAGTAATTAGAAAATTAAAGGGGAAGAAGATAAGGGTATTTTAGTCATTTCAGTTTGGCCAGGGACCAAACGTGCAACGGAAACTTGAAAATGGGGACCTCTGGTGCACTTTCAAAGTTTTTGGGACCAAATCTGCAATTTGGCCAAACCACAGGGACCAAAAATGCAATTAACTCTTTTTAATGTATTCCTTTATACAAAAAGGTCATTCAATTGTGATTTTTTTTATTAAGGGTCCGTTTGTTTGATGAGTTTTGGCTATAAGAAATGGATTATACCAGATAATCAGCACGAGTTTGACCATGATTGGTATATCAGATAATTAGCTCAAGGGTTGTGTTCCCAATATGCAGGCCTTTCGACAAGCACCATTTGAAGCAATTGAAAACAACAAAGCGTTATGTGGTAATGTCATGGGTTCAAAAGATTACCCGCAAAAGCAAATAAATAGAACACAGAAAAACATGAAAATTTGGATCTTAGTTCTTACATTGTGTTTTAATTCCTTTTGATCTTGTTTTCGGTTGCTGGAATCTTGATTTTTCAACCAAAATAAAACGGACAAAAAACAAGCCACGAGAAATTGAACATCACTCTCTTTTCACCATTTGGAGTTACGGCGAGCTTTGGTTTATGCCATTATTCAGGTGGTCGATGACTTCAACTAGCATATTATAGGGACCGAGGGTTGTTGGACTGTTTATCGAGCTAAACTACCAATAGGCAAACTCGTTGCTATGAAAAAGAGTTCACAGCGTTAGATTACGACGAGTTGATAGATGTTATAAGTTTTGAAAATGAAATCTGTGCATTAACAGAAACTCGACTTTTTAACGTTCTGAAGCTTTATGAATTCTGTTCGCATCCACGGCATATGTTTTTAGTTTACGAGTTTTAAAATGGCGGAAGTTTGGAAAACGTACTAAACAACGCGGGAAAAGCAAAAGAGTTCGAGTGGTATAAAAGAGTGAATGTTATCAAAGGCATTGTGGATGCTTTATCTTGTATGCATCATATCATAGCCGTCCGCAACCAATTGTTCATCGAGACTTATCGAATAGTAATGCTTTGTTGGACTTATAGTTAGGTAATTCAACAATGAACTAACTATATTTTACTGCAGACCTGTTTAGATTATTCGAACCATTTAAAAGTATACCACATTTCATAGCTATACAGTCTAATCGACCCGTTATCACAAAAACAATGAAATTTCCGGGGCATCATATCCCTACAATGCTTGTCTCCATGGATGGAGCTTATTAGGGGCAAGAGGGGGTTGTGCCCCCCCCCCCCCCCCCCCCCTCAAAAAAAAAAATCTAGAACTACTAAGCTTTATTTTCTGTAGTTTTGTATATAATTTCTAAAAAATTAGTATAAATGTAAAATAGTTATAGGTTTGGCCTCCTCAAAATTATTACGGCTACATTTCGACCCCTCCAATAATATTGCTCAAGCTCTGTCCCTGCTTGTCTCCTAAACACGCATCCCGTCCCAACATATATTGACCCTTGGATTTCATTAAGCCCTTTCATGTTAATCTAAATAGGGGTGATACTCACACCATATCTTTTGATGCATGCATCACAATATGTGCATTACAGTATTGTACGGTACAAAATGTAATGCATAAATTGTGGTGCATGCATCAAAAGATGTGGTGTAGGTATCAATTCCCTAATCTAAAAACTAATCAAATCCCACATCGTTAAAAGTGATGAAATGCTTCTACTTTATATACCACATTGTATATGGATTATATGTTTTAAGATTAGTATCATGTTTTCAAAGATAGCTTGTAAGTATGGGAAATACACATAAAAGTTGTTTCTGAAAAGTTTATATGAACTCTTAATTTTTAATATAAACTTTTAATTTTTTCTATGTCTACTCTAATTGTATTGCTTTATACATAAAGGTTATTTAATTGTGCTTTCTTATTAAGTGTTTTCTTATTCATTTTATTAATCCTTCGTTTATCACGTAAAGAAACATTTGCAAAATAGATTAACAATGGTTACTAGATCCTTATATTTCCGCACAACAGATCAACAATCGTTTTATTGCAATTGCAATTACAATTACCATGAGATATTATAGGACACATCTAGAGCATTCATATATTATGCCAAAATTAGTCATTTACCATAAGGCTTGTAGTAATAAAGAGTCACCACGATCAACTTCACCATCGTCATCTCAGCGTCACGTCACTTTCTCTCTCAACAATCAATTTCGCCACCAACCTAATGTAATAACAACACCAACATCACTGCCAAAACATACCCCAAACCATTTAATAAACATACACCACACGAGAACAAGTACACAACTCGGTCGTCTAAACGACCGACTTCTCTTAAAGTCATAGCACAACACGCGTCCTCGGGGTGGGGGTAATAAAGGAAGACGAGTATTTCGTCCTCCGTCTAGGAAAGAACTCTCCGTGCATTGCTTATTACTAGTATCATCAGTTATACAACTTTCAAAACTTGTCAAATCCCACATCGCTAGAATTGATGAAATGCCCCTGCCTTATATACTACATTGTATATGGATCATATGTTTAAGGCAGCTATCAAGTTTTCAAATGCGGATTGTAATTATATGAATCTACACATACTTGCATGTTTGACAAGTTTATATGAACTCTTAAAAAAATTTTTTTATCATTTTCAAAATTTTATTCATAGTGCTTAATTGGTAGAAAATGAGATTTAGATGAAAAACAAGTATCATTTTCTGTAACACTCAATTCTTCTAATAGAAATATAATTATTACACGGAGTTTATATATGAAAACCTTTCCAATGGCTTTAGACCGCACCCATAACCGTACCAAATTGGACAATGTCGACTCAACAAGATTTCGACTGAACCAAGAGCCCATCAAAGAACTTGGTGAAGTCAATCTGAATGATTAATAGGAGCAAAACCCTTGAATGTGGTTCTCTTTGGAATACAATAAACCGATCGCCACCCATGGCAATGCATCTTGAACCCCGTCAAGATATCTTAAGTAATTGAACTGTAAATCCGTCCAACCTGTTTTCAAATTGTAAACTATTCACCGATATCAAAACCTGACCAAGTAAGGGATGGTAATCATTTTGAATTTATTCTTGAACCGTGTTCGCCCCTAATATCTACATCCCCACGTCTTCATTGCAAACCAAAATCATGCGTTTGAAGATTACCTCTTTACATTTGAAGAAAACATCCAATGTGGTGAAGGCATTAGGCCATTGGCTTATTCCTACAGAAGTGACGTAGCTACTGGATAATTTTTTCACTTGGTAGTTTTGTTACGTAGTGTTTTATTTTAATCCAAGTGATATATTGTTTATTGTTTGTTAGGTGTGATTTGATTTTGTTCGAATCATGGTAGAGGTTTGTGTGATGCAATAGGGATAAAGTGGTTTCATCGCCACTTTCTCATGTAACAAGCATTATTATTTCATTTTTTCTATTCACTGGGTATAGAAACCCTTTACCCAAAAAAAAAAAAAAAAAAAAAAAAAAAAAAAAACATGTAAAATATTCAAATAATGAAAAAGTTCAATCTTTCTGAACGTCCAACATTATTACACCCAAAGATTGAAATACATATTTATATATCTCTAAAATATTCAAATAATGAAAAAAGTTCAATCTTTATGATATTCAACAAAGACCGATCTTAAGAGTTATTCTACAAAACAAAGCAAAAAAATGAAAAGCTAAATACAGTTTAGACAATTATCCCGTAAAACTTTTTGTATCACTATTTACTTACTTTGGCGATGTTATTTAGTGAAATTTATGGAAGAGGTTCACATATGGTCTTTAGTTTGCAACTTTCACAAAAGATGACACTTTGAAGTCTTTGACTTTGGGTACATTGACACAATGATTATCAATCGTTTTATTGCAATTGCCACGTGATAGTATAGGACACATTAAGAACATTTATATAATCTACCAAAATTAGTCATTTACGAAACATAAGATATACAACATTCGAAACTAATCAAATCCCACATCGGTAAAACTGATGAAATACTCCTAACTTATATACCACATTTTATCAAGATTATGTGTGTTAAGGTTAGTATCAAGTTTTCCAGTAGGACATGTATCCATGTGAAAGTACACACACACGGGTCTATGTTCCATTGGAAAAGTTTATTTGAACTCTCAAGTTTTTTGTACTAGTATTGCTTTAGACCAATGGTAATACTATGTTGCACCCTAACCGAATGAGCCCGTCCACTACGTTCCTACCCTTATTCCGACGCAACCTCACCGCGCTCCAGCCCAACATTTTCAAAGTTTCGGTTGTCCGACGCAACCTCACCGCTCTACACCCCGACAAAAACCATTTGATAAACATACACCACACAACAAGTACACAAGTCGATCGTCTGAACGACCGACTTCTCCTATAGTCATAGCGTAGCACGCGTCCTCAGGGTGGGGGTAATAAAGGAAGACGCGTATTTCGTTCTCCACCTAGGCAAAGAACTCTCCGTGCATTGCTATTACTAGTACCATCAGTTATACAACATTCAAAATTAGTCAAATCCCACATCACTAGAAGTGATGAAATGCCACCTGCCTTATATACCACATTGTATATGGATTATATGTTTTAAGTGTAGTGTCAAGCTTTCAAATATCGATTTGCGAAGTCTAAATCTTTTTTTATCATTTGCAAAACTTAATTGATAGTGTTTTGCAAAAGTTTATAGATAGTGCTTAATTGGTAGAAATTAGTTTTAGATGAAAACACAAATATCATTTTCTGTAACTCAATTCTTCTAATACAAATATAATTTTTACTACCCGTTGTTAGCGTAATGCATAGATATTAAATAGCAAATTCATACTTACCAAAGGACAAATCCTTACCATTCATCTAATGGTGTGGATTAACCTAAGATTTAAAAAGTAAACCTAAGTCCATGTTTTTTTTCTTGTCTTTTTGTCTTTCTTTTTTATTCATATTTTTTTTGTCTTTTATTTTTAAATTCACGTTTTTTTAATTTAATTCACATTTTTTTTTTGAATTCGTTTTTTTTTAATTCGCATTTTTTTATTTACGTTTTTTTAATTCGCGTTTTTCTTCGCCTTCATACGTTTTCGTCTGTTTTCAACGTTTTCATCTGTTTTCATTCGTTTTCGCCCGTTTTCATACGTTTTCGTCCCTTTTCATCAGTTTCTTTCATTTTCAAACGTTTTCATCCGTTTTTAGACGTGTTTTTACGCTTTCCTACGTATTCGTCCATTTTCTTACGTTTTCATTTGTTTACATTTAGATTAAACAACTTAAACAAGTTGATTTTGCTTTAAACACATAGTTATTTAGTGTACTTTTGTTTATTGTTTAAGTTGTGATTGAATTTGTCTACTTAATAGTTACATTGTGAGTATTTCAATAGGTTTTACAACGGGATTTGAAAATATCTATTGTGGATCAGTGAAAAATATATGGTTAAACAAAGCACAACATCTTCATAAACAAACTGAAGAAGCTCAAACACATGTTACATCTTATGTTTTGCCTTATTTTAGTCATTCCTTTGATCGTGTAATAGGTTTTGCCCTTATGTTTTCGCCTTAACTATTTTATTAAAAGGCACTACCTTAGTTTTGCGCCTAGATCCGCCACTGATTGCATATGCTCTTTGACAAGTTTATATGAACTCTTAATCCTTTTTTTTTTATTATACACTTGCAAAATTTAATTGGTAGAATTGAGATTTGGATGAAAATACTATCAAAGTTTATGATTAAACAATGTTGCAAAATTTTATTGATCGTTTTCTAGTCAAACCGATGTTTGCGTGTTACCGAAGCCAAATGCTTAGAAGTTGCCTCTAGGACATATATAGACCCTAAACAATTTTTTATCCTTCAAGTGTCATTAATGCTGGATGAACTTTTTTTCTCATGAACTTGGAGGAGAGCTCCTTTCATTAGAGATTTGAATACACTGACACAATGGTTACAAAGTTGTTTTATTTCAACACAATAGATCATTAATCGTTTCGTTGCAATTGCTATGTGATAGTATAGGATACATCAAGAACATTAATTTCATCAACCAAAATTAGTCATTTACGAAACATAAGATATACAACATTTTAAACTAGTGGGATCCCACATGGGTAAAATTGGTGAAATGTTCCTACCTTATATACAACTATGTATATAGGGTATGTGTTTTAAGGTAAGTATCAAGTTTTCAAAGCTTTGCTAGTATTTATGTAATGTACACACATTGTACTTGTATGGTTGGGAAAGTTTATATGAACTCTTAATCTTTTTTTTTTATGTCCACTTCAACTTTGTTGATTTAGACCTAAAAAGCCATTTGAACGTGCTTCCATCAACGTAAGTATCAAGTTTTCAAAGCTTTGCTAGTATTTATGTAATGTACACACATTGTACTTGTATGGTTGGGAAAGTTTATATGAACTCTTAATCTTTTTTTTTTATGTCCACTTCAACTTTGTTGATTTAGACCTAAAAAGCCATTTGAACGTGCTTCCATCAACGTAAGTATCAAGTTTTCAAAGCTTTGCTAGTATTTATGTAATGTACACACATTGTACTTGTAAGGTTGGGAAAGTTTATATGAACTCTTAATCTTTTATTTTTTTATTTTTTTTATTTATTTATTTTTTTTTATGTCTACTTCAACTTTGTTGATTTAGACCAAAAAAGCCATTTGAACGTGCTTCCATCAACGTACATGGCCTGCTCAACCGATAACTTATTCAGTGTTATCTTATTTAATTAATTTATCGTATTTTTATCACGTATGGAAACATTTGCAAAATTTTATAAATAGTGTTTAGTTGGCAGAATTGACATTCGAATAAAAACACAAAATTATCGTAAACACAACTGGATACAAAATTATCGGAAATGAAATAGGACTGGTATATCATTTTTTGTAAATCAATTCTCTTAGAGGGTGTTTTTTTAAGATTATATAGCGGGCTTATAGATTATGTGATTTTCAACTTATAGCTCACTTTTTGTAGCTTATTTTAAGACATTTCGGCTTATATAACGTTATTATGAAACGAAATTTTTAATTGAAATTTTTTTTAAATAATGATTTTGTTTTACTGAACTCCAGCTTCAAAAGCTTTTATGTCTAAGCATCTTAAAAGTACTTATTTTTTCAGCAAAAGCAAAAAAAAAAAAAAAAAAAAAAAGCAATCAGAAACACCCTTTGAATACTTGAGTTCGATTCACAAGACGAACTTGAAAGACCAATAGATTAGCTTGAGCTCGACTCGACTTAAGGAGCATGAATCCTCATGCTTTCCACAGTTCTATGTTTATCTTGATCTATGGTGTGCTTTAAACAACTCTAAAAGTGATATATTGGACAAGCGGCGTTATCCAAGACTACTTGTGTGTCTTATGCCATTCTCAACTCAAATCAACCAAGTTACGCTAAATGAGTCAAATGTATCAAAAGCAAGCCAGATGAAAAGAGGATTTTGGTATAAATATCATTAACTCTAGCACTTACATCCTTTAGTATGCGTATGCCAATTGAAAAGAGGATTTTGGTAACAAGCCATGATAGTTTCTGATCTATCTACAAAGGTGGTCCCAACTAACACGAAGTTCACCATGGATGAATTATACATAGCCCGGCCTGCTGAAATATCAGTTGTACCAAAAACTCGGGAGATATATGAGCAGGCAACCGTGTCTGATGGACTTTCGGAAGAAGAAGCAAAGACTTTATGTTTTTCTTTAGTCATGCTCATGTACAATATGCGAAAACAAATCTAACAAAAATTTATCCAAAAACCCCGTGCGTGAGCCGGGGTCTAAAACTAGTATACACTATGTATATAGGTGTAAGATATTACTTGTGTTCATACTTAGCATATATATATATGCAATATCTAGAATAAAAGAGAAAAATAAGAAAAACCAACTAAACATTTGTTGAGTAAATTAGCTATTAGTTGAGTTTATTGTCTTACCGTATCAAATATACTCAAATTTTATGATTATAAAAACGGTTCTCTAACTGTAGACCACTTATTGATAATATCTAACATATCAAATCTAAAACTTTTTTCACGACATGCTAATATTGTTTTGTTGATCGTTTTCATGTCTAACCGAGAATGTTCGCGTTTAGTCACTTTTTCCTCTTGACTTTCAGAGAGATAGTTTTGGTTTTCACAATTTACTCTTTTACTTTGGTGATGTTATCCAGTCAAATCAAGGGTAAAGGGTTCACATATGGTCTTTTTGCTTGCAACTTTCACTGAGATGACATCGTGAAATCTTTGACTTTGAATACATTGACAGGTTACAACATTGTTTATTTCAACACAATAGATCATCAATCCTTTTAGTGCAATTGGATACATCAAGAACATTCATTTAATCTGCCAAAATTATTCATTTACAATCACATAAGTTATACCACTTTTAAAACTAGTCAAATCCCACATCGGTATAAGTTATGAAATGCCCTGCCTTATATACCACATTGTGTGTGGGCTATACAACTAATCTTTAGTATCAAGTTCTCAAAGGTGGCTTGTAATTATGTGAAAGGTCACATATATTCATCCTTGAGTAATTTATATGAACTCTTAATCTTTTTTTTATCACGTAACATTTGCAAAATTTTATTGATAGTCTTTTGCAAAATTTTATTTATAGTGTTTAACCGGTAGAAATGATATTTGACAAGCTTATATTTGTGTTTTTATCCAATTCCCATTTTCTGTAAATCCATTCTTTTGATAGAGATATAATTTATACTACCAGTTGCTCGCGTAATGCATAGATATTAAAGAAGTAGAACACACAGTCTTATGATAAGGATAAGTGGTGACAGTTATGCAACTTTGGTATTTGTTGAGAAAACATAAAAGATCGCTTTCTTAGTAATACAAAAAATTTGACTGTTGTAGATTGCTACTCTTGCTTAACCTGAGAATTGAATGCCTCACACGGATCTAACACATATTTTCTCACCATACAAACAACTGTTATTTTCATCAATAAGATGTATATATTATATGTTTCTATTTTCACTTGTTCGAGATTGGTCACTTATTGTGCAAGAGGAGCAAAACCCACCTTCTCCGAAACCAGATGCTTAGAATTGAAGATGCCTCTAGAATTTACATATTGACTTTGAATACATTGACGCTCAGTTCTCGAGTTGAAAAAGAAGAGGAAATTAAAGGAAACGGAAAGTTTTTTGTGTTCTTGAGTCTTTTTTAAAGGAGGAAAGGGAAACGGAAAGGAAATAGAGAGGAAGATTTGATAAGTAAATCTTCCTCCCACTTTTGGGAGGAAAGGGAAAGGAAACGGAACCATATGTTGTGTAAAGACTAATATACCCTTTTTAAAACATTTGACATTAATAATTAAAGGGTATATATGTAATTTGACCAAGTTATTTTCCTTTTCCTCTCACTCAAGAACATGATTATGATTACTTTCCTTTTCCTTTCCTCCATCTCAAGAACATAACAACTAACACTTTACTTTCCTCTTCCATTTCTTTTCCCTTTCCTATTCTTTTCCATTTCCCTTCCCTAAAAACTCGAGAACTGAGCGTGAAACAATGGTTACAAAATTGTTTTATTACAACACAATAGATCATCAATCGTTTTATTGCAATTGCTATGTGAGAGTATAGGCTTCATCAAGAACATTCATTTAATTTGCCAAAATTAGTCATTTACCATAACATAAGTTATACAATTTTTAAAACTAGTCAGATCCCACATCGTCAAAAGTGATGAAACTTTCCCGCCTTATATACCACATTGTAAAATAAATGTATGTTTTAAGGTAAGTATCAGGTTTTTAAAGCTTGCTAGTAATTATGTAAAGTATACATAATAACTGGCGGAGACTGGAAAGCTTATATGAACTCTTAATCCTTTTTTTTTATGTCCACTTCAACTTTGTTGATTTAGACCAAAAAAGTCATTTGAACGTGCTTCCCTCAAGCCTTCAACCAATAACTTATTAAGTGTTTTCTTATTTAATTAATTTATCACGTAAGGAAACATTTGGAATATTTTATAAATACTCTAGTGTTTAGTTGGCAGAAATGACATTCAAATAAAAACACAACTGGATACAAAATTATCGTAACTGGAATACTGACTATTATATCATTTTTTGTAAATTAATCATCAACTGTATCATCAAGTCTCGACGACCCTTTCTTTTTCTACACACGTTCACTGATAAATATTTCTTCCTTCTTTTTGTAACGTGTTCGCGTGTTTAAACTTCACTTTTCATATTCTAGACTCTTCAGTCACAATCCAACCAGCAAACTTCAAACACGATCCCTCCTTTATCCAAAAACAGGTTGACTCTAACCCATCAAATTAAAGTGAGAAAATAGAAGACAACAAAATAGACCACGCAATAAGGATTGTGGGGACATTTGTTTGTCTTCCTATCATACCTTTTAGGAAAGGGTAAAGATGCAAAATCACCCATATCTCGACACCTACCCATTGGATTTCTAATATGCTTTTTATGGCGATGGACAAAAACATGAGCATGAAGAGAATGCTAGCATAGTTGCTTATCTGCAAATGATAAATAAGCCCATTAGTATTCAGTACATACGAATATTTATTTGGGACAAAAAAAACACATGATAAACTAGCTTGAGCTCGAATCGGCTTAAGGATATATTGGACAATGGTGTGCTTTAAACCACTCTAAAGGTGATACGTTAACCCAAATATTTTTTACGTTTATATTTGGATAAATATGTTTTACTTCTAAAGTGAAATGTTTATCGGCCTCAATGGTGTGATTTAAACCACTCTAAAAGTGATATATTGGACAAGCGGCGTTATCTAAGACCACTTATGTGTCTTCTTCCGTTCTCAACTCAAATCAACCAAGTTACGCTAAATGAGCGAGATGCTATATAATTTGATACTCCATACAACACTTGGTTAAAGTTGCTACAATTGTGTTCATAGTTATATGCAATATCTAGAATAAAAGAAGAAAAATAAGAAAAACCTACTAAACATTTGTTTCGTAAATTAGATTCGCGTCTGGTTAAATAGACCTTGAACTATCAAAGTAAACACAGACCACTTATTGATAATATCTCACATATCAAATCTAAAATCTTTTGTTTCGTTGATTGTTTTCAAGTCAAACCGATAATGTTTGTGTTTAGTCACTTTTTTCTCTTCACTTTCAGTGAGATAATTTTGGTTTTCACATTTTACTATGTTACTTTGGTGATCCTATCTGTTTGTCAAATCTATGATAAAGGTTCACATATGGTCTTTTTGTTTGAAGCTTTCACTGAGATGACATGTTGAAGTCTTTGACTTTCAATACATTAACACAATGATTACAACTTGCAAGATTTGTTTTATTTCAACCCAATAGATCATCAATGGTTTCGTTGCAATTGCTATGTAATAGTATAGGATACATTAAGAACATTCATATAGTCTTCCAAAATTAGTCATCTTACGTCCTCCACCTATGCAAAGAACTCGTTGTTATGGGTACCTAATACCGTTTCTGGTGTTTGGGGGAGGTTGAGATGTAGACAGCCTTACCCCTACCTAAGGTAGAGAGGTTGCTTCTAGTTCTACCAGAGGTAGAAAGGACCTCCGGCCTTTTGTAGGGAGTGAGGATCGAACCCCTGACCATGCAAAGAACTCTTTGTGCATTGCTTATTACTAGTAGTCTAGCATAAGTTATACAATATTCATAACTAGTCAAATCCCACATCGGTAGAAGTGATGAAATACTCGTGCCTTATATACGACATTGTAAATAGACTATATGTTATAAGATTAGTATCAAGTTTTCAAAGTTGGTTGTAAATTATGTGAAAGTACACATAATGGCACCCAATCTTTGACAAGTTTATATGAATTCTTAATCTTTTTTTTTAACGTGTAAGAAAACATTTGCAAAATTTTATTGATAGTGTTTTTTTTATCGCGTAAGGAAACATTTGCAAAATTTTATTGATAGCGTTTAATTGGTAGAAATAATCTTTGACAAGTTTATATTTTGTGTTTTCATCCGAATCTCATTTTACGTAAATCAATTCTTTTAATTGAAATATAATTTATACCACTAGTTAAATTTTATTGATAGTGTTTAATTGGTAGAAATGATCTTTGACAAGTTTATATTTGTGTTTTCATCCAAATCTCATTTTCTGTACATCAATTCTTTTAATTGAAATAAAATTTATACTACTAGTTGCTCGCTTAATGCATAGATATTAAAGAAGGAAAATGCAGTCTGTTGATAAGGATAAGTGGTGATAGTTATGCAACTTTGGTATTTGTTGAGAAAACATAAAAGATCACTTTCTTACTAATACAAAATATTTGACTGTTGTATATTGCTAATTTGCAATTCTTGTTTAATTTGAGAATTGAGCGCGCTACATAGATCTAACATATCATTTCTCACCATACAAACAAATGCTATCTTCATCATACATATATGAACTAAAAATAAACATAACCGATAGCTTAATATGCATTAACAAAGCTACCCCCAATAAGATATATATTATACGTTCTAGATAGGTCCCTTATCGTGGAAGAGGAGTAAAACCCACCTCCCCCGTAACCAGATGCTTAGTAGATGTCTCTAGGACGTACATATATACCAACAATTTCTTATCCTTCGACTTATCCTTCGCCTTTCCCTTGGCTTTCTTCTTTCTCGATGACAAACAGCAACATATCCATTTTGGCAAGAAATTACATGTTTTCCCAGGTGCTTTCTTCTTGGTTGAGGCATCATATCCATACAATGCTTGTCTCCTAAACACGCATACCGTCCCACATATATTGAACCTTGGATTCCATCAAGCCCTGTCATGTTAATCTAAAAACTAATCAAATCCCACATCTGTAAAAGTGATGAAATGCTTCTGCTTTATATGCCACATTGTATATGTATTACATGTTTTAAGATTAGTATCAAGTTTTTAAAGATAGCTCGTAAGTATGGGAAATAGTAGTGAAATACACATACTTTATGAACTCTTAATTTTTTCTATGTCTACTATAAATGTGTATTGCTTTATACATAAAGGTTATCTAATTGTGCTTTCTTATTAAGTGTTTTCTTATTCATTTAATTAATCTTTTGTTTATCACGTAAAGAAACATTTGCAAAATAGATCAACAATGGTTACTAGATTCTTTTATTTCCGCACAACAGATCAACAATCGTTTTATTGCAATTACCATTACCATGAGATATTATAGGACACATCTAGAGCATTCATATATTATGCCAAAATTAGTCATTTACTATAAGGCTTATAGTAATAAAGTGTCATCACGATCAATTTCACCATCGTCATCTCAGTGTCACGTCACTTTCTCTCTCAACAATCAATTTCACCACCAACTTAATGTAATAACACAACCAACATCACTGCCAAAACATACCCCAAACCATTTAATAAACATACACCACACGAGAACAAGTACACAACTCGGTCGTCTGAACGACCAACTTCTCTTATAGTCATAGCACAACACGCGTCCTCGGGGTGCGGGTAATAAAGGAAGACGCGTATTTCATCCTCCATCTAGGCAAAGAACTCTTCGTGCATTGTTTTTACTAGTATCATCAGTTATACAACATTCAAAACTTGTGAAATCCCACATCGCTAGAATTGATGAAATGCCCCTGCCTTATATACCACGTTTTATATGAATCTTACGCTTAAGGTTACTATCAAGGTTACTACATTGTGTATGTAATTATGTGAAAGTAACATACTTGCATATTTGACAAGTTTATATGAAAAATTTTTATTCATAGTGCTTAACCGGTAGAAAATGAGATTTAGATGAAAAGCAAATATCATTTTCTGTAACACTCAATTCTTCTGATAGATATATAATTTTTACAACGGAGTTTATATATGAAAACCTTTCCAATGGCTTTAGACCGCACCCATAACCGTACTAAAGCCCTTGAATCCGGGTCTCTTTGGAATTCAATATACCAATCGCCACCCATGGCAATGCATCTTAAACCCCGTCAAGATATCTTCATGCACCAAAATCAAAAACTAAAACCATGTAAAATATTCAAAAAATGAAAAAAGTACAATCTTTCTCAACGTCAAACATTATTATACCCAAATATTAAAACAAATATTTATATATCTCTAATATGTCCAATATTCAACAACGACCAATCTTAAAAGTTCGTCTATTTAATAGGTAAAAATAATACTTCATAGGGTATAAAACAAAGCAAAAAATGAAGAGCAAAATACTTTTTAGACAATTATCCCGTAAAACTTTTTGTATCACTATTTACTTACTTTGGCGATGTTATTTAGTGAAATTTATGGAAGAGGTTCACATATGGTCTTTAGTTTGCAGCTTTCACTAAGATGGCAGTTTGAAGTATTTGACTTTGGGTACATTGACACAATGGTTACAAAATTGTTTTATTTTAACACAATAGATTATCAATCGCTGTATTGCAATTGCTACGTGATAGTATAGGACACATTAAGAACATTTATATAATCTACCAAAATTAGTCATTTACGAAACATAAGATATACAACATTCGAAACTAATCAAATCCCACATCGGTAAAAGTGATGAAATGCTCCTAACTTATATGCCACATTGTATCTGGATTATATGTGTTAAGGTTAGTATCAAGTTTTCAAAAGGGACTTGCAATTACGTGAAACCTACACTTAACTGAATTCCTTCTTTGAAAAGTTTATATGAACTCTTAATTTTTTGTATTGTTTTATACAGAAAAGTCATTTAGTTTTGCTTTTCTCATTAAATGTTTATTACTTATTCATTTAATTTATTGTATCTTTAAAGCATTTGCAAAACTTTTGTGATAGTCTTTAGTTGGCAGAAATGACAATTGCATAAAAACACAACTGGATCCAAAATTTGTGTAGACTCCGGCTAACACTTTTAGGATACACCACTTTTAGGCTTTGGTGATGTACGTTATTTAATCAAATCTATTCTACCTTATACTGTGTTTAGAACTTTATAAAGAAAGAAGTCTTAATTTTTTAAACCTACACATATTAGTATAATTAGTAATTCATATAATTAAATTCTACACTATAATAATTGCATTATAATGTACACTAATGACACATTAAATTTTTGTGTTAAAATGGATGTTACAAACTTACAATAATACATTTTATAGTTGTAGTTTTTATCATAAACATACAAATTATACAAAGTTCAAATGAGTACAAGTATGGATATCTATATTTATATTCATATACTTTACGGAAATTCAAGTATGCATCTACTATTTTCGAACTATCAAACAGGTAAACCGTTAAATACTAACTCTCTGCATACCGCTTAAATATCAAGGTATGAGAAAAACTTACATGCTGAGTATTGCCGCTGCTTTGAGCGGGGACTATGCTAGTAAATGAAAGAGGTTCACAATGGTCTTTTAGTTTGTAGCTTTCATTAGAGATGACACTTTGAAGTCTTTGACTTTGAATAATTGACACCGTGGTTACAAAAATTGTTTTATTTCAATACTATCAGTCGTTTTATTGCAATTTCATAGAAAGTTTATATGAACTCTTATTTTTTTTATATGTCTAACTGTAAATCTATTGCTTTATACATAAAGGTAATTTAATTGTGCTTTCTTAGTACTACCTCCGTCCCAAAATTATAGTCCCATATTGACTTTTTCGGTCTTTTTTTTTTAACTTTGACTTTAAATATTTTTGTTTGTGTTATACAGTAGTTGATGAAAAATATACTAATGAAAAATACGTTTAAAACATAATTCATTTATATAATTTGCATCAATTATTATATAACACAAACAAAAATATTTAAGGTCAAAGTTGTAAAAGAAAGACCGAAAAAGTCAATAGGGGACTATAATTTTGGGACGGAGGGAGTATATGTTTTCTTATTTATTTAATTAATTCTTTGTTTATCACGTAAAGAAACATTTGCAAAATAGATCAACAATTGTTTTATTGCAATTACCATGAGATAGTATAGGACACATCAAGAGCATTCATATATTCTGCCAAAATTATTCATTTACCATAAGGCTAGTGGTAATAAAGAGTCACCACAATCAACATCATCACCGTCACCTCAGCGTCAAGTCACTTTTTCTCTCCACAATTAACTTTACTACCAATTTAGTGTGAATACACAACCAACGTCACTATCAAAACATAAACCACAAAAACCATCTAATAAACACACAGCACACAAGAGCAAGTACACAACTCGGTCGTCTAAACGATCGAGTTCTCCTATAGTCATAGCATAGCACACGTCCTCGGGGTGGGGGTAATAAAGGAAGACGCGTATTTTGTCCTACACCTCAGCAAAGAACTCTCCATGCATTACTTATTACTAGTACCATAAGTTATACAACATTCAAAATTAGTCAAATCCCACATCGTTAGAAGTGATAAAATGCCCCACCTTATATACCACATTTTATATGGATTATATGTGTTAAGGTTAGTATCAAGTTTTCAAATGTCGATTGTAATTATGTGAAAGTACACATACTTGCACCTGACGTTTGACAAGTTTATATGAACTCTTAAATCTTTTTTATCATTTGCAAAATTTTATTAATAGTGTTTTGCAGAGTTTTATAGACTGTGCTTAATTGGTAGAAATGAGATTTAGATGAAAGCACAAATATCATTTTGTGTAAATCAATTCTTCTAATAGAAATACGGAGTATAATTTTGGGGCTTTTGCATATATATCATTCCGAAAATGCAAAATTGCATATATATCCAAAGCATGCATAAAAACCATTGTACTATGTGCTAAAAAAACTTTTACAAATGATATATATGCAATTATTCACTTTGGGAGGGATATATATGCATTTTGCCTATAATGGTTTTACTACCAGTTGTTTGCGTAATGCATAGATATTAAAGATAGCGGAACACACAATCTATTGACAAGATAATTGGTGATAGTTATGCAACTTTGGTATTTGCTACTTTTGTTTAATTTGAGTATCGAGTGCGTCACATCGATCTAACATATCTTTTCTCACCATACAAACAAATGTTATCTTCATCACACATATATATGAACTAAAAATAAACATAACCGACAGTTTAATATGCATTAACAGATTTTGTAACCAACACTTAATCATGATTATGTCATTTGTTAGCATTTACATTTGAATATAGTTGATATGTGTTTGTATCATGTGCATCATACGTTGTAGTACTTTCAAAACATATAAAGTATGTATATAGGAGTAAGATATTACAACTGTCTTCGGGGCGGACTTATCTATGTAGCATGGGGTGGTGTTGCCCCTTATGGTTAGTCGAAAAAGTTGCGGTTTTAGTGTATTTTTTTTTTCTTAATTTTGACTTTTTTTTCGAAAGTGTCCCCCACTTAAAACTCAAATTGCCCCCCACCTAAAAATTAAAACTAAAATTCAACACTTTAAAACCTTTTAAATCCTTTACCTCTAAGTAACAATACTCGATTTATCATTTCAAATATAGTTTTTTCTTATGCATTTTGTTGCTATTGTCAAAAAAAAAAAAAAAAAAAAAGTTTGTCTCCCAAATCGTGTTTTCCGGGTTGCGCCACTGATTGTGTTCATAGTAATTTGTAATATCTAGAATGAAAAGAAAAAGAAGAAAAACCTACTAAACATTTGCTGAGTAAATTAGATTCCACGTATAGTTGAGTTTATTATCTTACATTCTTACTTTATCAGATATACTCAAATTTTATGATCATGAAAACAGTTTTGCTAACCATAGACCACTTATAGCAGGGTACTCGCGCGTTACGGCGGCAGGTACTCTGAAATAAAAAATTTTAGTCAATCATGTATTTTATTTTATTTTGTTCTTTTTGACAATAAATTTACAGATATTCGTTTAGCTCATGCCCGTTAGCGCTCGAGCCCGTTTGGGCTCCCATGCCCGTTCGGGCTCGAGCTCGTTTGGCCCGTGTTCGTTCGGGCTCGAGCCCATTTGTCTCATTGCTCGTTCGGGTTTGAATATTTGTAAAATATGTTTTATTATTTGTATTAGTGACATTTAATGCACGAATTATATTTAAGTTGATTGTACAATATGATTGACTACATTTGACATTTAATGTAGAAATTATACTTAGGGCATGTTTCTTTAACTTTTAACGGCTGGTTGGTAACGAATCTACCCCCAATAAGACATATGCTTCGTTTCTTTTTTCACTTGTTCGAGATTGGTCACTTGTTGTGGAAGAGGAGCAAAACCCACCTCTTCCGAAACCAGATGCGTAGAAGATGCCTCTAGGACATATATATCTTCAAGTTTCATTAATGATGGATGAACTTTTATTCTCATGAACTTGGAGGACAACTCCTTTCATTAGAGATTTGAATACATTGACACAATGGTTACTAAATTGTTTTATTTCAACACAATAGATCATCAGTCGTTTTATTGCAATTGCTATGTGATAGGATACACTAAGAACATTCATATAGTCTGCCAAAATTAGTCATTTATCAAACATAAGATATAATAGTATGCATGTAGCATGGCTAAGGGTAGATCCGGGGGTCTTGTTACCATGTGGGATCCTAGTGTTTTCACCAAAAATAGAATTTGGTGTAATGATATGTTATTGTGGAAGGCAAATGGATGAATTCGGTTGATGACTACTTTCTTATTAATGTATATGGGCCGCATCATCAACTCGAGAAATCTAATTTATGGGAGTTCCTTCGTTCTTTTATTCTAAATCATGAAGGTAATATTATTCTTTTTGGAGATTTAAATGAAGTTAGATGCGAGACAGAAAGGTTTGGCTCCTCATTTTCTAGTAGCGATGCAGCGATCTTCAACTCCTTTATTCATGATGTTGGTTTAATCGACCTTCCTATGGGAGGAAGATTGTTCACTTGGATGAATAAAACAGGTTCCAAGTTGAGTAAATTAGACCGGTTCCTTATCTCAAATAGTGTTCTCCTTGCGCACTCAAATATACAGGTGACTGTTCTCGATAGAGTTTGGTCGGATTACAATCCTATTCTTTTACATTGCAAGAAAAATGATTTTGGTCCGATTCCTTTTAAAATTTTTCATTCATGGTTTGATAGAAGTGATTTTGATGATGTTGTCAAAGAGGCTTGGAATAGTTTCCCGGTCGCTGATGAGGGTTCCATTTTGTCTCTTCATGATAAAGTTAAAGGCCTCAAATCTCAAATCAAACTTTGGTTATTCCGCACTAAAGAAACTGAAGTAAGTAGAAAGAAAACTATTTTGGCTTCATTGAGGATTTTAGATGAAAAGATAGACGCGGGCCAGGCAAGTAAAGAAGAAAGAATGCTTCGTGTCAATACTTGGAACGAGCTAGATAATCTAGAGAAGCTTGAATCCATGGACTTGCTCCAAAAGGCTAGGGTTAGATGGGATGTGGAAGGAGACGAAAACTCCAATTTTTTTCATGGCATCATAAACTCCAAAAGGAAAACGCAAATGATCCAAGGTATCTTACACAAGGGCGTTTGGATATCTGATCCAAATGCTATAAAGTTGGCTTTCCTCAACTTTTATAAAGACAAGTTTTCATGTCACAACTCCTCAGCTACTTTTCCTCCTATGTCGGCAGCAAAACGTCTAAGTGACTCGGATCTGCTTTACTTAGATTCCATGGTGTCTTTGGAGGAAATCAAAAATTCGGTTTGGGATTGTGGTAGTTAAAAAGCGCCGGGCCCCGATGGGTTTTCTTTTATGTTTGTTAAAAAATATTGGGACATTATAAAGCTTGATATTCAGAATTTTGTGGTATGGTTTTTCACTTCTAGTTCGTTCCCACGAGGTACAAATTCCTCTTTCTTCACTTTAATTCCAAAGGTGTCCAATCCTCTTTATATAAAAGACTTCAGACCTATTTCCCTTATTGGGTTTCAATATAAGATTGTTGCGAAAATCTTAGCAAACATGCTGTCCAAGGTCATTGATTCGATCATCAGTCATGAGCAATCCGCTTTTATTTCGGGTCGCCAAATTCTTGATGGGCCTCTTATCCTTAGTGAGGTTATTGACTGGTATAAGAAGCGAAAGAAGAAGCTGTTATTGTTTAAAGTTGATTTTGAAAAAGCTTTTGATTCAGTAAGTTGGCGTTTCCTAGACCATGTTATGGATAAGTTAGGTTTTAGTAGTACTTGGCGTAGATGGATCAAGGCGGGTTTAGTGTCTTCTAGGGCTTCTATTCTCGTCTATGGAAGTCCCACTTCGGAGTTCTCTTTAAAACGAGGATTGAGGCAAGGAGACCCTTTGTCGCATTTTCTATTTATTATCGTTATGGAAGGCCTTCACATAACTCTTAAGGACGGGTTGATGGCAAATATGTTTCAAGGTGTTAAGATTGGTTCTCCTGGTATTCGGCTATCTCACTTGTTTTATGCAGATGATGTCATAATTTTATCCGAATGGAACCAAAATGACATGGATAATGTTATTCGTATTCTCAATGTTTTCTACATTGCTCCAGGTCTCAAAATTAATATCTCCAAGTCGAATCTTTATGGGGTGGGCGTTTCATCTACTGAAATAGATCGTATGGCAGCAGGTACAGGTTGCTCGGCTAGCTCTCTTCCTTTTTCTTATCTTGGTTTGCCTATAGGTTCGAACATGAACCGAATTTCGAATTGGAATGTCTTGATTGACCGCTTTAAAGCTAGGTTATCAGGATAGAAAGCCAACATGTTATCGTCAGGTGGTCGTCTTACTCTCATCAAATCGGTGCTAGGTAGCCTTGGTATCTAGTATTTATCTATATTTAAGGCTCCTGAAGCGGTTATTAAGGTTCTTGAAAGTCTTCGTGCTTTGTTCTTTTGGGGTGCTACAATTGATAAAAGGAAGCTTGCTTGGATTAAATGGTCTAACATTTTAGCTTCTCTCGATAAAGGTGGTTTAGGTGTGGGTAGTATTAAGGCTTTCAACAATTCATTGCTTCTCCAATGGAGATGGCGTTTGCTAAAAAGTCCGTCCGCCCTTTGGGTTAAAGTTCTTAAATCGATTCATGGTGATGAAGCGGGTATTGAGCTTAAAGGTTGTCAAACTAATGGGTTATGGGCTCGTATTGTTGGTTCGATATATCATCTCCATTCAAGTGGTTTTGTTCCCTTGAATTCTATTCCTTTCCAGGTAGGGGATGGTTCTTTAATTCGTTTTTGGAAAGACACATGGTTGGGAGACTCTCCTCTTTGTATTCGCTTTAACCGATTGTTTCATCTAGAGAAGAATCAAAACTGCCTAATTAAAGATCGTATTGTTAATGGCTCTTGGTCATAGGATTGGCGTAGGTCGGTGAATGGAGGGAGATCACAAGCTAACCTAAACAAGCTTCTGGTTGAAATCAGCTCATTGAACATCGATGTTGAAAGTGATCTTGTTGTCTCTTCCCTCTCCACTGATGGGTCTTATTCAGTGAGCGTTGTTCGAAAACATATTGATGATTGCATGCTTCCTGGCTCTCTCCCATGCACAAGGTGGTATAAGTCTATTCCTCGGAAGGTTAACATATTTATGTGGCGTATGTTTCTGGATAGGCTTCCTCATCGTCTTAACCTTTCATCTCGTGGTTTGGACATCGTTTCGATTATGTGTCCAGTTTGCAATGAATTTGTTGAGTCGAACTCCCATGTCTTTTTCTCTTGTGTTTCAGCTTCTAATATTTGGAGGCTAATCCGAGGATGGTGTCAGTTAAAGTTCCCGCTTTTAAGATCCTGTGACGACTGGGATTCTTGGTTTGCTTCGTGGAGAGCTATAAAGCATGAGAGAGACCGAGCTTATGTCATTTTTGCTTCCACATGTTGGATGCTTTGGCGTTTTAGGAATAATCTCGTTTTCAATTCTCAATTTATGAGAAAATGTGACATTTTTTATAACATCCGTCTTTTTTCCTTTTCTTGGTTAAAGTTTAGAGGCAAAAATTGTATTAGTTGGACTGATTGGCTTAAATCGCCTTTATAATGCTAGCGCCTTGTTTTTTATATATATGCCGCCGTTCAAAAAAAAATAGTACAACTTTTAAAACTGGTTATAACCCACATTAGCAAAAGTGATAAATGCCTCTACCTTATTTTATATACGACACTGGATATAGATTATTTGTTTTAAGAATGGGTAAAAGCTATAAATGCTTAATGTAATTACCAAAATAACTCATTATACTTCATCTACTCCTAATATTATCATTACACATATTTGTTGAGGGTAATTTGGTAATTTCAAGTTTCATCTTCTTCCTCTTTGTATTCTCAGATTTTTTAACCAAAAAAATAAAATAAAAGTGTGGTAGTTAAAAACGTCACACACTTCGTCTTTTATTCTTTAAATAAAACACATTCTCGTATTTAATTCTTTAAATAAAAGCGCATACATTAACTAACTGTTTTGTTTTCATAAATAATGTGAAAATTTTATTATCAATTTGATTTCATTTGATACAGTGATGAAGGTTGGAGTGGTGAATAATAATAACAATAATAATAATAATAATACGGTGGTTGAGGGATCAAAATTATCATCGCCTCCGTTTATTCCGCCGTGGCTTCGCCTGAGAATCACCAAAACTATATCTCTTTCAACTGCTGAAGAAATTGAAGCTAAACTTCGTAACGCAGAAACTTGATGTAATGTCAGCACTGATGTAACGACCCATATTATGTGTTTATGCATTCCAAAGTTGGTACGCAAAAGTAGTCGTAACGATGGAGCGATTACAATTAAATTGGTTGTAAATAAATTGAAGAACTTAATAATGATGATTGAATGACAAATGACTATTATGATAAAAAGAAAAACCTAAGGCTGAAAAGGAGAAATAAGTATCAAATGGTTTAGGGAAGAAGAAAAGGGTATTTGCGTCTTTTCATGTGAAAGGTGTGGGCTAAGATATGTATAATGATATCGACTGGAAACAACGTTAAGTGTAATGACAATAAAAAAAGTTGAGAAAGCACAATGAGTTATTTTGATAAGTACTTCAATTGTATTGATTTATACAAAAAAATGAATAAATAAATAAATCATATAAACGTGCTTCCATCAAGGATGGTTTGGTTTTTACTTTCTAAAAACCGAAAAAGTTAGGTTCGTTTCAATTTTTGTCCATATATCAAACCGATTGTAGTCTATATCTAATATAATATAAATAAATCAAACTCCTAAATTCATATTTTCTTTTTGTGAATGGATTTAAAATGTATTTGCCATATTGTTTTTGTGTGTGCTTCACGTGTATATATGTTTACTTGACAATATATCAATAGCATTCGGCAATAATCATACTATATATGTATGTGTGTGTTTCATTTATATGTATTTATTTACTTGTATGTGTGTGTGTTTCATTTATATGTATTTATGTGTAGAAATTTAGGAAAACATTATTAGGCTTTGATTGACAAAGAAAATACAACATAATAAACATTTTTCTTAGATAAAACAAGTTTGCTGCTACGCATTGACAATGCCAAAATATAAATGGCCAAAAACCAAAATAACCAAAAACCACACCGAAAGTCCGAAACCGATAAAAATCCAAAAAAACAGAACTAATAAAAACTTATCGGTTTTGATTTTGAGTTTTGTAAAACCTATTTCGGTTTTAGTAAAAAAAAATGTCTTAAATTGAACAGACTATTCGGTTTTGTAAAACCCAATATTTCGGTTTGGTCAAAAACCGTCTTAAACTAATACGTGTCCACCTCAAATATTTACAGCCCACCGTCTTCATTGCAAACCATAATCAAAGACTTAAACCAGGTAAAATATTCAAATAATGAAAAAAATACAATCTTTCTCAACGTCAAAATATATTACACCCAAGATTGAAACACATATTTATATATCTCTAAGACTCTAATATGTCCGATTTCAACAAAGACCGATCTTAAAAGTTCTTCTATTTAATAGGAAAATATAATAGGTTACAAAACAAAGCAAAAAATGACAAACTAAATACATTATAGACAATTATCCTGCAAAACTTTTTGTATCACGATTTACTTACTTTGGTGATATTATTTAGTCAAATCCATGGAAGAGGTTCACATATGGTCTTTAGTTTGCAGCTTTCACTAAGATGGCAGTTTGAAGTCTTTGACTTTGAAGACATTGATACAATGGTTACAAATTGTTTTATTACAACACGATAGCTCATCAATCGTTTTATTGCAAATGCTATGTGATAGTAATAGGATACATCAAGAACATTCATATACAATATGCCAAAATTAGTCATTTACTATAACATAAGGTATACAAGTTTTAAAACTAGTAAAAATCCCGCATCGGCAACAGTGATAAAATGCCCCTACCTTATATACTACATTGTATATGAATTATATTTTTTAAGATTAGTATCAAGTTTCAATATTGCCTAATGACTGTATGAAAATACACATACAATTAATGGGCTATTATTGAAAAGTTTATATGAAATCTTAATTTAATTTTTTTTTCTATAATGACTGTATGAAAATACACATACAATTAATGAGCTATTATTGAAAAGTTTATATGAAATCTTAATTTATTTATTTTTTCTTATAATGTTCAACTGTAAATGTATTGCCTTTTACATAAAGGTTATTTAATTGTGCTTTCTTAGTAGTGTTTTCTTGTTTATTTAATTAATCTTTTGTTTACAACGTAAAGAAACATTTTTTTAACAACAATAAGATAATTTTATTAAAAAGCGTGCTAGAAGAAAGTTTACAATGAAGTTTTTAACCAATCTTGCTGGTTCGATTTGGCATTGTTCGACTCTTAAAAAAAATGGTGGATCTTTATGTTTTTCTAGAGAAAAACACGCTCGTTTGTTTGGAGGTTGAAGTTTTAGAACCAACTTTCGTTTCTCATCTTTCTGTTTTGTTTTTAAAAAAAATGTTTGTTTGTTTGTTAGTCGATTGTTCGTACGGGTTTTATTAACAGTCGACTAAAGTTGACCGTTGGTACCAGTCCCTAATGTCGAACGTTGGTACGGTTTTGTTACCAGTCGACTTAGCCGACCGTTGGTACCAGTCGATTAAAGTCGACCGTTTGTATGGTTTTGTTACGAGTCGACTAAAGTTATGCTTTTATTATGTGAATGTTTTGTTTTTCTTTTCTAGTTTTACTACTCCAGTCCGAGTTTTTGCGATTTCGCCGCTCGGACTGCGGGGGAGTGTTAGCCTGTATTATGTAACGGGCCCAAGCCAGAGTCTAGAATATTCTGTCTAGTGCTATTTATAGAGACGGTGTAATTGTAATCAATCAATCAAATCATTCAATCATTCAATCATATTATCTTACACTTTAACCATGAAAATGAAACTAAGCGGATGTTATCAAAAATATCACATTTTCTCATTTGATGAGAAGAAAATATGATTGCAGTCCGATACTTCCATAACGTCCAACATGTAACAGCTATAATCTCCAGGAGACGATCATGTTTAAACTTGGACCCTCAAATCGAACCAAGTCACGAACGATAATCTAAGAACGAGCGAACTTGTTGAACTGAGAAGCCACCCCATCCAAAGATAAGCCTCCAAACATTGGACGCAAGCGAGCATGTAAAGAAATTATGATTAGTTGACTCGATACCATGATGACAGGAAGGACAATGAAGAGATTTTATTTCCGATCCGCGTAGAGATATATTCAAGCGATGCGATAGACGATCCAAACATAGTCTCCAAATAAAGATGTTCACCTTTATAGGAAGAAGATTGGACCAAAGAGAATCATAGTTGTTAAACGGGAGATTGATCGCATCGATGTGTTTTCGAGTATCACTAATAGAGAACATACCGTCTTTACTAAGTAGCCTTTGCCATGTATCCGGAGTGGAGGTTAGCGTCAAAGAATGAAGTTCATTGAGTAACTCAGTGAATGAAGTGCCAATCCTACCATTTTCTACAGGCCGACGCCATTGCCAAGAAAATGTGTTACCCGTTATACAATCCGATATGAGACTGTTTTCATTAATATCCAAACAAAATAATCTGTTGTAACGAGTGAATAACGGAGATTCCCTGATCCAACTGACCTTCCAAAACTGAATTGACGTGCCATTCCCCAACTTAAATCGTAGGGTATCTTTGGGAAGAATACCTTTTTCATGAAGAACATTAGATGAAATAACAATGTTAGCCCAAGTACCTTGAGATAGGCACCTGTTGTTTGGTAATGTAAGATTGTATGTTTACATTGAAACCCATCGGTAATATGTTTTATTGATACGATATATATAGAGGCATTACATAATGAAACCCTAATAGACCCAACCTCACATACCGGGCTTGGGCTTTATTATCATCTAATACTCCCCCGTAGTTCGAGCGGCGAAATCGCGAAATCTCGAACTGAGGAAGTAAACTAAGAAAGCAAAATAAAAAAAAAAAAAAATCAAAATAAAACGGGATAACCCAAAGTATCCCCTATTCTAATTTTTTTTTTTTTTTTTTTTTTTTAATAAAAAAACTAACATCACAATCGCAGACCTTTATGATGAATAGCTTCAAAATTCCTTCCTTTCTTTAATATGTATGCACGATCTCCAAGAAGATGAATAATATGCTAGTGTCTCACCACAATTGCTACATCGTTGATAGTAATGTCGGCTGGGAAATTAATGCGACAATAAATATGTTGAGATTTAGTAATTGTGAGGGATTGAGAAACAAGAAACAATAGACGGTCGACAACACAACGGTCGACAAACGAGGACAACGCCGACAACTCTAGGTCGGCAAACAATTCAAACAGTCGACAACCTTAGTCACAAACTTGATAAACGAACTAAAAAAAATTGAAACAGTCGACACCTTGGTCGACAAACTTGATAAACGAAAATAAAATAAAAAGGTCGACAACACAAAGATCGACAAACAGAAACACGGTCGACAACTCGAGGTCGACAAACGAGAAACAATTAAAGAAAAAACTAATCAAAGATAAACTCGGATAATAAATTGGTCGACAAAACTTGGATAATAAAAGTGGTCAACAAACTGATAATATGAAAACTTGGGTAACAAAATATATAGTAGACCAACACGTGGAGTACAAAAAACTGATTATGGATCGAATAAAAAATAGTTAGGACAAGACTTGGATAATAAAAGTTGTGGATACGTGGAGAACAAACTAATAAAATAAAATTTTGGGCAAGAAACTAGTAGACCAACAGGTGGAGTACAAAAATACTGATGAAGGATCGAATAAAACTGATTAAGGTTTATTGGTCGACTAACAGTTGGGGTTTAATAAGTTGAATAACAGTTAATAAACGAGGTCGACAACACACTTGGACGACAAACACATCTCGACAACACATTTTGGTCGAGAAACAAAACAAAGAAAAACGTGCGGAAGCAGTAGAAGGGATCGGTTAGGGTGATACCATGTAAGATTGTATGTTTACATTGAAACCCATCGGTAATATGTTTTATTGATACGATATATATAGAGGCATTACATAATGAAACCCTAATAGACCCAACCCCACATACCGGGCTTGGGCTTTATTATCATCTAATAGGTAATACTCGCATCTTCATCATGAATCGCTTTAACAAAAGACACCCATAAAAGTTTCGGGATTGAGACTAACCTCCAATGCCGTTTTTGAAGTAATGCGAGGTTAAACGCCTTAAGACTACCTACTCCAAGGGCACCGTTGTTGTTTTTCTTTTATCTTTTCTTTCTTTCTTTTTTGTAAAGGGATTATACCTCGTAAATTTATTAAAAAAGGTGTTTAGGTACACAAGAGGAGGGTAATGAGCCACCCCTAGACCTTCGAAATCCTCCTAAAAGCAAAACGCATTAATCACCATCAACATCATTACTTGTTATCTTCCAAATTCTTCCCATGTGCTCCACATTAACATTCTTCTTTAACTGAATGGTAGCCAATTTTAACCAAATTGTATCAATAACAATCTTCGATACTTGGCTTGGGTGCCTATCTCCTTTCCCATGTAATCTGTTGTTACGAACCTGCCACACAAAATAAGAAGAAGCAACTATGATGAGACGACCAACAATGGTTGTAACCTTGTTTTGTTTAGCAATAGGAAGTATCCACGCCATAATGTCACTCCACTTAGTAGAAATGAAACTCATATCAGCCATGCTCACAACTTGATTCCAAACTTTTTATTGCAATTACCAACAGAGGACACATCAAGAGCATTCTGCCAAAATTAGTCATTTACCATAAGGCTAGTGGTAATAAAAAGTCAACACAATCAACTTTACCACCAACTTAATGTAATAACACAACCAACATCACTACCAAAACATACCCCACAAAAACCATTTAACAAACAAACACAACACAAGTCGGTCATCTGAACGACCAAATTCTCCCACAGTTATAGCATAGCACGCTTCTTCAAGGTGTGGGTAATAAAGGAAGATGCGTCTTGCGTCCTCCACCTAGGCGAAGAACATGTTGAAGTGTCATTAATGCTGGATGAACCTTTTTTCTCGTGAACTTGGAGGACAAATCCATTCATGTTGCTAGGATTTACATATGGTCTTTTTGCTAGCAGCTTTCATTAGAGATGACATGTTGAAGTCTTTGACTTTGAATACATTGACACAATGGTTACAAAATTGTTTTATTTCAACACAATAGATCATCAATCTTTTTATTGTAACAATGAAATTGCTATAACATTCATTTAATCTGCTAAGATTAGTTCTTTTACCAAACATAAGATATAAAACTTTTAAAACTAGTCAGATCCCACATCGACAAAAGTGAGAAAATGCTCCTGCCTTATATACCTCATTGTATATGGATTATTTGTTTAAGAATAGTATCAGCCTCTACATGAAGGAGACACAAATAGCTGATTATCTTATTTGAATTTTGATTCTTGAAGTCATTTGGACTTGAAAAATTCTCACATTGATTTTCCGAATAAGTCTTCTCTTAACATTTTTGCATGTCTGAAATGAGCAAGCTTCGAGTATGGGTTGTTTAGACGGTTAATATTAAATGAATTTTGACATTTGGGGTGCAAACGAGTCGGGTTGAGTTAAGTACTGTCAATCTCAAGCTCGAGCTTGACTCAATTTTCAAAACTCGACCCAAACCAATTGTACGCTTTAAGCTCAAGCCCGATAGATAACCCTCCTTGACAAACTCTGAAGAAACAAATAAGAATTTATCAACATGAAAGGCGGATGTTGTTGAATGTTTCAAAAGCCGTAGAGATCAGAGACAAAACTCGTAGATAAAGACGAATGTCGCAGAAAAAAACGATTATTTATACACATTAATAGTACTTAAATCTAACTAACATTAATAGTACTTAAATCTAACTAATAGCTTCGACATCATCTTTTCGGCAACACTCAGGAGCTCGTTGCATATCACGGTCACAATGAGATCTCATTTCTACACGACGAGTGTAAATGCAGCCATTTATCAATGCATCGAACGTGGAATCCATGTCCACACTGCGGAAGTAACTCCTCTCCATCAGCATACTCACTTAAGCGGACCGGACATTCATCACTTAAACGTAATGATCCTTGGTCCCCGTAACCTTTATCTTCCTTGCTAGAGTCATATCTGAACTTTGGAATCACGTCTAGCTTTTCCTTCTTCATTCGTCTGTGAATGCAGACAGCCAACACGAGGATGCATATGATACAAATGAACGCAACCAACATTATGGCTCCGATGAGCTTGCAACATGACCCATTTAGGCTTAAATCAGGCACACATATTAGGGATTTTATCAGCGACCGACAATCGAAATTTTCATTGATGGAAAGTCATTGCTGAATCAAACCAAACCAAAAACCAAACCAAACTAAATTTTTTTGTTGTTAATTTAAAAAATTTAAAGGACTTATCAATAACTAGTTGTATCACAAATTTGGATATCCGAAATTTGCGATGATGGTTTTATGTTAGACTTAATATTTTATCTAAGTATTTTTTAATTCGGATATCCAAAATTTCAGATAACAGTTTATATATCTGAATATCCAGATATCTATAATTTTTAATTTTTTTTTATATGAGTTCCAAAAATGTCCTTTCATAAAACCCAACCTTTTAGTAAATTATGATTAAGTTTTCGGATATCCGAATATGGATATTTTTTGAACACCCACAACTTAAATCAAGAAATCCTGGAAAGTTTCGCCTTTGTTGCTCTCCCCGAGTTATATATTTGGAAGCATCAAAATAGATTAAAAAAAAAACTGACCTTATTTTGAGTTTACTATGCACTAAATATGTTAGAAAAAAATAGGTTTAGTAATGCATTCATAAGTTTTTATGATGGTTTATTTGTATAAACTAAAGTTGGAAACCCTTCTATTTACACTTTTATTTTTTCGGGTTTATTTGTATAAATTGTGTGGTTGGTTTTTTAAGGGCTATGGTTGAGTACATTACTCTAATTTTATACATACAAAACTAGCCGGTAGTTTCTTTTTGCCCGTTACAATATTACTCCTTTCGTGTTAGAGAACAATTTGCCTATTTTAACCTAGCTTCAAAATATGCATTCAGTTAATAGAATATGACATTTATAAACATCCTAATAGCCGTTTAAAATGACACTTTTTTTTTTGTTGTTTTGGTCTTGGGCTTTTATTTGGCCCATTTTTTTTGTCCACCCATTTATATTCTATTATCATATATACTATTAGGCAAGACAAAGGTTCTTCACATGCCATGTGTCAAAACATTAATTGCTAACTTTCGTAAGTTGGCAAAAATAGCCCCTGAGGTTTAAGTGTCATCGCAAAGTAAGTCCTTTTGCATTAATTGCTATCTATAGCAATTTGACAAAAATAGTCCCTAAGGTTTAAGTGTCGTTGCAAAGTAAGTCCTGTAGAATTAATAACTATCAATAGCAATTTGGCAAAAGTCGTCCCTAAGGTTTAAGAGTCGTTACAAAGTAAGTCCTTTGTAGCCACGAAAATAGACAAACAAATTTTCCGGTCATTCATCAGTTTCAAATTCACGTCTACAAAAGTAATCCCGCTGCATCGCGCGGGTTTCTACACTCGTATATATACTAAATATGGGGAGAACAATTCACTCAAAGTAGGAGCATTAATTGCTATCTATGAAACAATGGCAAAAATAGTCCCTAAGTTTTAAGTGTCGTTGCAAAGTAAGTCTTGTAGCATTAATTGCTATCTATAGCAATTTGGCAAAAAGAGTCCCTAAGGTTTAAGTGTCGTTGCAAAGTAAGTCCTGTAGCATTAATTGCCATATATAACAATTTGGCAAAAATAGTCCCTAAGGTTTAAGTGTCGTTACAAAATAAGTGTCTTGCAAAGTAAGTCCTTTGTAGCCACGAAACTAAGGTTTGAATTGTCTTTGCAACATAGGTCCTTCAAGGACTAATCAAATAAATAGACAAACAAATTTTCCGGTCATTCATCAGTTCCAAATTCACGTCTACAAAAGCAATCCCGCTACATCGCGCGGGTTTCCACACTCGTTTTATCTAATAGCAGGCTCATAGCATTTGCATATGCATTTCCAGAACTTTAACATGAAAATCACTAACTTTCAAGTATGTGTGAGTTCTCCCATGTTACCAATAATTCCATTTGTAACATACTTTTTTTATTTTTGTGCAAACAATGCTAAAGTGATTTTTCTTTTATAAAGTTTAATTGGGATTCCTCGTTATATACTAAAGGGCAAATAAACTATTGGTTGATGCATTAAAAATTGGACTACTAGTAAATTTTTTGGGCCTAACAATTGTCCAGTAATGCTTATTCAAGATGAAGATACGCCAACCGACTCGCATGCAAATTTTTTTACCAACAAGCCTTTTCTTAACAAATTAAATTATGATACACGAATTAAAAAATAATTATAAGCACATTTAAGATAAATAAAATAATGAGCCCAGTTATTAAGTCATTAAAATTATAACACATTATAAAAAGACGAAATCGACATTAGTATACCAACATCATCCCCAAAAAAAAAAAAAAAAAAAAAAAAAAAAAGTCTCATCAAATACGGGACAATTGATCTCATCAAGTGATCAACACATTTAGGAACCAGGGATTTCATCATGTATGCGACACACATATCAAAACAAACACTAAAGTAAAATAGATAAAAAAAAATGTAACTTCACACTCAGTGCACATGTATTTAATCGACAGAATATTCAAACGCCGCCGCACACTGAATCACAATTGACGCGAAAAAGACCTGCCGCAACGCGGCGGCCGCCAACACCTTATTCATAACTAAGTTAGGATTTGAATTTTCTAAAAGTAAACACTCAATTGATGTCTGTTTGGTTTTTTCAAATTGATATTTGGTTTTCGGGTTTTCTAATATTTAAACCTAAATGGCATTTAAAACGACGTGTTTACATATATATTAAAAAAAAACAATATACACCCTAAACTATGCAGTAACTTATGAAAACTACTCTGAATTTTTTGTTATTTACAACTATTTTATATAAGAAATGTTATGTATCAAATATCTAACAATTTTTTTAAAAAAAATATACCGCCGGAAAGGCCTCTGGATAAAGAACCGAACGAGCTCTATATTGATATACTTTTGACATATGTACGATTTTATAAAAAATGTCAAAGTTTATTAATTATTTTTATTTTTTTTAAAATAACTTTTTCAAAATTAATCCCTAAGTTTGAATCCGCCTTATATAACAAAATTTATTTACCAAATAGCTAGCGATTTCTTTAATAAAAAATATACCACCGAAAAAGCCTCCGGATTACGAACAAAACGTGCCCAATATTAATATACTTTTAACTGACGAATAAAATTGTTGTTGGAGTATCTTTTGAATTGTCATATGCGAATACGTTTTCCTTGCTTTTGCATAATCACTCGATAGGAAACAACAATTATTAATTTTTAATGCCAAAGCAAAACACGAAACCAACACTGAATGGACACATACAAGAACTAAAACCTAGGGCTGAGCAAAGGTCCAGAACCGACCCGAACCGACGTGACCCGAGAACCGAATTTCACAAAAACATGAACCGAAACCGAACCGAATCGGTTCGGTTCGGTTCGGTTTTGTGTCGGTTCGGTCGGTTCGGCCCGGTTTACATGCTTTAGGTGCGTGTTTGGTCGGTTTTGGGTCGGACCGAACCGAACCGAAAACCGAAATCCGATAAGACATAGAACCGAGACCGAACCGAAAATGGTCGGTCCGGTTCGCCTAGGTTTTCTCGGTTTTGTGCTCAGCCCTACTAAAACCTAAACATAAACATAGAGCTTTACAAAACCAACAACACTACAAACATACTGAAATCATGTTACCATCCTGATCCGTTTACTTTATCATTTTTTCACATATAAGAAAATCAACACAAAACATAGAAGTGAAAAAAAAAAAAAAAAAAAAAAAAAAAAAAAAATCCGCATTTAAAGAAGAAGCGCACGACCGTACAAACTTGTCCAAAAATTGTTGCCCGACCTTAAAGCGCGGGTTGCTTCCACCTCATTGAGTGATATTTTACGTGATGGAACCCAAATTTAATATATATAGCTTTAAAAAGAAAATTAGTTAGTTTTTGCCAAATAAAGGTAACAAGAAAAGTTTGTTTTCCCCATACATGCAATAAGGGAAATATATAAGAGTCACCAACAAAAATTAATTATAGACCTTCTAACTTATCTTTTTTTTACTTTATCATTTTTTATCGACTCATTTATTAATAAAGATCTAATGGCTAGTATAAAACATAAAAACACACGCCTTTCACTTTTAAAAGTGTGAAACACATATATACTCTCAACTAGGGGTGCCGTAAAAGCCAAACCTGACCCGAACCCGAATATGGCCACTGAGGTCGGGTCAATCAGGTTCAAATTTGTATTCAAGTCAATCGGCTCAACCCGGGTCAATCAGGTTCAAATTTGTTTACGAGCTCTGAATACTCGAGTTCGATTCAAAAGACGAACTCAAAAGACCAGTAGATTAGCTTGAGTCGACTTGACATAAGGAGCCTGAACCCTCACGCTTCTACAGTTCTGTGTTTTTTAAACCAAACTAAAAGTGATATATTTGAAAGTGACTGTTATCCAAGACTACTCGTGTGTCTTCTGCCGTTGTCAACTCAAATCAACCAAGTTACCCTGAACGAGGCCAGATGCCATATAATTTGATACTCCATACATCTAAACCAAACTAATCAAAATCGAGCCATATGCCATATAAGATATCTTCAGTAACCAAACCATAAATTCATCCAACCTGTTTTCAAACTAAAAGTTAATTACCAATAGCGTAACGCGAGCCACAAAGGGATTTTGATAATTTTAAGTTTATTCTTGTTTTAGTACAACACAATACAATATCAAGAACATTAAGTTAATTTGCCAAAATTAGTCATTTACCATCTCATAAGTTATACAACTTATAAAACTAGTCGATTCCCACATCGGTACAAGTGATGAAATGCCTTGGTTTATATACCACATTGTATATGGACCATACGTCCTAAGATTAGTATCAAGTTTTCAAAGGTGGCTTGTAATTATAATTACAGTTTATCCATGAGAAGTTTATATGAATTAACAAATGCAAAATTTTAGTGATAGCGTTTTGCAAAATTTAAAATGATCTTTGACAAGTTTATATTTGTGTTTTCATCCAAATCCCATTTTTTGTAAATCATTTCTTTATATAGAAATATAATTTATACTACGAGTTGCTAGCATAATGCATATATATTAAAGAATGAAAATGCAGTCTGTTGATGAGGATAAGTGGTGATAGATCAATACAAAATCACTTGTCATAATGGAAAAATAAACTTATTCGTAATGCATAATGCAACTTTGGTATTTGTGGAGAAAACATAAAAAATCACTTTCTTAGCAATACAATATATTTGACTGTTGTAGATTGCTACTCTTGTTTAACCGACAGTTTAATATGCCTTAACAAAGCTACCCCCAATTAGATATATATTTCATGTTGCTAGGATTTACATATTTCAACACTAGATCTTAGATCATTTTATTGCAGTTGCTATGTGATAGTATAGGATACATCAAGAACATTCATTTAATCTGCAAAAATTAGTCATTTACAAACATAAGATATACAACTTTTAAAAGTAGTCAGATCCCACATCGACAAAAGTGATAAAATGCTCCTACCTTATATACCACATTGTATCTTGATTATACATCTTAAGAATAGTATCAAGGTTTCAGAGGGAAGATGTAATCACGCGAAAGCCCCATGTGGTTGCATCCTTCCACTGGAAAGTTTATATGAATTCTTAAATTTTTTGTATTGCTTTATACAAAAGGTCATTTAATTGTGCTTTCTTATTAAGTGTTTACTTATGTATTTAAGGGATTATGTATTAAGAGGTCACCAAAGTATTAAACTTTTATCATTTAAGCAACTCATTTACCAAAACTAACGTATATGTCACCCATTTATGTATTTGCTTTCGTTTATACCAAGTTCGGATAAAAAAATTCAAAAATCTTTGAAACAACGAGAATACAACTAAATTAACATATTAAAACAACAACTCGTTATCTAAGTGCAACTTCATTTAGAAGAAAGCGATTTTTGATAAATTAACTAATGTTTCATTTGAATTTCTAATTTTATTGTTTTGATATGTTAAACTTAGCTTTGTCTTTCAAATTGTACAAAGTTTTGGCAAGAAATTGAATGAGATCGATATAAACGAAAACAAACACATATATGGGTGACACATAAGTTAGTTTATATAAATTGGTGGCTTAAATGAAAAAATTTAATAGTTAGACGGCCTTCGCATACATAATCCCTTTATTTAATTTGTCGTATCTTTGTCACGTAAAGAAGCATTTGCAAATTTTATTAGTAGTGTCTAGTTGGCAAAAATGACATTCGGATAAAAACATAACTTAACTGTAATAGGATTGTTATGTCATTTTTTGTAGATCAATTCTTTTGGGGGTGTTGTTTAAGCTTATATGTCGGGCTTATAGATTATGTGCTTTCGGCTTTTGTTTCACAAGCTCACGTTTTGTAGCTTATTTCTAAAATTTTCGGCTTAGAGCACCCGGTGTCAGCTCTTTCTTCCCCTTCGTCGTCTACTCTGGCACTTCGCCGTGGCTCGTTGTGACACCGGGGTTGCACACCGTCGTTCGTTGTTGGGTTGCAAATCGTGGTGACGACGAGAGGAAAAGGCTGATACAAAAGTGTTATTAGTGTGTGTTTGTATTGTTGTGTGTGTTTGTTAGTGTGTGTTTATTAGTGTGTGTTTGTAGTGGTGGGCCCCAAATGAAGAGATTGAGGTTTGTTATGAGTGAGGAGGGGGTTTGTTGTGGTTAGTTGTGAAAAAATGGGATGTTGAGGTGGCACGACGACGAACCTAATGCTTGTTCTGACACCTAGTGCTCTTATATGACTTGTTATGACACAAAAAAAAAATTAATTGAAAGTTTTTATACAAATAATCATTTTTTTAACAAAACAAGCAAATCCAAACTCTGGCTTCAAAAGCGCTTGTTTCTAAGCATCTTATAAGAACTTACTTGAAAGCAAAAGAAGAAGAAAAAATCCCAAACACACTCGAAATACTCGAGTTCGATTCAAAAGACGAACTCAAAAGACTAATAGACTAGCTTGAGCTCGAATCGGCCTAAGGAGCCTGAATCCTTGTGCTTCTAAGGTTCTATGTTTATAAGCCCCATTGGTTTGCTTTAAACCACTCTAAAAGTGATGTATTGGATAAGCGGCGTTATCCAAGACCACTTGTGTGTCTTCTTCCGTTCTCAACTCAAATCAACCAAGTTATGCTAAATGAGCCAGATGATATATAATTTGATACTCCATACAACACTTGGTTAAATTTGCCAAATCCAGGCTGCTCGAGCTCAACGCAAAGATGATATCAATCAATAGAAACATAAGCAAAAACTCGTAAAATTTAGTTACAGTCACGAACATGTCACTTATTCAGAAGAAGATATTAAATTATACGAAAATTACTAAACTTTATGTTCTTCCTAGGATTACAGACAGATTCATCTATTTTTTGAAATCTATCCCTCACAACCCACAAAAATTACCCAAATGTAAAAGAACCGATTTAAAAAAAAAAATTACTTTTTAAAATCAATCATTAAATGTATCATCTGGTCTCGACCCTCTTTATCTACACACATTCACTGATAAGTATTTCTTCCTTCTTTTTGTAACGTGTTTGTGTGTCTAAACGTCACTTTTTCGTATTCTTAGCTCTTCGGTCACAATCCAACGAACAAACTTCTAACACGATCCCTCCTCTATCCAAAAACGGGTTGACTTTAACCCATAAAAGCGAGCAAATAGAAGCTAACAAAATCGACCACACAATAAGGATTGTGGGGACATTTGTTTGTCTTCCCATCATACCTTTTAGGAAAGGGTAAAGATGCAATATCATCCATATTGCAAAAAACAACCTACCAAATAACAGACCCCATGATTCGTAGCAACGCCGTTGCTGATAGCATCCGATATTCCCACTATAACACTGATTATGTTACTGATCAAAAGGGTTGTTGTCCATTTGAAGAGATAAAGCTCGGAAAATTCACCATCGTCTCTTCCTTTTGATGTGACCGTGAAATTTGTGTTAACTCCAGCTAACACTTTTAGGAGACCTTGGAAAAGAGCAAAAAGATGTGCGGAGACACCACCGATAACCCAAAATTGCTCGTTTCTCCATAAATCGTCTATTTCGACACCTCCCCACTGGATTTCTAAAAATACTTGTTACAGCGGTGGACAAAAACATGAGAATGAAGAGAATGCTAGCATAGTCACTTGTATGTAGAGGTGGCAAAATGGTTGGGTTGGGTTGGGTTGGGTCTTGGGTCTTAGATGGGTATGGGTCTATATGGGTATGGGTCTAGATGGGTCACTTGGAAGGATGGGTCTAGATGTGTATGGGTATAAATGGGTAAGAGTCGGGTCGGGTCAGGTTTTTTTGGGTTTTGCTATTTTTTTTTTGTTTCATCATGGAACATAATAATTAATTACTGTAAACAAAGACAAAAAGTATTCAATATCCATTTTTTTACGTTTTCATCAGTTTTTATACGTTTTTGCCCGTTTTTTCACGTTTTCGTCCGCTTGTTTACGTTTTTGTCCGTTTTTACACGTTTTCGTATGTTTTTTTCGTTTTCGTCCGTTCTTTTACGTTTTTATCCGTTTTTGCACGTTTTCGCCCGTTTTTTCACGTTTTCGTCTGTTTTTTTACGATTTTGTCCGTTTTTACACGTTTTTTTCGTTTTTGTCTGTTTTTTTAATTACTGTAAACAAAGACGAAAACGAGTAAAAACGGAGAAAAACATAAAAAAAGTGGACGAAAACATGTGAAAACGGGCAAAAACGTAACAAAAGATACGAAAACGGAAAAAAAACCGTAAAAAAACAGACAAAAATGTAAAAAAATGGACGAAAACGGTTAAAAACCAGACAAAACGTGTAATACGGACAAAAACGTAAAAAAACCTGAAGAAACGTGCAAAAACGTTAAAAAATGTCAAAAACCGGACGAAAACGTAAAAAATAGACGAAAACGTGTAAAAACAGTTAAAATCGTAAAAAAAGACGAAAACGTAAAAAAACATACAAAAGCGTAAAAAAACGGACGAAAACGTGAAAAAACAGACAAAAACGTAAAAAACGGACGAAAACGTGGAAAACGGACAAAAACGTAAAAAAAACTGACTAAAACGTGCAAAAACGTAAAAAAACCTGACTAAAACGTGTAAAAACGGACAAAATCGTAAAAAAACAGACGAAAACGTGAAAAATGGGCGAAAACGTAAAAAAACAGACAAAAACGTTAAAAAACAAACGGAAACGTAAAAAATTAGACGAAAACGTGTAAAAACTGACGAAAAGATTAAAAAAAACGGACGAAAACGTGTAAAACGGGCAAAAACGTTAAAAAACGTAAAAAAAACCTGACGAAAACGTGCAAAAACGTAAAAAAATGATCAAAGTACGGACGAAAACGTAAAAAAAACAGACGAAAACGTGTAAAAACGAGCGAAAACGTAAAATACAGACGAAAACGGACAAAAACGTAAAAAAAACGGACTAAAACGTGTAAAACGTAAGAAAACGTATAAAAATAGACTGACAAGACTGTGAGTGATTTTTTTAATTTTAGTTAACAATCAATTTAAACCATGTAAATATTGTACTAGACCCATGTGCGTATATTATTAGACCCAACTAGATCTATCAATATTAATTAATTAAAATAAACTAAACCCAACTAGACTCATCTATTAAAATAAACTAAATCCATTTAGACTCATCTCATTAAAAAAATTTACCCAACTAGACCCAAATTTAACCATTGGTTCTTAAATTGTCACCTCTACTTGTATGTGCTTCCATCAATGATGGTTCGGTTTTTACTTTCTAAAAAACCAAAATTTTTTGGTTCATTTCAATTTTTGTCCATAAAACCGAACCAATTCTAATCTATATCTAATATATATAAATAAATCAAACTCCCAAATTCATATGTTCTTTTTGTGAAAGGATTTAAAATGTATTTTCCATATTGTTTATGCGTGTGCTTCACGTTTACATGTGTTTACTTGATAAAATATCAGTAGTATTCGACAATGATTATATGTATATTTCTTGAATGTGTGAGTGTGTTTAATTTATATGTATTTATGTGTAGAAATTTAGGAAAACATTATTAGGCTTTGATTGGCAAAGAAAATACAACATAATAAACATTTTTCTTAGATAAAACAAGTTTGTTGCTACGCATTGACAATGCCAAAATATAAATGGCCAAATACCAAAATAACCGAATACGGCACCGAATGTCTGAAACCAATAAAAAACCGAAAAAATGGAACTAATATAAACTGATCGGTTTTGATTTTGAGTTTTGTAAAACTGAATATTTCGGTTTTAGTAAAAAACTGTCTTAAATTGAACTGGATACTCGGTTTTGTAAAACCCAATATTTCGGTTTTGGTCAAAAACCGTCTTAAACTGAACCGTGTCCACCTCAAATATTTACAGCCCACCGTCTTCATTGCAAACCATAATCATATACTAAAAACATGTAAAATATTCAAATAATGAAAAAAATACAATCTATCTCAACGTCAAAATATATTACACCCAAGATTGAAACACATATTTATATATCTCTAAGGGGGGAGGGAGTGGAAGTTTTGAACCCTAATACCCTAAGGGTGCCACGTCACCTATATCCAATAAAAACCTTCCAACTCAAAACTACCCCAATACTACCCTAACACTACCCTAACAAGTGGGAGTGGTACCCTAGTACCCGAATTCCATTTTTTTTTAAATACATAAAATCACATACAATATTTAAAATAAAAACATACCATTTCATTAAAAAAAAAAAAAGCATTACATAATACTTAAAAAAACTACAACTTAAAAATTGAAACTACAACTTAAAAAAAAAAAAAAAAAATTACATAAGTTGAAATTAAAATAACTTGAAACTACAATTTAAAAATTGCAAGCCCATCCGTGTTTGGCCGCAAGTTCACGTTTCTGGGTAAGAACTAATTCCAACATAGCGGGATCGCGAATGTGATCATGCGGCTCCAAAAAAAACTTCAACTCCCGTTGTGCATTCTTGAACTTCGCCCCCTCGAGTTGTGTAGCCAACAATTGTTTCGCCATCTCGCGTTTTTCTTCCAAATATTGTGTCTTCTTTTGTGTGTACGCGTTGATTTCATCCGCAACGCTTGAGATAGACGAGGAGGATGCAGCTTGCTTCTTCTTCATTTTTCTTGATTCAATTGGAGGGGTGGGGTCTTCATTCATGTCGGGAATGGTTTTGCTTGCCGCGTCATACTCCCCCGACCTCCTTTTTGAAGAATTGCTTGCAGCACCGGCAATATCTTGAAAACATTCTTGCTCCGTCCATTTCTCATGTCCTCTGACAACCTCCCACGCCCTGGTATGAAGAAATTGTTTTTTTCTTGCTGTGTAGAAATCCATTTCAGCTTGCCTCACCACGTCCAAGTCGTTGCACCCACTAGCCTTAGCACGTTTCTACATTATATACAAAATAATTTAATTGTAAATAAAAACTGCGGATTACGCAAAATAAAAAAGTATAGCTAAAAACAAAATAATGTAATTGTAAAAAATAAAGTATAGATTATGTACCGCTTGGAGGTAGTAGCCGTTGAAAATACCCATGGCCGTGTTCATTGTTCTCCACTTGGTATTCAACGCATGAAATGTTCGTGAACTCGAACCCACAGTTGCCTCGTAATGCTCGAGAATCCGTTTCCAAAAACCGTCGGACTTTTGTTCATTACCGACAACACCACAAGTGGAGATTTGAACCCATGCTTTCGCCAACGCCTCCTCTTGTGCCGGCGTCCAAACTTCACGGGGCCTCCTCCCGGCGAAAGGTTTTCGAACGGGGAAAACTCGCTTGTAGCAGTGATGTTGTAGTATTGTGGATTCAATTGAGGAGGACCCATATTATATGGGAAAAATTGTGGAGATTGGGTTGTGGAACATAAAATTGATTCGGGGATTGTTGAGAATAAAATTGGCTAAATCCTAACGGAGTTTGTTTTGGTTGATTCGGGGATGGTTGAGACCGACCTTGACGCGAGGTGAAAGTTTTTTTACTTCTCCTTGGATCCATAGTTTAGTGTTTTTGAAAGATTATTGTGTGTTGTGTGTTTTTATTTTGAAAATTGAGGTGAAAGATTAGTTTAAATAGGAGTGATTTTTTTTTTTTTTTTTTTTTTTTTTTTTTTTTTTTTTTAATTTTGGGTCAAGCCGTTGGATAACGGCTCTTTTCTTCCAACGTTAACATTTTTCCCAACGTTCACATTCGGGCTCTGAACTCGCAAAATGAAGCCGAAGCCCTTACCCGACCTACACGGCACGGTGTAGCCGGTCGGGTTCACGTAACCGCCCCCCTTACCCGCTCCCACTCCGTCTTCTCTAAGAGCATGTACATCAATAACACAAGTTAAAGTTTAACACCGTGTCACGTTAGCGCCACATCAGCTTTAACATTTCACCTTAACATCCCCAAAAAACACCCACAACAATAACATCCCAAGTTAAACTTTAACATTTTATATTTTCAATTTCAACCCCTAAACTAAAACAAACATTTCATTTATTAAACTAAACATATCACATTTAACATTAAAACACAAAGTACATTAAACGTTAAACACGAATTACATTAAACATTAAAACTACAGCGAGATTGATGAAAATAAACTACTAAAACTTAATAAAACGAATCACTAAAGTCCCAACCCTCGTCACTTGAAGAGGAATAAAACTCGCCATTAAAGAGCTTTGACTCCATGATGTCAAAGTAGTTATCTCGAAGATATTGAGCTTCCCTTGCTTCTTGTTCACGACGAGCAGCTTCCTCGCGTGTCTGCTCTTCCATAATCTCCCTATAGTTTTCTTCGTCTTGTTCAAGTTGACGAAGGGAAGCCTCACTTAACCCGAATGGGTTGTTTTCAAGATCCACCTGTGGACTGTTCACAGGTGGAGTTGGAACAATTGGATTGTTCACTGGTGGAGTTGGAACAATTGGATTGTTCACAGGTGGAGTGTTTAAAAATAGGTTTTCCGGTTGAAAAATCGGAAAGACATTTTCAGGTGGTGTTGAGTAAACTTCAACTTCTTCTGAAGTTGAAAAACTAGTTGGTGGAGTTGGGAATTGCTGAGAAAAATCTTTGCGAGTTGGTGGAGTTGGGAATTGTGGTGAAGTTGAAAAGCTTGTTTCCGGCAACTTTGGTGGACTTGGAAATTGCTGAGAAAGTTCTTTACGAGACATTTTTGTGTGTGAATTGTGTGAGTTATGTGGGAATTGTGTGAGTTGTGTGTGTAACTTGTGACTGGTAGGGTTGTATATATAGTGTCATCAAGTAGCTGTGATTTTGAATTTGAATTTTAAATAATCCCGCTCCTATTTGAATTTGAATTTGAAATTTGAATTTGAATTTGAATCATGTTTCCTGCTCTTCCTTAGACATCAAGTAGCTGTGATTTATCTATAGTGTCATTTCACTCTTAACTCTTTTAATTTGAATTTGAATTTTAAATAATCCCGCTCTTATTTGAATTTGAATTTGAATTTTGAATCTGATTTTTGAATTTGAATTTAAATAAGTTGAGGGGATGTAAGTGAAAATTTATTTGAAATGGTTTATTGGGGTGAAATGACTTTTTTTTATACCTTTAACGCCCGTTGGGGGCTTAACATTGCCCCAGTAACGCCGTTTTAACGCGAGCCTCCCATTGGCTAACGCCATATAATGCCGGCAATGTTAAAGTTAACGCCGGTATCGACGTTATTAATGTACGTGCTCTAAGACTCTAATATGTCCGATATTCAACAAAGACCGATCTTAAAAGTCCTTCTATTTAATAGGAAAATATAATAGGTTACAAAACAAGAGTAAGGATCAGATGAGAAATAAAATTAAAATGAGAAGAGTGAGAAGAAACCACAACCGCACATTTCAGATGCATCTGAAAATATAGATGCATCTCCCCTTATATTTCTCTCCCTCATTTGAAATGTGTGACTAATATTTGTTCTCATTCTTCTCATTTCAATTTCTCTTCTCACTAAATCCACACCCTATAAAACAAAGCAAAAAATGACAAACCAAATACATTTTAGACAATTATCCTGCAAAACTTTTGGTAATTTACTTTCTTTGGTGATATTATTTAGTCAAATCTATGGAAGAGGTTCACAATAGCTCATCAATCGTTTTATTGCAAATGCTATGCGATAGTAATAGGATACATCAAGAATATTCATTTACAATATGCCAAAATTAGTCATTTACTATAACAAGTTATACAAGTTTTAAAACTAGTGAAATCCCACATCGGCAAAAGTGATAAAATGGCCCTACGTTATATACCACATTGTATATGAATGATATGTTTTAAGATTAGTATCAAGTTTCAATCGTGCCAAATGATTGTATGGAAATACACATACATTTAATGGGTTATTATTGAAAAGTTTATATGAAGTCCTAATCTTTATATATATATATATATATATATATATATATATATATACTAGTGCCAAAACCCGTCCGATGGACGGGTATGACTTGTGGTTTTTATTTTTATGATTTTGTGGATAATTTATATTCTAAAAAGTAATTAAAAGTTAAATGAAACAATTTACAACTATAATTGATGTTACCATAATCTATATATAATTGAAACAATAGAAAACATCACGATAAATACTCGAACAAAGTGATGCTAACATAAATAACGGCTGAAAAAGGTTTTAAGTCAAAATTTTGTTTGTCAGTGGTGGGAACCCGAATGTTGGGTACCCGTAATCCCGTATGAACCGCTTCAAGTCTTGGTAAGACCCACAGTGAACCATAGAGCTTTGTTACCAACATGTTAACATTCTTAATTGTCTTGTTTGATTTGTTAGTCAGTGTATATGTAGTGTGTTTTACCATTTACTGTCCAAGAACTTCTTGTCTTTTCTAAACATGATAACATACCAAAAATTATTGTGAAATTTGCCAAGGTATGGTGAATATAATATTCTTGTAAGTTCGTTAATGGCATATATATACATGTTTTGCTAATAGTGCAGCTTAAATAAAGTAGAAATATATCTTGTTGTATGATTATGATATAAGCTTATGTAATTCTTCATATTATTTGTCTTTAAAGAGTGCAATTGAAGCACATATGGTCATAAAGTATAAGTTTATAAGCCAAGATTATTGTAGCAATTGACATGACCGGTTGGACCATCCCGGTTTAATAATGATGCGAAATTTATAAAAGAACCATGGGTTCTTCAAGGTTGATTTATTTGTTTTTATTGTTCTTAATGGAAGTTAATTGTTCATCTATCACCACTAACTAAAGTAAGGACTATATCCTATAAAGTTTTGTAACGAGTATGACGTGGATATATGTAGGCTTATACATCCGCCATGTTGATCATTTTGAGTTATAAAATCGATGCATCGTAAAAAATGAGTATCAAAGACGCAACTTAAAGTTAGCGTTATTAGTGGCTCGAGTTATTAAATGCGAGCATGATTTTCCAAATTATATCTTTTATTGGATTAAAAGGTTACTTTGGTCATGGATGGATTTCATATATAGCGTAATGTTCGATCATTTTTGGTCATGGACGGATTTCGTTGGCTGATAAGTTTTTAAGTTGTGATGTTACCCCAACTTTTGTTAGCATGCCATGAAAATTATTGAGTTCGATTCAAAAATTCAAAATCATGGTATACGCATAATTTATTCGTGACATAAAAGGTTTAGGCGTTCAGACCCGTGCGATGCACACGGGTTGTATCTAATTGTTTATTGCGTAATGTTTGTGTATATTGTTGAAGTGTAAGTAAGATGGTGCATCTAATTAAGACGTGTTGAGTAATGTTTAGCTAAATAGTTATACGACATTTATTAACGATTGGAAAATTGGTGAAGAAAAACAATAGTTACATGATTAATTCGAAGCATATGTTTATAAGTTTATATGAATCAATCTATTTGATGTAAAGGAAGCTTCCACTAAATTATTTATTTCATTATCATGAAAAAGAATCAAGAAAAAATCGTGGATTCCAAAGAGGCTTTTCGTCTTCATTGACATTAAGTGACCCAACTTCTTTATCCATCCCATATACAATTGAATCAATGGTCCTATAAAAAAGAAACATCATACTACATAACTATCAACGTAAACACACGAACACTATACTACATTAGAGAATGTCGGATTAAACACAAAATTTCATTTGTATTAATCAAAAAATATTGAAACATGACATTTAGTTTGGCCGTGTTTATGTTTATGAGAATAGTGAGATTAGTTTGTTGAGACTTACACATTACAACAATAAAATGGCACAAAGCTACATCCGACATAAGGCCAAGTGTGATTGTTATAAGCATGTTAGAAAGAAACTGGTACACTCCTTAATTTAAAAAGTTGGTAAAAGGCTATGTTATCATTCTATTACATAACATTTAAAAGTGGTAGAAACATCTACAACTAATCAAATTACAAAGCTTAGAAGAGGCAAAGAAGAAGTTTCAGACTGTTGCAGGTTTTAAGCTGAACCAACATTCTGCGACTCTTACTTCCTCAGGCACTTTATCAAAGTGATTTACATTAATGTAAACAAAGAATAATAGTACTCTTGAGTGATGAATAAGAAGATAGTTAAAAAAAAAAAAAAAACCCCAAACAATGCAACTAAACCAATCAGATGGGAATTAATAAGGAGATACTTTCGATCTGCTAATGCTTTTTCTTTATATATAAATATCCAAACCCCAACCCGTTTTAACACGCCCGTCTTGCCAACTCTAAGTAATTAAGTTAATGAAAATAAGCTATAAACATACCAAATAACAAAATGAATTAAACGTTTATCGAATGTGAGATAATAAAAGTTCTATATGTTATATCAAACACCTTTTAAAGGAAAGCAAAATAGATGTTCATCCGATGTAACAAACTAAAAGTTATCACGTATAAACAAACACCTCTTAAATGAAAACAATCTCTAAATCATTAAATTAATAAAATTTGTAAGCTTTTACAAAATCAAATTATTAACAACTTTAATAACAATGATAACAAATAAAACATACCATTGACATACTTTTTCAACTAAGAATTTAACCTTTACAGTCACAAGTAAAATAAGAAAAAACACGACTAAACAATAATTCAGTAAAGGTCGATGAGCCAGGAAGAGCAAGAAATAACCACAAAATTGCAAAGATGATGGTGCTGGTACAAACCCCACAAAGGGAAGCAAATCGGGACACCATTGGGCACATTAGATAATATCTTTTTCCCGTTAATCTCAACCTCTGCAAGGACATCAAATAACAAATTGCATCATTGAAATGACCTTGAGCCTATATTTATAAGGGATTGTGGAGTCGCGACACATATGAAAAAATAGATGAGCATTGAAATACAACGATGATATGAAAGTAATGACACAGCAGAAATTACCTCGCAAGATGTGTCAAAGGCAAAACTTGTAGGAACCTCTTTATCTTTCAAGTCGCCATCAATAATCTTGGTGCATCTAGTGAATCGAGTCTTTAGATTCTTACTCGTGTAGGATAAGCCATATGAATATTAACCCATATTATTAATCAAATATTTCTACATGAAAGTTAGAACATGAATGAGTTTCTAAGTATGCAACTTATTTGACAATTCATCAAAATCGAAACCAAATGTCTTCTGAGTATGCGTGTTGGTGTTATTATATCCATGTTTAGAAATACCCGATTATCTAACCATGCACTGTTACGAAACATGTCACTATTTTAAGAAGGTACACATGCGAGAATTGATTCTCCTATTTTGTCGAAGGCGTTTTGGATTTTTTTTTCCTAGGCAAACATTACTCTTATATTATGTTCCAGCTTAAGAGTTACAATTATTTTGATATGATATATCGATACAATAACATTTAAACTCAAGACATAAACTCTTGTGGCTCTATCTATAAGTTAAATTTAACATATGTACAGTAACATAATACGCATTTGGAATATTCTGTACATTTAATTCAAAATATATCTAAAACATAATTTGAGACATTTTAAAAATGTTACTCGTATAAAGTAGCGTGTGTTTTCCCCCACTATATGGATAAACAAAAAGATGCATGTAATCAAAATTATTAATTTTTTTAACACAAAACTATATCGTTTTTAAAAAATAAAACTTTATCAATTTTTACCACCTACTAAGTGCTCTTCTTTAATCTAAACAAAATGCATTCAGCAAAACCATTTGTGGTGCAAATATCTGATTATTTTTTATGACTGAAAAGGGAAAATCTATTATTTTTCTTGAAGTGCTAACATTATCCATGCAAAGTGACCGGATAAGATGAATCCCAATCCGTTGAAGTGTCAAGTATCTTTTAACATCATAAAAATGTAAGTGGCAATGATTTAAAAAACATATAGGACATGAAACTTATTGGTGATTGTGAACGACTGGTTCTTTAAGACATTAAGATAATTATTTGATTTCGGCTTGAGAATATGTATACCTTTTAGTAAGTCATATAATAGGAAAAATTAGCTTGTAGAATGAACAACCTGAAATCAAGAAGAGGACATACCAGCTTATTGTTTTCAAGTGACAATCCCATGAGTCCAATGCAACTCCTTAGTTCAACTGTTGGTTGTTCAAACAAAAAAGGTAGATGTCACAAGCTGTAAATCTGTCCCACACCTGCATAAAATGCAAATAACTTCTCAGTAGGTTGTAGGGAAATGACATCAAGTGAAAATTTTAATATAAGTTTACATGGTACCGAGACCAATACGTTGCAGTCCACCGTGAGTACTCTAAGGCTTTTCATATCGCCAACTTCAGGGGGCAAGGTTAATAACTTATTTTTATCCAGATATAGCTTCTCAAGAAGTGGCAATTTAGTCAACTCAATGGGAAACATTTGTTCATTGGTTCATTAATTAGAAAAGGACTAATATACCTCAATTAATCTTAAACAACAATACTCTTACGTTTTTGTTTTGACTTAGACCATCTCTACACTTTTAATACATATGTCTGTGTTTTACAGATTACTATTGCTCTAATGCAAAATACTTTAACCATTAAAATCTAAATTTTTTCCATTGTACTAACGTCATAGCATTCATGACTGTTGTTACATGTCTACACCATTAATTACATATGTCTTTAACATACAGAACCAAAGAGGTAATAACACATGGTTCTATTTAGACTGAAGGACTATTGTTCGACCTTAGTTAGTAGATCTCATTTAAGGCATATATGATACAGAGCATATAAAATCTACATTGCGCAGACCTTCAAAAATAAGATAACATAAGTACATAACACAAGGTGTGGAGAGTTTTAATCTACTTTGGTTGCTCAAAGCTGTAATGTTCTCTTTTAATTATGTATAGGGCGTTTGGCAATGTTTAAGTATAGAATTACAATATATAGTATAAGGTATTAAGGTATATAATTATTGTTGTAGCATCATTTGACGATAAAAAAATGACTATTAAACCTATATATAGCAATTTCCCGACTTTAGTCCGCAAACACCAGATAACTTCACTCACTATGGGGAGTTTGTCGGACACGTTTGGTTCTATTACAGGTGGATGCAGGAACAGTAGTTTTTTCTTTAGTGCCTGCTACATCCAACAAATAAAGTTTAGAGAACTTGATAATGAAATCATGGATGCTGTTATTGAGTAAATCTCATGTGTACTTATGTGATCATGACGAGTAGCTGTATTTTGTCCGCCTTGTGGGTATGCATTCCATCAATATGTCTTTATCATATACTACTGGTAGTTTCCTTTTACTGTTCTCAACAGCGTGTACAAAGCTATTTTGTGTGTTGGCTGCAATGTATAGACAATTAAGAACAACGATAGCTACAATCACAATCTCATTATATTTATATTGCTTGAGATTATATATTTGACCAACATAATATACATTTTGGTTATCTTTTGACCCATTTGACCTTATCAACCTGTTTCTTTTTTCATCATATATCAGTACGGCGTGTTAGACACATTAAGGAGCACATTCCCAAAAATATTTTTTTTATGGTCAAGTTACAGAACCTAAGCAAAATATACTGACTTCTCTACACATGTAACTCTTTTCTACTTTTTTTCGTTTTGTGGTATACCTTATCGAAAACTTGATAACTATATGAATGAATTGAAAACATGAGGTTGTCTCATAGATGTATTTGTTTATCATCTAACTTATTATTTTTGCCTGATTGTAGTTAATCAATGGTTTTATTGATCAACTGATACAATTATGCTCGAGTAAGAGCTTTTGTTGATTATGTAGTTTTACATCTAAAGGTAATCTAAAGCTTAAACAATGGTTTATATTTATAATAAAGTATGATATGGGAATTTAGGACCCTGAATTTTGGAAAACTTTTACTTTGACCTTGAGACTGTGCTATGTTATTAATGGTTCGATATGAGGAGTTGTGTTACTACAGTCATCAGTAAATATTTGTTAAATTCCTTGAAACTATCTTTTTTTCTTTTGAACTTTAGACTCTTCATGGGTAAATGCATCTGTTGGTATTATACTTTATAATAGTTTTGATGATATGTCACTCAAATTGAAGGGGTTACACAGGCGCATCAACTGAAGCCATTTATTTTTTTATGGGGTTCTTTTACTATTGTTGGGTTACATTCTTGTACTATATCATCATGGCAATACACTTATATGTATTTAAAACTAAGAAGATGTAAGTTCATGTATAACGCAATTGCATATTGAGTTAAAAGACTCCCTAATCACATAATAAACACACTCACCAGCTTGCCATGTTTAGGTAGCCGTGATTTAAACGGTTCATGAGTGGCTGAAGGATTGATCTGACATAGCCAACTGTTGCAAATAGAAATACCATGCACACAACTCAATAACAGATATCTTAAAAAGATGTTCTAACTAATATTAAAAACTCTCCTACTGTTAAAAATATGAAAATGAAGCAAAATACCAATATGTGAAACATAAAATTAGGCAGCTAAGCTATATGATGATATCGGCACAAAGATTAGCGATTGCTCGAGCTATAGTGTACAATCAATAAGTACCAGTAGCTTCCTAAAACTGAAAGAACCTGAAACTGGTAATCATGTGATAACAGTAAACGATAAAAGCATCAAAGAACATAACCTCTTTACCGTACCTCAAATCGTGTACCACTGCTTTGATGATTGCTTGATCGTCTGATTGATTCTCAACCGTAAATTGGCATATATATGTCACCAATAATAGGATTATAACCTCTGATTGAAAAGTAAATTGGCATATGTCACCAAGAGTAGTTGCATTAACACAGTCAAAAAGGAAAATAGATGTTCACTTGCCATGGGGCGTTTCCGCAACTTTATAGCTTTTTTCCAAAAAAATATATTAGGTACCTTATGTCCTACACCACTATGGAAAATCTTTCTTGTAACATGAAGCTTCCATGGAATCGCTCCACCGGTACCAATGCAAGGTTATTTATCTGCTGTGTCGATCCAATACCTGTTTAGTAACAATGGGAAAAAACAAATTAATTATAGGCTAAGCCTGGATAATAAGCTATATAATATGACTATCCATGTAGATGTTGGTGGCTCACCGCATTCAAAATATTAGGGACCCGAGACTCTTTCATTGCATCTGTAGCATTACGTAGAAGAGCCTGCACAATGTGTTGAAAAAGCCCAAGCATAGTGCTAAGACATGTATAAATATGATACCATGCATATATTACTTTCACAGATAAGGGAAATAGAAGACTAATTTACCTTCTTAAGTTATCAAGGGATACACTCCCATCTTTGTTTGGTTCCAAAAGCATTAATTGGGCTCGACGATAAACCAATTCATTCTCTGTCAAGGCTTTTTCTAGTGCCTGCGATTAACCAAAACATCACATCCACTGATTGCTTACTCAAACCACTTAAGGGCCCATGTTTTAAGTCATAGCGTATTGATATATTTTCATTTAAGCAACACTAAGAAGACAATACCTTAAGTGCAACACGTTTGAATGGAGAAGCATGAAGATACGATTTCACCAATTTATAAATTAAAATATCTAAAGGAATAGCATTGATGTTGCAGTGTAAAAAAAAATTAACCACCAAAAAACATTATCAGTTTTGACAGACTGTTTTCAACAAAAACAAACAGCGACCTAATTACCACTGTCATTACGCTGCATAATCTTTAATCATTAAAATTAAAAAACCTTGTTATGTATAATCACTTGATGATGATATAATTAACAACCTTGTTATGTATACGCAACGTACATTTATCGATTTATACAACGAAAACTAACTAATCTGATGTAACAACCTTGTTATACAAACTTATTTCAAAATACTTCAATACTGATCATACAGGACTATGACCAAAAGTGTATTCATATGATTTACGACCTATACAACAGTTTTATTGAAAAAATAACATGTGTTATTGCAGTATAGCTTTTGTAATCTACCTTAATAGTCATTAAAAGCGTTTATTGTTTTGGAGCCATCTATAATATTGTTTTGAGTACTTAAGTATGAGTGCTAGACTGTCAACATGTAATATTGTTTTGGAGCATTTAGTATAAAAACATTAACCAGACAATAACAAAAGTTCTCAAACCCACTAATTTCAGAAATTACAAAAAATAAATAAATAAAAAAATAAAATAAAAAAATAGTGGTTCTGATTACTTTTCTTCAAAAACTCTGGTGAGAGTTTACACGTTGATCCAAAACTGTCCTTATTAGTCGTCAGATTCTCTTTAGTTTGCGAATCAAAAGCAGGGTTGTCAATAAGGGCATTGACAAACACCCAAAGGTGGCTTTTTATCGCATTTCGTTTGAGATTTACAATCTTAGCCAGGTAATTAACCCGTAACCTGACTGGTTATATAATCGACGTGTGACCCTCCCTTCAACGTTGCAAAATAATTAACGAAACTAACCTAATTAATACATAAGCATATATCAGCATTTACTAATAAGCTTTAACAGTTTATAAACTCAATACAAATACGTATACCTGCTCAAACTCCCCATCAGCTATACAAATACAAACCTCCCATCTATCGTTAACTTTCTTGTAAATCCTATATAAAATGAGAGATGATTAGCATCAAATTAGCAATGAAACTAAATAACAATAAAAGGTATTCATCAGAAATATTAAAAAGAACCTCGTAGTATCAGTAGATGTTTGGAGATAAAGTTGAACATATTCTTTAAACGTTTTGAGTTGAACACGGGTTCCATCTAGTTCAACCTTTACACTGTTTCCCAAGCATCCTGCTAAGTCTACCACACGTCTCTTCATCAAAGCAACGGTATCATCTTCAAGATAGCCCATGCCAAACTTTGCTAAATCAGGTTTAAATGAAACCTTAGTCCACTTTTAACTGATGTCGTGTTCATAGAACTTCACCGTGTTGTTTGCGAACACCTAAACAACAAACAGATGTTACATAATACATGATTTAGAAACTGTGTTATAAAATATCACATCAGATTTCATGTACGTTAATCCATGATGAAGTATGGCACATATATACCCAATTTAAAACCAGATTTAAATAAACATGATTGCAATAGACCAGATTTTAAGCTGATGTGAAGAGCCTATGATAAACAGCTACGGGGTGTTTGTTCTAGCTTAATTAACGGGCTTATGAGCTTATTGAAAATCTGATAAGCCCATTATAATGGCTTAAAAGCTTATCAACCTTGAGCTTATGAAGCTCAAGCGGGTAAGCTCATAAGCCATTACAAATGAGCTTATAAATTTATCGAAATTTTCAATAAGCTCATAAGCCCATCAAATAAGCTAGAACAAACAATATCCAAACTGACAAAGGAACTTATCGCATTTTAAAAACACAGTAAAAACTGTGTAACAAGTTAATCTAAACACCGAGTGAGGGTATCCATTCTGAAGACAATCATTATGATAGCAAATACACAGAACCATCACCATTGTGTTCAAGCCCTCTTAACTACCATGGTGCCCCACCATCAACATCTAGCAATAACCTTTAGATCAGATGTTATTAATAATACCTTACACCTATCACTTATTCCTTCTATAGTTCTGTATATTAAGACCAGCAAATCTACTCATTTGTTTGACTGGAATCAGCACGTCCTGCACCGGATTTTCATATCAGAAGCTGAGAAACGAACTCAGCGACAATGAAACAGAAAGTATTCAGTTGAAGGGGAGAAGCCGATGGTCGTTAAGGTCGAAAAAGGTGCACATGAGGAAGAGACGAAAAGCTTGGGTTATTATGGCGTCATTAACGAAGGTTCTAAGAGGCTTAAGGAGAGTCAAGAAAATTTTGGTGATTTGTTTGCTGATAATTATTTGTTCTAGCAGGTCAATCCTACAGCTTTGAAATTCATCGTCTTCACATAAATGCTAGGTTTATTAATTAATCGAAATCTGTTAGACCTTTCCGAATAAATTAAAGTTATTTGACTCGAATTCTATTGGAATTTTGTTTAACCTTGTTTTGATATGTAAGTAATAATTTATATCTATACAGGGTGGCAACACAAGTCAAGCTTTTATAGTCTTATCCAATTTGGAGCTCGTTTTTAACTTAAACTATATCAAGCTCTCGATTAGAGCAAGCATGCTTAATAAACATGCTTTCTTGTTGATAATTTTAAGTTATTTCAGTTCTCGAGTTAATCTCAAATCATCCTTGAGCCAAGCTCGAGCTTGCAATCTTGCATTATGCTGGCTTGCTAAGCTATTGTAGCATGCTCAAGCTTAGGCTAAGGTGGTATAGCCGAGCTTGAGCTCGGCTCACTGTATGCCATATAATTCAGAACAGAAGGCAAGGGGCTGTAAAGAAAGAACCAGTAGACATTGGTGATCAATTGTTACAGTTGCTAGAGTTACTAAAATTCTAAGGCACCTCACAAATATGAAACTTGCTAAAAAGTATCGCCTCGAAGTTTTGCTTTTGCAGAATGTTTACGCGCAACAAGTATTCATTAGAAACATAATACATAGCATTTGTTTGTGCACTAATGTTTTGCAATAGGCTTGACGTTTAAAAACAAAAATTCAATTAAAACACAAAACATAATAGTACCTTCTTAGATCGACTATATCCATGAGCCGTCTCAATCGTAAACTCAGTAGAAAACTAATCTATGAATCTATAGTAATGAGAATCCAACCGAGCATAGTTAAACGGTGAAGAGCTGTGATAGTGGTTGTTATTTGATTCTTTTCAGAATCTAGCTTTTTGATGTCACAACATATTTCTTGAACCATTGTTTCACTTTGCTCCGCTTTAGCCTTAATTTTTCTGACCATATACATGAGTTCCTGCAACAGAAACCAACGTAACACAGGAAATACTGAGTGCATGAATCATGGAAACAACGTCATTGAAACTTTAAAATGGCAATAAACGTAAACCTAATTTCCAACAAATGTTGACGAACCACCAAACCATGTGCAGCCGCGGCGAGATCCTGCTTTGTTTGGTTCCTGGATTGCTCTGGATATAAAAGGTTAGCAGTTAGTTCGCTTATACCAAATAATAAACGCTTGATAAAAATTATCAAATTTCATAGGGACGACCATGAATGGATAAGCCTAACAGATACGTAACAACATAACCATCTGAAACTCCAACTGTTATTTATGATGAATAAGTTGCAAAAAAGAACAAAAAGATATGTTATATAACCTGTTGATGGACGGCTGCTAGAATTTCAACATCCACGACGCGGATCTCACTATGTATTTTCTGCATCAGTGGCTCAACGCTGGTTAAAGATACTTATGCATTGTGGTAAAGTGCCCCTAGATTAGTCAAAAACTGATAAATTGATTAGAAGAAAAATGTATGCAAACCACATGATAACAGTAATAGAATACACAGATTCACGGTACACCATAGCACCAGTAGCATCATATAATAGTAATAATTTGACACTTCATAATCTTTTTTTCAAAACATGTTGCATTGATAATAATGATGACCAAAACACCATTAATTCTCATTGTTATCATCATAGAATTAAAACAATTAGATATATGATAGAATCAAAACATTTAGATTTGTGGTCCTGGACTGAAACACCACTAATTCTTGATTTTAACACAAGATTAGAACAATATGATCGCGTGGTCCTGTACACATGAAACTATTAAAGAACCACCTTTATCACAATATTCAGTAGCAATAAATGGTTTAAGTACCCTTATAGGCAGCGATTAAAGAACCACTTTCTGCTATCCAGAACATATTACATTCACCTCTCGGTCAGGTTCCAGGAGGAACACCACTTCCTTCAAAAAGCTAGATATCTGATAACACTATAAAACTAAAAAATCTACAAAACTTTTTACAGTTATAAGATAAAAAAAACTTGTTCAACTGATAAAAAAGTTAGGGATTACTCACCTGTAAAACTAAAAAGTCGATTAAACTTTTTAGTGATTCTTATGTTTAGGAATAATATAATAGGGTGTATTTATAAAAAAAAAAAAAAAAAAAAAAGGTTAAAAATATATATATGGTATAATTATCTTGTAAATAATATATATCATAATTTTTTTTAATTGTTATCTTCATAATATACATTCCTAAAATACAAATTGCAGGATTTTTTTATCATCTCTTTATTTGTATTAATTTGAAAGATATAAATCAAAAAACAATTTACTCTAGTGGTAAGTTGTTTACAAAAATCATGAATGACCCAAGTTCAACTCCAACAAATGTCTTCTTTTTAATAAGACTTTTAAAATTAAAAATTAACAAAAATAAAAACGAATTTTAAAATTAAAAAAATACATATATACATATATTAAATAAAACGCCACATGTCATTTAAAAAAATAAAAAAAATGCCACGTAAATAGAATGATGACATGGAAATATGACTTGGCATTATGGGATGCCAAGTGGCATTTTATGTGGCATGCCTCCTCTTATATATAATGTATAGATATATATATATATATATATATATATATATATATATATATATATATATTTTAATGTCTAACTGTAAATGTATTGGTTTATATATAAAGATTATTTAATTGTGCTTTCTTAGCAGTGTTTTTTTTGGGTAAAGGGTTTTTACCCTGGTAAATGGTATATAAATAAAAATTAGGAGCAGGCGATATGGCAAAGCACCAAATCGACTATACAAACACACGCACCAATTGTGCTTCTAACTACATCAATAGAGTGACAGGCCACTCTAAAGATAGACATGAAGTAGACGCTACAAAAGAATAGAATATGACCAACACTAACGCCTAGCTCAAGAAACTGCTCTAACGAGCTACATGATTATGCATAAGACAACAAGGTGAATCCCACTTATCCATAACTCTACCCACACGACTTGACTTCTTGTATCTAAACGAGAGAAGCTTTAACCGAACGGTAGTCATAATCGTGTCAATTAGTTGCTCCTTCGAACGTTTGGTTTGCTTAAAAAGACGAGAATTCCTCTCTTGCCAAACATAATAAACCGAAGCAGCCAAAACAAGTCTCGCAATAATGCTATTAATAGAGCGTTTATTAGCAAAAGGAGAAATACCATTTAGAATCGAATCCCACGAGTCCGAGACTTGATGGAGACCAGCCTTTACCTTCACACTCGACCATACTTGTGAGGAAAAACAACACTCGAAGAAAAGATGATTATGAGAGTCTTACTGTAGATCACACAATGGGCACAACAAAGCTAGATTATTGGAACCTTGGATATCCCATTGTCGAATCACATCTTGTGTTTTCAGCTTGCTTTTAAACACTAACCAGAGGATGAAAGCGTGCCTAGGAATACACTGAGCAAACCATACAAGCCTAGCCCACACAACTTCAGCCTCTCTAGGACGAAGATCATTCCATGCAACTCCAACTGAGAACTCTTTAAACTCTCCATTCATGTCCCGCCACCATAAAGAATCTGGAGTATGAGTGTCACACCCCCAAATTACCTGTTTTGCAGCGGAATGGAATTCCTGGGGGATGACTGTCATAGCATCAAATTACAGTTATATCGAACGACCTAAAGTGTCGTTTTGAAAATATCGTTTGATTAGATAAAATAATCAGAGTTTACAAAACATAGGTCCCAAAAGATTTCCAATGTACCAAAATGAGATTGTTACAATCAAACGAGAGTTAAGTGCTTAAAATATATGTGAGACGCGTCGTCACCACGACTCTATGATAAGTCCAAATGCATGCCATGAAGTGAATGCCTTAGATACCTGAGATAAAACATGCTAAAGTGTCAACACAATGGTTGAGTGAGTTCATAGAGTTTGTACTGATATGAAAAGATTTTAAACAAGGTTCATGTAGCAAAGGCAAAGTTTTGGTCGTTTAGAATAGTCCACAAAGCAAAGGCATTGTAAATCCACTCAGTTCCAAGTTCCGCCCATACAAAACTTGCAACCTGTGTGTTTACAACCCACTGCCAAAATATGTCTAGTTTATGTTCAAGCACACGTGGTCAAATGAGTTCACAAAGCAAAGGCATTGTAAATCCACTCAGTTCCAAGTTCCGCCCATACAAAACTTGCAACCTGTGTGTTCACAACCCACTGCCAAAAATAGTATGTCTAATAGTCAAGTATACGTTGTCATAATAGTTCATAGTATAGCACCACGTATATAATAATTCAGGGATGCTCCGAACATGGGAGACTTTGCACACTCCAACAAGGGAGACTCCTTTGTCACTCGACCACCTAGGCGAGAATTATTGAGAACACTCCACCATTAAGGCGAGAATTATTGAGAACACTCCACCGACAAGGCGAGAATTATTGTGAACACTCCACCGACAAGGCGAGAATTATAGTGATGCTCCGAACATGGGAGACTTTATAGTGATGCTCCGAACATGGGAGACTTTAGGTCAAGGTCATAACACGTCCGGTTCAATAAGTTCAAACAAGTCATAAGTTCGTATTTAAGTTCAAAGGTTCCGTTTAAAAGTTCATAATTAAGTTCAAAGTGTTCACTTATATGTTAAAGGGTCCGAATCAATTTAAAAGAGCTCAAATATACATGTCGAAGGGTTCAAAATCAAGGAAAGTGATTCAAATAATAGCGTTCATAACATAGTGATCAATTTAGTTCGGGCATAATCTACTTACGCGCACATAGAGTGAAACAAAAGATATTTAAGATCATATAAGTGTAAAGTAAAAACAAGTAGTTGAGCATGTATCTCCCCCAAAGAGTTTATAAAATAATTAAACGAGTAAAAAGTGGGGCTACGAACTCACCTTAATAAATGTGATATCCAATATATAGCGAATCGATGGATAAGCCGAGAAACCTCTACGCGCAACCTAGAATATGTGTTGTGTCTTAGGTTCTAAAATAACGATGTGAATGTATAAACATGCCTTATATAGTTATTACATCAATTATGCTTGGATACTTAACATTTGTGAAGTCGTATAAGTGTTTATGTTCCTTATATTTAAGTTTTTCCCGTCTAAATCTACCCGTTACTTCTAAACCGTAAATGATCACGACTCGATTTTTATGTCCTCGGAAAGGTATTTGATAGTACTAAACAGATTAGTGGGCCCTACTGCCCCAGAAATTATTTAACTAATGTGAAATTACCAATTTACCCTTGGATGTACTAGTTATTTCAATCAGCAGCAAACTGTCTCACGCTTTTGGTCATAGGTCGAGTTCTACAACTCCGTTTAATGCACGGCCAGCGGCCACGTTCAAGTTAGGGTGTTAGCTACAACTTTTATTGTTTGACCAATAGTTGGTTATATGCAAGTTTTATGAGTATTACCCGTTTGAAATCTGTTACTCAGATTTGGACACGTTTAGCCGTTTTGGCTCTAGTTTATTCATCGGGATGAGTTACGGCACGAGCCACCCGGCAAAATGACCACAAGACATAGATCTACAATCTTATGTTATTACTTAACTTTATCAGTCCACGAAGTTTACCCAGAATTTACGTTTACAGTCCCTGTCCAGTTTCTGTGTTGCAAATCTAGTCCTTTCGATGGTTTCTAGTGTTTTAATTCATTTATCCAAGCACAATCAAATATAATAAGCATATAGAACATATTAAATACATGTAATACTAATAATTACTGAAATCAAAGGTAAGTATAGGAGTTTGCTTATAATCCTTGTGATGAAACAATTCAAGAACCAAGAACTAGGACACTAAAACCTAAACCCTTTCAACCGAAGTCCCTAGCTTCCAACCTTTAACGCACCTTGCTAACCCTTCTTAACCTTGATCTAACCTTGTGAAAACTCTCTAATCTCAGCCCACGCACTTTGTGAAGCTCTTAAACCAACCATGGAATCACCAAATAAACTTAAGAAGCATGTGCAGAACACTAAGGCCTTTAACTTTGTAGTATAACTTATTGCTTGAAGATCAAAGATGGAAGGTGAGTGTGATTTATTGAGGTTCGGTTATGGAGGATGAAACAAAGGAAAATGGATGAGTTTTTATGAGTTATCAAGTCTTAGATGAAGTCTTATAGGATATTTCCTAAGACTTAAGTCTTAAGTTTAAGACTTAAAAACTAAGTAACTAGCACATGTATGTAACTAATAAATTCAAGACTTATCACCAAGCCAACAAGGCTTGGTGAATCACTAAAATTTCGTTCATGCTCTATCTTGAATGACTAGGTATGAATTTTGATGTTATCTTGCTTTTACGGAGTCAGTTTTGGTCCCGGTAATCGCTAACTCTAAGTCGTAAAGTCACGAAACGTAAAATCGAGTGTCGTAAAAATATGAAACTTATAAAAATGTTAAAACTTATTAATATAACCTATCTTAGCATATTTATGAGTCATAAGTTTGACGGAGCACGCAAACGCTGTTAGAGCCTAGAATGGTAAAATATTTAAGAAGAGAATTTCAATTTGACTTCTCTTAGTGAGATATTTTATAAGATATTTAACTAAGTACTATCTAAATAATATCTAGTTGTTGACTAGGTATATGACTTGTCAAGGTAATTTAAAATGTATCAGTCAAAAGGTGGTGCGGGTATTGGGAGTGAATAGTAAAGTGAATAAATAAAAAAAAAAATAAGTTTGCAAAACGATCTGAAATTGAGAATTGTGACAATGAGCATCAATAACAGGAACTAGAGCATTAGGGAACGTTGCATTCCAATCAGAAGGCCAGTTCCACTCTCCATTTGAGATGATGTCCATAACTTTCGTGTTCATATTAAAGCTAAACCTATGAATCTGTCTAGCTGAAAGATGCGACATAAGAGGACTAAAATCACACCAGTTGTCAAACCATGCTGAGATAGAAAGACCATTCCCAACTTTATACCAGAAGAACCGTCTAATCATGGGACGAATATGGAGATTTTTACGTCAACTCCATGTCATATTCCCTCGAAAAGGAACATCCCAAAAATTACGCCCTCTTAATTTATTAGTATGGATCCATTTTACCCATAACGACTCCTTTGAAACAAGAATGCTCCAAATATGTGATGTGATCAATGCCACATTGAAAATCTCGAGCCGGCGAATACCTAGCCCACCTTCCTCTTTTGGAAGACAAACAGAATCCCATGAAACCTTAGCCTTACCACGTTGCATAACACCATGGCACCAAATGAACCCTCTCATAATTTGCTCAATATCCAAAATAACTCGAGTAGGCAAAATAAACACCGTAGACCAATAAACATGCATAGATGATATAACCGACTGAACAAGTTGTAATCTTCCCGCAAAAGAAAGAAATTTGTTTTTCCAATCGTTAACCCTTTTTTGAACCTTCTCCACTAATTCCTTACAATCTCTAAAAACAAGACGAGTGGAGACTAGAGGAACTCCAAGATACTTAATTGGCAATCTACCTTCCTCAAAAGGCAGGACATTAAGAATACCAAGCTTAACATGATTAAGGACATTACAAAAATAAGCCGTGCTCTTTGGAAGACTAGGAACCAAACCTGATACGCTTTTGAATTCATCGAGGGCCTCCATAATAATTCGAGCAGAGTTAATATCTCCATGCGCAAAGAGAAAGAGATCATCCGTAAAACATAAATTAATTATGTTAAGATCAGCACAGTGATGATGATAAGTGAACTCGTCAGAGATGAGAACTTTACGCTTCAAAATACGAGTAAGAATCTCCATAACAAGAGTAAATTAGTATGGAGATAAAGGATCACCTTGTCTCAGACCCCGTTTCCCTTTGAAAAATCCATGCAACGTCCCATTTATACATAAGGAGAAAGAAGTACTCGTTACACATTCCATAATCCAAGACACCATCCGAGAGTGAAAACCAAAACCAATGAGGATTTGATTAAGAAAACTCCAGTCAACCGTATCATAAGCTTTTTGAATATCAACCTTGAAAGCACATCTCGGAGGGCCTCTATCTACGTGGTAGTTATGCATGAGCTCTTGAGTTTTCACATACATTTAATGGGTTATTATTGAAAAGTTTATATGAAGTCCTAATCTTTTTATATATATATATATATATATATATATATATATATATATATATATATTTAATGTCTAACTGTAAATGTATTGGTTTATATATAAAGATTATTTAATTGTGCTTTCTTAGCAGTGTTTTCACATACATTTAATGGGTTATTATTGAAAAGTTTATATGAAGTCCTAATCTTTTTTTTTTTATATATATATATATTTTTTTTAATGTCTAACTGTAAATGTATTGGTTTATATATAAAGATTATTTAATTGTGCTTTCTTAGCAGTGTTTTCTTGTTTATTTAATTAATCCTTTGTTTATCACGTAAAGAAAGAATTTTTTAACGGCAATAAGAGAATTTTATTGAAAAGCTAGCAAAGTGCTAGAAGAAAGATTATATTAAAATCAATCTTGTCAATTTTTCAAGAGCTTTAACCATGAAAATGAAACTAAGCGAATATTATCAAAAATATCACATTTTCTCATTTGATGAGAAGAAAAATGATTGCATTCCCATACTTCCATAACGTCCAACATGTAGCAGCTGTAATCACTAGGAGACGATCACGTTTAAACTTGGACCCTGAAATCGAACCAAGTCACGAACGATAATCTAAGAACGAGCGAATTTGTTGAACTGAGAAGATGGGGCCACCCCATCTGAAGATAAGCCTCCAAACATCCAACGCAAGCGAGCATGTAAAGAAAATAGGATTAGTTGACTCGATACCATTATGACAGGAAGGACAGTGAAGAGATTCTATTTCCAATCCGCGTAGAGATATATTCAAGCGATGCGGTAGACGATCCTAACATAGTCTCCAAATAAAGATGTTCACCTTTATAGGAAGAAGATTGGACCAAAGAGAATCACAGCTGTTAAACGGGAGATTGATCGCATCGATGTGTTTTCGAGTATCACTAATAGAGAACATACCGTCTTTACTAAGTAGCCATTGACATGTATCCGGAGTGCAGGTTAGCGTCAAAGAATGAAGTTCACTGAGTAACTCAGTGAATGAAGTGCCAATCCTACCATTTTCTACAGGCCGACGCCATTGCCAAGAAAATGTGTTACCCGTTATACAATCCGATATCAGACAGTTTTCATTAATATCTAAACGAAATAATCTGTTGTAACAAGTGAATAACGGAGATTCCCCAATCCAAATGTCCTTCCAAAACCGAATTGACGTGCCATTCCCCAATTTAAATCTTAGGGTATCTTTGGGAAGAATACCTTTTTCATGAAGAACATTACATGAAATAACAATGTTAGCCCAAGTACCTTGAGATAGGCACCTGTTGTTGGTAATACTCGCATCTTCATCATGAATCGCTTTAACAAAAGACACCCATAAAAGTTTCGGGATTGAGACTAACCTCCAATGCCGTTTTTGAAGTAATGTGAGGTTAAACGCCTTAAGACTACCTACTCCAAGGGCACAGTTTTTTTTTTTTTTTTTTTTTTTTTTTTTTTTTTCTTTTGTAAAGGGATTATACCCCGTGAATTTATTAAAAAATGTGTTTAGGTACAAAAGAGGGGGGTAATGAGCCACCCCTAGACCTAAAAACTATATGCTTTGAACATGCTCAAAACATAACAAACGCTCCTAGAGGACATAACAAGAATAAACAATGCACTTCGAAATCCTCCTAAAAGCAAAACGCATTAATCACCATCAACATCATTACTTGTTATCTTCCAAATTCTTCCCATGTGCTCCACATTAACATTCTTCTTTAACTGAATGGTAGCCAAATTTAACCAAACTGTATCAATAACAATCTTCGATACTTGGCTTGGGTGCCTATCTCCTTTCCCATGTAATCTGTTGTTACGAACCTGCCATACAAAATAAGAAGAAGCAGCTATGATGAGACGACCAACAATGGTTGTAACCTTGTTTTGTTTAGCAATAGGAAGTATCCACGCCATAATGTCACTCCACTTAGTAGAAATGAAACTCATATCAGCCATGCTCACAACTTGATTCCAAATTTTTATTGCAATTACCAACAGAGGACACATCAAGAGCATTCTGCCAAAATTAGTCATTTACCATAAGGCTAGTGGTAATAAAAAGTCAACACAATCAACTTCACCACCAACTTAATGTAATAACACAACCAACATCACTACCAAAACATACCCCACAAAAACCATTTAACAAACAAACACAACACAACTCGGTCATCTGAACGACCAAGTTCTCCCACAGTTATAGCATAGCACGCGTCTTCGGGGTGTGCGTAATAAAGGAAGATGCGTCTTGCGTCCTCCACCTAGGCGAAGAACATGTTGAAGTGTCATTAATGCTGGATGAACCTTTTTTCTCATGAACTTGGAGGACAAATCCTTTCATGTTGCTAGGATTTACATATGGTCTTTTTGCTAGCAGCTTTCATTAGAGATGACATGTTGAAGTCTTTGACTTTGAATACATTGACACAATGGTTACAAAATTGTTTTATTTCAACATAATAGATCATCAATCGTTTTATTGTAATAATTAAATTGCTATGTGATAGTATAGTATCCATCAATAACATTCATTTAATCTTCCAAGATTAGTTCTTTTACCAAACATAAGATATAAAACTTTTAAAACTAGTCAGATCCCGCATCGACAAAAGTGAGAAAATGCTCCTGCCTTATATACCTCATTGTAGATGGATTATTTGTTTAAGAATAGTATCAGCCTCTACATGAAGGAGACACAAATAGCTGTTTATCTTATTTGAATTTTGATTCTTGAAGTCATTTGGACTTGAAAAATTCTCACATTGATTTTCCGAATAAGTCTTCTCTTAACATTTTTGCATGTCTGAAATGAGCAAGCTTCGAGTATGGGTTGTTTAGACGGTTAATATTAAATGAATTTTGACATTTGGGGTGCAAACGAGTCGGGTAGAGTAAATAGCTGTTTATCTTATTTGAATTTTGATTCTTGAAGTCATTTGGACTTGAAAAATTCTCACATTGATTTTCCGAATAAGTCTTCTCTTAACATTTTTGCATGTCTGAAATGAGCAAGCTTCGAGTATGGGTTGTTTAGACGGTTAATATTAAATGAATTGTGACATTTGGGGTGCAAACGAGTCGGGTAGAGTTAAGTACTGTCAATCTCAAGCTCGAGCTTGACTCGTTTTTCAAAACTCGACCCAAACCAATTGTACGCTTTAAGCTCAAGCCCGATAGATAACCCTCCTTGACAAACTCTGAAGAAACAAATAAGATTTTATCAACATGAAAGGCGAATGTTGCTGAATGTTTCAAAAGCCGTAGAGATCAGAGACAAAACTCGTAGATAAAGACGAATGTCAGAGAAAAAAAATGAAGTTGAAGTGTATTTTGAATTGTACATATAGAGTTTCATAACAGTATGAGAAGTTGTATATTGATAAATAAGTAGGTAGCAACAAACGATTATTTACACACATTAATAGTACTTAAATCTAACTAATAGCTTCAACATCATCTTTTCGGCAACACTCAAGAACTCGTTGCATATCGCGGTCACAATGAGATCTCATTTCTACACGACGGACACGACGAGTGTAAATGCAGCCATTTATCAGGCCCGGAGGAGAGCATGTGCAACATGTGCATATGCACAGGGCCCCAATCTTCTAGAGGGCCTCCAAATTTTGAGCCCATATATTAAGTGACTATTCTCATTTTGAACCATATACATAATATCAGTTTTGTAGTGTATTTATGTGTTTTTACTCCACCAAATTATTTTCTAGTGATTTTCCTTAATTTCTAAACATGCTCATTTACTTTAAAGGTGATTTTTGGTTTGATATGATACCTGTTTTGAAACTAAATTAAGACGTACATGATTTATGTGATATGATTTTATTTAGCGGCTGTTGTTTTGGTGTCTTTTAAAGAGATTTGATATAATAAGGCTATTCTCTCATAAGTTTAAATTATCGTGTTCGAGGGCCTTTTTTCTAATTTCGGCACAGGGCCACCAAAATTAGTGAGACGGCCCTGCCATTTATCAATGCATCGAACGTGGAATCCATGTCCACACTGCGGAAGCACGCGTAACTCCTCTCCATCAGCATACTCACTTAAGCGGACCGGACAATCATCACTCAAACGTAATGATCCTTGGTCCCCGTAACCTTTATCTTCCTTGCTAGAATCATATCTGAACTTTGGAATCACGTCTAGCTTTTCCTTCTTCATTCGTCTGTGAATGTAGACAGCCAACACGAGGATGCATATGATACAAATGAATGCAACCAACATTATGGCTCCGATGAGCTTGCAACGTGACCATTTAGGCTTAAATCAGGCACACCTGTTAGGGATCTCTTATCAGCGACCGACAATCAAAATTTGCATTGATGGAAAGTCATTGTTGAATCAAACCAAACCAAAAACCAAACCAAACTAAATTTTTTTGTTGTTAATTTAAAAAATGTAAGGGACTTATCAATAACTAGTTGTATCACAAATTTGGATATCCGAAATTTGCGATGATGGTTTTATGTTAGACATAATATTTATCTAAGTTTTTTTTAATTCGGATATCCGAAATTTTAGATCACAGTTTATATATCTGAATATCCCGATATCTATAATTTTTATTTTTTTTTATATGAGTTCCAAAACTGTCTTTTCATAAAACCCAACCTTCTAGTAAATTATGATTAAGTTTTCGCATATCCGAATATGGATATTTTTTGAACACCCACAACCTAAATCAAGAAATCTTAGAAAGTTTCGCCTTTGTTGCTCTCCCCGAGTTATATATTTGGAAGCATCAAAATAGATAAAAAAAAACTGACCTTATTTTGAGTTTACTATGCACTAAATATGTTAGAAAAAAATAGGTTTAGTAATGCATTCATAAGTTTTTTATGATGGTTTATTTGTATAAACTAAAGTTAAATAGGTTTAGTAATGCATTCATAAGTTTTTATGTTGGTTTATTTGTATAAACTAAAGTTGGAAACTATTCTATTTACACGTTTATTTTTTCGGGTTTATTTGTATAAATTGTGTGGTTGGTTTTTTAAGGGCTGTGGTTGAGTACATTGGTTTTACTCTAATTTTATACATACAAAACTAGCCGGTAGTTTCTTTTTGCCCGTTACAATATTACTCCTTTCGTGTTAGAGAACAATTTGCCTATTTTAACCTAGCTTCAAAATATGCATTCAGTTAATAGAATATGACATTTATAAACATCTTAATAGCTGTTTAAAACGACATTTGTTTTTGCTGTTTTGGTCTTGGGCTTTTATTTGGCCCATTTTTTTTGTCCGCCACATTAGTATACCAACATCATCCCCAGAAAAGAAGAAGAAAAAAAAAAAAGTCTCATCAAATACGGGACAATTGATCTCATCAAGTTATCAACACATTTAGGAACCAGGGATTTCATCATGTATGCGACACACATATCAAAACAAACACTAAAGTAAAATAGATAAAAAAAAAAAAAAAATGTAACTTCACACTCTGTGCACATGTATTTAATCGACAGAATATTCGAACGCCGCCACACACTGAATCACAATTGACGCGAAAAAGACCCGCCGCAACGCGACGGCCGCCAACACCTCATTCATAACTAAGTTAGGATTTGAATTTTATAAAAGTAAACACTCAATTGATGTCTGTTTGGTTTTTTCAAATTGATATTTGGTTTTCGGGTTTTCTAATATTTAAACCTAAATGGCATTTAAAAGGACGTGTTTACATATATATATAAAAAAACAATATATACCCTAAACTATGCAGTAACTTATGAAAACTACTCTGAATTTTTTGTTATTTACAACTATTTTATATAAGAAATGTTATTTATCAAATATCTAACAATTTTTTTTAATAAAAATATACTGCCGGAAAGGCCTCTGGATAAAGAGTAAATGAACCGAGCGAGCTCTATATTGATATACTTTTGACATATGTACGATTTTATAAAAAATGTCAAAGTTTAATATTTATTTCTATTTTTTTAAAAATAACTTTTTCAAAATTAATCCCTAAGTTTGAACCGCCTTATATAACAAAATTTATTTACCAAATAGCTAGCGATTTCTTTAATAAAAAATATACCGCCGAAAAAGCCTCCGGATTGCGAACAAAACGTGCCCAATATTAATATACTTTTAATTGACGAATAAAATTGTTGTTGGAGTATCTTTTGAATTGTCATATGCAAATACTTTTTCCTTGCTTTTGCATAATCACTCGATCGGAAACAACAATTATTAATTTTTAATGCCACAATTACGGCAACAAAACACGAAACCAACACTGAATGGACACATACAAGAACTAAAACCTAAACATAAACATAGAGCCTTACAAAACCAATAACACTACAAACATACTGAAATCATGTTACCATCCTGATCCGTTTACTTTATCATTTTTTCATATATAAGAAAATCAACCCAAAACATAAAAGTTGAAAAAAAATCAACCCGAATATGGCCACTGAGGTCGGGTCAATCAGGTTCAAATTTGTATTTAAGTCAATGGGCTCAACCCGGGTCAATCAGGTTCAAGTTTGTTTACGAGCTCTGAATACTCAAGTTCGATTCAAAAGACGAACTCAAAAGACCAATAGATTAGCTTGAGTCGACTTGACATAAGGAGCCTGAATCCTCACGCTTCTACGGTTCTGTGTTTATCTGCCTCTACGGTGTTTTTTAAACCAAACTAAAAGTGATAAATTTGAAAGTGACCGTTATCCAAGACTACTCGTGTGTCTTCTGCCGTTGTCAACTCAAAAACCAAGTTACCCTGAACGAGGCCAGATGCCATATAATTTGATACTCCATACACTTGGTTAAAATCTGCGAAATCTAGGCTGCTCGAGCTCAACTCAAAGATGATATCAATAAAAATAAAAAAATAAAAAATATAAAAAATAAAAAACATAAGCAAAAACTTGCAAAATTTAGTTACATTTACGAACAGGTCACTTATTCGGAAGATATTAAATTATACGAAAATTACTAAACTTTATGTTCTTCCTGGGATTACAGACAGATTCATCTATTTCTTGAAGTCTATCCCTCACAACCCACAAAAATTACCCAAATGTAAAAGAATCGATTTAAAAAGAAAAAAAAAAAAAAAAAAAGGAAAAAGAAAAAAACTTTTCAAAATCAATCATCAAATGTATCATCAGGTCTCGACGCTTTCTTTATCTACACACATTCACTGAAAAATATTTCTTCCTTCTTTTTGTAACGTGTTCGCATGTCTAAACTTCAGTTTTCGTATTCTTCACTCTTCAGTCACAATCCAACCCGCAAACTTCTAACACGATCCCTCCTCTATCCAAAAACGGGTTGACTCTAACCAATAAAAGTGAGAAAATAGAAGCCAACAAAATCGACCACACAATAAGAATTGTGGGGACATTTGTTTGTCTTCCCATCATACCTTTTAGGAAAGGGTAAAGATGTAAAATCACCCATATGGCGAAAAACAACCTACCGAATAACGGACCCCATGATTCGTACCCGTTGCTAATAGCATCCGATATTCCCACTATAACACCGATTATGTTTATGATCAAAAGGGTCAATGGTGGGATCAATATTGTTGTCCATTTGAAGAGATAAAGCTCGGAAAATTCACCATCGTCTCCTCCTTTTGATGTGACCGTGAAATTTGTGTTGACTCCGGCTAAAACTTTTAGGAGACCTTGGAAAAGAGCAAATAGATGTGCTGAGACACCACCGATAACCCAAAACTGCTCGTTTCTCCATAAATCGTCTATCCCGACACCTCCCCATTGAATTTCTAAAATACTTGTTACGGCGATGGACAAAAACATGAGCATGAAGAGAATGCTAGCATAGTTGCTTATCTGCATATGATAAAAAGGTCCATTAATACATGGCACTACAAATATATATTTGGGACATTAAAAACACATGATAAAAGTTTGAGTTTTTCTTACCTCAGGAACGATAAACTTCCCGGTTAGGAGACAAACGGCGGGAAGTGTACAATATGCAACCAACGGAACGGAAGTCAAAGGATAAACAACGGAGTTTATATATGAAAACCTTTCCAATGGCTTCAGACCGCACCCATAACCGTACCAAATTGGACAATGTCGACTCAACAAGATTTCGACTGAACCAAGAGCCCATCGAAGAACTTGGTGAAGACGATCTGAAAGATTAATAGGAGCAGAACCCTTGAATGCGGGTCTCTTTGGAATGCAATAAACCGATCGCCACCCATGGCAATGCATCTTGAACCCCGTCAAGATATCTTCAGTAACCGAACCATAAATCCATCCAACCTGTTTTCAAGTTATAAGTTAAACACCAATATTGAAGCGAGAGCCACTAAGGGATTGTAATCATTTTAAACTTAATTCTTATTTTTCTTTTTCACATACCTCTTTTCCCCATTCGGTTTTATCTTCATAACCGCAACTGATCACATGAATGGCTTCTTTCAAGAGTGATGCAGAGGTTGCACCTGGAGGAACACCGCCGTCTTCCAAAAGTGTTGAAGCGATAAATACTGGAGATTGACCAAACTTTTTCTCGAACTTTATCTGAGGCATGAGCGATGACTTTTCACTATCGATTCCTGCAAAAATTTAAGTTTGAGGGTCATTCCAAGATTTTAACTCTTTTTCGAACTTTGTTGCACTAGAAAAAAAGAATTACGATGCTAATCTAGTTTCTTGGAATAAGCAATTTGAAAGTTGCATAATTTTAAAATACACTTTAAAAACTGTCAGGTTCATTTAAACTTTTTAATACTTTAAATAGTTGTATCCATACAATACATTATAAACAACTTTCGACCACATTTCAAATTTTTCAAAATGTGTCCGGTGTTAACAAATTACGTACCTTCAATTCCTTCTTCAATATTTTCTAACGCATGTATTTGTGTTTGTGCATCTTGTTTCTTCTTGCTCTTTGACTTTTCCTTAGACTTATCCTTTGCCTTTCCCTTGGCTTTCTTCTTTCTCGATGAAAAACAGCAACATAACCATTTAGGCAAGCAATTACATGTTTTCCCGGGTGCTTTCTTCTTGGCTGGGGCATCGTATCCATACAATGCTTGTCTCCTAAACACACACCCTGTCCCAACATATATTGGCCCTTGGATTCCATCAAGCCCTTTCATGTTAATCTAAAAATAAAATGGAAATTGGAAATTAGTATGCATCATGATTTATTCGATTGTATAAATGTTAACTAGAAAAGGTCAAAGGGGTAGGGTACATACATCGAAGAAGACAACATTGCGATTTGAGTATCTATCGTGACGATCAATACCGTCAAATCTTTGAGGAAACTGAACGTAGCAGATTTTCTTTCCAGATGTGGGGTCCATCATGAAGCACATAGATTCTCGCAAAGCTTTACTGTTGTTTATGTAGTGATCACAATCGACATTGAGCATATAAGGTGCGTTTGAAATAACAGCAGACACTCGGATCTACAAGAAAACAAAGACGTTAGTAGAGGCCCATAATAACACAATTTACATGTAAACAAGATTCAAGGGAATTTAAATACCAGAGCATTCATGGCACCGGCTTTCTTGTGGTGATCGAATCCAGGCCTCTTTTCACGAGAAACATAAACAAGACGTGGCAACTCGTTTCCTTCAATATCGTGCACACCATTATTCCCAAGGAAAACCTATGTATAGAAAGAAAAGGTTATAATAAGTATTTATTAGTGTTCAAATTATCTCCCAAGCGTTAAATTTTGAAAAATAAAGTATGCACACCTGGATCATTCCAGGATGATCCCTAACGTCATTTCCTGGCCATGGAGTACCGTCCTGCATTGTCCATCCCTCTTCCGGAACCTTCTGTGCCATGGTAACAAGCCCATTTATTCTTACCTTAAACTCTTCGTATTCCCTCTGCAATTCAAGAAGTAAATAATAAGTACAGTATCAATCACCATAGCAAGAAATGGTAAAAAAAAAAAAAAAAAAGTCAGCTTTTTAATCTTGACTTTGCAAGTATGATCAAGTTTTATGTTTTAACAATGAGAACGTTTTTCCCTAGCACTTGCTTTACCATAAATTCTTAAACACCAGTTTATATATTAACAAAAAGAATTTTCTTTTCTTGCACTTGCATCACCAATTTTTTTCAAAAAACTGTTAACTTGACTTTGGTAGAAGAATCAAATAAGTACTTCATTGCACTTGCATTAACATTAAGGGTTTTGCTAATGTTTGCAACGAAAACTCATATATTTGACAGTTTGACCAAAATAGTGAAGTATTTATCTAACCTTCATAGCACGGCGTTCTCTAACAAACGTGGGATGTACTTTGTCTTTAAGATAATCAACTTTTTCGGCAAAATACCATTCGGGAGCACGTGGCTCAATGTTAAACTTCTTGCAAAATGGAACCCATTTTCTTGCAAATTCAGATGTTTCCGAGAGAGCTTCAAATGTAAGCATGGCAGCACCATCGTCAGATACATAGCAAGCAACTTTGTCCACAGGATAATCCACAGCCAGGATGGATAACACTGTGTTGGCAGTAATTAGTGGCGGTTCTTTTAAAGGATCCACTGTACTCACAAAGACGTCTACAGGAGCCAATTCAGAAGGCTTCCCCTCTTTCTCATACCTAAAACGAAAATTTATTAATCCTAATATAGTTGAACTGAGAGAAAGTATAGGTAGCAAAATGGGCCAGGTCGGGTTGGATCGGAACAAAAATACTTTTTTGTATGTTTTCTTCACATGATTTATCAGAGAAATAATACTTGAAGCGTGTTTTGAAAAGCTAATGTATCTTAAAACGATAATGTCTTTTAAATAAAACGAGTAGGATTTTTAATCCATTCAAAACCTTTCCATTTTCACTCATTGTTGAAGCTTTTACCCATTTGCCCCGTTAGTGAGAAAATATAACCCAAAAAGTGGTAGACCGTTTGCCACCTCTGGAAAAAAGATTTGAGTGGAGTGAGGAGTCGAGGACCACATACCTTAGTGACAACCGATCAAGGTAAGTTTCACGCTCAATTGGAAACCATTTAGGGAACTGGTCAAAAATCCATGATACCGCAAACCATATCTCACAAATAACTGATATGAGCCACAAGGCGTATGCATCGTTGACAGGGTGTAGAATTCTATAGTGAAAGAAGAGACCAAGAATCGCCATACGAGTCAATATGACCATTCGGTAAGGATTAATCTTGCTTGAAGAAATTGGTAACTTTCTTGAGAGTGGTTGTCTTCCTTCATCCATCCTATAAGCACATAACAAAAAATAAAAATTCTACATCCGGATAAATGACACCATTCTAGGAACTCGCATTTTGAAACATTTATAATTACATATGCACGCATGGATACATACACATATGTGTGCCCACAAAAAGTACGACTGGTCAACTACATTTTCCTAATATGTTTAGTATCTAATAAACCATACAACTTGTAACTATATAACATTCGACACATGTGAACCTAACTTGAAATTCGCGGCAAAAAAAGGAAAGTTGCAATTTTCATTGAATATTATGAGTACTCAACAACACTAATAAAATTTGGAGATTCAGTAAAAGCCTTTGTGTCGTTTTGGCAAAAAAAATTAATCAATCTACCTTCTACTCAAGAACTAAATAACGAGCATTAATTATGATCTAACAATACAAATGACATTAATAGAATGCACCTACTTGGGCATATCCGGATCATCAACATCATCATTATGTCCACCGCCACCGCCATCCCCTTGATGCTTAACCATTTGGAGTTTATCATTTTGCCTTTTCCTCCATTCTTCCATTCTATCTTTCCATGCAACCGTTCCATATCCATAAACCGCCAAATCCTTCTTAGGATCCATGGGCCGAGGTGGCACTAAACCATATAAAAATAAACACATAAAACTCGATACAAAAACAGCTACAAAAATTGAAACTTTACACTTTTTTCAGAATCCAAATACGTACATGAAACCGATGAGGCAGTATCAGAAAAAGGCATAGGATGGACACGTTTTGCCCGATTCATAAATGGTGGGATGATTAAAGCATGCTTGTCAGCCGAAATTCCATCGTCCTGTAATAACAAAAAACATTATATTACTAACAAAAACTATCACAAATCATGATTTTGACCAATGCACAATGTGACGGTTTTCTGAATCTAGTACCGATCTATACAATGTGACAGTTAAAGAGCTTTAGCACGCCTTCATAAATTTCCTGAATCTAGTACTGATCTATACAGTAATAGAATACAAAGAGGGTCATTATATCTCGACAATAGGTATGAAAAAGGATCACACCAACTACACTATTAAAATGAGGGAAAAAAAAAAAAAAAATCACAAATCTTTGAATTGACTGATGATCCGATGCGTTTTCTCTACTTAACAAATGTATTAAAGCAGAAACTAGATATTTTTTGCATCCCTTTTATAGATATTGTGACTCTATTACTAATTTACAAACGGAACAGAAGTATAAATACAATGTGATAGAATTACTACCTCTTGACCATAAGTAAGTAGAGGGATATCCGGATTAAGAGTAGCGCCATCAACCTCCGAAGAGGCATAAGCATTAGAACTACCACGACCAATAATGAGGCCCCCATCGGAACCACCATGATGATCTCTCCTCGGATAGTTTGCAAGATCAAACTCATTATCCAAATCATCAAATCCCTCCTCATCTTCATCACCGTCAACTCTTGGACTCCCTAATCATGATCCAACTTACATTAGTCCCCAAAATCTCAAAACTTTATCAAAATTCAGATCAATTCAACCACAAAAAGTCAATCATCCCTACCTTTAATACGTTTGTACCGCGTTTTGCATTGAGGACAAGCTTGATTACCCTCTCGTCTTTCGTACTCATAACAAGGTCTACAAACCGGGAAAGCACATTCATTACACGCAACAAACGGCTCGCCATCTACTGTTATCTCAATCTCATCACCACAAATCTGACATATCTGTCCACTCAATTCTTTAACAGAAGTCACCTAAATTCAGATCAAGCAATAAGTCAACTACCAATCCATAGATCCAAATCTTAACATTAATTCTAACTAAAGTTACAACCTTTATATAAAAATCCAACACAGATACACATTCAAAACCTAAATCTAACATATGAACAGTAAATTCTTAAACCACCGACACAAATAAATCTAGTACACAATCCACATAACCTTAAATTGACCTCAAAAAAGTCAAAATCATCATCAAAAACACACAAATCCAACTTAATCAATACCAAAAAAAATTCTCAAAATGAAAAATTCAAAATTTATAAAAAAACTTACTCTTCCAACTTCATCAGCATTGATAAGAACAAATTCATTCCTATTATGTGAACCAGCAATAAGTCTACCTTTAGTATTATTATCCATACCACTAAACCTTGAATATATTTCACACACACTAAAAACACCTCAAGAAAACACACACCCACTTCAAATCATCAAAAAGCAATTCAGAAAATATAATCTTTTTTCCCTAACTCTCAAAAAAAAAATCACACACTAGTGTGTGTTCTTATATAAAATGACAACATATTCTTTTCTTGTTGTGTGTTTTTTTTTTTTAAAGAGAGAGAGATTAAAATTAAGGCGTAATATAAAAGACACAGATCGGTTTAAAGAGTTTGATGAGTTGTAAAAGTGTGGGGCCCACCATGTACGGTGGTTTTTTTCTTCTTTCTGGTGGGACCCACCAAGAAGGGTATTTTCGTAAATCTGTGATAAACCCTTTTTTTTTGTCGGTGGCTTGTTAATAAAAAGATCTGTGTTTTTTGTGGTGGTTTACGGTGGTTTAAGGCGGTGGTCGGAGGCGGCGGCTATGGTTTTTTTTTACCTTAGATGTGGTCAAATGAGAGATAAAAGTAAAAAAAAAACACACACACTGTAAAAACACGTAATAAACACATACACAAAAGAGTTGGAGGTTAAGACATAATTGGGTCACATGTTTCTAAATTTTATGGTTTAATTAATGTGTAATAAGTATTAGCAAAACAACATTTTCTTGGAAAAGTATGTGTTGTTTTCACAATTGCTATAAACTGATTATGTTCATTTGTGTTGATATAGTGAAGTTTGGAAATTTGATCGACTGATGGATAATGATAGCTCGATCGGATTTCGTTGGAGTATACGATATCAATAAAGTAGTTACGTGCCAACTCAAAATCACTTATATAGTGAATGAACTTGGATATGTGTTTACAGTTATTTAAAACAGACGTTCGTGTATGATGTTAGACTTTTATATAAAGTTTTCTTATTGAAATATATTAGTTGAATCTTATGTTTTTATACATACAATTTTTTAGTTTCCATTAATCTAAAAATTGTTGTTCTAGTCGGTTAAAAAAGTTCATGCGCAACCTTTTACCATATTGCAGGGCCACTCCTGAGTTTTTGAGGCCTTGTGTAAAAGCTAATGAAAATTGTGATTTCTTTTTAGAAAAATATGGCGAGAACTACATCGTAAAATATCACTCTTAAGTATTTTTGTAAAAAGTTGTTAGTTCGTTTAACTATTTATTGTGAAAAATTATAACATCTTTATATTTTTTTATATTGGACATAAATTTTTGAAGCCCTGAACAAGTGGGGCTATGGTCGGTTGTCCACTTTGCTCACCCTCGAGAACGGTCCTCCATATTGCAAAACATAAATGTAAGATTATCTTAAGTTGCGCAAGCTATTGGCCGGTTGAGGGAATGACTAACTCAGCGCCTCGAGCGCAAGTCTTGGCAGTTACTTGTATCGGTAGAAAATCTTTAGCTTACACATTGAATATCTCTTGTTACATGATCATAGCCATGTAATTTTGTCTTGTTCACTTTTGCTGCAAATATCTTGTGTGCTGATATTAAATGTACCTTCTTTGTTGGGATGGATTTTCCTAATAGTTTTTCTGGTTTGCACCGTAATGAATTGCTTATTGGGTTTAGTTCTTAAATTTGGGTATCAAACCTAATGATTTGTACACTTTAAATTCATCAACGACGATAGGTTTTCTCTGCCTCTCGTATATGAGATTTATTCTTATACTTATACATGTCGCCAAACCAAACAACCTCTAATACTAAATGGCGAACCGAAACAATCTAGCCTAAGACAATTAAAGGTGACCCAACAAAAGAACCTTTTTGAAGTTGCAAGACATTCGCCATAGTTTATTCATGCTTCTAGATGTCTTCCAATGATCGTATAATACATAGATAACAAGAGCAATTTTGTATATGTGATGATGTTGCGTCTCCACAAGTTACACAATCTCGACCCTTTGTCAATTTTAATTTAGAATTTGATTAACTATTTGTTAAACTATAAATATGTTGATGAATACATTGTGAAAAGTTCTATCTAAAGTGCATTACAATGTAAAACACTAAAACCTCATCACGCTTTCGATGTTTTTAAATACTTTACAACACTTACGTAAGGAGTGTTTTCACTTGTAATGAACCATATCACTTGTTAAAGTGTTGATTTTTCTTGTTATTTACTAGATGAGTGTACAATAGCATCGATTTGTATGTACATATTTTCTTTTTTCTTTTTATTTTTTTCTGCGAAGTGAGACTGAAAAAAGTTTGTATACTAAATCATAACTACGTATTTAAATAATTACTTCTAATATATTACATTGAGTTTTATAAGTAAAGTTATTTTGATAAAATAACATAACTCATCTTGTAAGTATAGATCGATAACTTTATTTTTTTTTCTTGAAATGCAAACTTTTACTTCCAAATATGATCAATCTTCGTTAAGTTATAAACGCATAAAGGATTGCGGTTGATACCATTGCTCAAAATCAATCAAATAGTTGTGTGTTCAAGTTCTACTTAAAACGTGTGAGATAGTTTTTTGTGTAAATATTATGCGATAGTAAGTCGGCATTCAAAACAAAAAACTGTGTACGATGATCTCTTATTGAGAAAACTTAAATATAAGTATTTAAACACTCATACACCTTAATTCTACCCCTAAATCTACTACTATAATGTTAGTGGGCAGTTATTAATACGGTGGCTATGTTTTTATTCATACGGTGGCTACTTTTTTTTTTTTTTTTTTTTTTTTTTTTTTTGTTTATATCAAAAAGCTATAAACCTGAAAATGCGGAACTGTAAATATAAAGTTTAATAAGCCAAACGCTTAAAACTGTCAGAAATACGGAACAGAAACTGACAAAAAACTGTGTTGTACTGAAAAAAGTGAGGGGACAAAAGGAATATTCCCTGAAAAAAGTGGCAGGGCTGCTAGGGGCATAGCCCCGTATGAATAGTATATCCCTAATGTTAAATAATTCCCAACTAATATCTTTTGATCATTAAACACTTTCAATGATTAAAGTAATATTCTACTAGCTAGTCCTGCCTATTTTTGTAGTATGTGATCATGACTAAAAATAGTTTGAGCAGGAGAATATATTTTTTTAAGAGTATGTTTACCCACAAATATTGTTAATTGTTATTAACCCCAACAGCCGTGTGCAAATATTTTTGGTACCATAATTACGACATGTTTGATCTTGTTCATTATAGTGATCCAACAAAATACTTGCTAGTGATAATTTAGCATGATTCATTAGTCATTACTTGACACGGTACTATTAACATGTAGGAACTTGTATTATTCACTTTAGGGTTTTGGCTGCTAAATAGCTGATTCATTAGTCATTACTTTAGGACACGAATGCAGCTCCGAAATCTCACCTACGCGGGTATCTTTTTGCTGAGAATTATGTGAAGTGATTCTACTGAAGCACATGGGATTCTGCTGAAGCGAATTATGTGATGCACAGATTCTGCTGAAGTAATAAAACCGTGTAGATGGATAATTTCCAGAATATTATGTAATCTATTTTAGGAATAGATTTAGACTTTGTGCTTAAGTCTTAACAGAAATATGCATATCGTGTTTTGGAATAACAGATATGCATATATTTTTATTCCAGGCGTATATTCTGGCTTGGTGACCAAGCTAGGTATTGCCTATAAAATAAAATCTTCTCATTCAGTTTTGATACACAGAAAACGCAACTCCATTACTGTTTCGTTCCAGCAACCTTCGATCAGAAACACGCAGGCTTCGGTGATTTTTCAGGCAAGTAAGTTTAGTCCGGCTGTACAACAGCTACGTACGTTGTTCCCTGGGAAACAGACGGCGAATCTGTTTTAAGGGAATCGTATCCAATACGAGCCTCGTACAAGTCTCTTTATTGCTTTTATTTACTGTTTTACATTCTGTTATTTAATTATTGTAATCTGATTTATTATTTTAATAAAAGTGTACACCGTTTCCCACAGTCTTAAAACAGATTCGGTTTAACCGAATTTATTCACTTTGTTAAGAAATCGGATTAATTAATTAACAGTTTCTTTTAAACTGCTTTCTGTCGAAACCTTGTTGAGTTTCTTTGGAAGTCAGTTTCTTTTAAACAGTTTTTACATACAGATTTGGATTAACAGATCTATAACGTTTTTTGTAAGCAGTTTATTATCAGTTTTAACGAAACCAAGATAGAGTTTCTTAAGCTGATTTATTCGATCCATCAAAACCAAGCTAGAGTTTTGTTGACTCAGATCTGGTACAAGTAGATACCATTTAAAACAGTTTGTTTAATTGTTTGTGTTGAATCTTTTAGGATGACAAACACAACTACCCCTCCTGTGACTACTCTTGTGAACGTACCTGGTGCGCCAGTTACCAACACAGTTGCTAATCATGCTGAGAAACCAGAGAAATTCAATGGGCAGAATTTCAAGAGGTGGCAACAGAAGATGTTTTTCTATCTGACTACTTTGAACCTTGCGCGGTTCTTAAAAGAAAACCCACCTAACGTGGAACCTCCTGCAGAAGGTCAATCCTCTAATCAACAGGCTGTTCAAGCCTTGGAAGCATGGAAACATTCAGACTTTTTGTGTCACAACTATGTTCTGAATGGTTTGGTTGATTCTTTGTACAATGTGTACTGCAAGACCAAGACTGCCAAAGAATTATGGGAGTCATTGGAGCGCAAGTACAAAACTGAAGATGCTGGTACAAAAAAGTTCGTGGTAGCTCGTTTTTTGGATTACAAGATGGTTGATTCAAAGAATGTGATAAGTCAGGTTCAAGATCTGCAGGTTCTGCTACACGACATTCATGCTGAGGGAATGACTTTGAGTGAAACTTTTCAAGTTGCTGCTATTATTGAAAAGTTACCTCCGAGCTGGGTAGAATTCAAGAACTACCTGAAGCATAAGCGAAAGGAGATGAGTGTTGAAGACTTGGTTGTTCGTCTTCGTATTGAAGAGGACAACAAGCTGGCTCAGAAAAACACGTATACGCCTGATTCTGCAAAGGCAAATATGGTTGAGCATGTTTCGTCATCTTCAAAGTCCAATGTCAAAGCTAAAGGCAAAGGAAAAGGAAAGAATGACAAAAAGGGCAAAGGGAAGTCTGAGTACCTTGCTCCTAAAGCTGCAATTGTGAAACAGAAGTTCCAAGGGGTGTGTTTCAACTGTGACCAGCCAGGTCACCGTGCTGCTAATTGTAAGATGCCGAAGCGGGTGACTCCACGCCAGGCTAATATGGTGAATGAAGATGTGGACATGATTGCTATGGTGTCTGATGTCATTGCCATGATCTCTGAAGTTAACCTGGTAGGTTCTAACAACAGGGAATGGTGGGTGGATACTGGGGCTACCCGTCATGTGTGTGCTGATAAGAGTATGTTTCACTCTTTCAGAGCGGTTGATAGTGGAGAGAAGCTGTACATGGGCAACTCTACAACTGCTGAAATCAAGGGTGAAGGAGATGTAATCTTGAAGATGACATCCGAGAAAGAGCTCAAGTTGACTAATGTCTTGTATGTTCCAGAGATTCGCAAGAATCTTGTTTCTGGTTGGCTGTTGAACAAGTTTGGTTTTCGTCTTGTTTTTGAGTCTGATAAGTTTGTTCTTTCTAAGAATCAAGTTTATGTTGGTAGGGGATATGCCCTGAATGGTATGTTTAAACTCAATGTAATGGTTGTTAAGAAAGATATCAATAATATGAATTCTTCTGCTTACTTGATTGAGTCTTCTAGTATGTGGCATGGCCGTCTTGGACATGTAAATTTTAATTCGATGCGTCGTTTGATTAAATTTAATTGCATACCTAATTTCCATATTGACTCAAAATATAAATGTGAAACTTGTGTTGAAGCAAAACTTACAAGAGCATCTTTCAAATCGGTTGAACGGAAAACCGAACCACTTGATATGATACACACTGACATATGTGATCTGAAATCACTACCCACAAAAGGTGGCAATAAGTACTTTATCACGTTTATTGATGATTGTACGAAGTATTGCTATGTTTACTTATTGAAAAGTAAAGATGAAGCTATAGACAAGTTTGTTCTATACAAAAACGAAGTTGAGAATCAACTTAGTAAGAAAATCAAGGTGGTCCGAAGTGATAGAGGAGGTGAATATGTGTCTCCATTCGCGGACATATGTGCGAAACATGGAATTAGACACGAGTTCACTGCTCCCTATTCACCTCAGCAGAACGGTATTGCCGAAAGGAAGAACCGTACCTTGAAAGAAATGGTTAATGCCATGTTGATAAGTTCTGGTCTAAGCCAGAACATGTGGGGGGAAGCCATTTTAACGGCTACTTATCTTTTAAATAAGATACCTCGTAAGGAAAAAGAAGAGACCCCTTATGAATTATGGATGGGAAGAAAGCCATCATATCAGTACTTACGAGTGTGGGGGTGTCTAGCAAAGGTAGCTATACCGACTCCCAAGGCCCAAAAGATTAGACCTAAATCTGTGGATTGTATATTCATTGGATATGCTAAGAATAGCAGTGCTTATCGCTTCATTGTACATGATTCGAAAAATCCGGATATACAAAAGGGTACTTTAATGGAATCAAGGAATGCTTCATTCTTTGAAACTATATTTCCTTGTTTAACTAAGGAAACTGGAAGTTCATCTAGAATAGATGAAGAAGTTGTCCAAGAGAAGAGACAACGAGATGATAATGATCTCCAAGATGAGAGACAAGATCAAACTGAGGAAGAAGAGGTTGAACCTAGAAGAAGCAAAAGGGCAAGAACCGAGAAATCGTTTGGACCTGATTTTGTTTCTTTTATGGTTGAAAACGAACCTACTTCATACCGAGAAGCGGTTACTTCCTCAGAAGGGCCTCAATGGAAAGAAGCCATTAAAAGTGAAATAGATTCTATTTTACAAAACCATACTTGGGAGCTCGTGGATTTACCTCCTGGTTGTAAACCACTAGGCTATAAATGGATCTTCAAGAAGAAGATGAAAGCAGATGGCACCATTGACAAGTATAAAGCAAGATTAGTAATCAAAGGATTTAGACAACGAGAAGGTCTTGATTACTTTGATACTTATTCGCCCGTTACGCGAATAACCTCGATTAGGATAATACTTGCTATTGCCGCTTTAAGAAATTTGGAAGTTCACCAAATGGATGTGAAAACGGCATTTCTAAACGGAGATTTAGAAGAAGAAATCTACATGAACCAACCTGAGGGTTTCATGGCTCCTGGACAAGAGAACAAAGTTTGTAGGCTTGTTAAGTCTTTATATGGCTTAAAGCAAGCTCCCAAACAATGGCATCAAAAATTTGACCACGCCATGCTAGAGAGTGGATTCAAAATTAATGAATGCGACAAATGTGTTTATGTCAAAGACACAAATAGTGGATATGTAATCTTGTGTTTATATGTTGATGATATGCTTATCGTTGGCAGTAATGACAAGATGATCAAATCTACTAAAGACATGTTGAAATCAAAGTTTGACATGAAGGATATGGGTTTGGCTGATGTGATCCTTGGAATAAAGATCATACGAACTCAACATGGACTTGTGTTAAGTCAAGCACATTATGTGGACAAAATTCTTAATACTCATAATGCGGGGGATTCCGGCCTAGCTAGAACTCCAATTGATACCAGTAAGCATCTATCTAAAAATAGAGGCTTAGGTGTTGCCCAATTAGAGTATTCAAGAATTATTGGCATGTTAATGTACTTGATGACAGGTACCCGACCTGACTTAGCATATGCTGTTAGCAGGCTAAGTAGGTATACTAGTAACCCAAGCTATGCACATTGGGCAGCTATGACTAGGGTACTTCACTATTTGAGATACAGTCACGATTATGGACTGCATTATGATCGATATCCAGCTGTTATCGAAGGATACAGTGATGCAAATTGGATATCTGACATAAAGGATTCTAGATCGACTAGTGGATATGTGTTTACACTAGGAGGAGCAGCTATATCTTGGAAGTCTTCCAAGCAAACTGTTATAGCTAAGTCCACAATGGAATCAGAATTTATCGCGTTAGATAAATGCGGACAAGAGGCGGAATGGCTACGTCAATTCGTAGAGGACATACCAAGGTGGCCTAAACCGGTAACGGCCATTAGTATACATTGTGATAGTCAATCGGCAATTGGCAGAGCTCATAGCATAATGTATAATGGAAAGTCCAGACATATCCGTCGTCGACATAATTCGATACGACAACTACTCTCAACAGGAGTTATCTCAATTGACTATGTGAAGTCAAAAGATAACATCGCGGATCCGCTTACGAAAGGCTTAAGCAGAGAGTTAGTAAGTAAGTCGTCTAGAGGAATGGGACTAAAGCCCTTGAAGGAATGAGTTTCTATGAAGGAAAACCTAACCCAGTTGACTGGAGATCCCAAGATCTGGGTTCAATAGGACAACCTAATCATAGAAATGTGGGGGAAGTCACGTCAATGTGGGGGAGTTACTAAATATTGTAACTTTCCTAGTCCATTCCTATAACAAATGTGACTTGTTAAGAGGTTAAACATATGGCTTTAATGATTCAGGATGAAATCATAAAGCATAATGATTCAAGATGAAATCACAACACATATGTTTTTAATGATTCAAGATGAAATCACCTATGTGAGAGAGAAGTGGGGTCGCTTCGAAGGGAAATGTGGGGGCGCAATTCCTAAAAAGCTCTTGCAGAACCAGGCTAGTGTTCATGACCATAACGAACACGACTATGAGGACTTGACATTGTCAGGGAGAGTCTTGTGTGAAGTGTAATGTCGTCTACGTAAATGGATGATGAGTTCAAGGACATCGCGTCTACTCAGATCTAGGAGACTAAGTGCATCTCACAAGGGAAGGTTCAAAGGGTTACACCTACCTATCCTATGCAAGACTTAACCGCAGAAATTTCACCAAAACTTTCGTGTGTTTTCGACCGATTTCCATTCATGTGGGGGATTGTTGGAAAAATGAGTATTGCAAAATGAGTTTTTGCAAATTTTGGACAATATTTAATATATGTATATGTTATATATATTTATATTTCTTGGTAGCTTTGTGTTCTCCTCGATGAGAGCTTCGCAACGAGCTAAAGTATGTCCAAATTGGAGTAGAAATGAATGAGATATCGTGTCTCAAAGTGAGGCACAAAATCTGGAAATACTAAACTATCCCACATCGCCTAGAAGAGGAAGTGGAGACTAGTTTATAAGGAAATCATACTATTGAATATCAAATTCATTTAGTTTGGTTATGCTCCCACTCCTACGTGCGCGCGCGCAGGGGGGGTGCAGAAAATGGGATTTCCGAGCTAAAATGAGTTCGAGGCTTCTGAACTCATGCGAGCCCGCGCGACCTGCGGACACGAATGCAGCTCCGAAATCTCACCTACGCAGGTATCTTTTTGCTGAGAATTATGTGAAGTGATTCTACTGAAGCACATGGGATTCTGCTGAAGCGAATTATGTGATGCACAGATTCTGCTGAAGTAATAAAACCGTGTAGATGGATAATTTCCAGAATATTATGTAATCTATTTTAGGAATAGATTTAGACTTTGTGCTTAAGTCTTAACAGAAATATGCATATCGTGTTTTGGAATAACAGATATGCATATATTTTTATTCCAGGCGTATATTCTGGCTTGGTGACCAAGCTAGGTATTGCCTATAAAATAAAATCTTCTCATTCAGTTTTGATACACAGAAAACGCAACTCCATTACTGTTTCGTTCCAGCAACCTTCGATCAGAAACACGCAGGCTTCGGTGATTTTTCAGGCAAGTAAGTTTAGTCCGGCTGTACAACAGCTACGTACGTTGTTCCCTGGGAAACAGACGGCGAATCTGTTTTAAGGGAATCGTATCCAATACGAGCCTCGTACAAGTCTCTTTATTGCTTTTATTTACTGTTTTACATTCTGTTATTTAATTATTGTAATCTGATTTATTATTTTAATAAAAGTGTACACCGTTTCCCACACTAGATTTAAAGTTTTTCAGAAAGCATTTTTATATATTCTCAGATAGATCGAAGTATAATCGTCTACATGTCATATTCAATTGTAACAGGATTAGCCAATTAGGTATCGTTGTTTTTGTTGTGTAAATCATTTTTGTTTACTTGATCAACTTCCATTATGTCAAATTCAAATAAATTAGATTTAAAGTTTTTCAGAAAGCATTCTTATATATTCTCAAGTCGGAGTATAATCATCCACATGTTATTTTCACATACTCAAGTGTAACAGAATTAGGTGTCGTTGTTTTTGTTGAGTAAATCATATTTGTTTATTTGATCAAATTCCAATATGTCAAAATTCAAATAAATTTTTATCTCTAAAACTACATAAGTGAATAGATAAATAATAAGTTTAGGATAGTCGAATTCCTGCAATGTATCATGCAAATACCATGCAATTGTAATATATGCCCTTGTAATAACTTTTTATTAAAATTTTGATTTACATACTTTTTGTTTTTACATGTAGTGACTAATGAAAATCAAATTGTCACTGTTACTATATGCAACCAAACAATAATGTGATGGCACATTTGGTGCAGCGTTACCCACCAATTTGTCCCTTCTACTTTGGTGTATCATAGCTTTTACAATCTGCTTTTTGTTACCACAGGTGAAAGAGACAAACAGTCATATCATGAAAATATCACTCGTATAACTAAGACTAATACCTAATATTTTTCATGAGCCTTAAGGGGGAGGGAGTGGGTTCGGGTTGAGGAATCGGGTAGGGGTACCCGAGCGGCTACACCGCCCCCTCCACATCGGGTAGCAAGATCGGGTTTGGAAATCGGTTTGTCAAGCCGAGCGAGTATGTGGGGAATGATTTGAATATTTGGACCGTTGGAATGGGAAGACTAGCCTAACGGCTAGTTTATGACTTAAAAAAAAATAAAAAAAAAAAAAAAAAAAAAAAAAAAAATCCCTTTATAGCCAAATAACATACACTCATTTTTTTCAAAAAAAACACACACTAATCTCTCCAAGAACGTCACGTGAAAGTCTTGATTATTTTTGTGAGGCCATCATTGAGTTGTACGGTCGAGAGTACCTACGTAGGCCGACAGCACACGACCTTGCTCGCATTTTCCAAGCCCATGAAGCGAAGCATCACATCCCTGGGATGCTTGGTATCGACTTTACACACGTCAGATGGAAAAATTGTCTTAGACATTTGAGAGGGCAATATACGAGAGGTGACTATGGTGTTCCCACTATTATGCTTGAAGTCACCGCGTCACAAGATATGTGGATTTGGCATGCTTTTTTTGGTCCCCCGGGGTCAAACAACGATATCAACGTATTGAATCAGTCTGACTTGTATCTTACAGATCGAAATGGAACGGCGATGAATAGTTCATTCCACGTGAATGGACGCTTTTACAAACGCGGCTACTATTTGACAGATGTAATCTATCCTAAGTGGTCCACATTTGTTAAAGCATACCCGTATCCAACCGACCCAAAGGAAAAGAGATTTAAGAAGTTACAAGAGGGGGCGAGAAAGGATGTCGAGCGAGCTTTTGGTGCTCTCAAAGGAAAATGGAAAATTCTCGATCGACCTCTCCGAGCTATGACCAAAGCGAAGATTGTCAATCAGGTTTATGCGTGTGTTATTTTGCACAATATGGTTATAAAACGCGAAGGGAGGGCAATCTCACCGGTTCATATAATGGATGAGCCGGTCCAGCCAGTGTTCGACAACAGTGTGGTAGCGGAGTTACTAAACGAAGTTCTCCATGACCGTCTTCGATATGATCTCACGGAGCACGTAGCACGTCAATACTTGCCGCATCTCGATGATTAGTGGGTTTTTTATTTTAATCTAGTTTTTTTTAAGTATTATGTTATGTTTCTTTTTTTTAAGTATTATGTAATGTGTATTTTTTTTTAAGTATTATGTAATGTTTTTATTTTTAATGAAATGGTATGTTTTTAATATAAAAAATAAATAAATAAATAAAAAATCGGGTACTAGGGTACCACTCCCTCCAAATCGGGTAATGTTAGGGTAAAATTGGGTAGTTTTGAGTTGGATGGTTTTTATTGGATAGAGGTGATGTGGCACCTAGGGTATTATGGTACCACTCCCTCCTCCCTTAGAGATATAAACCTAATTAAATGTACCTAAAAGATGATCTACTGCATAAATGATTTGGTTATGAGCTTTGATATATCATGAGCTCATTTTGAGTTCTTTGGAAAGTTCTCGTGCTACGTTTTTTTGGGAGGTCCTCATGAAGCTAGAAAACTAGCTTGGATCAAATGGAATAATGTTCTTTCTTCTTTTGACAAAGGTGGTTTAAATATTGGAAGACTCAAGGCTTTTAACCTTGCCCTTCTTCAAAAGTGGCGTTAGAGGATGATGTCACACCAGAACGCATTGTGGGTCAAAGTTATCAAAGCGTTACACGACTAAGAGGGTTGTTTCGATAATAATAGTTGCATCTTTAACGGTACGTGGGCTAAAATTGTTGGCTCTTCTAATTTATTACACTCGAAAGGCATGATTCCTTTTAATTCTTTCGTTTCTAAGCGGGTTGTGGCACTCGTATTCATTTTTGGAAGGACAATTGGGTAGGCGATTTTACTCTTTATATCCGGTATAATAGGCTATATCGTTTGGAGCAAGTGAAATATTGTTTCATTATCGACCTTATTGATAATGGCCAATGGCGTTGGAATTGGTCAAGGCCCAATTTTGGAGTTTGTAATTCAGCTTATTTGCGTTATATGCTTGAGAGATTAGTTTTGCTGATATTAATGATGCCGCAGACACTTATGTATGGCTGATGGGAATCGATAGAGTCTTTTCTATGGGGGAATCTCGTTGCATTATCGATTCGAATCTTCTCCTCTCATTGGCTTCTTCGACATTATGGGATAATTCTATTCTTCGAAAGGTTAATATCTTTATATGGAGAATGATTTTGGATCACCTGCCTAATAAGTTGAATCTATCTTCTCGTGGTATTGACATTCCGGCGATCTCATTCCTTTTTGTTAATGGTAATCTGGAATCATCCAATAACATTTTATTTGAGTGTGATATTGCCAAGGATATTTGGAGGCTTGTTCGTAATTGGTATGATATCCCTTTTCCTCCTTTTACATCGTATGAGCATTGGAAGGTTTGGTTCAGCTTGTGGCATGCGGCCAAAGAGAAGTCTAGTCGTTTAGGTGTTATATTTGCGTCTTCTCTCTGGTGGATTTGTAGGTATTGTAACAGTATCACTTTTTGTTCGTATCCAATGAGGAAAAGGTGATATTTTCGACAACATTCGGCTATCTTCTTTTTCCTGGCTGCATCATAAGGGGTCACATTATCTGCAATAGGATAGACTCACTTAAATTTCCTATGCTTCTCACAAGTAATTGTTTGGTCTGATGTTTTTGACTTTTCGATGTTGGGAGTTTCAAATTCTTTTGATGTGTGGTTGCATTGTGTTTTTATTTGTTTTCTTGTTGTATTTATTCCCGGGGGCTTGCTTGGGGTTGCATAAAAAACACTCTGGAGTGAAAACCGGTGGCACAGCCTTCATGAGTGGGGATTTTTCTCTTGTCTTGGTTCCTCGTAATTGGCGAGAGTTTTTTCATCCTTTTTATAGCTCTCGCAGTTAAAGTCTCGGGAAGATATATATATATATATATATATATATATATATATATATATATATATATATATATATATATACATTTTAATTTCTAGATATGTAATTGTTCTCTTTAGCTTCTATCGCCTTGCTAATAGCCTTTTATTTAATAATATTTCGTCGTAAAAAAAAAGAAAAAGAAAACCTAGTTAAGGATTTCCAAAATTCTTGGATTATAAATTTTGATTAATTTAAATACTAAATTTTGTTATTGCGTGAAATCACTAATATATTGAGACAACACATTTGTTTAAAATTTTAGAGTGAAAACTATGAAATTACTATTCTACTCATACTTTTTATTTATTTCAATATTATATTTTACATCCATATACTTTCCTTTCTATTACTACCTATAAGTTGAAATTTTGACCCAGTAAATATATTCACTCATTTCACGGAACAGTTAACCAGGATTTCACAAATATAATTATTTGTCGCTTTAAAAATCACTATGCACAGATACTCGACACGTAAAATAAAAAAAGACAATCAACTTATTTGTACACTGTACACATATATACGGATACATATTTATGTCATACGGAGTAATTCTTTTAGAAATAACATTTTTACCTTTATATTCTCTTATAGAGGTGTGACTACTTCTAACTTTTAATTTTATTACTAAAATTGCATTCTTGATTGGAATGAGTGATGTTATTGTAAAATCAACTCATCACCTTTCATGTTTTGACTTAACTACAACAATGGGCTATTTACTAATGATTGGGAGGCCTAAAATATGTGACTAATTGTGTGCCTAATAGATGTGTCAATAAATTATTGGTTTGTGAAGAAGCGGGTCCCCTGCTGTCCCCAATAGGATGCTGACACATATGTTTAGGCATATTATTAGGCATACGAGTTAGGCATCCCAATCAATGCTCTTACTAACGTTATATGAATGGGTTTTTGACCTTTATATAAGAGTTTTCTTATAAGCTCTAAAATTACAGTGTTTTTAAATAGAATGCGGCTTTTAACATGTTTTCCTATAAAGTAAATGTTCTTTTTTTTAATCACTTATCAACCTAAACTAAAACAAGCACTTGAGTTTATAAGCTTATGATCTATATGTTAATTTAACACAAAATATAAGTTTATGAGCATATGATATATAAGTTATAAAGTGCTTATAGCATATTTATGGTTTAGGTTCCTCTAAAATTGTTATAATATGATAAGTCGTGTTAGCCAATCATACAAATATTAAATTGCTAAATCTTTTTTGTTTAATCAAATTAAAAGATTGCTTATTTTTCTACTACTCACACTACAAATAACATGACTTATCATGTTGAAAACCAGCTTCAAGTTTTTTTTTTTTTTTTTTTAAGCTCACCTAAACACCCTTAAGTAATTGGACAAATGAGAAGGGTATTTTTGTAATATACCACTACTAAGTGATGTAAGCGTAAGTATTTAAGAAAGAGAAAATTACCAAAAGGGGACTTTTTTTGAAGCATGGTCCGTTTTTAAGACTTTTTTCACCCCTCTTTCCCAAAAGAGCCACGCTCAACTGCTCAACTGCTCGACCCCATACATATTACGACACGTGGCATGTGGTAGGTAAGATATTTTTATTCCTTTTAACTCAAATTACCAATTTACCCTCAACCACATATATAAATACCACCACATATTTCATTTTTTCTAATTTTTCTCTCTCTTCAACCTCAATCCAAGATCCGGCCATATCTCCGGCCATGGGAAAAGATCCGGCCATATCTCCACCACCACCGCTGCTCAACTGCTCGACTACCACTGCTCAACTGCTCGACCACCACTGCTCACCACCTTAGCAGTCCATAACCACCACCACCGCTGCTCAACTGCTCGACCACCACTGCTCACCACCTTAGCAGTCCATAACAACCACCACTACCACTGCTCAACCACAAAAATTATCTATACTTACAAAATTACTTATTTCATTCCACCCATTCAATAAATTCATTTCCATCATAACTTTACTTAATTAACCAAATTTTATTAAAAAAAAAGCCTCACAGATCTGAAATATTGACCAAAAAAATCTATGAATATAAAACAAGACCAGTGAATTGGACCACACATAAATTAGCCAACACAAGACCAGTGAATTGGACCACACATAAATTAGCCAACACAATCTATGAATATAAAACAATAAAAGAAAAAAATTTATTGATACAAATTTTACAATACATCAACAAATACAAGATCCGGCCAAATCATCACAAGAGATAAACAAAAAAATTTAACAATTTCAAGATCTGCAAACCTCGAGCCTTGAAATCATTTCAAGATCTGCAAACCTCGGATCTGTGATTGGTTTTAAGAAGTATAGATCATCTTCATCTTTTTGTACGAGTCTTGTATGAGAAAAGGGTATAGATCATCATCATCTTCATCTTTTTGTACCACGCATCACAGATCTGGAAAAAAAATTGACCAACAAAAATATCACGCATCAAAATTTGTTTCTGAAAAATGGATCTGAAAATAGATGTTATTTTGATGCGTGATATTTTTGTTGGTTCCATGTGGAAATGTCACTCGTGGGTTATTTTGAAGAAAGATGGAGATGGTGACACGATGGAGGCCATGGTGATGGTGGTGGCGTTACACGAACAAAACCAATCCAACCTTAAATAACCCTTGATTGTCACTCGTGGGTTAATTGAAGCTTGATTGTCCAGAATGCGATTACAGATCTGAAGGAACGTAAAGGAGAAATATATTACTATGTGAAGATGGTGAAGACGTTATTCCAAGAGATGAATCCCAAGTATCAAGACTTGCTTCGTGACACTTGCTACAGCCATCGCTTTTATAACAAACAGCATAACAAGAAAAAAAATGTATTTATATATGAGGGTAAATTGGTAATTTGAGTTAAAAGGAATAAAAATATCTTACCTACCACATGCCACATGTCGAAATATGTATGGGGTTGAGCAGTTGAGCAGTTGAGCGTGGCTCTTTTGGGAAAAAGGGGTGAAAAAAGTCTTAAAAACGGACCATGCTTCAAAAAAAGTCCCCTTTTGGTAATTTTCTCTTTAAGAAAACAGAAAATAAATTAAACAAACACAGATTAGGATGGAACATGCTTTTAAGACATCGTTAGTGTCGGTGCCTGAGTAGGAATCCTATAATTTGTGACAATCACATGTCTTAAATATTAAAAGCCAATTATTTTTAAAATCATGAGTCATAAAGAAAAGAAAATTGTCTTTGTCTATGAACTTGTAATGCTTTAAACAATTAGAAAAGAAAAAGTATATATATATACTAGTTTTTAATTATTGTTGATTTTTTATTCAAAACACAATTGCACTTGTTTGGAGCTAAATCTCGAAGTCAAAGCTTTTATAGATTGTTTCATAAAATGGCAATCATGTATAGATATTTTCTTAAATATTACTGATATTGTAGGCAAACGTAAACTTATATACATGTAGGCACATATCTTGCACAAATACACACAACATGCATGAAGAAACATATATATATGGTGAAAACATGAATAACAAGGTCTGAAGGATTTTATAAGTAATGTAGCCATGTAGGGCTCGCTCGTTCAGGCATACTTCAACGTCAACTGAAAATACTCTATCAAAATTTTCAAGTGACGGGTAGGGTTACATCTTGTTAGGAGACGTAAGGTTACATCTCTTTCGACATATCCATTAATTTGGCAGCTAGCTTATTTACTACAGTAACTCTAAATTCTATGTGTGCTATTGTGTTTTTACAATGTATTTAAGCATTTTCATAAGTGAACGTGCAAACATGCACAAAAAGTTAGAAAGCAATAGTTTGAATTTTCATTTAAGACACGTTATTAGATTTCTTTAGTCTTAATTAGTAACTATGTATTGTATAGAAAAAAATTAGAATACCAATGTGGATTCTCATTCTATTTTTTTAGTGAATGCATAATGGTAAAAAATGAGATTTTATATACAAAGTATAAACTCATATAGCCAAAGCTTTTCATAAAACAAGTAGTTATAATTTTAAAGGAATTTGCATTTTTAAGTAGTAACTTTTTAACTTAATTTTAGTGCTCGAAAATATTTGCCTTGTGTTTGTGATTTTCATCGCAAAGGATTCTTTTTTATTGTGAACGGCAAGGATATATTAAAACTAACAAGATGCTAGAAGATGGATTCAGATTTTTAAGTTTGCGTTGTTCAGAGGTTTTTGGCAATGTCTTTTTTCCTAGTATAGACACTATATTTTGGTTCGCTTCTATCTTTAGTCTTTTGTCGCTTACGTTGTTAGTGTAGTGTTCTTTTTTGTCTATTTTAATGTACGTGTTTGGCTCAGTCTATCTTAAGATCTAAACTTTATTTTAGTTATTATTAGCGCATATGAAGGACTACTTATATGTGTATTCTTTTCAATTGAATGAATATCTCAAGCATTTAAAGAAAGAAGAAAGAATTAGTTCCATTCTCTTGAAACATAGACAGCTGAATTTATTATGGCTTAGAAGTTTGTCAATGACTCAAAAAACTTAAATTCAATATTTAAAAGAAAGCATAAATAATTGATAACTCATAATTGACACTTGGATTGTATGTTTTAACTAACGCTTGATTTTATGTTCTACCAAATGGTTTGAATAATTACATGCGTATTAGACTCACTAATTAATAATTAGAAAAAAATTAGTCTAGAAGAACTACTACTTAAGCGTGTCCGACTGACTAATTAACTATATTAAGAAGATCGATTTTTAGTTATTAGTTTATCATTTTAAAACACTTTATCTACACGCACTATGTTAGCAATAATGAATCTCGAATCATATCATTGTAGTGTAGGTAACTTGATAAATTAAGTTGAAAGTGAATTTGAAAGGATCTTAATCCGTAGTGTAGAAGGTGGACAAAATATTTGTCATTGTTCGTTTATATTGTAGTAGAGGTCACAATCGAGTTGTGTTCGGGTTGATCTAATCGGGTTTATGGGTTGGCACTTGGCATGTTGTTATAACCTTTACTCAAACACGACCTATTTATTAATCGTATCAAGAAACTCAACTCTAACTCAGATCTGCATAACGCGTGAAACTTGTTTGTGACTCGTTTAACATTTTTAATTATATAGGTCAAGCGGCGAAAAAAGTTTACGATTTATCGATTCAACTAATTGTAATCCAAAAATGACAAAACGATTTAAAAAAAGAAGATAAGATAACATATGGATAACTAAACAACAATTTCAATAATAGCCAATTTAGGGAAATGATTGGCGCATTCTCAAAATTTATTGGCACACTCTACTCAATGCATTAGACAGTTTTAATTTACATATATATTCTTCTTTAACTGATTGTACACTTGAGTATGCCAATAAATTTTGAGAGTGTCTCAATCACTTTCCAATTTATAATCGTAATTTATTGATATTAAGTACATAAAAAAATACATTTAAATACAAATCTCAAATAAAAACCAAGTTATATACTCGTATATTATTTTTTAAATGCTTACATTGTTAAACTGGTTCATGGGTTGACATATTTAATGCATGTTCAACCAAAACACGACCCGTTTTTAAACAAGTTAGACGGATTGACCTATTTTTGACCCAAACATGTTTATACTCAACTCAATCCTGTAAATTCGTATCGATTATTATGTCGTGTCAAAAATTAACGAATAATTAGTACTATTTAAGTCCAAGTTACACTATTTTACCTACAGTTCAATTGCATCATTATAATGGCAAAATTATAGTAACAACTTTATATTACGCATGAATGCATGATAATTGTTTTCTGGTGATGATATGACAACGATTATAATTGTCCTTATGAAAGCAATAGACTATTCAATATCACTTTACAATTACAAAATTAAAACCTCAAAACATATACTCCATGTATCGTAACTCATAAGCGATAGTTATTACATAAGGCTTTAACACCACGTAGATATTACGACTTGCACTTCTTGGCCTAGCAACATGCAAGTGTTCACTGACCAAGACACTATGAGTTCAAGTTTCAATTAACACATTTTTCATATATTATCAAATTTGTTCGTACCATCCTGGTTTTTCCGAAGATAAAAGGGTGTCTAAAATTTTCCATGCGGTTTGTAACTGTCATTTGACACGTTTGGGCATGGATAAATAAAATCATTCACGAGACATCTATTGAAGAGGCGAATTCAGCTCGTCATGAAGACATTTTTCCTGTTGTTCAAAGTATCCCTCTTATGGATCTTTAATCGTGCTCCCTTTAGTTCTCAATCGTGAGATTTGCGGGTTCGTTAGCCGAATGTTTTTCTTTTCTTTTTTTTAATTCTTGGGCTCGTCCTATGTGCTTTTTGGTTCTCGTTAGTTTTTTGCCTGTTGGTTGATAATATCTTTGCTCTTTAAAAGATAACAGAAATAGATCGGTTGTATCTAAAGTCTTTTTTAAATTTATTTATTGAGTAATCCTGGAATATTAATGGAACATAAATACAAGAAACAAACAACAAGAAAATTTACTGTTTTGAACATGATTTTACAGATAAATAAATGTAGAGAAGAATTAAATGGAAAGATAACAAAAGTAATTCAAGAGGAAGCATGTGAAGTGATGGAGAAGAAAGTAAAACCACATGGTTTGCAATGGGCCATGGAGTGTTTAAGATGTTTTTTTCTTTTTTTTTTTTTTTTGTTAAAAAATTTATTTTTATTTTTAAAGAAAAGATGTTGACCAAACAAAATGCAATAATTATTTATAAAAATAGAAATAAAAATACATGTGGGGAAGGATTCTTGTCAATAGTCTGGCTGGCATCATATATACCATTAATTTCTGTATCCACCCAACATATTAAATCATACCATTATTAATTTCCAATACAGTAAAACCTCTATAAATTAATACTCGATAAATTAATAACCTCGATAAAATTAATAATTTGTCCGGTCCCAACTTGGGACCAGTACAAATTTAGACCACAATCGATAAAATAATAAGATAATAATTTTTTTGAAACACCAATGTATATATATTAGTCCCAACGAAACTATAAATTAATAATTACTAAAAATTTCATATATATGTATATATGTGTGTGTGTGTGTGTTTCAGAGAGAGATACACTCAGAATCTTAAGATTAGTAAAAAATGAATCCATAGTCACTTGTTTTTTGTTGAACTTCAAATCTATATTGAGTTTACCTTACAATCTCCTTATTGCACTAAAGAGTTGGTACGTTATCTTCTCGTATTGCAATAAAAAGTGTTAATTTTATTTTCATAAACTGTGAATGTTAATTCATAAAATGTTAATTGAAACTTGTTTTTCAAATTTATTTCGTCTCTAATGAGTATACGTTGTAACTAGCTAGTATATTAGACTTGAAAATTTAATGGTCATACGTAAAACCTCTTTAAATTAATAAATTATTAATTTATCGATATAATAATATCTCGTTAAATTAATAAAATATCCCGGTCCCAACACTATTAATTTATAGAGGTTTTACTGTAGTACCCTTTTACATGTCATAAATGATATCAAAATTTGTTTTCCAACCATATGTCCATATCATATATGTTATAGACTGAAGTACTGTAGTATTATTGATGGCTTTAAATTGAGAAATGCTAAACATTTTTACAAGTATTATTGATGGCTTTAAATTGAGAAATGCTAAACATTTTTACAAGTACTAGAAGGGTACCCGCGCAATGCGGCGGCGGGTACCCGATGACTATTTTGTAGCGAACAAATGTTTTGAGGTGGTGATGTGATGAGATGGTGGTGACAGCGGCGGCGATAAGGATAGTTATATGTGTTTGCTTACCCGTTTAGTGAATTCGTTTCACAACACTTCGAATGTATATGTGTTAGTTGTAAGTGTTTGTTTGGGTTACCCGTAACTTTCACGCGACATCATTATTCCCGCATATAAAAATACCCTCGCAATCTCTTACGCGTCAAACACTCCCCCAAAAGTATATGATTTTGACGAATCAAAATTATATTGATTGGAATAAATGAAATAAATGTTAAAGTTGTAAAAATTTGAATTAAAATAAAATAAACCCACTAAAAATATAAAAACTAAAAACTCATAAAAATATATTAAAATGGATGTTGAATTAAAGAGAATAAAATTTTAGAAAATATGGTGAAATTATATTATAATATAAATAAGTAGATAAAAAGATATTTTAATTTGAAAATAAAGATGAATTTTTAGTTGAAAAGTGGCACATGTCATTTTATAATTGGAGCTCCTTATCTTAATTTTTGGTGGTTAGGAGTTAGGCTTGGAGTTTGTTAGAAGTTAGGCTTGGAGTTTGTTAAGAAGTGACACATGTCATCTCATGATTGGAGCTCCTTATCTTAATTTTACATGCATTATAATATATCTTTCCATAATAAGCAAGTAAAAAATCTGAATTTTTAAGCCTTCTAATTTTAGAAGGCCTAAATGCATTATAAAGTAGTATAGATTATTGATGACTTTAAATTGAGAAATGCTAAACATTTTTACAAAAGCCTCTTATAAATGTGCCTACTTATAGGATGCTGACATTTGTTAGAATTGACGGTTTGGATGCAAAGACAGAATGAGTGAAAAAAAAAACTATATAATAATATTGTATGTGTATGAGAATTTGTGAAAAGAAATAATAGGAAGGTGTAGCAAAGCTCCTTTAAATTTTAACTAGAAAGTCAAATCAACAAATTTACTCATCTTTAGTACCATAGAAATTCTCATAAGTTTTCTCATTGTAAGTCATGTTCTTGTTTTTCTAATCACAAGATAGTTAAAAAAAAAAAAAAAAAAAAAAAAAGGTCCTACTACGCATGCACCCTCTACAAAAATATTAGGGGGTGTTTGCGTTTTCTCTCTCCTGTCAATCATTGGTACATTGGTTTCTGTGCCGAAAATATTTTTTTGTCACTTTCACCCTTTGTTTTTTTACAAGTTTTTTTTTTTGTTTACAAGTTTCAGTATTTTTTTTTTTTTTACTTTTACACTTTTTTTTTTCTTTTTTACAAGTAAAGACTATATCTGAATCAGTTATAACTTTTTTACAAGTTTTTTTTTTTTTTTTTTTTTTTTTTTTTTTTTTAATCAGTTTTAAAACTTAAAAAAAAACGTAGTCGGAAATTTTTTGAGGCTCATTTCGAAGGTTGCAAAAGTGAGATTTTATCTCACTTTGCCGTCCATTCGGTTTTCATCATCGCCTCCGAAAATTTTTAGGCTCAAACCCGAAGGTTTTTATCATCATCGCCTCGGAAAATTTTAAGGAACAACTGCACATAGTCACAATTTCACAGGAACCGCAACTGGACAATCTAATCTTGCACCCCAATATTTCCTTCCCATGCACAATGTCACTAGTTCACAGGAATTGCAAAAGGCTCTCAAAGTCCAAAACTGCACAAGTCTCACAACTGCACAAAGTCTCACTAGTCTCAAACTGCACAATGACAGAAGCCTCACAAGTTACACGTTTTCAACATGAAAGTAACAAAGATTCTCAAACTGCAAACAGTATAGCCGGCATTCACAAGAAAGTAACAAAGATTCTCAAAGGGGTACCAGCATAGCAGGCATTCACAAGCTTATAATACCACATGAAAGCAACATCACCACAACACCAACAAAGAAAGCTACAACACAAACTACACCATCAGCACCATCAGCACCAACACCACAACACCACATAAAGCAACAACACCACAACACCATCAACACCAACAGAAGGCTACAACACAACAACACCAATAGCAAAGCAACAACAAAATGCAACAACAGCACCAACAAACAACCATGTCTGGGTCACCATTTGTAACACAAGAGGTAAACTTTTCGAATAGGCTCAGATTAATAGCTTTTTAGCTCATGTTGGCTGCAAATTCAGTATTGCCATGCCAAAACTCTTAAGTTTTTTTTTAAAAAATCACCATTGCCTTTTTTTAGCTCAAGTTATTTTCATTAAAGTTGCAAAGTGAGCCAAAATGATCACTTTACCATCCAGTAATGAAAGCTTTTTTCATTAAAGTTGCAAAGTGAGCTAAAATGCCAAAACAATCAAGTTTTTTTCATTAAAGTTACAAAGTCAGCTAAAAATGATCACTTTACCATCCAGTAATGGTAATGAAAGTTGCAAGGGTCATGTTATTCAGGCACCCCAAACCTGCAAAACATAACCAAACAGATAACAATGAATAAAAGTTTTATACCACAAAAACTTGAACGAAACAGATACCATCACAACAGATACCACCAAACAGATACCACCAAATATTATTAACTTTATTTATAATACTCTTTTATAAATAAAAGAGTTACCTTTTATTTATAAAAGAGTAGTATACGTGTTCCATTGTTGTGGTTTGTACGCGTTCCATTCTTGTGGTTTGTACGCGTTTTAGATCTAAAAAAATTTTAGATCTAAAAGAACTTTTAGATCTAAAAACTTGAACGAAACAGTTACCACCACAACCGGATACCACCAAAACATATACCACCACAAACAGATACCACCACAAATTTTTAGATCTAAAATGTTTTTAGATAATCAAACTAAACCAACCTCAAAATTTTTTAAACCAACCTCTAATTTTTTTCAAGATATTAAAAAGATTCAAGATCTAAAAAAATTTTAGATCTAAAAAGTTGAACGAAACAGATACCATCACAACCGGATACCACCACAACAGATACCACCACAACCACATATTTTTTTCAACATCAAGTTTTTAGATCTAAAATATGTTTTTAGATAATCAAAGAAAACCAACCTCAGATTCTTTTAAACAAACATCTAATTTTTTTCAAGATCTTAAAAAGATTCAAGATCTAAAAAAAATTTAGATCTAAAAAGTTGAACGAAACAGATACCACCACAACCGGATACCACCACAACATATACTACCACAAATTTGTTTCAACATCAAGTTTTTAGATCTAAAATATGTTTTTAGATAATCAAAGAAAACCAACCTCAGATTCTTTTAAACAAACCTCTAATTTTTTTCAAGATCTTAAAAAGATTCAAGATCTAAAAAAATTTTAGATCTAAAAACTTGAACGAAACAGATACCATCACAAACAGATACCACAAAACAGATACCACCACAATTGCAACATGAAAACCATAGTAACATCACGATCTAAAAAGTTTTTAGATCTAGATCTACAAACTTTTGATACGGAGTATTAGAGAGAGAGAGAGAGATATATCACAGAGAGAGAAAACGAACGGTGTGAGAATAGTGAGAGAGAGAGAGAGAAAACGGACAGGATATCATATCAAAGGCAGAAAACGCGTACACACCACAACAATGGAACGTGTACACACCACAACAATGGAGCACGTATCCACTCACACACACACATCTTTTATACTACATTTTATAAAGTTTTTAAAAAATAAATAAGTTTTAAAAGTTTTATATAAATTAAAGTTTTATATAAATAAGTTTTAAAAGTTATAAAAGTAGTATATTAAAAGTTTTATATAAAATGTATTATAAATAAAAGTTTTATATAAAATGTATTATAAAATATTAAAAGTTATATTATAAAAGTTTTATAATGAAAGTTGTATTATAAAGTCGTATTTTTTAATTTTTATAAAAGTTTTACAAAAGTTTTATTAAAAGTTTTATTTTTTAATTTTTATACAAGTTTTACAAAAGTTGTATTAAAAGTTGTATTTAAAAAAAAAATACAGAAGTTGTTAAAAAAATTACAAAAATTGTTAAAAAAAAAATACAAAAGTTGTCATAGATATTGAAATCATGACAACCTGTGGCGGTGGTGGTGTTCCGTGATGAAGTTTTAAAAGTTGTTGTGTTTTTTATTTTTTAGATGTTCGATAATGAAGTTGCTTTAACTGATTGGGTGCAATCTACTGCTGAATCGATTGGTTTTCTTATTGTTAAAGGAAGAACTAAAACAGATAGGAGCTATAAGTACTCTATCGAATTGTTGTGTTCTAGAAAGGGGATTTCTGCACGTGAAGGTTTAGAAGATGAACTTGAACGGCAGACTAGTACCGCTAAAATTAATTGCCCATTCAGATTACTAGCGAAATTTATAAAACGTCGAAATGGTTGGATATTGAGGGTCAAGTGTCCGAGGCATAATCATAAATTCGTAGACTCGTTCCATGGTTTTTCACAAGCCATGCGATTAAAAGAAAGTGAGTTCGTTTTGGTGAAGCAATTGACAGAACAGCATGTAGCACCACGAATTATACTTTCTACGATAAAAGAGAGCGATCCGAATAACGTGTCTGGCATTAAAACGATATACAATGCACAAGACAAGATACGTCGCGCCAATCGTGGTGATTTGACTTCGATACAACTCCTCTTAGTACATTTGCAGCGTCAAGGTTATACATATTACCCCAGGGTAAATGACCACACCAATGAGCTGGATGAAATATTTTTTGTTCACCCGACGTCATATGCCCTGTGGACAACATATCCGGAAATCATGCTGATGGACTCCACATACAACACCACGATGTTTAAACTGCCATTCTTTACAGTTGTTGGGGTTACTCCAACAAACACAACATTCTCAATGGCGTTTAGCTTTTTGGACAAGGAAAAAAAGCCAAATTTCAAATGGGTGTTGGAATGTGTTAAGTTAGTGATACAAGAACAATATTACCCGCGGGTTATCGTCACCGACAGAGATTTAGCGTTGCTTGGGGCATGCAGAGAAGAATTCCCAAACGCTAACAGATTACTCTGCCGATGGCATATCAATCAAAATGTGCTCAAGCATTGCAGACACAGATTCGATTCGGTAAAGGAGTATGAGTCCGTTAGATGGACATGGGATTTGATGGTTACAGCTCCGAACGAAGATGTGTTCACGCATTATTATCATCACCTACAGGATTTATTGGTAAAAAAAAAGGGTACTTAACCATTAATACATTTTTTTATTATTATTTAATAAATAACTACTCGAATTGTTTTCTCACTTTATTAATTCTTTGTTTTATCAGATGTTTTTCGGTATTTCCATAACTGGCTGCGAGATTACGGCAACATGTTTGTGTCATACATTACCGATCAATATCGCAGCTTCGGCCAGATAACAACATGTAGAATTGAGAGTCAACACGCACTGTTGAAGTTATACTTGGGCTCCACACAGTCTAGCTTAGACACGTTGTTGTGTTCGGTCGACAAGATTATAGCTGCGCAATAAACTGCGATACGAGCCAATTTAAATACAAGCAAAATCAAGAAACTGCATGCGTGTAAGGATAAGCTATTTAGTGAATTGCGCTATAATGTTTCAAGAGATGCTTTACTACTGTTACTCGCATAAAGTAAACGGGATTTCAACCCACATCAATGTGATCATCAGTTGCGGTTAGTTTATGGTTTACCATGCTATCACGAACTGTATTACCTTAAAGCAAACGGTATGTATTTTAAATTTATGCCTATCAAGTTATTCTCCCCGTCAATACCGATAATTTTAACTAGTTCCTTTTTTCAAATACAGGATTGCCTATTCCGCTTGGTTTTGTTGATAATTTTTGGACAATCTTAAGCGTTCCCTGGCCAGTTGTCCGAAATACTCAAGAGCCTCAATATCCTGAAGAGCCTCAAGGGCCTGAAGAGCCTGGATATTTTTCTTGTCAAGATGACGTACAAAAATTCCAAAGTGTTTTTACCAAAGCATCGTCGTTTGTCAAAAAAAATATGTTAAACAGGCTCAGAGGTATATACGCTCCTGAATCAGTGTCAACCCAACAACCTGCTGTTAAAGACGATAATCGTGGACGTCCGAACGCAAAGGACAAAAAATCCAAGTCTAAACAAAAGATCCTAGATTTGAACGAAGAACCCCCCACAAGGCACCGCAGAAGCTACACAAAACCTAAAAAAGTCCCAGACTTAAATGAAGAAGCTGCGAGACACAGTTTTTATGTAGGAGGGCCTTCTAACGTCCCAGACTTAAATGAAGAAGCTAGCGATGACATTAGCGAGGGCGACTTAAGACACCACTTGTACGTTCCAGATGACATTAGCGAATATTGTATGGCTGAAATTCCACCTCTTTTCCGACGCTGGATCCTAGGGATCTTTAACGTGGCAGGTGATGGAAATTGTGGTTATCGAGCTCTTGCCGTAGGTCTTGGTCATCAGGAACAAATGTGGCCCAGAATTCGAGCTATTGCCAGGGAAGAGGTAGACAATAACGAGGAAGTTTACAGGCAAATGTGGGGTGATTATTTTACAGCTACACGTAACTCGATGAATTGGTTTGAAGGTCCAGCACCCCGGCGTTACTGGATGACTATGCCAGAAACGGGCGTGCCTATTGCTACAGCTCTTAACCATCCTATTGTATGTATATCCAATTCACAATCTGTTATGTGTCTTCCGCTGAGAGGTTGTCCCAATTCAGCACAAATATTGTCCCCCGTTGTGATTCTTCGTGTGGGGGACGACCAGGCTGCTCACTTCGTTCTTGCGCTTCTTGATGAAAACTCACCACTCCCGTATAATCACCCACAATGGAGATTTTTTAGAAATGTCGTGGCCGCGACATGGGAACATATGTTTACTCAACGACAGAGGATGTTTAGACAGACGTAGAAAACGATTATTGATTTATATTGTAAATGACAAAACATGTATAGACGATTACTGATTTATATTGTAAATGACAAAACATGTATAGACGATTACTGATTTATAGTAAACGACTCGTCATCTTTTGTTACAGATTTCTGCTCCTGCTCCGGTTCTTCCTCATCTTTTGTTACAGGAATCAGATGACATTCAGTGGAGGGACATTCATTGTGTCAACAACACACCTGCTCGTGTTGAGAGTCCAGATTATGTGCCTTATTCACAATCTTATGTGCCTCCCTCTCCAGCTATATCTCCAGCTGCAGATGAGGACAATTTTATACACCGTCCTCCGGTTCTTCCTCATCTTTTGTTACAGCCGTCTCGCGTTGACGAGTACGAGCGAGAGATTGACGGATTGAGGAGACGCATTTCAGAGTTAGAGTCTCGTGTGGGACAGATGACAACATCATTGGAGCGACTCGGGCGTGATTGAACTTAGTTTCTAGTTATATTGTAATTTTGTGAACCATGTATCAACTATTAATCTATAACAAGATTGGTTATTTATGTATTCGAAGCTTCTAATTTTGTGAACCATGATATTACTGATTTATGTTGTGAATAATTATACAAATTCTTTTGGCCAGATGCAACAAGAAAATAATTTCTTGTGTCGTTGTCGACGTGGATTTATAATTGAAAGAACATCCCAACAGCCCAAAACTTGTGGTCTGAAGTATTATGCATGTCCTTTGTCAAAGGTAAATAATTAAACGTTTGCTTATTTGCGTAAATATACCAATAACTTGTTTGTTTATAATACATTTCTTATAATTGTTTCATCATGTAACGGCCAGGGACTAAAGACTATGGGTGTCGATACTTCATGTGGAAGGAAATATTTCAACAAAAGTACTTTGGTGAAGCTTCTTCTTCAACGCAGTGCTCAAACTGCGAAACTAAAGATAAAACGATCAACATGCTATTGGCTCAAAACAATTTGTTGACGGCAAGAATAAAGACGTTGGAGGCATCACTGGAATTGGCAAGAAATCCAGTTGATCACGCATGTCAGTCGAGTGGAATACTCTATGAGCTTATAGATGACATTAATAATCTTAATGTGGAGTAGATTTCGTTGTAATATTGAATACATTTGTTGTTGTACTTGTTTAATGTTTTAATGTCTAATGTTTTAACGTAAAAACACTACACAAATAAATATACTCTACATATAAAAACACTACACAAATAAATACACACTATATATACTCTACAAATAAAAACACTATATATATACATTACACAAATAAAACTATACACAAACACAAAACAAAACAAAAAAACTTAAAACTACACAAAAAAAAAAAAAAAAAAAAAAAAATAGGAAACCAATGATTGGCCTAATGATTGGTCTAATGAGGTGCATGGGAAGAAAAATATAGGGTGCAAGATTAGATTGTCCCAAAAAAAAGTACCCGCCATTGTTTCCTTCTTTCATAGGCTCTTAAGGCTGCCCAGTAAGGAGGGTCAATCCCTCCTATTTTCCCTGCCACGTCAGCTTTCTCTTTTCAGCGACCTTCAGACGATTGAGTGCCCATAGTAAGTCGACCTACACTACAAAAAACATACCCCACAAATATACCTTTTATATTCATTAAATACACACACAAACCACTTTCTCATTCGATCGTGTAGACGACCAACATAGATAAAAAGCTACACACGATTGAGTATGCACAGAAAGGAGATCGATATACAATCGATCGACTATGTCGATCGTTGTATATTACTGCGTCCAGCCTAAGAACTCGATGCTGTTTAAATTCTGAGCCGGATGCGTTAGCTTTACTCGTCCGGTTTGTTTATGCCGGATTACCTAAGGATAGATTTTCGGAAGATAAAAGAAGCCATGAGTTTGGAGATCAAGTTGATTATCATGAAGTTATTAGGAGTATCTTTTAAACTACCGACTTAATTAGTTAGTTTAGTTAATGTTTTATTCCATCATTTTATGGCGAGTAGGTCATTATTATGAAGGACATAACGACCGTGATAGTCGATATGATATGATATCAATGGAGCATCTTTAACATTTAACAAATTTGTAACACATAAATTACAATAAAAAATAGTTATGATATCTCTTTCGAAAATGACATGTGCTAGTCTTATGACATTTTCATTATATATTTTAGACAATATCATAAAGAAACCAATGATTGAATCTCACAAACCATCTTGAGGGTGCAATGGCCAATATGCTACTCAATTACTTATTAGTTCTAAGAGCACGAGGTGCAGTCGGAGTCATAGGCTCGTATTATAGGAAAAATGTACTATCACGTCAGCTTTTCATCCTATAACTCAACTCAAAAAACAACCTCCCTTATCACTCACGAGTTATTAAAGATAAACATTAAGAGAGCCAATTAATCATTAAGCAAAACATTAGCCTGGTAATCCTCTTGACAACCAAAATGGTAGATCGAAACCATTAATCTTGTTATCTCGACTTAACTATATAGCATTCACTCATTTGTGAGATTTGGCTCTTGTATGTTGTATGCTCTTTCTTCCTCATAGTCTATATGCTTAATCTCGAGTATTCACCTAACTAAATCTGGCATTGGACCATTTTAACTCAATCGAATAAACAAGCAGATCGAAACAATTAACCTTGTTATCTCGACTTAACTATATGTAGAACCACGTATCAAATGTAACTATTTGCTACTTAGAATAAAGACATTGGAGTTGATTTACCAAACTAGGGGTGTTCAGTGTTTGGTTTGACACCGAACAAACTGACAAATAAATCAGACCGAAACCGAATAAAACCGGACCGAAAATTTTAATTGGTGTATGGTTTGGTTTGAAACCGAACCGAAGTATATAAATTGGTGTTTGGTTTGGTTTTAGGTTTGACAAATATATAATCAAATCAAACTGAAAAACCGAATATCTTTGTTCACATAAAAAAATTAATTATATATATAGAGATTTTCTATCTTTATCTTCCCTATTAATAATCCTAATAATTTAAAATCTTTTAAACTAATCACTCCTCAAATCAAGCATTGCTTTTTTAAAGAGGAAAACAACATCAAATGCAAATATTTGAGAAGATGATTTGAAGTTGCAATTGGGTTTGGATGCTCGAAGATGAAATATTCAATCTAATAACACTTATGAAGACTTTTGTCGAATAACATTTTATCGCTTTCATTTACTTTTGTCAAATTCTTAAATGTTTTGGTTTCTTAAACTTTTATTTTGTTGATTTCCTTGAGTACTTTATGAGACCTTTTGATTTGTTAATTTTATTTAAACTTTTAGTTGTGACTGTAAATTATATTTTGAAGTTTATTTAAATTTGGTTTTCTTGGATTTAACCGAAACCAAACCGAATTTTAATTTGATGTAATATTTGGTTTTATCCGTTTTATAATTGGTTTGGTTTGATTTTGGTTTTAACTTTGAAAATTTTCAAATCAATAGGCTCGAACCATACAACTCACAAACCCGAAAACCGAACCAATAAACACCCCTATACCAGACCCACAAAAGCATCACTCAAAAAATCCAGATGATCTTAAAAGTCAAGACAAAGCTTCTTCAAAGCACTTTAGTAGTGACTCATTGATTAATCATTAATAGTAGGTTACGTGCTACATTAAAACGTTATAATTTGATTTTTTACAACAGTCAAACTTTTCATTTTGGTTTGATTTTGGTTTTAACTTTGAAAATTTTCAAATCAATAGGCTCGAACCATACAACTCACAAACCCGAAAACCGAACCAATAAACACCCCTATACCAGACCCACAAAAGCATCACTCAAAAAATCCAGATGATCTTAAAAGTCAAGACAAAGCTTCTTCAAAGCACTTTAGTAGTGACTCATTGATTAATCATTAATAGTAGGTTACGTGCTACATTAAAACGTTATAATTTGATTTTTTACAACAGTCAAACTTTTCATTAAAGTAATCAAAGATACACATGGTGAGTTGGTCGCTGTCGTAACTTAAATTTAGAGGCCCAGTGTAAAAGCTTATATCGTAATTGAATATGACGGTAATTTGGCTTCAATTTTAACAAATATAAAGAACATAAAATCATATATAATTACTTTTTCGTGAGAAGTAAATTTTGAGACCCTAATATACAAAGAGGTTTATATTTTGAGGCCTTGTGCAATTGTACGCTTCAGAAACCCTCGTATACGACTCTGCATATATGGTAACAGAAGTAGTATGTTCTACACATTAAGGTTCAACAACTGATTGGTATTAGTATCTATTTCAATACTATCTTACTTCTCACAAGGTTTAGATTAGGGAGAAAATGTTGGTCTTGTGCACTACTTTTAAATATTTTTTTTTTGGAACGGCCGATACATATAAAACAACTAGCAAGAAGCTAGAAAAAATATTACAAAGAAACAAGAGAAGGGTTTTTAAACCAATCTACCCGACTAAAACTAGCTTTGCATCTATATCTACACCAATAAAAAAAGCGATAACAACTTCTTCAAACATAACCGCTTTGGAGGGAAAGCTTGCACCACTTTTAAATATTGACAGGTCGATTTTTAAAGATAGGACGTCAGTAGTTTCGTCGATGAGCACATGTTCGATTGACCTTATATGCAAGAGTTTGGCCTAAAATCTATTTTCTTGTAACTTACATTGATTGATTAATTGAACGTGCGTGTTAAAAGAATAATAACACTCCTATGCCCTATTATTTTAATATGTGTCTACCATCTTTCACTAAAATCATTCACAGTATTTTGTTCCTATGGTTTATCTTTTTATTGTTCTTCTTGGTTATCTCTAAAGTAAATTAAAAATAGAGAAATGCTAAAACCACAAAGATTTTACACGAATTTTTTCACAAGATGATAAGGCCCTTCTAACTCGGAAGTAGGGTTGTGTCATATGATTAGTGACTTCTCAAACTTGCTTTTGAAATCTCTTTCTTAGAGGATTGGGTATAATGGCGATGAGCCTCGCCGATTCCTACGTGTCACCAAATTCGGCGATGCCGAAACTCGCCCACAATACCGCATGGTCTCGCACAAACGCATTTCGCTACAAAAGCAACGTGGAAAAGGACAAAAAGAAAATCACAACTAACCATTGAAATACAATTTTTTTTTTTTTTTTTTTTAATTCAAAATTGAGGGTGTTTGTGATCCAAATGACTAAGTTGAAGTTAGTTGTGAATAAATAGATATTTTAAAATGTAAGTATTGAAATGATGTGCCACCCGGTGATGTCCAAATGGCTAACATTTGTTAGCCATGATACCAGAATGATACCTGATGCTCTTACGTGCATCCACAAATTTACATGACATACCATCATATGAATAATTTTTTGTAGCATTCATCTTAAAAATATACCACGACTCATTGAAACCAGAAGAACATATAATAATACAAGCTTTGCTTTACTTATTTTGGTATTTAAAAAAACATGACTTTAGACTAAAGATACCACACCAGTGATAATGACCTTTTTGGAAAGATAACGGTAACCAAAGAAAATAGACATAGTAATTAGCAAAAAATGTTTAATTAGGTATTAATCATGAGGAGATAATTATAGAATGTTTAGGATATTTAGACGTCAAGTGTCTGCCACGTGCAATAATCCAATCAATCCGGGCTCTGATGGTCTTAAGCTCCAGGAGATCTTGAAGATCCCACCACTTTTCACGTTCCACAAAACCCACCCATTGGTTAAGTGGTAATTACACTCAAGTTTGTTAATCTATCATGTTACTTTAATAGTACTTTAGATGAAGAAATATAATGATATTTATCTAGCATTTTAATTAATATTTTGTGTTAGTCTTTTGTCTCACAAGACGAAACTACACTGGTGACTGATGTGGCACAATCTACATCAGATTTTTTTTTTATTGAAAAAGTTGATATATTATATAAAAAAAGCACCGAGTAGGGACCGAAAAGATAAAAGATGTACAAGAATAAAAAAAGACCGAAAAAACAAGAACATAACCAGCAATAACAAAACCATAACAGCTAACAGTCAACTAGAAAAGGAAAACAAATCAAAAGGACTCTGGATCCAAACATTCCAGTTAGCAGTACTTGTTAGTAAAGCAACAAACAGGCATCCGTGTTTTTAAGACGCGCTATATAAGCGGGAAGATATTAATATCAATCACTCCTGCAACCGAATCCACAAAGGCCTTCACCTGATTTTAGGGTCACGACATACAAATTTGTTTTACAAACTATTGATTTTTTTATGACCAACTCTTAATAATTTTTTTTGCTACTTTCATTTTTTATATTGTAACTTTAGTTAACCTAAATGACAACTATGCAACACTCTCTCGAAAGTTCCGGGTCCGCCACGGTGTCAACCTAAAAAGCCCACAACCATATGTGACGGTGGTGTTATAAGGACAACTCGTGGTGGAGGAGGGGCAAGGCATCCTTGGAGCCTCTATGAGTCTATGACCATGTAAACGAAATAGACAACCAACGGTTTTAGTTAGCTCAAATGCTTTACCTTAAGGGCGACATGTGAAAAAAGATGTTTAAGTTGTGGCTTATTATTGTAGAATTACTAAAAATGACATATAATTAAATTAACATTTGTATATATTAGATACTTTTGTTGATAATTAAGTAATTTAACATATTATAAGTCCCGGTCTAAAAGTTTTAGCCCAATTTTTTAGGCTTTGGCTTATAACTTCAAAAGTTCAAGACTAATCTATATATATATATATATATATATGGGACTACATATGACACATCACTAATGCTGACTAGACACTTAAATGTTGACATGGCATTAGTGACATGGCACTATTTCCGGTTTAATTTGTAAAAAAGTTGTCACAGATGAGGATTGAACCCTGGGCGGTTGGAACGCAAATAAGTGACTCAACCATCGGAGCAAGCCAGAAGTTGTGATACAATTTTCATTCCCAAACAAATACTCAAGAAAAACACTTACCATCAACAAAGTATCAAAACAGACTCCCTCCCTCCCCTGAAATCGATCCTAAATAACTTCATCTTCAATGCCAGTCAAACAAAATCTCATTCCTCACCATTTCACTCGGCCTTTCCGAATTCAAATCCCCCCAAATAACAAAACACATATTATAATCCCAAAACATATTGATTTAATCTATTCCATTTTTATATTTCTTTTTTTGGTTTTGATTCTATGATTTTCTACATAATATAAACAAAAATCTTTTCAATTAAACATCACCACCAGATGATGATGATGATGATTGAACTTAGGGTTTTGATGATACAATTGAATCCACAATCTTTAGTCAGGTTTGTTTGATTTTGAATTTGATTTTCAGTTATCGTCATTTTATAACAATAGATTGATTGATTTGATTTGTTTCAGAGATCTCTGCTACTGAATTATATCTTGACGAATCGTTTCTGTTCTTGCTGGAATTGGACACACCCGATGTCCGACCCACGAAGAGCCAACTGCAAGAAATTGTTATCCACAGTCACTTCGCGTATGGAAGGTATGAGACAAATTTGCAGTTGGTATACATCTGAGAATTATATTAACATTGTACCATTATTTCTCCAGGTGTGAATGATAAGTTGTAAGTTATTATTTGTTTATGTAATATTTTGTAACGAAACTAATTACAAGATTTTGTTTTCTAGGTCCTGTAGTTGCAGAAGTTCATACCAGGTTTCGTTAGCAGATGCACCTCGAGCAGCAACAATGGTGCGTATAAAGAAGTTAAAAGTGGTGCATATAAAAAAGTTAAAAGTAGTCACAGAAGTAAGTTTTTCGGACGGACCATGATATTTAAAATTAACTTCCTGATGTCTCTTCATTGTACAAACGTCACAGCTACACACTCTACCTCGCAGGTGAAAATTCAAAGGATCAAGATGACGCCGATGACAAAGAAGTTATATATCGCTTGGGTCCAAAGTGAGTTTTTTCATGTGTTTCTTATAAACTCTCAATTTTCTGACCGGTTGACATAACTCCTTGCTTAATATATCCTCTTTCATTTATGTAGATATGCTAATGTTCAAACACAATAAACACATGTTCAAACTTGCCTCAACTGTAAGTAAAATCATCTTCATTGCTTATTCATATAATGTATTAAAATCTATTTGTTATAGTCATTATACATTTGTTTCAAGAAAACAATAAGGCTAAAAGAGAGACTTTATTTGTATAAAATTTTTTCTAGGCTGGTTAAAGGTGTATAAGCTATTGTAGATAAGCGAAACCAAACACCAATACTGGTTTTCAAGTTAAACATTAAAAGCATTTCTGGTATTATTTTCATGTTGTAAAACATTAAGCCCAAAACATAGATCTTATTTGATGGCTTATGAACTTATTTAAGCTAATCCAAGCAGCCCCTATAGCCAAGACAATAGGCTAAACCAAACAACTGGTGCTTTACAAATAAACAAATTTCATATATGATTAGTATGGGTTTAAATGGGTTCATTGGCCAAAAATCTCTTAGCGGGCCAGTTTCTGAATATAGTAATTGTCGGAGATTTTGATCAAAATGGGCGGTCGGGTTAAGTAGCAAGCACTTTTTCATCCAGTTAGCGGGCCAGTTTCTGAATTGTGTTTAAAGTGGGTTAAGTAGCAAGCACTTTAAAATACGAACTCTAGCAAGCTAATTGGATGAAAAAGTGCTTGCTAGGTTTCTATTTTAAGCAACGCGTTAAAATTTATCCTTTTCCTTTGTAGTTCATAGCATCAGCTCCTACTTTGTTTCCGCCAGAATATGTATGAATGATGTTGAGATATCATATATTAAAAAAGGAGAGACTGTTGCTGAAGTCTGTTATTCAGATTTTAGACTAATCTGAATTCTAAAACATGCATCTGCTTGGATTGCAACTACAGGATTAGAAGTTGCGGGGATGGTGGCAAGGCATTTGATGCTAATGCTCATGTTATGGATAATGTCAGTGTTACTTCAGACACATGTGCATATGCCTGCTCTTCTTCGTACAGGGATGTAATAGCTCAACATGTAAGTGCTAATTGGTCATAAGTATATGCATGAACAAATTTATTGAGCTTTTAGGGGTGTTTGGATTAGCTTATTTGTTTGGTTTATGGGCTATTTCAATTGGATTTCTTTATTTTCTCATAATCATAAAGTTTATTGATTGGTTCAAAAAATTCAAATTATGAGTAAATTTGTTAAGGTTATAGGGGATGTTTGGCTTAGCTTATTTTTCAGGCATATGCTTATTTGAATTAAAAAAAAAAAGCTAATCAACCCTTTTACATAGGTTATAGAATCATTTAAACTTTGTTTTATGTTCTTGAAGCACGCATTGGTTTTTGTAGTCAGACTAATGGTGTTCATGTCTTTATACTTGCGAGTAAAAAGACAATAATACTCAAGTATTAGTTTACCATTACTCACAAATAATGCATGAAAGTACAAGTGAAGGCACAAAAGTTCTTTTATTAGACAAATAGTTGCTATAGAAATGAAAAGCTATAGAAATCTATATTCAATTTGTAGCTTAAAAAAATCTTACTTTGAGTCTTTGATGTTGTTTTATGCGTTATAGTGTCTTTATTATATGATGATGGGAATCCTGTTGAAAGCAAAATGCATTAGTAGAAGAGTGCTTGACATGGTCCATAGTTTTTACAATGCACAACACAATGAAGAGACTTTGTTACGGTTGGCTTTTTGTCCGGGTTATGTTGGAAAATAAGTCTTCAAACAACAAGACCATGTTTGATGTTTTAGTCATTTTTTATTCAGTATAAGAAAACTAAATTTGATTAATAATAATTCAGATATACATGTGTTCGTAGCTGTATAATATTAACTTTGGTTTACTTTGTTTCACATGCGTATTTATTGCATTTATACACAAACATAATTTTACATGTTCTCATACTTTCCATTCTTCTTTTTACATATAATACATGAACATTTTCCTTTTGTTTTCAATTTTTGTGTCAAAGATATTTGCCGTTATTCACTATTTATTTACTTCCAATTAAACTTCATCAAGTAATATAATGAAGCTAGCCCGCCCATCCGGGCGGGCTATGAAGCTAGTAGTAATATAAGTCTCTTGCCAAACGAAGCTTATTTTAAGGCTAAAGCTTATTTTTAAAATTTAAGCTACATAAGCTCCGTATAAGCCTCTCCCAAACACACCCTTAGTGACCAACTCAGGAGAGTGTTGGTTCACTTGGAATGTGATCATTTATTGCGAGTCACTTAAATAACATGCCTAGTAAAAATGTACAGTAAATAAAATGATTGATTTCCAAAAGGTACATCATTGATCAAACTGTACAAACGTAAATATAAATAACCCGTCATTTTCACACTTTTGCCCATATCATAATATCTAAGTCGTTATGTTTTTTATGCACATGGTGATTTTTCCTTTTAGTTATCGACGTTCAAAATTGAATTTATTAAATTGATAGAGTATCAAGGGGGTTTTTGAAACCTCATGAATATTTTTGATTTAGTGTTAATTTTTGAAAAATATCATTTTTTTAAATACATTTTAAATACATTCAGTTCATCAAAATATGTTTTGTACTTTTGTTCATCGACTTTAAACCTTTTATTTAATTATTAATTAATTAATTAATTATTTTTTTGAACGACTTGTTAGTTGTTAGTGGTTCAGGTCCATTAATGACATTCAATTGAGCAGTATGCTGACTCTGAGACCCATTTGCTCTTCTTTTATCGCCTGAAAGGATAAAAGTCTCTGGTGAGACTCGAACTTGAGATCTCCCCAAGCCAAACATCCCCTCCTTAAGGCACCTTAAAAATATTTTGGTGGCCAATTGAGCTAGCCCAGTTGGTTGATTTTAACTATATATTATTACGGTTCAAAATTATTTCTTCACCCGATAATATTTAGTCATGATTTCATCGCTGTCTATTACATAACCAAAAATGAAACAAAGTTTTAAATGCATTAAGATGCACAAATTTTGATGTGCAGTTGTAAATTTCATTTGATTTGAACCCAATTTGATTCATTACCAAACTAAAAACTATTCTTGCTTTAGTGGTATTTATCTTTTACCGCAAACATCTAAATAATCGATCAAATAAAACTTGAGAAACTATGTCACAAGTTCAATCTCAAATTCTGACTAAAGTTCATTGGAGCATGGCTCATTGCTTGTGGCTAAGCCTTTGAGAAATGGTTTGTGAGTTCCCCATAAATAGGTGCGTCGGGTTAGGGTTTTCCCTGCCAATCAAAATCTCTTAAAACATGATGTTATTATATGTTACGATGATAATAAACATTTTAGTGCTAATAATGGATCTTAAAAGTAAAGCTAAAAAAGTATTGATGTAGAGAATACGATTGAGAAGCCAAAAGTTGAATTATATCTAGACTGTAAAAAGTAAAAACATTACTTGAACTTTACTCAAAAAGAGAAATCATGAACTGCGAGATTCACGAGCAAAATCGAGTAAATTGTTTGGCCAAGTAAAGTAGAATGTCAGTGAAGCAAAAGACCAGTCACGACTTCACATGTGGACTCGTATCTAATTTGGTGTATTAATAAAGTAAAATGAGTTACTTCTTAATGATAGTTTTAACTTTTAAAGGCCAAGATTAGGTGAAGTGAGGAATCAAAAGACAAATAATACCAAAAAGAGAAATGGTATATCCTCCTACTAGTTTATATTTATATTCCTACTAATACACCGATAAATTTGCTGATATCTGAAGTTTCTCTACAAGTCGCAACTTGGGGGCTCGTGGTCTACTATAAAAGGCATCATCATAAACGAGGGAGCAAGTATCGATGAACCCAACATTTATCTTGTCCATTAAACGATATATAAGTTGATTATGGTGTTAAACTCCGTATGTATAAAGATTCGATAAATAGGAATACGCGTCATGTGCTAGTCATGTAATCTATCCCCGAGGAAGTCCCTAACGTAGGATATCTTACATTTCAACACTTAACGATCTTAATTACGTGCCTGTCGATAATTGTGATTAGATGACAATATCATGAAAGATAAATAAGCAAAAACATTTACTACTGTAAAACAATAAAAAGCAACTCACTGAATACTTTCTTACAATGCTAAAAAAAAAAAAAAAAAAAAAAAAAAAAAACTTTCTTACAAACAAACTGAGCCCAAAAACCTGAGAAGAAAAGCAACCCATTGAGCACAAGGAAATAATGAGTAACTCAAATTGGGCCTGGGCTTAGGTTACCAAGAATTCTAAATTTTTAATATTGGTCAAAACTCAAAAGTAAATTTATTACGAGTGCGATTCTTATTAACTAAAACGAGAAAGGCGCTGGCCCCTCGCGTTGCGGGGGTCTTCGTTAACTTGCGGTGTAAAAGACTCTGGAACTTTTTGTACTAAGATTTTGCATATTCGTATTTTTGTATTTTATTTTGTGCCATTATTTGCACGTTTTTTGTTATATGTAAATCAATAATTAACAGTATTTTAAAGTAATACCGATGTTATTTTTTTTCCTGTATAGGGAGGTTTGGTAAATTTGCGGGCTTGGTATTGTTTTATTTGTATATTGATAAGTATTGAATGCATTGTTTTTGTGCCTTGTATTTTGTATAGTTTAAGTATTTTAAAGTTGCACTTTTTTTTGGGTGCATATATGTTGCGTTTTTTTAGACCAAAATATTAGTTGTCCACTTGTGCGTGGGAAACTGGGTATTTGGTTTGTGTCTCGAGGCTGCAATTGGATCATTGCTTTTTCTTTAAAACCATTGTACTTTGGCTTATCTCACACACTTCTATCTACCAAATACACGCAACAAAAATGTTAGGTGAAAAAATGTCTATACCCATGCCCGTTTGCGATCAATTAGCCAGGGTTGCTGGATCTAGGCGTGCAAAAGATATGATGCTTGCATTCTATGCAAATGAAATTGAAATGACACAACGTGCAGAGGCGGATTTTAGAAAGAGAGCCACAGAGATTCAGGGACGGGTTCGCAGATGGGTCAATTGGTGACGGAGCTTGAGATGCTGTGTGGGTGGGAAGCACATTTGAAATGCATTTCACATTTGTTGAAGGTACAAAAAGAATATTTGGTTGACGCTGCCAAGCTCTTATTGGATGTTATCAGGATGCAAGAGCGCCTTGAAGAGTTGTTTGCTATGGTGGGATGTTGAAGGCGTTGGATTATTAGTGCCACATGGTTTGTTGTGATCATCTCTTTTGTGTTTTGGGTTGTAGTGTTCCTAGGTTAGTTGTGTGGTTTGATTATCTTTTGGTGATGTCTTTTGTGTTAATATGATGGTTGTTCAGGGTCGCTGATGATTATGTGAATGGTTGTAATTATTATGACTGAATGGCATAAAAATATATTTTAGATGTTTAATAATGTGCTCCACTTTTATGTTTTTTTAGTTTATGTTATGATCTTGTTTAGTATTCTCAGTGTTTGTTATTGTTTGATTTGGTGTAGACAGTAATTTTTGGGTTGTAGACAGTAATTTTTGGGTGTATGTTTCTTGTTAAATAAGTTGGTAAATACAAACACAATAGTATAGAGGTAGAATCTTAGATTGATACAAAAGTTGTGCCAAATGTGATTAGCACATGTCATTTGCGATATACATTATTTCTACCATCATTTACAAAAGTACGTCGTCATATGTCTAGCACAATATATATAATGTTGCAAAAGGGAGATCAATTATACATAAGTTATTACGAATATGTTTGTCTTCATACTACCAATAGTTACATGATCTTAGATAGGTTCTTAAGCGTCGGGTTTCGACTTCTTAGAAGGTGGTGCATCTGGTTCACTTTTTGTGGGCTGAAATAGTTGCCTCCGTGCTGTACTCTCTTTCTTTTCGCTCTTTGTTGTTGATGCTTTGTCTGAGTTAGTAATGATGTCTGCTGGTGTGGCAATGGTTTTTGTTTTTTGTGGTTGGTCGGTTGTTTCTTGTGAAGTACCAGTCAGTGTAGTAACCTCTACCGAAGCTGATGTCTCTGCCTGTAGGCCTTCTATGAGGAGTGGCGTAATGTCCCAAGCCTTGTCAAAGAAAAAAAATAATTTTTTTTCTTTTGTGCTTTTCCGGACCGTAGTGTAGCTGGAAAATGCGTGTAGTTCCTTCTAGTGCTATGAGTTTCGGCGGAGGCTTGTAAGGATATTTCTCTTCCAATTTCTGCATAACAACACTACATTCTGGCACTATTGTATGTGCTTCATCGCTAAAACATGTCAGCATTAATTCGCCGGTGTTGTCGTAGATGAGCGCTTTGAAGCAATACCTGTCGTAGTAGTTAATTAGTTATTTGTAAGTTGTTGAGGCAGTTACTGGAAGTAGATATGTGTATGTATATACATATTGTAGATAGTTTATAATTTTACATGTGACTGAGTATGTGCTAACATGTAGATTAGTTCATAACTTGAACCTGGCTGTTGGCACTGAGCATGTGGGTAGCGTTGTGTTACGCTTTGTTTGCATGTAGGGCATCTGGTGTAAAACCATGGTCGCTTAGTATTGATTCGGCGAACAGTTGCATTGACAGTAAACCTCACGTTCTGCGTTGGCACAATTGGTATTAGAACGAAAGATGTAGTGTTACAATAAGTTTGTAGCGTTGAACGTATACCTTTTGGTGTTCTGGATTTTCTTGCAACATGTTTGCAATGGTCACCCGATTTCTTTTTTTTCTTGCTCTAGATCTGAAAGCCGTTGATACTGAACATTTAATATTGTGGGTGGTTCAAGAAAAATGTTGTACCTGTATACAATGACGGCATGTAATATAATGTTTTTTTAGTGTTCATAGTTGGCATCTGTATGTATTATTTAATGTATTATTTGTTGCTGTTGTGCTTGAAAGTTGTAACCCTACAAAAAAGCGTTGCATATATCATCGCATTAGCATATCAGGAAAGGGACAAACCGTAGTGTACATAGCTCACATGCGTAGTCTTTTACTAAGGATGAGGTAACTGCTATAACTGTTGGCTTTTCCATTTTTTTGTATTCATCCATGTTAAAGCCATGAGCTTGTTGGCCCCATAAAGTAAACCTTACACTAAAACCACTGCGTGTAAAAAATTTCATTAGTTGTGATCATTTTAATGGTTAGATTGTAGTAGAATTTGAATACCACTTACTCAAGATTATGTATTCCGATGTCCCTCTAATATACAGTCTTGCCATCTTTTGTTGACTTAAGCAATTCAGTTACATATTGGACACATCCAATATAGTCTATAGATACAAAAGTTAGTCAACAGAATTTTATGAACATGAATATTTAGTTGTGTGTAGTGTATATAGGTTTTAGCTTATGTACCTGTCAGAATTCTTTCCTTTTGGTTTACTTTTGAATATAGATCGGCGTATGGGACAAAGGTGAAATAATGTGCTGGAAATCCTGAGTCTGGTATAGGATCAATATTTGTATATTTTCCGATTGCGAGTGAAAGTGGGTGTGAAACTGTTTGCATCCATCCTTTATTATCCTGAAATCCAAATCCAGTTATCTGAAATGTTTTGCTTAGTTCCAGCTTGATGAACTATTCTTTTTCACTGACGTTTATATTTGCTTGGATAGCGCCTCCATGTAATTTTTTTTTGAAAATAATAGTTATGGCTGATGATTTTAAAGCCTCTTGTTTTACTGTGTTTAAGTGGGTTTATGAGTTTTTGTTGGACAATATTTGAGTGCATTATTATGATAGAATAATATAAATATAAATACGTATGTGTTTATCAAGCAGTATGCAGCAGTAGACTGCCGATTTGGATGCTTTATTTGTTACTGTCCATTTTCAATAAACTTTAGCGTGGATGCATTTGCCAAGTTCCGTTGCCTTGAGACTGTTTATGCTGATTGCCTCTTGCTGGACTGCAATGGCTTTCTCTGTAGATGTCGACGTTGGTATGATCTTAGAACTGCTTGCCATTTGTCTGCAGGGAACCATGAAAAAAATAATTAAAAAAAAGGAAAGAATATATATATATATATATATATATATATATATATATATATATATATATATATATATATATATATATATATATATATGCATCAGATTCATAACGAAGCAGAAATCCTAATTACGTCGTATAAGTACATTGCTTTTGTGACTAAGAATCTTAAATAAACAAATGTTAGTGAATGGGTGAATGTATTTTACAAATTAAAAGATTAGTAGAGACGATACGGATAAAACAAAAGCATAACTGATGCATGCATGCGTTTTAGATTATTAACTATCTGCACAAATAGTATTAGACACATAAAATTAGCTGTAAAACATTGTAATGAAAACCTGAGCGTATGTTATTTTGTTTAAGAAATCTTGGTAGACTATGTTTTTAGTTGTGTTTGAATCTCTGTCCAGTTGTCTTTTGATTAATATTTTTAACCCTTCAGGAGATGTTGATCTAGACAGCGCAACATGTAATTGGCCATGTCCAAATATCGGTTTCGGAAGATATACACCAATTTTTTTAGCGATTGGACTTGGCTTTTATTTATTGTCATTGCATAACAGACTTTAACAGGAAACTGTTTTCTTTTGAACACGAACGGAAGTTTTTCGTCTTTGTTGATCAACAAAATACGTGGAATAAACACTTTCTGTGACATGCGCGTCCCCGTAACAATTCTTGCTTCTATAATTTTTGCGAGGGTTTGGGTGAAAATCATACGTGTGCCATTACATAATCCATCTGCTAAATTTAGATTCCTTAGCAACATTATTAGTGCACCTATTTTAAGCAGAAGATCTTGTGGTGGTAATCCTGAGAATGAGAGCGTGTTGAGGTATTTTGGAGGATATAACAACTCTGTTGCACCAACATCGTTTGTTTTAGGCGTTGCTTCGTCATGGCTTTTGTAACTGCATATATTGCCGTGTAACATATCGAGAATTCTAGAATTCAGTGTGTCTGCAGTCTCATTTTTCGGGCATACAATTGCTTTTTCTTGCAGCGATTCAGCTGTTGGCGCTTGAAGGCTTTCATTGTCATAAATGAAATCTATCAGTTTTGATATTCCTTCGTCATCATCAGGAATGAAATATGCTTCTAGTATAGATACCCAGGACACGTTTTTGAGATCATCTATGTCTGGTTCTCCAATTTCACCATTGCCTATTTGCAGCAACCATTCAGAAAATAGTCACATGTTTTCCTGTTGTTGATTTGACATGGGTAGCTGTTGTAGCCTCATGTTTTGTTTGAGTGAGATAACATCAAAGTATTGCCACACATATGACTCTGTAATAGAAGATGCGACTATTTCTTGTTTAGTAGCATTTTTCTTTACAGGCATCGTCTGTCAAAAATCCCCGCCCAAGATCACTGGTTTTCCTCCGAAAAAATCTCCTAGAGAATCAAATATATCCCTGAATGTCCGATCTAAAGTTTCGAAGCATTTGCGGTCATTCATAGGAGCTTCGTCCCATATAATAAGATCTGTTTCTCTTAATAAGTTCACCAACTGAGTATTCTTCTTTATACTGCAAACTGTTTCGTTGGTCAAATTTAGTGGCAGCTTGAACCGCGAATGTGTTGTTCGTCCTGAAGGTAAGAGCAAAGCAGCGATACCAGAAGATGCTACTACTAATACAATTTTCCACTTTGCTCCAACAGTGTAAATTATAGTCTTTCAAAGGAAAGTTTTTCCTGTACCTCCATGACCGTATACAAAAATGAGCTCATGTTGGTTGCTGTCGACTGCATGCATAATTATTTCAAAGATCATACGCTGTCTAAATTTAACCTGGGTACTAGCCTGTCGTGCTCGCGTTGTAGCATTTCAATATTATAGTTTCTTTCTTCCATTATTGCTCTGTTGTTCAAGATGTGCAGCAAATGATACGGCGGTAGCTGTATGCCAAAGTCTTTTATGGATTTTCCGTAGAATCTGAGGCATGCTTCTAATTCAAAAATAAGATCACCGTGTAATTCATCTGTTGTTATGTATACTTCTTGTGTGTGCAGCATCTGCGAAAGTATTAGTGGAATATCTTCTGACATATCATTTGCGTGTTCCTCAAAAAACTGAAGTGGATTTGAAACGTCACAGAAGATAAGGATTTGACAAAAAAGGTCACGCATTTGAGCAGCTGTTGCAGTAAGAGACGCCTCTTGAAGAACTATACTCCATTCTTGATCATTGCCTAGCAACCCCATAGCTTTGCAAGCAGCTCTATTTATGGGGTATACAGTCTCATTAAATGTGCGAATATGTCTAAAGGATGTCCGGCCTTTTTGATGAAAGAGCAGCATGCGTAGGTAAAATAGATCTCCTGCGCTAGGGTGTATATATGTTAGCCGGCCAATAGATCCGTTGTTCCTGCGATGTCTCCGCTGCCAGTATTTCTCTGTAGCATACCAGAAAAATTCCTTAGGAAAGTTTAAGTATGTAAGGTGATGGTCATCAGATGATTGCCTGTTGTAGCGCAGCCATTCTGTAAGTGTTGTTCTTTTTGCAACTCATTGTCAACAACCGACTGTAAATCTTGCCTCGCCCTGAATATAATGCGTTGCATATTTTGTAGGTGCACTAATAATATCTGAACAGGAGGGTATATGCAATGTATATCATAACCAAGGATCCTCCAACATGCTTCGTGTGGCCCTATGTACCGTGCATCTTGAAAGTTCTTAATCTCGTCTACTTGTATAACAAGACGACTGCTTGTTGATTCGCCAATGCCTCTTGGTTCTGTAACGTGTGCGATTATTCGGTAAGTGCCTTTCGAAATGTATTTGAATAGATATTTTATTAGCATCGTCCATTCACAATATTCAACGTTGATATGCGCATAGAAACGCATACATAGCAAGCTGTTGTAGGGGACAACATAGGTGTTATCTAGTTCTATATTCTTCTTTAAAGTTGTTATGCCTGTATTTCTTCTTCAATAATGCACGAATCCTTTGTCGTCAATGAAAGTATTTTGACAATATGCTTTTGGAAATCCTTTGCTGCACTCGTCACTCTGTTTCATGCAAGGAGCATATTTATTTGCTAATCCACACGGGCCATGCATCATAAACTATGATACAACTCGATGTACTTCAGGATCAGCTGTTGGATCCGGAAGCTCTGCACATACATATTTGTCAATGTCTTCATTTCCTATGAATGCGAGAACTTTCTTTCACCCACAAAAGTAAATAAAAATGTGGTAACCCACGTTTTTGAAACTCCATAGTATACAAAACTGCAACGTATAAGGTCGTAATCAGTACACAGTAACAGTATTATTTAAGAAAATGCTACTGTATTATAACCTATGTGTTACCTGCTTCAACATCTCCAAAAGGCCTTATTTCTCTGAGAAACGTTACCAATTCATGGATTTTTTGTTCAAAAACCCTGTCAACAACATCTAGCCTGTCTGCAACAGTAACATGTGGAAACGATTCCATGTATTCTTCAATTTCGGGCCAACCGACGTTACATGTAAATGTAATAAAGAACGACGAATTTCCACGAACTCTGCAAATAGCAGGAGCATCTAAATAGTGGTTTTACATATATCTAGGGCCTCCGGTGAATGATGTTGGTAAAATGATTCTGCTGCCTACATCAGATCCATTAGTATCGCCCCGTGCAATTGCATCATGAAGACCTGATAAGTATTCGTTGCGTATGTCATTCTGCCTATTTCTTATAAAATCGATCCTTTGTTGTTCAATACTTCAGTATGCTGTAACGACATACTCTTGAAATAGCCTTCCACTCCGTTTCAAAAGCGTAAATTCGTTGGATCGATCATGTATCTGATATGCATAGACCATTTTCATACTCATTTATTTGTCTTTTTCAGGTGCTTCACCTTCCTTATCTAACAATTTGAGGCCCAAATGGTATCCTTCTTCACCATAAATGAAAACCAATGGAAATTGTAACGACATATAAAAAGGATGTAGCTTATCTATTCTTTGTGGAGTATCTCTGTGTGTTTCAATTATAACGTCGTAATTAGTTTCAGCATCTGGACCGCCCTCGTAGACTATAGCACCTATAGAATCTCGAGCTGGTAATTCGTGTTCCTTTGAACCAACTACACCAAATAGTTTAAGCTTAAACTCTGGTATGTCACGTTGTTCAAGTTTATTCCTTGTTGTTCTGAATAATTGCACCAATTGATTGTTATTATCTAGGATCTCAATCAAATCTTCTACAACATCTGCTTTTAAAGTGTTCTGGCTGTTGGGAAAGTGATACAATCGATTCTGAACTTCGTTGACCGTATCGTAGATGTATAACTGCAAAAAACTTGGTCGTTTTCCCACTTGTGGGCACATGCTGCCTATCCAGTGGTATATTTTTCCAGAAACCTTGAATACATACGAACCTTGGCCTCTGTTGATAGATTCATCAACTTCGGCGCCTAAAGATGTCATTGCAAACATTTAGTTGTACGCACGAATATTTTCCATGAAATGCCTGTCAGTAAAAAATTGTCTAATTGAATCTGGGTATTCTTTTGTTGTGTTTAGTTTAACCTTGCCATTGTTGCAGCAACGATGATACTCAGTCAAGGAACGCCGGCTGAGTTTTGCTCTCTCATCATACCAAAATAAAGCTTTGCAATATTTGCAAACTTGGTTGCATTGACCCATACGAACATATGTGTTTGGCGACCCTAAAAAAGAATTCAGCGGTTAAAATAATAATAATAATAATAATAATAATAATAATAATAAAATCCTATGAGTTTTTAATAAAAGTGTGATTTATGATAAAAAAAAATAATATAATAATAATAATAATAATAATAATAATAATAATAATAATAATAATAATAAAGCGTATCCGAAGATTCTCGGTGACTCAAGATATTGGAGCACGTGCTGCTGCTCACATTTTTAGTAGGATTAGCTTCGCTATAGCTAGAGGAGTAGGGGCCCAGTTAGTATCTCGGCTCCCTACTAATTTATTGTAAATCCTATGATTTTCTAATAAAGTGATGTTATAATTAAAAAAAAAAGAAAAAAAAAGAAACATAAAATAGCAAGAAATAGAAAACAAGTTAAAAAAGTAACAAAGTAGGAAAAAGAGAAGGAAAGAGTTTTGGTAAAAGAAATTTTTCTTTTATCTTGTCTGATCTGCCTTCTCCTGGTGTTCCCAAACGTAGTTCTAGTGCTCGGTTCAGCTATAGAATCTGGTTGCACTGGATCATATAAAATACTATTAGGACGGTTTTTAATTCAAGTACTTGTAGAATCTGCATGTCAAAAGTTAAGTAGGTTGTGTACCTTGAATAAAGCGCGACCTTGTGAAGCCTCTCTTAATATTAGTTCTATTACTTGTTTCACCCATATGATCCTTTTGAACTGAAGCATGTAAGAGATTATGAGCACGTTTATTAAGTAAAATACTGGTGAATAATATATTGTAACAAATTAGCAGGCTATGTACCTTGCATGAAACGCGGTCTTTTTGAACGTGTATTAGTAGTCGTAAAAGCCCCTGTTTGTTAATCTTGTTGACTCGTGTCTAATCGTGGCCTTTTCGAACGTGTATCAGCAATGTAAAAAGCTTTTTTTTGTGAATGTTGGTTATAGATGGTAGGAGGTGTAGTTGTATTACTACCTTCACCTATACGTTCTGTCTGTACTGGATTACGTGAACCACTATTAGACTGTTTATCAATGAAATCACTTGGAACCAATCGTGGTGTTTTCGAACGTGTATCGGCAACCGAAAAGGGAGTTCTTTCTGAATCCTGTCCACTTAAAAAGCTTTCATATACAACTTGATACTCGAAACCTAGTGCAAAGTAGAAATAGAACGTTTAGCTTTCATGATTGTAAATTCTAATGCACATAAAATAATTAAGTAACTTACTTGTTATATATGATGGTCCTTTGTTGTCACAAATATGTATTCCTCGTGCAGGAAGTGTTTGAGTATATGGTCTCTTGGCCGCTGAAGACAGTAAAACGTTTGGTACATTTGTTGTATCTTCTGTTGTTGTGGCATAAAAATTTGTCGAATAACACTTTTTCTTTAAACATGAAGCGTTGTGTTCAGAAGACTGAGCTATGTTGTTATTTTGACTAGGAAATGCTGATATACATTTAACTGATGTATCATAAGATGCAATATCGGGTAGGGGACAAACTTCGTTATCAAAGATACGCATACTTGTACCCGTGTCCAAAGAATCAATAAGTTTTTTTGCCGTCATTGGAAGTATGAGAGTAAGGATCAATGGGCACATTATCCGTGGTCGAACCAGAAGGGCATAAATTACTTATTGAAGAAATCCTGCGAACTGCTCTAAGCTTTGTTTTCATAGCTAGATTACTAAGGAAAAATCTAATGTATGCTAACTATTAGTGCCAAGTAGGTATTAGTGCTAAGTAGTAAGCAACAGCAGGCAAAACAGAATTAAAGTCGAAATTAAAAGGCAACTGTGAAGAATGCCATGCATGGATAACATACAGATTAGGATGCATTTATAAGTAACATGATGCGTGGAGTTTGTAGAGCAAAAAAGACACGCGAAAACAAATACACATGGTTAACCTATCATGCAAAAGCAAAGGGAAAACATGTTAAAGCATTACCTTGTATCCAAATCCGTGATGAAGTGATTGTAGCCAATATTCTTGCAATGGTGATGATATTTTCTTGTTTAGTATCTTGAAAGTTCTTCATGGGAGGCAATATTATTAGTAACCCTAATTACTGTATCCTGATAGTCCCATTTACTGTAGCGAGTGAAGCACAACCACAAAACGACTAACAAAGTTACCCGATCACTAACACCTGTCCTCCCCAACCTAAACTCGCATCTAATTATTTGTGTTAACGTAACTAATACAAAACGTATACCATAAGGAGATTGGCAGCCAAAACATTCTAGACCAAGAATAACACTAAGCCCACAACACGGGCCAAGTTAGCCTGCCGTTGGGCCATTAAAACAGCACCGTTTCACGTGACACGACGTCGTAGGGCCGAAAACGACATCGTTTGGAATGTCGTTTAATATATACTATATAGTATAATAAATGAGAAATGATTTATTTGCATATAATTTGTTACTACTCATCCTCAACAAAAAGAAATACAATTTACAAAAAGCTAGTATTACAAAAGCTTAGGGGGCGTTTGGTATGTAAGTAGGTTTGGATTTAAGATAAGTTTGAAAGTAAATAATAAGAGAGAAAATTAATCATTATTTTAAAAAATATATATATAATATATAAATTAATTAGTATGAAATAAAAAATTTTGAATAAAAAATAAAGGTGAATAAATGATCAGCTTCATTATGGGTGTCCATAAAAACCGAAAACCAAAAATAAGAAAAATGTGGAACCAATAACCGTCACAAGAACTTCGGTTCGGCTCCGGTATGAGAATTTTCGGTAATTATTGAAGAGTACGTGTTTAAAAAATTCCTTTTTTCATTGTCTATCATTCTTAAATGACACGCTATAACTGATTATGATCACAATAAAAAGGGAAAAAAATATATATAAAAAACTTAGTTTCATGTTGATGATGATGATGATATTTGAATGATATTAGTAATTGTAAAACATTAAAACCTATAGCTTGGTATTATTTGGAATGGATTAAAGGTTAGGGTTTTGAGGTTTTAGATTTTTTTGTTATGGATTACTAATGGTTAGTCTTTTTTTTTTTTTCTTTTTTTAAAGCTACATGCACACAATGTCCCAAACAAACCTTATAAAATTTCATATTTTCAAAACAGTTGGTTCTTTCGGAAAAATACCGGACCGGACGGTTCCGACCCGAACCGACCCGAGAACCGAAAATTTAGAATTTTAGGAACCAATGACCGGACCATGGTTCTAATATATGGTTTGGTTCCGGGACGATACTAGTTCCTCGGTTCTTTTGATTTCCTGATCTTTTTGGACACCCCTGAGCTTCATTGTGTGGATAAGAATTTTCTAAAGACTAAAAAAGTTATTTTATTAGATAGTCAAAACCCACTAAACTGGTTGGAATTGAGATTTGGGGATCATGCATGCGCATAAGCTCAAAGAAGAAACCCTAAACCATTGATTTCGTATGTCTTTCATCCCAAACTACCTTAAACCCAAATACAAAACATACCCAATATGCTATCTAACTTTTAAGTGTCAAAGAAGATCACAAGACTTAGAACCCGTTTGGTTTGTAGACGGGTTTATGATTTGAATTTGGATTTGAATTCAATAAATCTTACTAGTCTAATAGGGCTGAAATTCTGGCATCACACTAGCGCTTGAGACCAAACTGAAAATACCAAACAATAGTAATTTTTAATATGTTTCATTCTAAACCTTTAAAAACCCACGCACCAAACGCACCCTTAGTTGCGTGCCTACTTAAAGGTATTGCAAATGTCGACTATATGATTATAAAGCTGTATACTTTATGATATACGTAGTATATTGTAACTGCGAATAGTTTGTATACTACATTATAAATGATGTTAGTATTGTATTGTTGTCTATGAAATCCTTCGTGATACACTAAACGTAAAACCATTGTATTTTACACAACGCCAAACTTGGACATTCACAAGATATACCAAATTGGGACATGATTCAGCCGATTTTGGTATCTAACAGATTCTTCGACACCAGATTTTGACTTTTTTACTTACACTTGATAAGGTGGTGGTGCTTTAACATTTGTAGGTTGTTAAAATTCCGTTTCAAATTAAAAGTAATATTTTACTTTTTTTGTTTGTAGCATTCGGCCCTTTCGAATCATTTTGTAAACAATTATCCATTTGAGAACTAGGCGGAATATTTTGTTGTTTATGAGATATGTATGTGCAAGCAGTTTAGTTTTATATTGTTTGCTAATACTTGTATCAGTTCAGATTTAGCATAATAAAATTCATTGAGCTTGGAATACTTGCTTATTTAGCATAATAAAATTCATTGAGCTTGGAATACTTGCTTGTCACAATCTCTATCTCATCACTAAGAATCTAAGATACCGACAATATAACTTAATTAATAATTTTAGGGATTTTGTACATGGAGGCCGATCAAGTTTTAAACTTTTTTCATTAAGGCCGCTTATCTTTATAATTTTATTTATAGGCCGTCCAAGTATATTTTCCTTTTCGCTCATACCAAATCCAGCGAAAATCAAACCTGAATATAGTTAATTGACCCTTCTTTTAAAAAATCAAAATAATAAGAATTATATTATCAATATTTAATACCTAATATACCCTTTTAAGCAATAATATACTAACAATCTCAAGTTTTTGATTTACATTGTGTCATTCTCAGATTCATAACTGATGCATCATTCTCCTCTTTTATCATCATTAAATATGACCAAAGTCATATTGAATCTTGTGGGTACATCTTGCTACATATAGGAACTTGTTATTTACACAGCAACATAACAAAACCTTTTTTTAACATTTGCTGCATAAACAAATGTTTTTACTCTAATAATACATACACTAACTTTTAGAACAAACTCTTAGCCAAATATGCATAATAAAGTAGCAGCCCATGAGTAAATAAGTAATGTGTATGCAACTGATGAAAAGAAAAACCCAACCAGACGTATGCAAACTTTTTCACCATTGCATACAAAACGAATATCACATCCAAGTTTATTATAACGTCATTGCGTACAAACCGACGTAATGTCAACAAAAGAAACCATTAGACAAAATGAAAAACAAAGAACGCAGCTCATCGTCAAGTGTTAAAGTTTATTGATTTGACTTCTCTGTGTGTTCACTACGATTCCTACATTGGGTGTTGCAGAAGTAGTCGGTACGAGCTTAGGATTGATCCTCTTTTTATTCCGGGTTTTTGCATAAACGCATTTATGATTTACTTTTATCGGCTTGTGAAGCACTTTTCTTAGGCAAAACACCATTTGTTCCGGGCAACGGATCATTGTCATCCTATATTGAATATTAACCAGTGTTGTAAAACAAGGCCTACAAGGCCGATTAATCACCGATTAGGTGCTACTGGGTCACCAACCTTGCCGATTTGTGTAACTGGGTCAAACAAATCGGTCAACAACGGTCAATGGCGGTCAACGACTATTAACAGTGGTCAAACTTGCCGAAAACTTGCAAATCTTCTCGGATATACCCAAAACTTGTCTTGAACAAGTTTAAATCAATTATATTTGATGTTTACGTATGTTACAAGATGGTTTTCAAGGAAAGTCTTGTCTAGAATACCCAAATCTCGCCGAAAATACCCAAAATTTGCCGAAAATGCCAATCCGATTAATCACCGATTAATCCCGCCTTAACCGATTACAAGCTACAGGGGGTCGACCGCCCGACTACCGATTCACGATTTTTGCAACCTTGATATTAACTATCATAACCATAATAAAGATATGCAAATGACGTATGTTAGAACTTAAAGTGATGGATAGAATTTGTAATTACCTTGGCATGGTAAAATTATTGGCCGACAAATGATGCTCGAATAATATTTTTTCAGAAGGAAGAAGCGTATAAAACCCTAGCTGTGATAAATATATCGTTGTTCCTTTTTGCCATATTGATCCAAGGGTATTTTAGTCTTTCAGAAATTTTGAGGGTATTTTAGTCAATAGTCACTACAATTGGCCAGATTTGATAAAAATGAAAACATATTTATACTTGAACGGCCTATACATAAATTATCATAGATGAGCGGCCTTAATAAAAAAAAACTCATATCTTGGACGGCCTCCATGTATAAAATCCCATAATTTTATGAAAAATAACTTACAATAACTTTGTTAGAAAGAAGCTAAACGACCTTCAAATTCTCCTAGACTAATTTTGTATATGATACACATACAAACAATTTATACATTATACTTCTTACCTTATATAAACAGACAAAATCTAGAGAAAAAAATGAAGAGACTTTGTAGTTGCAACATGTTTCTCTTAGTTTTACTATTGATTTCACTTATTGATGCTACAATAATGGTGTTTGCTATTGATCCAACACAAGGGTTTACTAATGTCCCATTAACTTCTAGTAACTTCAAATACCAAAAACCTTACAACGTTCCGCTTGAAAGCCGATATAGTTTCAAGAATGGAGTTCATCGATTTTGGGTTTACTCGAATGATAAGCCATTCAAGCGTGGAAGTAGCACACGGCCTCGGACGGAAGCTCGGATGATGGTAAGTATTTGTTAAGGGTGCTAACTAAAGTATTAAGTATCCTTATTTGTTGAGAACATGCATTATTTACTTGTAAGGTAAAATTATGCAATGCATGTCCTGTACATCAAATTCTGTTTTTTAAATATGAAAATATAATTTTGACATTGCGCTTTGAAACTAATTATGCCATATAAAATAAACAAACTCGAAAACAAGACACTAGATGCATGACATAGTGTCTTTGTCATGATTTTGCTGTTTAAATTTGTGATAAGTAGATTATTTATATATATGACGATTTCTAGCTGGTTATTTAAGAAATGAGCTGTATTTGAGTAATATGTAAAATTTGAAAATGATTTTTGTTGCAACCATTGCTAAATTCATCCAAAACTACGTAGTTAACCTCTAAACAATGAAGTGAATCACTTGCAGTGTACCGAAACACTAAATACTGATTATTTGCTTCCTACGAAACACAATAACCACACGCGTACGTCCACTTTCAGAATGCAATGCAAACATCACGCATGTTTAAGATGTTATATGGTTCAATTAAACATGTTTATATGCAGCCCGACTACAAATCTGGAGTTTGGCAATTTGAAGGTTATGCTTTTGTACCACATGGAACATCGGGTGCTACAATACTGCAAATCCATGGTGCTGCCCATGGTGCAACGACATTACTACTAAGGATCTACAATGGAGACATGAGGATCTATAGCGGGAAAGTAATTGCTACTGATTTATACGATAAATGGTTCAAGGTGAACTTAATCCACAACGTGGATGAAGGGAGACTTACGGTTTATATTAACAACGTTATGAAATTTGAGTCACACGACCAAGGTCCGGGGGACTTGAATTTTAAGTTTGGCGTTTATGGTGCCCCGAGCGATACAAGCCAATATATGGAATCAAGGTGGAGAGACATCAAAATATACAAAAAGTGACCGCAAAATACAAGGTGAACGTGATATAGAATCAAGATGAACTTGATATCATATGATCTATGTATAATAAAGTTGAACGTATCTATGAAAACTATATGTAACTATGCAGTTTAAATGATATTTGATATGCGAATAGACTTTCCCAAAGTAATCTTTGATGGTTTATTTATTTAGAGGGCACGGTGCACTCGCCATAGCACCTTGTTATCATGCCAAAATGGCACCTATGGTGTTCGTAACCCGCCAACATTGTACCGTGCATGCTCGTTATAGGTGCCACCGCCATTGTGGTAACGGCCGTTACCCTTTTTTGTTTTTTTAGTGAAAAGGTGGTTTGAGTGGGGATTCTGGTTGTGTGTATATAAATGTTATGGGGAGGGTGTTTTTTGATTTTGTGTTATAGAAATGTTATATGGCAAAAGCTGACATGACTTGACAACACCTATAACATGCACCTATGGCTTATTGCACCTAGCACTGTTAGTGTATGCATCGTTTTTGGCTGGCTATCGAGGAATGGTCACTTGACAAGCTAAAGTTTTTTCGCCAATCTAAATTTTTTTAGCGGAATACATTTACCATATGTTCTGGATATCCAGAATAAACAAACTAATTAAGATGCATAACATACTAATATTATCTAGTTCATATAGAATACACTTGCTCATTTTCATCTACCATGTAATTTTATTTCACTAAAAACATAGAGCCCTGAATTTTAAAAGCTCCGTATATACAAGTAGCCAATCACATTCTTATGCGAGTATTTTTAAGGCCTTTGATTTACTAAATCAGTTAAAATAGTAAAAGAGACTTTCTGCCTCATCTAGTTAGTTATTTACTCAATCCGTCCCGAATTATTACCCTTGTTTAAAATTCTTATTACATACTTTCAAAGAAGAAATTAATTAATTGTTTTTTGGAGTAATAAGTTTACCGGAAAACGCTTTACCAAAAAAAAAGAGTAAAGTCCTAAAAACATCCCTGTGGTTTGGCCCGACGTGCTGATTACATCCCTAAACTTTTTTTTGGAACAATTACATCACTCCGTTAGTAAAGTTGGCACAAAATCATCCCTAAGGACGAATGCTGCAAAGATGTCCCCGTTAACTCCCCCACGTGCTGGTCACGTGAGGGGTATTTTTGTCCATTTCTTACTAAAGCCCACGTGTAAAACCCCTATCCCTTTTAGTAACGTGATCTTCTTCCCCAAATTCATTTCTAACCTAATTTCAATATCCCCAAATCCAAAAAACACTAACCATTCTAATCCAATTAACCTATCCCTAAAATCAAAAACCCCTAACAATGTCACACGCTATGATTTGCAGATGTGGGTTACCCACTGTTATTCGTACTTCTTGGAGACCAGCAAATCCTGGAAGACGTTTTTTTTTGTTGTCCAAAACCTGTAAGACATCAAGTTGGTTGATTTTATGTGTTCTTTTAATGTTGATTTGTAATTTGAACTTTTTTTTAAGGTACCTAATGATGGGTTTCAAGACTGGGTGGATCCTCCAATGTGTCCAAGATCCGTCATGATTATTCCTGGATTATTAAGAAACATGAATCAGCTTGAAGAAGCATCAAGGGAAAATGCACTAAAAGCTAGAAGATACAAGTTCATGTTAGGATTCAGTTGGTTTTTTTTTTGTTATGTATTTGATGTTCAAATGAAATACATTAATGTAATGTGCTTGTTAGTTATGAATGAAATGTCTGGTTTATATGTTAATATGCTGTCATCTTTTCTTTGAATATGTTAACATTGGTTGAAATGCATGAAATGGGTTGAAATGGGTTGAAATGAGTTGAAATGAGTTGACATTGTTGACTGTAAATGGGTTGAAAATACATCTGCAAACCAAAGACCAAGACAGATTCAATAATGCATATGTGCAAACAAGACACATGGACAAACCACACATGGACCAAAATACATTTGCAAAAACCATGACTGAATAAAAAATGCAGTCAATGTTTGGTAAAAGATACTGAAATGAGACTGCATAAAGAGACTGCATAAAGATAGGGCAATTTGCAGTCTTTGTGTTGGTAAAAGATATTGAAATGACTAGACAAGCATTTCCACATGGGTGAGACTATTAGTGTCATTCAATACACTATTTTTTTCAATTAAACCTGCTAAAAGGACTAGAAGCTTATGTCTAAGTGTACTACCAAACCCTTTCACAAGGTGTTTATATACATGCCTAATAACAATATCATTTTCATCTCACATTTCTAACTAATCCCACAACTGCAAACATGAGCTCAAACAAAGGCAAAGAAATTATCTCAGTTTCCAGCAGTGATGACAAAGGTAAAGATATCATCACAATTTCCAGCAGTGATGAATCTGATGCAACAACTACAAACCCATGGTATAACTACTTTCCTAAGGGTTATGTTAGCAGATTCAAGGTTGAAGGTAGCATCAATCCAAAGCAAGACTTTGCTGATAGGAAGAAGGTGTTAGGTCTACCAAATAAGGCAACATGTGAAATGCTAGGTATCAAGAAATATGAGCCCAAAAGTCCCACAGATGCAAAAGGGAAGGGGAAAGGAAAACTGTTTTAGTATGCTTGGTTAAGGTTGTTGGTTTAAGCATGTATGGTTTAGTATCTATGTTTTAGTAGCATGTATGAAAACTATGGGTTAAATGCCCTCTAATAAATCTGTTGTACCAAGTTTGATGAATGCAATGTTTATGCAACTGAAATGGGTTGAAATACTAACCAAATGTGTGAAATGGATTCAACTGTTGTGACTTGATTGTGGTTGAACCTGCACAAAACCATAAGCATTTAAACCTGCACAAAACCATAAGCATTTACAGTAAAAAAATAATACAGATAAAATACAAAAATGATACAGATAGAACATCAGGATAAACAAAGTCAACCATTTCCATAAACATACCATATCATCCATTGTTTTTAACAAGAAAACATAAACAGACCAGATTACCAAAAGATCTAAAGTATTGAAACATTACAGACCCTAGAATACCCAAATACCACATTACCAACAGTTCTGACATAAACAGATTAGATTAAAAAACAAGACCAAAACTAATTCATATCTTTGCTTTTCCCTTGGTTCTTGCAGAAGCTTGGGATCCACCAACACTTGAACCTTGTGTTCTAGTAACACCAGAACCTTGTGACTTGCAAGTTCTTTTGTTGTGTCCAGTGTTGTGACACTTTAGGCAAGTGACTGTTTTTCCCACCCTAGATAACCTACCATTTGCAGACATCTTTTGGCTTGATATCTCATCTGCAGTCTTTCTCCTCTTTTTTGTGGGCCTTCCTATTTGTGTTTTGATCTTTGGGGGTAGGATAGTGTATGGACTAGGGTGTTTCTTCCACAAAAGTTGTCCAGTACAAGGGTTGATTGTGTGAGTGTATTGCTTTGCCCAAGTAGTAAGCCAATAACACTTATGCACCCATGTCTCTGGCAACCCAACATCATTTGTGTTTCCAGCCATGTCATTGATCACTGCAACAGCATGCTTGCAAGGCATTCCAGTAAGCTCCCATTTTCTGCAGCTGCATGTTCTGTCTTGGACATCAACAACACACTGATCTTCCCATGGGCCACTAAGCTTTGTCATTGCTCTCTTTCTTGTATCACTGCTACTATCATAACCTCTTTCATTACCACTATCACTCTCTATGTCAATATCCATATCAAAGTCATCTAGATTATACCCTTCTTCAACATCTAATTCAGCAGGGACTTCAAAATTGCCACCCTTACCTCTCACCCATTCTACATCTTTGTCAGTGTTTCTAAAGAATTCTTCCATATCTACATCAACTAAATTGACCTCATTTTCCTCATCAACTATATAGTCACTATCTTCGCTATCATCACTCTCTGAACCACTGTCACTCTGTGCACTAACCTGACACTCTGCATTAGCCTCACACTCTGGACTAGCTTCAGTCTCTGCACTAACACTCTTACCACTATCCTCAAAACCATGAGTAGGTTCTTTGATAAGGTTTTAAAAGGTACCTTTTTGAGGGGTCATTTAAGCCCTTATTCGATCACTTTTGTATCCGTTATTGCTTAATATCGTTCCTTTTCACTTTTTAGGTCTCTTGAAGGCAAAATGCTGGAATGATGCTTATTTGGACGAAAAGGCGCGAATATACGAAGAAAATGGCCAAAGTCAGAATCGAGACACTCAAAGCTGCTGAAACATAAGGCGACGGCGTCACTGCATATCTGCGACGCCGTCGGGAAGGAATTTTGCGACGGCTCAGAGGAAAAATTGCATGTTTTCAAGGGACGACGTCAGGTTCTAAAGGAATAGGCCGTCGCTACTCAGACGGCCTAGATGCAGCCAAGACGGCGTCAGAGCTGAAGGGGACGGCGTCACAGTCATAAGGTGACGCCGTCGAAAGGTTTACGTGGCCAAGACGAAACCCTAATGACGGCGACACGACGGCGTCACGAAACATAAGGTGACGCCGTCGCAGATGTAATCTTATATATAGAATCCGAATTTTTCAGTTTTAATGGGTAGTCTTTTGGAGTAAAAACCTAAAACCGAACCAAGGCTTTCTTGTGCAGTATTTTAGGGTTCTAAACCCTATTATACATCAAGCTAAGTATTTACTTCATTAATTTAATTATGTCTTTGATTATTTGTGTGTATGCTTGCATGTTCTCCATGTCCGGCTAATTTATTTGTGTGTTTGCTTAGGGAATATGAAACTTAATTATTGAATATTGATTGGTTGATACTTATCTTAGTTGACTAATGATCTAGAGTGCGCTAGATTATTCGTTGTGTACTTAATGCTTGAAATTTCTTTGTGAACTTTAGAATATAATTATCTAGGTAATTGTAGGATAAAGTATTCAAGGACAACCGTAGAGTAGGCGTCTATAAATCACTAGAGGATTTGTAAACAAGACCCTTTGGTAGTTTCAAAGAGTTAGGGAAATAAGCACGCCCTATAGCCTTAGAATCACAACGCAACTAGGAATAAGGACGTGACAAATCAACCATCAATAGGAGATAATTAAGGAGTAGTAAAACCTAAGTAAACACATCTTTAAACTATCATACGAGTACACATCAAATTAGACATAGACTATCACAACCTTAGCTTAGATAATTAGATAATAGTAGAGTAATCGGTAGCAATACCAACCCCCCAAATCCAATACCCGAAATTCGTACCTTTTCATTTTCTAAAAAACATAAAAAGATAAAAAATAATCTTCCTCAACCTCAACCTTAGCGTAGTAACTTCTCACTAGCATTCCTATTCCCCTAGAGAACGATATCAATACCCGTGGCTTACCCTAATTACTACACTACAACGATTAGGTTCACTGCCTAGGGTGTTATAAAACTTGCTCGAAGAAAAGGAAGTTTCCTTGACCCCGAACGACGCGTGTAGCGTTATCAAGTTTTTGGCGCCGCTGCCGGGGAATAGAATAGCTAGTTAGTAGTCCACCTCGTTTAGGTTTCTTTGCTTGATTCCTATCAAGTAAATTTTTTCTCATTTTTAGCTTTCTCTTAGTCTATCCCCCTTCTTCGTGACCTTTGTTCGTAACACCCATCACTTTTCACCATGGAAGGTGACAACCAACCACCACTCATCAACCCACCACCAAACGACCCGCCAAGAGCCCGTACTCTTGGTGAGTACTCGAGACCAAACCACCTAGGTTATAGGAACACCATTGAGCTTCCCGACCAAGCCCAAACTACGGCCCTGCGATCCGACACCATCCGGTTGGTGCAAAACGGATGTGCATTCCATGGACTTCGTTCCGAAGATCCAAATCAGCATCTGAGGGATTTCCTCAAAATTGTCGATTCCATCGACCTTGATGCTGCTACTCGGGAGACCACGCGCTTGCGTCTCTTCCAATTCTCTCTACGGGACCAAGCTAGTAATTGGCTTGAGCGACTTCCCGCCGGCTCCATCTCAAGTTGGGATGATCTTACTTCTCGCTTCCTTGCTCAATTTTTCCCACCGGGGAGAACCACTAAGCTTAGGAATGACATCTTGATGTTCCAACAACGTCAAGGTGAATCTCTCTACGAAGCATGGACCCGATTCAAGGACTTACTTCATAAAGTCCCTCATCACGGCATTGATCTTTGGCTCCAAGTCCAAATCTTTTATGATCATGTCAACTTTCCCACTAAGCGATCCATTGACCAAGCGGCCGGTGGAAAACTTAGTGATCTCACCGCGGAAGAATCATGGGAAATAATAGAGGACCTTGCCCTCTATGACAACGAAAGTTGGGATGACCCCCGTGAACTTCCCAAAACCGTCAAGGCAATCTCCTTGCCTCCTCCCGACCGTAGGATGATCGAACTTGAAGATCAAGTCAAATTCCTCATGAGTTCCTACGAGAATCCTAAGTCCTCGCGCCATGTAAACAAAGTTTCCTCTTCGTGCGAGCCGTTTTGTGATCCTCATAACACGCGCACTAGCACCCTATCCCCCGAACATGCTTCCATTGAATACGCATCCTCGCGTAATAATGGAACGGGAGGAAGATTCCCTACAACGCCCGGACCTAGGAATTTCAATGAAACCCGGGAGGCATGGAAAAACAAGCCCGACTTTTACTGGGGACAAACCAAAGAATTCACCTCCAATGATTTCTCGTGGCCCCCACCTAACGGTCCTAACCAACAGAGTATTGAAGGGATGTTGCAAAACATAGTTGCGTCCCAAGAAACCCAAATGGCTAAGCTCTCGGACCGCTTTAACCATCAACAAGCCGAGATGGATAGGAAGATAGACAACCTGTTGAAAGCCATAAATAGTGATAGGAAGGTTAGTGCTATCTCGACTCCCGAGCCTCCAGGTGTAGAAATTAAGGATCCAAGCAAGCTTATTAAGCACGTCCAATTCGTCAATGCCATCGCCTTAGTGGAACCGGATGAAACCGATGACGAAGAAGACCAAACATTTGTTGATGATGAAACACCCGAGGAAGAAGATGAAGTAGACAATGACTATTTCAACAAATTTCCTACGGAAGATGAATTATCCCGCCACCCTCACTTAGTGCGTGACCTCCGTCACATGTATGTTAGGAAAAGCCCTAGAATCAAGTTTGGGAACCCTTGGAATCTTAACATACCATGTTGCATAGGACATTTTTTTGTGGCAAAGGCTTACATTGATCGTAAATCCCCAATTAACATAATGACTAGCACCTATTACAATTGGATAATGAAGAAGCCTATCCCAACTAGGCAAGACCTCGATAATCCTAGTGATAAGTGTAATTTTCTTGGTAGAGTTAAGGGATTGCCCGTCTATGTAGGTAGTTTCACATTCCCTACGGACTTCATAATTGTGGAAGATATTAGCACGGCCATAGACCCTAGCTTGTCCCACGTTATTCTAGGAAAACCCTTCGTAGAAAGCACCGGGATGACCTATGACCCATCGTTAGGAGTAGTGCGATTCAAGGATGAGACCGACGACGTAGCCTACCAAATGCCGTTTAAGATTGAGAAGTTTTCATCACTCACCAATGATGAAAAGGAACTTAAACTGTCGGTCTATTACAGGAATGATGAGGATAGGGAAAAGGGAGTTGATTATGTTATGGCTAAGCTTTTCGGGTTCTATAAAGATTGTTTGAATTTAGGACCGAAATATAGGACCGAGTGGGGAGAGGGTGAACTCTTAGAAAGGAGTATCATGGGACACTTCTACAACATGGAACCCCCCGATAGAGACCGTCAAGAGGGCGGTGATGCAAAAACGTAGGAGTAGGACTACGAGTCTAGCTACAAGACTCTTAAATAAAGAAGAGCGCTTCGTGGGAGGCAACCCATGCTTAATTGTTTGCTGTTAGTGTCATATCTCTTTTATTAATTGTTTGTCCTTTGTAAAAATGCTTTATTTTGTTTTTAACCTCGTCTTAATTACATATAAAGGTATTTTACATAAAGGATAAGTGTAGGGAGGATTACACACGTTTTCATAAGAAACGTGAACATGAGAATAACAATTAACTAAAAGATATATATGTTTGTTTGTTCGAGTCAAATGCTTGTATCGAGTCATAATGGATGTTTTTGCAGAAATTTTTCCAGATTCTAAAGATGTAAATTTTCCAGAATCTTTTCCAGAAAATCGCAGACCAGTTTTTGTCAGGATAACCTGACGGCGTCAGGATTGCAACCTGACGGCGTCAGGAAGGAATAAAAACTTCAGCTTACTTTTTCTCGTTTTCTGAGCTACTTGTAAAATTTTGGAATTTTCCAGATCTTAACTTTCAAAACAAATTCTGTAAACATCCATTCCACAAGCATTATATCCTAGTTTAAATCGAGTCTTATGTATATTATTACCGCCGATTTTACGCGAAGGTTTCGTTTGTTTTCTTCTAGTGTGCAGGTTTAGTTTGTCAAGAAGAAGTTACACAAGTTTGGAAGGAGCCTTTCACGCAAAAACTCTTCTTGGAAAAGATTTAACCACCACTTTTTACGGATCCTACCGAGCTAATCAGGGGAGTATTAGTTTCTTTCGTTTTTAATTACCTTCTATTATCATAACTTTGATACTTTCGGGGAACATTGGGGACAATGTTCAGTTTAAGTGTAGGGAGGGAAAATAAACGGGAACTTTGAAACTATGCTTATCCTTGACTGTTTGCTTTGTCCAAGTGTATCTGTGTAATAAACCATGAGAAAATGTAGGTTAGGGTAATTTTAGCCAAATTTAAAATTTTTTCATGACGTATAGGAGTGGGCCATTAGTCTTAACAAAAGCGTCTCATGGATAGGAAATTGCATGACTAGCACAAAAACCCTTACCACCTAAATTCCACCCAAAATGTGAGGATCGCCCTTAGATTAGTAGGAATTAAAGCATTCATCTTTAATGCTTAGAGTGTGAACCGGTAGTATATTAAATTCTAGAACTTGTTTTGTGATGCATTCCGAGATCGCAAGTGAGACTACACTTGTGTAGTTAGGAATAACTAAATGATAAGAGGCATTAGGATAACCCTTGTTTAATACCTGTAATATAATTACTTCTTCCATAATCGGTTGAGTAATTCCCCCACACCCTTTGCGTTGTACTCATCTTTAGTACACGATACCCCTAGTTAACCCCTCAGAGCCTATCCTTTTCGCGGTTCTCGTGATGTTTCGGTTTTTCCGGAATATCAATGAAGAGCATTGTTTACACCCCACCCCCAAATATACACCCAAATCGCCTTAGCCTACCTTTATTGCACTCACTTTTAGTGCAAATTTATGTTATCACCCAAAACCCTTAGTTCAATTATCTGGTTGCTTGCATGAGTTGCTAAGTCGAGTCATATCCTTTGTATACAGTTTTGGGATGATTGGGATTCATGGGAAAAGTTAAAGTTTATGAAACATAGGAAAGAGAACGTTAAACTCAAATTCCCTTTGTTTGCATAATAATGTACTCCAAGTGTTTTGATCTTTTCAATTCGGGTCAAATTAGTGTTGGAATAATAAAAACTCAAGTGTAGGGATGTGTCTATAAATCCCTATCATTTTGATGTACCGTAGAGGATGGTAGAGTAAAAGTGTATGCAAAAAAAAAAAAAAAAAAAAAAAAAAAAAAAAAAAAAAAAAATAAAAAAAAATATAAAAAAAAAAAAAAAAAAAAAAAAAAAAAAAAAAAAAAAAAAAAAAAAAAAAAAAAAAACCATACGGGCTACCATCCTACATCTATCTTTTAAATTATGTTTGTTTATTTTCGTTGCCTAGAGTTTTAGAGTGTCGAGTCTTGGCTTAGCAACGCCATTCTTCGTATACTTGCAACATAGAGATTTTTGACTATCCACCACTAAATAGCCTATCCCACCAAACCCTTCATTTCCCTACCGTAAGCCTAACGTTACAACCCTTTAAAAGACCTCTTTGATAGTCTTTCCTAGGTGCTTACGCCAAAGCGACGGAGGTTTGATCTATTCTCAAGCCTATGGTAATCTATGTACTAGGACCGGTTAATGAGTGTTTATCTTCCATTTCCGATTTGTTATATTTCATATATACACCCGAGAGAGATGTGAGTATCCAAACACCCCATGTGAGGTGCTAGTATGTAATTTCCGTGCTTGTTATGACTTTTGCGGGGCTTATATGTGTTGTGGACCGTTTTGAATGGATGCTTCATGACCCCTAACTTATAAATTAATTGGCTAAAAGCACATTTGCTTGAGGACAAGCAAATACCAAGTGTAGGGATATTTGATAAGGTTTTAAAAGGTACCTTTTTGAGGGGTCATTTAAGCCCTTATTCGATCACTTTTGTATCCGTTATTGCTTAATATCGTTCCTTTTCACTTTTTAGGTCTCTTGAAGGCAAAATGCTGGAATGATGCTTATTTGGACGAAAAGGCGCGAATATACGAAGAAAATGGCCAAAGTCAGAATCGAGACACTCAAAGCTGCTGAAACATAAGGCGACGGCGTCACTGCATATCTGCGACGCCGTCGGGAAGGAATTTTGCGACGGCTCAGAGGAAAAATTGCATGTTTTCAAGGGACGACGTCAGGTTCTAAAGGAATAGGCCGTCGCTACTCAGACGGCCTAGATGCAGCCAAGACGGCGTCAGAGCTGAAGGGGACGGCGTCACAGTCATAAGGTGACGCCGTCGAAAGGTTTACGTGGCCAAGACGAAACCCTAATGACGGCGACACGACGGCGTCACGAAACATAAGGTGACGCCGTCGCAGATGTAATCTTATATATAGAATCCGAATTTTTCAGTTTTAATGGGTAGTCTTTTGGAGTAAAAACCTAAAACCGAACCAAGGCTTTCTTGTGCAGTATTTTAGGGTTCTAAACCCTATTATACATCAAGCTAAGTATTTACTTCATTAATTTAATTATGTCTTTGATTATTTGTGTGTATGCTTGCATGTTCTCCATGTCCGGCTAATTTATTTGTGTGTTTGCTTAGGGAATATGAAACTTAATTATTGAATATTGATTGGTTGATACTTATCTTAGTTGACTAATGATCTAGAGTGCGCTAGATTATTCGTTGTGTACTTAATGCTTGAAATTTCTTTGTGAACTTTAGAATATAATTATCTAGGTAATTGTAGGATAAAGTATTCAAGGACAACCGTAGAGTAGGCGTCTATAAATCACTAGAGGATTTGTAAACAAGACCCTTTGGTAGTTTCAAAGAGTTAGGGAAATAAGCACGCCCTATAGCCTTAGAATCACAACGCAACTAGGAATAAGGACGTGACAAATCAACCATCAATAGGAGATAATTAAGGAGTAGTAAAACCTAAGTAAACACATCTTTAAACTATCATACGAGTACACATCAAATTAGACATAGACTATCACAACCTTAGCTTAGATAATTAGATAATAGTAGAGTAATCGGTAGCAATACCAACCCCCCAAATCCAATACCCGAAATTCGTACCTTTTCATTTTCTAAAAAACATAAAAAGATAAAAAATAATCTTCCTCAACCTCAACCTTAGCGTAGTAACTTCTCACTAGCATTCCTATTCCCCTAGAGAACGATATCAATACCCGTGGCTTACCCTAATTACTACACTACAACGATTAGGTTCACTGCCTAGGGTGTTATAAAACTTGCTCGAAGAAAAGGAAGTTTCCTTGACCCCGAACGACGCGTGTAGCGTTATCATTCTTCATCAAGAAGCAACAATGGCAACCTATTTTTCTTCACACAAGGCTTCTTAACATGATTCCTAACTACTAAAGAAGTAGCTTCTTCTTCATCTATTTCCTCCAAACTCAACCCCTTTGATGTATTAAATGGTGATTTCAAATAAGTATCTAGGACTGTAAACTCATGCTCAATGTAGACATCAAATAGTTTGACCTTATCAGCATACCCAACTAGTTTCAACACATCTGCATCACCACCTAGTGCTTCTAAGCCATGATCCAATTCAGTGTTAGGTATTCTCCAATGATAGAACATCTTACACCTTGGGCTTTTGTAACCTAACCTCCTAACCATGTCATTCAACTCGATTACAGAAAATAAGTCAACATCTACAAAGTCTATGTAATTAACCTGGCCATTTGTATAGGTCCTACCTGGGGGTTCAGTAAAAAAACCACCATGATGAATCTTCAATGAGAAAAAATTTGGTTGCGTACCTATTATCAACAAGTAATCTTCAATTAATAAACATCTAATGAATGTAGAAACAACTTTGAATATGTATTAATCAAATTACAACTTACTATACGCTTTTTGTTCATCCACAGGATCATCATAGTCACGAAGTACCCATTCCACAACCACCATTGTTGTTAATCAACAATTGAACATAGGATTTGAGTTTTTTTTTGTTTTTGATATGTGTTTTGCTAACTTTGGGAGGGAAGTGATTTGTGGGTTTTAGTGTTTATCAGGTATTAAAAGAGGTGGAAGGTAGCTGAGTGTAAGAAATGGACAAAAATACCCCTCACGTGACCAGCACGTGGGGGAGTTAACGGGGACATCTTTGCAGCATTCGTCCTTAGGGATGATTTTGTGCCAACTTTACTAACGGAGTGATGTAATTGTTCCAAAAAAAAGTTTAGGGATGTAATCAGCACGTCGGGCCAAACCACAGGGATGTTTTTAGGACTTTACTCAAAAAAAAAAAGAAATTAATTAACTAGTTAAAGGTAAAAATATTATTTTACAAAGAGTAAGAAAATGAAAACACTAATAATTATTACTTTTTCAAACTGTGTGTTTTTGTCGAGGAATAATTATTTTGAGACGGAAAGAGCATTTATTTTAATCTACCAAACTACAAGAGACTAAGCTCATTATTTAAGTTTAAGTAAGAGAGTAAAGTCTACTTTTTGAATAATGGAAAAGTCAATTACAAATTAAGAGCAAAGGGTATGGTAACTTGGTGTTGCATGTTAACCTTTAACATGTCCGCGTTAAGGGAAGTTAACCATACCGCGTCCCAAGTTAAGGGGGTGTTAACATAGACATGTTAAGCCCCTAACGCAACGTTAAAGGCATTTTTGAATTTTTTCTGCCCCCTAAATGAAGGGTTGTTTTTGTAAATTGTTGTTTAGTTAAGGTTTAACTTGGTTGAGTTATTATAATGGGTGTTTTTTTGTTGAGTTAAGGTGAAATGTTAAAGCTGGTGTGCCATGATGTTAAACCTTAACCTAAGTTACCATACCCTTTGCTCTAATGTATCATAGTTGTCATGATTTTTCTTTATATGTATCAAACTATTTTTTTTACTATTCTATGTACTAAACTTGCATTTTTGGTATTTTTGTGTACTTTATGACCATTTTTCCCCTCCCGAGCTAAAAAATGAGAAGTAAAATGGTCATAAAGTACACAAAAATTACCAAAAATGCAAGTTGAGTACATAGAATAGCAAAATAAATTGTTCAATACATAATACATATAGATGGAAATCATAATAAGTATGATACATTTAGAGACCATTATCCCTAAGGAAAACTATACACCACAAGATAAACTACCTTTAGTGACCAAAAGAAACAGTCAGAAAAAGTGTAATTTCAATCATTAAAAGCTTCTTTTCTACTCCCACTAAAGAAAAAGCAATGAGTAACAAAACAATCACTAAAAGTGTAGAGTCACTTGAAATACGGTCAGCAAAGGTCAAAAAGGTTTGTTGATAAAACATTTTAGTCAGCAAAAGACCTATGTTCGTCAAACTCTCATGCTCCAACATCCTTTCTGCTTATTCCTGTGGAAACTCTCATGTTCGTCAAAGGACTCGCGTCTAATATTAAGGGATAATAACAAAAAGTTTATTTAATTTGTACATGAACAAAATACATACAAAGGTCGAAATTGTTAGACGCTGTCTTTTCTATGTTTAAGCATAGCCCATATTTAGTGGGTTCTAAAATAATCTTATGATGACTATATATTGTATTTAATAATTAATGAAATGCAAGCCAATTATTCACTCTAGCATGATGCTTTACAATATCTTACTTTTACTGGACCAGATATTTTGTATGTTGTACGGCAGGTGTGCCTTAATATGCATGATCCTCGGAAGACTCATTACTCGGCTCTTAAGCGGATTTTGCGTTATGTTCGTAGTACTATGGATTATGGTTTCCAGTTATATTCATCCTCTACTTCATCGTTGGTTGCTTATTCTGATGCGGATTGGGCAGGTTGCCCTACTACTCGCCGATCGACTTCTGGGTACTGTGTGTTTCTTGGTCTTCCAAGCGTCAATTGACGCTTTCTCGGTCTAGTGCGGAGGCTGAGTATCGTGGTGTTGTTAATGTTGTTGTTGAGACTTGCTGGGTGAGGAATTTATTACGTGAGCTGCACCCTCCTTTGTTTTTAGCTACTTTGGTGTATTGTGATAATCTCAGTGATGTATACTTTTCATCTAATCCGGTCCAGCATCAACGTACGAAGCACATTAAAATTGACATCCATTTTGTTTGTGACTTGGTTGCTGTTAGTCAGGTTCGGGTTCTTCATGTTCTTTCTCGCTATCAATATGCTGATATCTTTACTAAATGACTTCCTACTACGTTGTTTGAGGAGTTTTGTACTAGCTTGAGTGTTCGGTCACCTCCCACTCAAACTGCGGGGGAGTGTTGGACGTTATCTTTTATATGTTTAGGCTTAGCCTATATTTAGTGAGTTCTAGAATAATCTTATAGTGACTATATATTGTATTTTATAATTAATGAAATGCAAGCCAGCTATTCACTTCAACATAAATTTGAAAGATTTGTGTTTTAAAAGGAAAAAAAGGCTACACAAAACAACAAAAGTAAACAAATTAGATAAAAAAAATTTTTGTTATTAACCCAAATATTTATATAGAAAAAAGTAAACACATTAGATAAAAAAAAATTGTTATTAACCCAAATATTTATATAGAAACTTCCGATCATATATTGCCTGCATGTAATCAATTATGGGGTAATCAATTTTGTGTGATTTGTGTATTTATAACCGAGTTAGGATCAAATAAGAAGAAAAATTAAAATAAGAATGATAAGAAAAAACCACAACCACTTATTTCAGATGCATATCCTCTTAAAATTTTTCCTCTTATTTGAAATGTGTGGCTAGAAATCCTTCTTATTCTTCTCATTTTAATTTTTTTCTTACTAGATCCCTTCCCTTTATAACCACCACATTTGCCTAAACATTATTTGTTTCAGTATAACTGATTCGTTCCCAGACGGTCAAGTTTTGTCACACAAGCTAGCCACTTGTGAATGGCTAACCGTAACAAACTTCAAACAGTCTGGAACCAAATGCAATGAAGATCAAGAGGAGTATAGTGTTTCCCCAGGTCGTTATGTCCCAACGAGTTGTGCGATGAATCACCAAACGAATAGTGATCGAGAGAATTTGAACGGAAAAAGGGTTTTGATTGATTATGAACAATTATACCTAAAGGAAAAGTTTATAAATTACAGGGGCTTAAATGCAAATTAAAGAAAATTAAAAAGATAAAATATATTAAATAAACACTATCACTATTTGCAAAATGATGTTTTTGATTTTTCTTTTATAAAATTTAACTTAAAAACTACGTGACGTACAAAAGAAAATGTGAAACTGAAACAATATAAATCCTAAAAATATGAAAATGACATTTTTACAAACCTAATGATAAGAGAAAATTTTTAGAAAAAGAAAAATTATTTTTATTACTATTTATCTAATTATTATTAATTAAAACTATTTTTACTTATTTAATAATAGCCTAAAATACAAGAAAATATGAAATAAAGCTAGAAAAATGAAATTATGACTTAGAAAAATCTAAAATAACTAAAGAGAATTTTCAAAACTAATTTTATATTTTTCTGATTATTTTTCTATTTTCTATGAATTAAAAACTATTTGAAACTACTTAAATTGCTAAAAATTACAAATTAAACTATGAAAAATCTGGAAAAATATTTTTTTGACTTTTTATATTTATCTTAACCTAGGAAAAATGAAAAATTATTTTTTTTTAAGTTTTTCTGATTTAATTGCATTAAAAGCTAATTAAAAAGGCTTAAAAACTGTTTTAAATGAAGAAAAATAGCAAACAGTGCTAGAAAAATATGAAAAGTTCAAGAAAAGTCTAAAATAATATTATGAATCTAAGAAAAATATAAAAACAATAGCTTATGTGAAGGATATGGGAGCTGCAGTGAAACTGCTTAAGGAATAAGCACTTGAATTAAGCTAGAGGGACCAAATGAGCACCAAATTAAAGCAGAAGCTATAATAAGCTATAACTACTCAAAAGCAACTAATATCAACTATCCTAAACCTCTAAAGTACAAGCTACACAGATTTGAATGATTTGGCTTAAGTGCTAAAAACAGTTTTTACCCACTACCTTGTAGCTTGAAAATTAGCTACTCAATAAGCTGGAAATCAAAACCAGAAGTTGGACTCTCAAGAAGACCTGGCTAGCTACTTATAAACCAAGATTCAGACCAAGATAAGCTCTATTGAGCTTGTGACAAGCTCAGCAATAAGCCTGTGCACACTCAGTATACATTGAGTCAGTGCACAGGGGATTTTGGACCAAGTTGACAAGCTGTTTTAGAGCTTATAGAAAATTACAAAAATTCAACTAAAATCATATTAAGGAACTAGACCAACTGAAGTTTTTAAACCCAAAGTTTCAATGAATTTGGACCAGAAATGAATCAATTAAAAATCCACTTAGGTTGGGTGAAAACTGAGTGTTCTAACTTTTTGACTTTTGACAGTTATGAAACTTTGACCAATTTGAACTTTGATCTTAATTTGCCAACTGAATATGATGTTTTAAGCTAAAGTAAAGCTAAATTAAGTTACTCTACTGATTTCTAAACATAAATCAAGCTTTTGATATCGCAAATTTCTAACAGACTTGAAATTAAGACAATTTAAAGTTGATTTTGACTTAAGAGCTATGCAGATGCAATATTAAGACAGATATGAGTCAAATGACCTATATTAAGACTAAGTATGCAAATGTCAAGTACAAACCAAAGCTCAATCTCAATTAACCCCACTGATCCAAACACAACTTATACAACTGTTTTGCAACTAAAACTACTCGACCCACTGATTTGGCTTAAGCTAACACTGAAGCTGAATCAATGTGGTCTAATAACATCTTACTGAACAGATAAAAGCTAATCTAAACACAGATTCAAACTCAACAGATTTTTGCAAACTAAATGAGAAATGGAAATAAGATAAAACTCACAAGTGTCCAGCTTATTTTGAAGCATAAACCAGAACCAACCTACACTATTCTAATCCAATCCAACCCAAATCAGCACTGCATCAACCCATATTCATTTCCATCACTGCTTGAACCAAAATCTCTGCACAGGTTGACTTTTGTTGCCCAATTACCAATTTTGATTGAAACTGAGTTCTAGGCTTACCAAAAGCTATCAATAGCTCACATAAGCTTATTTGAATTTAACAATAAGCTACTAGAGGCTTGTATGTAAGAGTTTGAAACTGATTTTCTTAACAGTGGACATGAAAACATGAAATATTTGTATAACCTTGAATTGATACTTGAAAATAATTTCAATACATTGGAACAACTTAGTTTGATACAATGAAACAAAAGATTACAGCTTAGAGCTTAATTAAAACATAAACATAAAAAAACGACATACATAAATATTTAAAACTAAGTACTACTCTCTTCTCTCTATCTCTTGCTTCCTTTTATACACCAAAATGCTTCTCTCTCCTATCTGAGCTAATCCCACTTTTAATCTTGGCCCTTGGATGCTTGGAACAATATTGGCCGTTTGATCACAATTTGGCGCCAAAATGGTTTTAGCAGTTGGGGTTGAGTGCAAGGGGGAAGGAAGCAATTAATGTTTCTTGGATGTTGTTGAGGAGGAGGGGACATGGAGGGGTGAGGTTTGAGCTGGAAGGATGGGGCTTGAGTGTTGCAGGCGAGTTTGGTGAGGAAGAAGAAAAAAGAGATGGAAATGGGGTGTGTTTGTTTGACTGAAGTGTTTGACCGGGCTTAATATTGAAAGGGGGGTCAAAGGGAGGGGTCAAGTGGAAATGGCAGGGGTCCAAATGGCTTTGACAAGGGTCAAGGGTCAAAAGGTGTTTGGCTTGTTTTAATACATAAGGACCAAAACTGAATTTTCCCAAACTTGAAGGACCAAATCTGCCATTCTTCCAAAGTTGTTCCAAGGGACTAAAAATGACAAGCTTCAATAGTATAAGGACCAAAATAGACATTTTCAAACTTCCAAGGACTATTTTTGCCAATTTTGAAACTCAAAGGACCAAACTTGTAATTTCTCAAAACTTTTGATATTTTTCACCAAATATGACTAATTTTGACAAGTTATGATTTTAAAAGGACCTTTGGTGACTTTTCTTTTGAAATTAAGTGCTCAGGGACTATTTCTGACAACTTTTGAAACTTGGGGGACTGAAACTGCCAATTATGCAAACTTAGCTCATTTCTCATCTGATTTTAAACATTTTGCATCTGAAACATATAAAATGCAATTTTGAGATATTTTAGTATTTTGATGCATTTCTGAGCATTTTTAAACGTTTTGCAGTTCAGAATTATCCAAAAATGATGAGTATTCACACACTCATCAATAACATATATATACTTTGATTTTATCATTACTAATATTATGGAAACTTATATATGTAATTTTAAATAAAACTGTTAGGAACCTGTTGTTCATGAAACTATAGGTACCAATACATTTCATAAAAGCTACCTATGTGACTACATGATTTTTGCCCCCCTTTTCATCCAGTTTTGGTACTCTACAAAGGCTACTTACATGTTATTCAGAATTATTTTCATCAATAATGTATCCTAAAGAGTAGATATGTTATTGAAAAACAATGCTTCTACAATAACTCTTAAAAGTTGAAGGGTGATTTATTTGTAAGGCAAGTTCAATGGTCAAACAATTATTCAATACTACTTTTTAATCCAGTGTTATATATACTAGATATTGTAGAAATTATAACAACACCAAGATTGAATCCAACCAACCACCCATTGATTAAAAAACAATCAGTATCATATTGCAATACAAGAAAGATGATACTAAGATTGTCACCAGGTGTGAGCAATCAATCAGAATACTATCTAGACTAGATCAAGATGATATATCAGCCTAACTACACAATAACAAGGAGAAGAATATCAGAGAGGCTATGAGAGCCTTTGGAGAAGACGACTTGTGAGTCTGTCTTATTCTTAGCACAAGAGGAAAGTTTATATAGGCAGCAACATTGCACTTGTCCATCTTTAGTCCATGCACAAACATAAAGAGACAAACAAAGATAAACTAAAATTGTTAGCGTTAGTATAGTTCTGTGAATGACAGGACTAGTCCCTGAACTTATAAAGAGAAGGTTTGACCAATTTATTCAACACCCTCCCTCAAACCTTCAATTTATTCAACACCCTTAACTAAAACTAAGTAATTCTTAAGAGAGAAAAAATACTTATAGAGCTATAATATGAAGAAACCAGCGGAAATGAATCACAACACTCTTAATTCACTTAGTTAAGAGATATTGTGAAAGAATAAGGTCCCAATAATCACCAGAAACCACCACAAACAACAATTAACTCAGCACAAATGTTGAATTAACCAAGAATCGATCAGATCTCACCCCAATTTCAAGAACCCCTAAAAAATCGGATGAAACTCTAGACAACGAAATCACCAATCGATCAGAGCCTACGCTCTAATACCATGTAGAAATTATAACAACACCAAGATTGAATCCAACCAATCACCCCTTGATTCAAAAACAGTCAGTATCAGATTACAATACAAGAAAGATGAGACTAAGATTGTCACCAGGTGTGAACAATCAATCAGAATACTATCTAGACTAGATCAAGATGATAGATCAGCCTAACTACACAATAACAAGGAGAAGAATATCAGAGAGGCTATGAGAGCCTTTGGAGAAGACGACTTGTGAGTATGTCTTACTCTTAGCATCAGAGGAGAGTTTATATAGGCAGCCACATTGCACTTGTCTAGCTTTAGTCCCTGCACAAACATAAAGAGACAAACAAAGATAAACTAAAATTGTTAGTGTTAGTATAGTTCTGTGAATGACAGAACTAGTCCCTGAACTTATAAATGAAAGGTTTGACCAATTTATTCAACAGATATAATGAGAAACAACATCTTTTAAAAATTTAAAAACTTAAAAATGAGTATTGTCGTTAAACTAAAAGACTTTTACTTAAAAATAAGAATCTATTAAGTATATAAATTATAATTTAAACAACTAAATCATTTCACTTTCACTTACTCCACAACCATATATAAATAAAAAAAAATAATAATAATAAAAATACACACATAATTAATGCTATTATACGCTCTTGTTGTTATGCGTGGGTAATCGTCTAATTGACTATAAAGTTCAAAGTTAACTTTTTTTTTGGAAGAATAGCTATATTTTTAGGCCAAATTTAAATATAGTAAGTATATATTATTTTGATGTACGCGTTATCCAGTTTTCATATACAAGCCCGTGAATTTCACACGCAATTAATCTAGTTTAGTAATACACAAAAGATAAAACCATTGTCCTCTACACAATGCCATTCTTGGGTATTCAAAAGAAATACCAAAATAGGATATGATACAGCCGATTTCAGCATCTAACATATTCTTCAATAATACCAAATTTTGACTTGATCAAACCAAACTTGGTCCTTGATTGAGACTAGATAACGTGGCGCTAGGCTCGTGGTGGTGCGTTAGCATTTGTGCATTGTAGATGGTCAAATACGGTTCAGAAGTTATTAATATTTTACTTTTTCATATGTGTAAAATTAGCCTTTCGAATCATTTTTTAATTTGAAATTTTAGGTTAACTAATTTGCTGTTTACGTGACAACTTATTTTGATAAAGTGTTTGGTAATATAGATGTATAGTTGTAATTACTAAGTAAACGCTAGTTGCTAGTAAATGCTCCTTCAATTAACATTTTGATTTGGAGAGTTTGGAAAAAATTAGGAATGCTAGTTGCTTGTCGGAAAACAAGCATTGTGTACCAAATGCTAAACGCTAGTTGCTAGTTACTTCAAAACGTTCCTTAACGCTCAGCTGCCAAACATACCAAAACTGTCAACTTTCGTAAGTATACCCACTACAAAAAAATGTGTATTTTGGTACGACAATCTCGTCCCAAAATTGCAAATAATGTCGACCCAAAGAAAAAAAGGCACGACATGTCGTGCCTTTTTGATAGACCCTATTGTGTTGACCCAAAAAAATTTGGCACGACATTCCCTTTAGACTTTAGGACGACAGATGTTGTGGGGCCCAAATAAAATTCAACCTGAAAATCAGCTTTGGCACGACAACTTTTTGCAAAAAGGCACGACAATGTCGTACTTTTTTTTTTTTTTTTTAATCTTTTTAAATTAACCGAAAAAACGTTAATTAATCTGCAAAAAGGCACGACATTGTCGTGCCAAATTGTATACACACGTGGAAAAACAGGTGGCCACTTTGTGCAGAATGGCACGACATGCTTTGTATATTAGGGACGACAATGTCGTCCCTAATTGTCCTGGATGGGCAAAAAAAATTGCATATTTTCCAGATTTTTTCCGGATTTTTTTCCGGAAAAAATCTACCAAAACAAATGCAACCCGTAATCAATCACAATCCATAATACCAAATCGACAATATGATAATACCAAATTTCTAAACGGATCGAATAACATTCCACAATTCTACGATACCATTTAACAAATACGATACAAAGTAAACTACTCTTAAACTAACAAGTCTGAAACTAACATGTCTCAAACTAATAAGGCGCAAATTTCCTAAATAACATGTCTCAAACTAACAAGTCACTAGCTTATAAAGCTAACATGTCCAAAAGTTATAAAGTTAACATAAATCCACGATAACATTCGACAAATACAATACTATTCCATAATATTAATAAGTCTAAAATTCACAAACTAACTTCCCGCCTACTCCTCAAAGAACTCGCCGCCCGAATCGCCGCCCGACTCGTCACCCGACTCGTTGCCCGCCTCATTATTATCCCCACTATCATCATCATTATTATTCAAATCATTATTATCAACATGATCATTTTGGCCCAAATGAGGATTATTTTGTGAGTTGTACCGGTTAAGGTCTGGTGGCGGCATAGCATAGTTCGAACTAGTACCCGGGCACGTGATAGAGTTTGGAAAGGTGGGGCGATAACAACCGGCAAATGCATTATTGGGGTTGAAAGTGGAAGCTTGGAAACCATAAGGGCCGGGAGGGGGAAAAGGGGTAGGAATGGGTACCGAGGGAAAGGGAGGTGAAAATGGATTACCTTGTGAGTTGTAGTGGGACAAAAAATTCTCAAGGTAAGATCCGTATGTCCCAACTGCGGCTTGGGCCGCGACAGCGGCTTCCTTAGCCGCGGCAGACTCTTGCCTAGCCGCGGCAGCTTATGCCTCAGCCTGACGAGCCCGTTCTTGAGCAGCCTTGGTTTCCCTCATCGCCTCTGCCATATGCTCCCTAGTAACGTAATCTTCAGTAGCATGCCCACATGTGAACCTGCGAGCGGTTGAGCCACCACCAGGTAACCTCCTGCCCCTGCCTGCCCAGTTCTGGCGGTTATCACTCGGAACTACACGCTGCAATATTTCCAAGCTGCTCATGTACGGGATGAGACCGGCTCTGACTTGCTCTTGAAGGGCCCTCATTTCATTCTGTGTAATTTCAAAAAAAAAAAAAAAAAAAAAAAAAAGCTAGGAAAAAAATATTAAATGAGAAGTAACTTAATATAATGACGCATGTTAAGAGATAAACTACTTACGTAAGTCGTCTCGTTCTCTCTCGTCTCAAATGTGCCATCTTTTTTTGAATGACCTCTCCTCCAGGTTTCAAGCAGGTCTTCATTTTGATTGTTATTGTTGACCCTCTATACATACAATATAAAATAAATTGATAACGAGGTAAATATAAACAATATAAAAACCTTTAAAAATCACAAAAATTATAACGAGTCTTACATGAATGTTGCGTCCTTGAACGAACGACTGTCGACCTTGGTAAGTTATAATCTTGTTTTTTGATCGATTTTCTGCATTTGTGGTCGATCTTGCCATCCGTTTCGGGTCTAACCACCAGTCAACCAACATCTCCCATTCCTCTTGGGTTCTGTTCCCCCAGGATTTCTTGGGTGGCGGATGTGCCCTTGCCGCCGCGGGTGTCTCATGGATATCAAACTATCTAGACTTGAGCCTGTGTTTGTATTTTCGGTATAGCGTCATCTGCTGTAACCATAGCCCAAGTCCTATCCTTTCCCCCACCGTATAAACATTCTGTCCAACCGTGAATCTGGTCTCATTATTCAACCAAGGCGCCAGGTTGAAATAGGTCTGCAAAAAAGTATACGCATTTAAACAAACACACAATTTAAATATAACAAGCATATCTAAACGGTTAATAACAATCAGAATAGAAATAAAATAAACAATAAATATAACCTGTAGGGTCGGCATTATATGCGCCTTATAAGAATCAGGAATTTCTTCCCAATCGGCATCAAGGGGAAGTGGCCTCACTTGTTCCCCAATAAGACTACTTAACTGCATTGCATAAGTGCCTACCGGTGTGAAGGTGCCTTGATCATCGGTATCAAAACCTATAGGCAAAGGCTGTCCGTTATTCTCCCTAAAAGCCTTCCTTAAGGCCCGATTTGCCGTCTCACCGGTGATCATTGAACCTACAAATATAAGTTATTAAGTTGTGAAAATACATGTAAAAAAAATTTAGTTTTATCAATAAAAATTATATAATAATAAAAAACAAAATAATAAAATAAAAAATCACAATTTGTTACCTGCGCAATAGCCCGGCAAAGTAAATGAGGGCCGTCTTGGTGGATCACCGCCAGCATCCCCGCCGTGTGATCTAGGCTGTACACACGCCATCTGTAAAAGTACAAGTAAAAGAACACATAATTTCGTGGACCAAATAACACTAATATACACATTCATATAAACATATAGTAACAATTTCATTCAAATTACAATTTAAAAACAATAATTGTCATAATCAAATTACAATTCAAAAACAATTAATTGTCATAATCAGAATCATCACTAGATAAAACTTCTTCAACAACAATAGTGGGGTTCACTTCATCATCATCAGACACGTCAACATCATCATCATCAAGGACATGGGCAACGACGTTATCTTCATTAGTAACAAAATCAGCATCTTCTTCAGCAACAACATCTGGTGGGGCGTCCACTTCTGCTGATTCATCATTTACACTCAAATTCGCATACTCAAAACCAGTTAAACCAACAGACAATGCAACATCAGATGAACTGCTGCAATGTATAACATCCTGATAAGAATCTACCACATCCCCATGCCAGATCTTCCGATGATGAACATCTTCGACAACCTTCCAATGAGGTGGTCGTCTAGCAGGGTCTTCAAGGTAGAAGACTTGTGTTGCTTGTGTCGCAAGAATGTATTGTTGATTTCTAAAAGCATCACGTTCAGTCAAAATATGATGTATGCCATGATCAATGTAAGAACGTCTGGAGCGTGGCGTAGGGTTAGTAGGGTTACGGGTATCGAACCATATACATCGGAACAACACAACCTTACGGTTGCCCATATAAGTGAGCTCTAGAATTTCTTCTAGTTGACCATAATACATAGCTCCATCAGGCCCGGGTGTTGAAACTCCACTGCTTTGAGTGGTATGAAGTTTATCGCGCTCATGCACCAAGAACTTCACACATTTCACTATGCATGCGGGGTATGTACTTGCACTAGATGAAGGTCCACATGCCAAAGAGAGTAACTCGGGACTACAACTTGGGTCTTTTGCCACGCTCTTTTCACGAATCTACGAAAGAGATACAAACAGATTTAGATGAGCAATAACTCTGGACTACAAGGTAATATATCTAATGTGTTTACCTTGTGATTGAACCAGGGAGGAAAACTTGTTTCCACGGTATCGTTAGGAAATTCACTGCAAAAAGGTAATGAATAAGTCATCGGAAACAAATAACTTAAGAAAAAAAAAGGGTTCTTCAAAATATAAAAAAGAAGAAACGTACTCTTTGTACGCCAGGATGTCTGCTTCTATTTCAGGACTGTTGTTAAGTATAAACCATACAACTGCCTGCATAACATCTGTATTCAACATGGTCGGGCGTTCTCTACCCACCGGTTTGCCTACGAACTGGAACACCTGGAATTTATTTGGTTGTTCTGGAAAACCGTCATCATTTCTGTCAAGACGATTAAATCTTGTCTCGACATCCTTAAGATAACGCGAACAGAAAGTTAATGCTTCTTCTGCAACATAACCCTCTGCTATAGAACCTTCAGGCTTGGCTTTATTTCGGACATAATTTTTTTAGTTTTTTCATGTATCTTTCAAATGGATACATCCACCTGTAGTAAACAGGGCCACCTAGAATAGCCTCTTCAGGTAAATGTATAACCAAATGAATCATTATGTCAAAAAAAGCAGGAGGAAATATTTGCTCTAAATTAATCATAACCTCGATCATTTGCTTTTTAGCTTTCACCATGTCCTGCTGCATCAAACTTCGAGCACAAATCTGCTTAAAGAATAAGCAGAGCTCGATTAATGGGGTTGAAATGTCTTTAGGTAAGTATCGCTGAACTCCATAAGGAAGTAACCGCTGCATCATTATATGACAGTCATGAGATTTTAGGCCTGTTATGTTGTTATCATCAGCAGTCACTTTTTTCTTGAAGTTCGATCCAAACCCATCAGGTAGTCTAACTCCTTTGATGAATTTACAAAAAAGTTTTCTGTTTTCTGGTGTGAAAGAGTACGTTGGATGAGGCTTATCGAACTTCTCGTTTCCTTTATCAACGAGCCACAACTCCTTTCGAACTCCCAAAGTTTTCAAGTCTTGCCTTGCCTTTAGCGTGTCTTTGGATTTGTCGTTCATTAACAAGGTATTCAACACACTCTCAAGCACGTTCTTTTCGATGTGCATGACATCGAGATTGTGTTTTAGTAGAAGAACGGGCCAATACTCAAGTTCGTAGAAGATAGAACGCTTACTCCAATTCAATTCGATTTGGTTTAGGGTTATTTTTTAAAGTATTTGGATGCTTCCCTGAGACACGTTTAAAGACTTTACTAATTTGAATCATGATTTCCTCATGGGTAAAGCTTTTAGGAGGAGGGTTCTTTTCAGGTTTACCATGGAATTCCTTATGTTTTTTCCTCAGTGGATGACTTACGCGTAAGAATCTTCTATACCCAACATAAGCGATTTTATGCTTCACAGGAAGCGATGGAGTTTCCTGATTACATGTGGGGCATGCATAGTAGCCTTGTCCAACCCACCCAGACAAACTACTTCGAGCTGGAAAGTCATTGATAGTCCATAAAACCGCCGCTTTCATTTTGAAATGAGTACCCGTAGCAACGTCTAAAGTCCACTCTCCTATCCATAACTCTTTGAGTTCTTTGATCAAAGGCTGCAAGAAAACATCAATGTCCTTTGCAGCTGATTTAGGGCCAGGAATTAACATCGTCAACATTAAAGAAGTCTCTTTCATACACATCCAAGGGGGTGTGTTGTATGTTGTCAATATCACCGGCCACATGCTGTAACCTTGACTCATGTTGCCAAACGGATTGAAACCATCAGCAGCCAACCCTAATCGGACGTTTCTAGGGTCACGAGAAAACTCAGGTTTCATTATGTCAAAATTTTTCCATGCTTGACCATCACGCGGGTGATTCATCTTACCGTTTTCCTTAGACTGTCCAGTAGCATGCCAAGTCATCCACTTTGCGATGTCTTTTGTGTTGAACATACGTTGTAGTCTAGGTTTTAACGGAAAGTAACGCAACACCTTGTTGGCAACTTTCTTCCCGTTTGTCTTTTGGTTTTTCCATCTACTCTCGTTGCAGATTGGACAATTATTGAGAATTTTGTTCTCATCTGATCCCCAAAATAAAAAACAATCATTTATACAAGCATGGATCGATTCGTATCCTAACCCGATATCTTTGTATGTCTTCTTGATTTCATAGTATGACGGTGGGAAATTGAATCCTTTACTAGGGGGACATGCCTTTTTCAAAAGAGGTAGAATCTTGTTAAACCCGACATCGGTTATTTTATGTAAGACCTTGATGTGCGAAAGCTCTGACGTAAAGCCCAATGTAGTCATATCACAACCTGGGTACAAATTTTGGGTGGACCTAGCAAGTAACTTTTCGTACTTGTTAGTAATGTTATGATCACTGGTTTGAGCTGGTTGAGGACCTGTTGTTTGATCTGGTTGAGAAACTGTTGTTTGAGATGGTGGATTTGGGACATTATCAGCAGAAATATCATGGAAGAATGCATCCATGTTCATGTGTTCAGGTGAAGGTGGTTGTGGTATGTTATGTACTACGGGTGGAGGAAGTGGTTCACCGTGATATTTCCAAGGGGTATAAAGTGTGTCAAACCCGTATTTAGATATGTGTGACTCAAGAGTTTTGAGCGTACCCAATTTAGTTGGAGCGTTACCACAACGAACACATGGGCAATGAATCATTTTTGTGATGGGGTTTACCAATGGCTTACAATGCGCGATGAATGCAAAAAGACCATTTAAAAATTCTGGGGAATTACGGTTGGATACAGTGGTCCAACTCTTATCAATTGTCATGACTGCGTTGTAAAAAAACATATTCAAAAAAATTAATTTGTATATATACATACATATTCAAACATGAAAAGACGTAATTTTGAGCTGTTCTGTTTACCTAGTGCAACTATGGAAGGCAATCCTAACCCACTCTTTGAATGTGTCGTCTCATATATGAATGCGTATAACTGATTTACTATTTGAAAAAAATTCGGCAGTATTTCCCCTCAACTCCCCAAATATGTGCATTAAAGACATATTCGTAGGAGTGAAAGGGAAATACTGTCGAATTTCTCTCAAATAGTAAAACAGTTATACGCATCCATATCCTAAATGAGACAAAACATTCAAAAAGCAGTCCCAAACAGGGGACTTTCCGAAATTAATTTCTAATAAATTAATTTCGGACGGGTTTTCTATAGGATGATTAACTTCGGACGGGGAATTTCCAAAATTAATCACTAAAATCCTAAAAACAGTAACACAAGTATCATTTTCATTATCGACAATTAATAACATATATATCACATATCATTTTCATTTTAACACGGTCACTTTAAGTTTATAAGTAACAATTAATAACATATCACGTAACATTTTTTCCGATATCACATATCATTTTCATTATCGACAAAGTAATAAAAGTATATACATTATCGACAAAGTAATAAAAGTATATATATATATATATATATATATATATATATATATATATATATATATATATATATATATATATATATATATACCTATTTCGCGGCTGAAATACACGAAGTGAAGAAAAGAGAAAGAGAAAAAGAGGTGGTCTCGGCTGTCTACGGTCCCGGCTGTCCCAAACACTACACATAAAACCATAGTTAAACAAACTATTGTCGTCCCAAAACACATTGTCGTACCAAATTAACTAATAAAAACTTAAGGCACGACATTGTCGTACCAAAACACATTAACAAAATTAAAAAAAAAGTCACTAACCCCAACACAAAAGGTGGTGGTGGTGGAGCTGCTGCAGCTGCTGCGGTTGTTGGTGGTGGTTCACGGCGGTGGTTCACGGTGGTGGTGAGTTGTTGCGGTGGACCATCTAACCAACACAAACACAACATAAAACCATTGTAAACAAACCATAATTAAAGAAATTAAATTAACAAACCAAATTTTATCAAAAAAAAATACCTTTAAATGTTACAAAATAACAAAAATTATACAAATTGTGCACAGTGGTGCGTGTGTAATTGATGGGTATGAGTGATAGTAGTGTTTTGAAGAAAATTTCGTTTTTTTGTGATTTTTCCCGATTTTTTTTCTTTTTTTACGAGGGTTAGAAGTAGTTTTTGTGTTGGGTTTTTTTCTCTAAGTGGTGAAGAAAGAGAAGACTGAGATCTGCAATTATTGAAGTTTTTTTGGGACGACCGAATAGGGACGATATTGTCGTACCTTTTTTTTACCCCGAATTATTTGACCAAATAGGGACGACATTGTCGTCCCTTTTTTTTTCCCCGAATTATTTGGCGGGTTAATTATTTAACTTTTCGTGAAATTTTTGGGTAAAAAAAAGGGTACGACATTGTCGTCCCTTTTTGTCTTTTTTTTCCCTTTAATACTAAATAAATTAAATTTGTTATAAACTTTTTAAATAATTTAAAAATTAATTAATTAGTTATATAAAGTTTAAATTAGTTATAAAATTGATTGAAAATGATTTAAAATTAATTATAAATTTTTTATATAAATTAAAACGGATGAAATGTTAAACGAACGAGTCAAGATAATGTTTGGATTCTTAAAATTTCTGCTACTTTTGAGGTTGTTTGGATTCTTAAAATTAATTATAAATTTTTTAGATAAATTAAAACGGATGAAATGTTAAACGAACGAGTCAAGATAATGTCGTTATACATGACATGTTAAAACGGATGAATCGAGATAGTATCATGATACATGATATGTAACACTAATGAGTCTAGGTGATATCGTTATACTAACAAGTCAAGGTGATACTGGGTAGTCTATAACTCTTTATCTCATCAAAACATCCAACCAAAACTTCCCTCCAACAATAATGGCGCCAAAACTTCCCTCCAAAAATACTGGCGCCAAAATTTCCCACCAAAATCTACCAGATCTGCTCTATATATCACATAAAGAAAACTTGAGATCTTATCCCACCAAAAGCCACCAGATCTTATCCTCAAAAACCACTCAACCTCACAACCTCTTATCTTCGCACAAATTTCAAAACCTGATATGGAGCCATTTAATCCTTTTATGTGTTCTTGTGGAGCAGGAAATATAAAATTAAGAACATCGCATAGAGAATATTCATCTGGACAACAATATTATTCATGTCCTCTGTCAAAGGTGAACAATCATACATTTCTTATTTATGTAAATATACAAATAATTGGGTTGTAATCTTTTAGAATTTTCTTATTATGTAACAGCCCAGAAAAGATAATGGGTGCGGATATTTTATATGGAATGATGCATTTGACGAGTACTTAAGAACAATCTCTGCACCAACAGAGTGCTCGAGCTGCCATGAAAAAGATCTTAGGATAAGCTTGCTTGAAACACAAAAACATGTGCTAGAGACAAGAATAAGGGTGCTTGAGGCCAAACTTGAAATTGCAACGATTCCTGACAACCACGCATGTCAGTCGGATGCATTACTTCATGAGCTGTTAGGTGACATGGATAATCTTCGTATGTAGTATTAGTTGTTGTTCTTGTAGTTGTAGTTGCTGTTGTACGTAGTTGTTGTTGTTGTTGTTGTTGTTCTTTTAGTTGTTGTTGTTGATGAGTTGTTGTTCTGGTCGTTGTTGTTGTTGATGTTGTTGTTGTTGTTGTAGTTGTTGTTCTGGTAGTTGTTGTTGTTGATGTTGTTGTCGTTGTTCTTGTAATATGTATCCGTCAAGTATTTTTATAAATCAAAGCACATGCTGGATTTGTAAAGCTGGTCATGTTCTAAGTTAACATATCACTTATTAGTATGTACCTTTCAATTTGACCATGTTCTAAGTTAACAAGATTATGGTTTCCAAACACCCCTTTTCCAATACTAAATTACACATGAATAAAGAAACAACTTGACAACATAACGAAACAGATCAAACGAAACAACTCGGCAAGCAAACGAAACAACTCAAACGATATTATACACAACACGACATAGACCATATGCTACATACGACATACGAAACAACTCAAACGAAACAACTTGACAACAAAACGAAACAGATCAAACAAAACAACTCGGCCATTCAATTATTTTCCCTGCTACTTCCCGCTCTGCTAGAACCTGCACCATCTTTTCCCTTCCTTTGCTTGACGAACTGTTCAAACAATGCTTCAAGATTTGTTACCCTATTTCCCGCATCATCAAATGTGTAATCGAACGGGCTTTTTTCAGCTTCATCTTTTTCCTTCCTTTGCTTGACGAACTGCTCCCACATTGCTTCAGCTTCCAGTAGGTTTGCTCCTCCATTCCATAATGCAGAAGTAGCTTCACTGTCCAAATACACTCTGTAGAATCGCTCTTTCCTTAACCATTCCAGAATGCGGTCTCTCATAAACGGGTCTATGTTCTTATAAGAACCATATTCATCATAAATTTCTGACCCATACGTATCAAGAACTCGAGTAAAGAGATATATGGACGATAAAACCAGTGACCACTCTTTTTCCGGCGTGTAATCAGCGATTTTATTGTTACGTGTGTTTTGTGGTTATTTATGTTTTGACGGGATATATAAGGAAAACTTGGCGGGAAAAATAATGGCGGGAAAAATGTATTTAATTTTAAATTAAAGTTGTTGATTATAAATATAAACTATTTAATTTTCATTCTATATTAAATAAAATTATTTAAATTAAATAAAAATAATTTTTTAAAATTAAATAAACTAATTAAAAATAATGGCGGGAAACTATTGGCGGTAAAAATAATGGCGGGAAACAATTGGCGGTAAATATTTTTTTTAATTCTATAAATGTATTTAATTTTAAATTAAAGTATTTAATCATAAATATAAACTATTTAATTTTAATTCTATATTAAATAAAATTATTTAAAATAAATAATTTAACTAAAAACTGGTGTTAAAAAAATGGATTTAACAGTTTGGGACGACAATGTCGTCCCAAAGTGTTTGGCGGGTCCAAAAATACCGGCGGGATGTATTTAATTTTCGTGAAAAGTTATTTAAATACTAAAAAATGAAATAATTACAAAATGGGACGACATTGTCGTCCCAAACTCTATGGGTCAAAAGTTCTTAGCTGACTGCTGTATTTGTTGAAAAGCGTGTGGGTCACACTTGCAATTTGGGACGACAAAGTCGACCCAAATAATTTGTCCGTCCCCAAACTATGATTTTGGTGTAGTGACCATAAGCCTTATTGTACAAAAGTGTTAGTTCATTAAGTTGTTTTTACGAAAATATTTAAATTGAGGCCAGTTCATTCAGTTGTTTTTACGAAAAATCTTTAAATTGAGGCCCTCTAGTGTTTGTTGTTATTCATAATTTATAACATCTTTATAGTTTTATGCATCGAACATAAATTTTGAGGTTATGTAATTTAAATAGTAGAGTTACACGACATGGGTAATGGAAAGGATTTTTCGTTTAAGGGACGTTTTTAGTATAACTGTCATCTTCATATGAACCCTAATATAACTCAAACACTAAAGATTTAATATAACTGAAAACCAGTCAACACTGAAATTCTTTGATTCTAGTTTTGTATGATACAATATGTACATACAAGCAGTCTATACGTTGCTATTCCTATCCTTATATAAACAGTCCTCAACACTTTCTTTAGGCACCAAAAACTTGTACATTAAACCAACCCTAGAGAGAAAATGAAGAGACTTGTTGGTTGCAACATGTTACTCTTAGCTGTACATTTGAGTTTACTTTATGCTACAATGGTGCTTGCTATTGATCCAACACAAGGGTTTACTAATGTCCCCTTAACTTCAAGTAGCTTCATATACCAAAAACCTTACAACTTACCACTAGAAAGCCGATATAGTTTTAATGATGGAGTTCGTCGATTTTGGGTTTACTCAAATGATGAGCCATTTGAACGTGGAAGTAATACACGACCCCGTACGGAAGCTCAGATAAAAGTAAGAGCATTTGTGTCCTAGTTTGAATCTTGTGATTTGTCAAAAACATACATTGCTTTCTTGTACCGTACAAGTATGCAATGTATGTTTGCGACGACATAAAGATTCTAATTTGAATTGTTATAGAACCCTAATGTCATATCTATCATGTGAACTTTAATGAATCATGGCCAATATAATATTTCTTAGTTAAGAAATACTAGCTGTGTATCTTGGGTTATTGACAAATTATGTTAATTAAATGATTTTCCTAATAAAATGCCGTGTAAAGAACTTGTTAAACTTAACCCCAAAGACCAAGTAAATCAATTTTTCGATGTATTCAAACACTAGATGATGATATTATACATGCTACTTAAAAACGTAAGAATTAGATATCATGTTTAAAGATGCAATTTCAACCTTTATAAACTGTCAAAGAATCCTTTTTAACATGTTGATATGCAGCCAGACTACACCTCAGGGATTTGGCAGTTCGAAGGTTATGCTTTTGTACCACATGGTACGTCGGGTGCTACAATACTACAAATCCATGGTGCAGCACAAGGTAACACAACATTATTACTAAGGATCTATAATGGAGACATGAGGTATTACGACGGGGAAGTCATTGCTACTGATTTATACGACAAATGGTTCAAGATGAATTTAATCCACAACGTGGATGAAGGGAGGCTTATGGTTTACATTAACGACGTTAAGAAATATGAGTCACACGATCAAGGTCCGGGAGACTTGTATTTTAAGTGTGGCGTTTATGGTGCCCCTAGCGATACAAGCAAATATATGGAATCGAGGTGGAGAGACATCAAAATATACAAAAAGTGACAACAAAAATTACAGTATAAAGAGAAGTAAACATTGTATCATATAAAGTTAAATTTATTTGTGAAAAAGTTATTTAACCATGCAAGTGAAAAGGCATATGTAACTATGTGAAAGATATCTAATATGCGATATAGACTTTAGAGGTGAGATCAATAGAAAACACATCTAATCTAAAGAACAAATCATAAGATCTCAACCACTCATTTTCTTTTCATCCAATGGATGAGATGAAAGTAAAAATTAACAAAGGAAGGGTAGAAATGTAATTTTATAAAAACCCACTTTCCACCCTTTTTTCAAAAACAACATATCTTTCAAACGGTAAATCTTCAAGCTACAAAAAATACACCATCGCGACGAGAAAAAAATCATTTTTCTATAGATATGCACTTTTATATACTTTCAACAAACTTTTTATTCAAAATTTCCGTCCAGACAAATCACACGTGATCCGTAAAAAAATCATATGTGATTTGTTATTTTTAAAAAATCACAAGTGATCCACCAAAAAATCACAAGTGATCCAAAAAGAATCACATGTGGTCCACCAAAGAATCATATGTGATTTTACAAGTCACATTCGATCTTTAAAATAATAAATCAGATGTGATCTTTAATTTCAAATCAATTTATTCCTTCATTTTATAAAACAAATTTCTGAAATCACGTGTGATTATATTATTATTTTTTTCTCTGTTATGAAAAAATGTAAATTACGTGTAATTCAGTTTAAATCTAAAAATGAGTAAATCACATGTGATTCACTTTTAAAAAAAAATAATTCAAGGTAAAATCACATGTGATTTGAGGTAAATCACATGTGATTTGTAGTAAATCACATGTGATTAGGCATATAACTAAATTTACTATTTAGTCATGTGAATTAATACTCTAACTAATATGCAGTGATAACAAATTAATAAAAGCTATGTTTTTTAATAAAAAAAATTAAAAAAATTTTGGACAAGTCAATGGAATCTTGCTTTCATTTTTCCAAAAGATTTCCACGTCAATTCCTATTTCACCCTACCTAATAATACAAGCTATGTTGGGCCATGGCTTCCAATTAACAAAAATACAAGAGAATGTGTTCTCTCTCACTTTCTTCCTAATCTATATATACACGTCAATTCGTCTTTCACACTACCTAATAATTCATCATCTCTGATTATTTATTCTTCTTCGAATCACAATCATCTTTTCCGCTTAAATCAGGTGAGTGAATACCGTAATTATTTGTTATTTTCTCGATCAAACACATCATTGATTACCGTAATTACCTTTTTAAATAATTGGATGTATAAATTTGCTGAGATTGGAACTTGTTGACCTGAGTCAACCATCCAGTTAAGAGGTGCTTGGCTTATCATTTATTTTTGAGTATCAATTTGATTCCGAGAACGGTGATGTCATCATTACTCGACTCACCACGAACTCACCACAGATTCTTGCTTCTCATTTGAAACAGATTATTCAGATCTGAGATGTAGATGAATTTTTCTGTGAGAGAGAGTGTGTGTGAGAGAGAGAAGAGTGATAATGAAAGAAATGAGCGGGGTGAGTGTTTTTGTGTGTGTGAAATAATATGCCAAACCTACCCCTCCTGCAAAAATTAAAATAAAAGCTGTTTATATTGTGTCCATTGGATCTAAATGAAATGAACGGTGGAGATGAAATGGTTTGTTCTTTAGAAAAATAGTGTTCTGCTTAGAACTTTTGTCATAGACTTTATTTATCTCTGAGTAATCTTTGTTGGTTTATTTATTGAGTGTAAACATCGTCGTAGCCTGGTTCTTAGAGGAATGTTGACACTCACATATGTAAGAAGCAGAGTTTCTCCGACAGCCTAAACACTTATGAGTAAATACATTTATCATATGCTCTCGATAGGTGATACACTTTAAGGTGCATAACATGTTGGAATTTAATACTCATAACAATTATATATAAATCAAATAACATCATCAAAGCATCCAGCAGAAGTAAATAGAAATAATATATGTAAATAATTAACCGAACAAGAAAGTACGTACCTTTTAGCAATTCAAGAATCAAACGTTGATTTAACAAGAACCAAAACCCAAAACCCTAATTTAGGGTTTATACAATTCGACCCAATCAAGAAGTCGACCACCAAGATTCACAAGCTCAAGCGTGCTTGTCCTTCGTTCTTGTACACACGTACTGATAGCGATTTGATGTGGAAAAGCTAGTTCCTTGAATCACAAATAAACCAAACACTTGTATCTTTGGGTTAAGCAAAATCGAAAACCCTTGGGGTTAGGGAGTTTCGACCGGCCACACAAAGAGGGAGAGAGGAGAGGAGAAATTAGGTTATTGGTGATCCAAGATTAAGTTGTGAATGAATACAATGAATTGTATTTATAGTTAACTTAACTTGGTGACCAAGTTTGAGTGGGATTGGGTTTGGAATACCCAACCGATCGGCCAAAGCCCCCAAAGGGGATTCTAGAACTTTCCCGACTTTGTAATTTCATCTCTAGTCCTTCTAGTTAATATTTAACGACCGTTAACCAAACCTCGTTAATTATTTAACTATCGTTATGTTTTATTTCGTGACTAATAATTAATAATAATAACGTTTTATTTATATTAATTATATACATCAATTCTCATACGTAATGTGTGCAATCCCGAAGTCTCGAGTTCGAATCCGGACATACTATTATTTAAATATCCATAAAACCTTTCAGCTCCCACTTGGATATTACTAAATATAGTAATGACATTGGTTAGTCTAGCTTTCACACGCCAACGCCCCCAGATCGAATCGAGCATGGTCTCCTGGAAAAAACCATTTAATGATTCATCATTTTTACTTATCCTTTTGTTACTAATACTACATTAACTATGAATATGGATCAAGTCATTTCATAAGTTAACATTCTGTTTCTCGTTGTATATGATTGAACAAGATTACCAAATCATCTGAACGTATTCCAGATAGATCTTGGGTATGGCCATACAAACATCTTGTCAACCCTACGAGGGGCCCAAATATAGTATTATGCTTTGAAACAAATTCAAAGGAACAAATTCTCTTGACTACAAACATAACTCATGAATTTTGCAACACTTCCGAAAATAGCCCTTATAACTACCAGTTACGGATAGCGTTAGACTATCTTACACAAATGCACTACATTCATATCAGTTATCTGGTATCTCAAGTCTGAGGATAAACACTTCATGATATACTTAATGACAAAGATCTATAAAGTATCATCATGCAAAGTTGGGATGAGTCCTATATTCAATTCACTGAATATCATGTGAATCTGGTATGTCCCACGCATCAATATACTTTAAAAGTATATTCTACCAAAACTCAGATTTGTCTTAATTCAATGACATTCCCACATCATTGATCGACAACGGACTATTTAGAATAACATAAGTTACTCACGGATTAAACATGCAAATATAGGATATAATATTAAGAAAATGAAAAATAAACATAAACAACTATTTTATTTCATTAAAGTAATATTTGTTCATAACATCCTTTATCCAAATACTAATCACAGATCTGCATGAAACTACTAGCTAAACGAAGTCCTATCCCATCAGCATGGTCAGTAAGTTTATCTTTTGGCAAAGGCTTCGTAAAGGGATCAGCTAGATTATCATCTGTATGAACTTTGAGTAGATTGATTTCACCTATGTCGACTTGTTCTCGAACATAGTGATATCGACGAGGAAAATGTCTGGCGCCCTTCATGACTCCAGGCTCATTGGCAAATGTTATTGCAGCAGAATTGTCACTATACACATTTAAAGGTAATTCGATTGAGGGCATTACTCCGAGTCCCGAAATGAATTTCCTAATCCAAACAGCTTCCATCGCAGCTTCTTAAGTAGCTATGTACTCAGCTTCTGTAATAGACATCGCAACCGTTGTTTGCTTCTTGCTCTTCCAGTCAACTGTTCCTCCATTAATGACAAAGACATAACCCGTCTGAGACTTCGTATCATCTTTATCAGTTTGGAATGACGCATTGCAAAAACCTGTAACATCAAGTTCTGCATCTGGATTTCCTCCATACACTAGAAACATTTCTTTAGTAGCCCTTAGATACTTAAGAATGTTCTTAACAGCTTGCCAGTGTTTCACACCTGGGTTCTGTTGATACCGACTGGTGATATTCTGTGCAAACGCCACATCAGGCCTTGTACATCTCACAGCATACATGATAGATCCTACAGCCGAAGCATAAGGAACTTTCTTCATGTAATCCACCTCAGCAGGTGTTGACGCGCATAGTTTATTACTTAAGCCATGTTCAACTTGCATCGGCAAATATCCCTTCTTGGAATTTTGCATACCGAATCTCTTCAATATTTTATCAATGTAAGCACTTTGGCTTAGTCTAATTAACCGCCTTGATCTATCTCGGTAGATCTTGATTCCCAGAATAAATGCTGCTTCCCCTAAGTCCTTCATAGAAAAGCACTTTCCAAGATAAGACTTTACATCTTGCATACTTGGAATGTCTTTTCCCAGGATCAATATGTCATCGACATATAAGACAAGGAAAATAACATTACTCCCACTAGCTTTGTGATACACACATTGCTCATCAAGATTTTGAGTGAAACCAAATTTCTTGATTTCTTCATCAAACTTCTTGTTCCATTGCCTTGATGCTTGCTTCAACCCATAAATGGATCTTTGAAGTTTGCATACACGCTTCGGAAACTTTGGATTCACAAACCCTTCAGGCTGCGCCATATAGATGTCCTCATCTAGGCGACCGTTTAAGAAGGCAGTTTTGACATCCATTTGCCATATCTCATAATCATAGTACGCAGCTATGGCTATAAGAATCCTAATAGCTCTAATGTCTGCTACAGGAGAAAACGTCTCCTCGTAGTCTACCCCATAGGTTTGAGTATAACCTTGAGCTACAAGACGAGCTTTATAGGTGTGTGCATTGCCATCCATGTCAGTCTTTATCTTAAAGAGCCACTTACTTCCAACTACCTTAGCATTTGGAGGTAAGTCAACCTCTATCCAGACTTCGTTATCTTTCATGGATTGCATTTCCGCATTCATTGCAACTCGCCATTTTTCCTTTTCAGGACTCATCATGGCAGCTTTATAGTTAGCAGGTTCACCAAGATCCCCTAACAAATTTTCCTCAGCTTCTACGTTGAGACATAGACGCTCAGGTGCACGCGTAGCCCTTGCGGATCTACGAATGGGAACCACTTCAATCTCAGGTGGAACGCCCAGACTTTCAGGTTCTACTTGAGGTTGGCTAGTATTTTCAGAAGGTGTTGTATCTTCTTGATCATCTTCCAGATCATAAACTCTCCCACTGAATTCATGAGATATGAGATCCTTTTCAAGAAAGTCTCCATACCTAGCAACAATTACTTTGTTTTCAGGTGAAAAGTAGAAGTAGTAACCCATAGTTTCCTTTGGGTATCCTACGAAGACACACTTAACAGATCTTTGTTGCAGCTTATCAGCAGAGTCACGTTTAACAAACTCCTCCCAACCCCAGACCTTTAAGTAAGACAAGTTGGGAGGTTTCCCATACCACACTTCATAAGGAGTCTTATCAACCTTCTTAGTTGGAACCATATTCAATATGCGAACAGCAGTTTCTAAAGCATAATCCCAAAAGGATAAGGAAAGAGTTGTAAGATTAAACATTGATCGCACCATGTCTAGCAATGTACGATTCCTTCTCTCAGATACACCATTTTGTTGTGGAGTATATGGAGATGTGAGTTGCTGGACTATACCACACTCAGCTAGATAATCTTTAAACTCTTGGCTTAAATATTCACCACCTCTATCAGATCGAAGAGCTTTAATCTTCTTTCCTAGTTGCAGTTCTACTTCACTCTTAAAAACCTTAAATGTTTCAAAGACTTCATGTTTATGTTTAAGTAAATAAACATAACCATACCGACTGAAATCATCAGTAAAGGTTAAGAAGTAGCTAGCACCCTTTCTTGACACATGTCTTAGTGGTCCAAATACGTCAGTATGTATCACACCAAGAAGATCAGAAGCCCTTTCTAAACTATTTGTAAAAGGTTTCTTGGTCATCTTCCCAGATATGCAAGATTCGCATTTATCAAATGATTCATCATTGATGTCTTGCAAAAGCCCATCGTGTTGCAGCTGTTGCATGCGTTTCTTGACTATATGAGCAAGTCTACAATGCCAAAGAAATGAAGAATCCAAATCACCTTTGATTCTTTTATTATTGATGCTAAAAACAGAATTATTTTTATCAATTACATTATCATGCAAATCAATTTCAAACACACCATTTACTGGAATAACATTAAAGTAAAAAACATCATTTAAAGAAACAGAAATTCCATAATCAGTAAATATATGAACAAAACCAATATCTTTTAACAAGGAAACATAAAAGACACCCCTAACAATGGAAGTTGCGTAATGACAATCGTTTAATGACAGTACTAAACCCGAAGGTAAAACTAAATCAAACGTGCCTATAGCTTCAACGACTGCATGTGCTCCATTACCCACGTGCAGGTATTGCTGTCCATAGGCAAGCTTCCTTGCTCCTCTAAGTCCCTGCAGTGTATTACATATGTGAATACCACATCCAGTATCATATACCCAGGAATTTATTTTATGAGGAAAAGCAAATAATTCTATCATCAAAAGAGTACCTGAAGTACTGGCCACAGTGCCAGTATTTTTATACCTCTTATTGCGCAACTCATCAAGGTACAGTGGACAATTCCTTTTCTAGTGTCCAACCTCGGTGCAGTGATGACATGCCTGATCCCTCTTCGGATTCTCACGCTTTTTGGGAGGGTACTTCTTGGGTTCTTGCTGATAAGTCATAACTTGTTTTCCCTTATCAGCTTTACCCTTACCTTTCCCTTTCTTGTTCGCTAGCGGCTTATTAGGCTTAGAAATTCTACCCTTCTGGATGGTCAAAACCGCAGGTGTAGAGGCCTTCTTGGGCAAACCTTTTTCGTAATCAATGAGCATTGCATGTACCTCACTGACTGTCTTCCCCGTGCAATGCATATTATAATTGCGCACGAAACCATCAAATTCCTTGTTAAGGGATCTGTTGATCAGGCCAATTTGTATGTCATTAGGGTAGACATAGTTAAGACGCCCCAACTGGTCCATGTAACTCATCATTTCCAGGCAGTGGGCGCTTACAGGTTTCCTTTCTCATTGCTTGCAACTATGAAGAGCATCAATCAAGTCATACAGCTCTACAGTCAGAGGCTTTTCAAACAACCTTTGCAATTCTTCCAGCATGAGATTAGGGAAGTAATTCTCAAATTGCTTTTGCAAGCTTGAGTTCATACTCCCGAGCATAATGCAGGCGACCTCATTATACTTGTCATACTCAGATTGCCATGCAGCTCGTGCTTCAGCAGTAGCATCAGCTGCAGGTTCAGGAGGACAAGGCGTAGTCAAATAATTGAGTCTTTTGGCAACCCTCAAGACAATTCTGAGTTGCCGATACCAATCATTGAAATTCGCGCTACCAGTCAATTTCTCTCGATCAAACATAGATTTGAACGACGAGGCTAGTGCAGTAGATTCAGCTTGAGCCATTTCTACAGAAATAAATATTCAAAAGTTAGTACTTTCGATAAGTAAACATTCAAGAAAATAAAATACCCTTTGGTCAATATTCATATTAACCATAGTATTTTCCTTGAATATTGGATCCTCATTATCATAGTTCCACCACATCAGTTGATCTGCTAGTGGTGAAAGTATAGAATAGGTAATCGTTGAAAAACGATAATTGACAAGCAAGTTTTCAATTCCAAAAATTAATGGGATTTACAATTTTGCCAAAACAATTAATGCAAAACGTAAGCATGTTTTATCCCATCTTATGCCTTAAGTTATAGGTCTCACTAACTAACTTAATTAAGTTGTCTAATTTAGAAACTGCAAATCATAAAGCTGAGGTCTCACACAACAAAATAATTCACCTCGTTATTGTAATCTAGATCAAGGTCTCACATAACTAAATTACAAATTCAAGTGTTTCATATCATTAGATGGCATAAACTTAAATTTAAAGGGTACAATTTTTGACGTGTAATCAAAACTTATGTATAAAGAAGCATGCATACAACTTTATAACATAAAATTTTCGAAAAAACTTACAATAGATTTTAATTGCTAAGATTGAATTCTACAAAGTTTTAATCGATGCGTTGAGAAACTTACAACTTTGCACTAAGATGCTTCGTACATAGAATGGTTATACTAGATAGCTCCAATCGAACTCACAGGGGGCAGAGGACCAGGTAAGCGCTGAGGCATAACCTTAGACATCCATTCAGTGAGACTGTGCTCACTTCTTAAATAACCCCCTTATAGTTTGTTCTAGTGGGTGAGCCGTTCTAACCATTTAGTACAGTCGCATCAATCGATTAAAAGTTCAAGAATAATTCTTAGATAACAAATCAATTTCGCCATTATTTAGTCCATTTAATTTTCTATTCGTAAAAAACCCTTTTTGCTTACTAACATGTCAAACAATATATAAACAAAAAAGCATTTTAATAAAAATTAAACACACTCAAATAATATAAACATAAAACTAAACACTTTAACATATGTAAAAATAATTAGCCACATGCATAATTATTTCAATAAACTCTAATAAACAATTCTAGGCGTAAATAAATGCATACATTAACTAGTGCTTTCATCTCGCGAGAAGATGAGCCACATACATCGACAAGTCGATTGCGTAAGCCAAAGTTAATAGTATACCAATTAGCACGTAACGAATTTTATTAGTTATAATTGAGGTCTTCCCCAATTCAATAATTATTAAATAAATAAAACATGTGTGTATCACTTAACAATTAATCAATAAACAATAAACAATACTCCATGGCAAAACATGCATGTTCCACCATGGATTCCGCATAACAATTATCACCCAAGATACGCATATTACATGGCACATAACAATTATTCATTAATTAACCACATAAAATAAGCATGCAATCTTAGGGTTTCTACAAGTTTTACAAAATTAAAACCTAATTAAATAAATAAAGGGTAATCGACCCTATAAATACAAAATTAGGGTTTCGAATTCAAAACCCTAGAAACCATAAAAAGCATGCATATAATCATAAAGATCCAATTTTTATGTGTTTCGGTAATTAATTACATCATATTAACGGCTCGTGATGCCACTGTTGGAATTTAATACTCATAACAATTATATATAAATCAAATAACATCATCCAAGCATGCAGCGGAAGTAAATAGGAATAATATATGTAAATAATTAACCGAACAAGAAAGTGCGTACCTTTTAGCAATTCAAGAATCAAACGTTGATTTAACAAGAACCAAAACCCAAAACCCTAATTTAGGGTTTATACAATTCGACCCAATCAAGAAGTCGACCACCAAGATTCACAAGCTCAAGCGTGCTTGTCCTTCGTTCTTGTACACACGTACTAATAGCGATTTGATGTGGAAAAGCTAGTTCCTTGAATCACAAATAAACCAAACACTTGTATCTTTGGGTTAAGCAAAATCGAAAACCCTTGGGGTTAGGGAGTTTCGACCGGCCACACAAAGAGGGAGAGAGGAGAGGAGAAATTAGGTTATTGGTGATCCAAGATTAAGTTGTGAATGAATACAATGAATTGTATTTATAGTTAACTTAACTTGGTGACCAAGTTTGAGTGGGATTGGGTTTGGAATACCCAACCGATCGGCCAAAGCCCCCAAAGGGGATTCTAGTACTTTCCCGACTTTGTAATTTCATCTCTAGTCCTTCTAGTTAATATTTAACGACCGTTAACCAAACCTCGTTAATTATTTAACTATCGTTATGTTTTATTTCGTGACTAATAATTAATAATAATAACGTTTTATTTATATTAATTATATACATCAATTCTCATACGTAATGTGTGCAATCCCGAAGTCTCGAGTTCGAATCCGGACATACTATTATTTAAATATCCATAAAACCTTTCATAACATACTTATATTATATACTCCGTAGTTCATATAAAATACCCTTACTCATTTTCATGTAAGGGTTTTCTAAATTGTGCCCTAAGAGCACAAGATAAGCACACCGAAAAAACTCAGGGAAATGACGGTGAAATGCATCAAGTGCGTTTGCAACGCCGTCTTCGTACTCTATTAGCTTTGCCAAATCCATTGCTAAGCATTCACCTACAAAAACTAGAGAACATTAAACAAGTTTTTTACACGAAAAAAAATCCTATCTCAAAAATAGAAGTATAAAAACTTTCAAATTAAATGTATCAAACTAATAAAAACAGAATGATCAACTTGCATTGCTTTCTTCTGGTTGCAGCATAAAATCAATGGCATCCAAAAGTGCTTCAACGGTTGATATGTACCAAAAGAGTTTCAATTCAAAGTGGACACGTGTCAGCTTCTGATTAATCTTGATTTGTAATAACTAACTTTGGCGCCCAAATTTAGTTAATCAATTTCTAAACTTGTGTATAAGTAGTCATCTGGTAGATTCAGTTAGTATCAATCTTGTAATAACACAATTTCCTTTCTCTCATTCATTGTAACAAACTTTCACATTTTCTTGATTAATCAACTACCATTTCTATTTCTATCATGTTGGATATCTAGTTGTTAATCTCCATTGATATTCGATTAACATTTCTTAATTGAGATCTAATTGAGTCTATCAATTGGTATTCAGAGCAATTTTCTGGCATTATTGTCTTCAAGAGTATTACACTGATACTCTTGATTTTCGGTCATCTTCTCCGGTTGAAAACCGGCCAAAAACAGAGATTTTCCGGCAAGAAATTAGGCACCACTAATTTCACCTGTTCTATTACATCAGATTAGCGCCAAACATTTGTACGGTCACAAAGCTAGCCCATTAGTGGTTAAATTCTCTAGCTTTGAACAAGCTGATCAGTAGCAGTTGGTTTGGGTAATCAAGAACAGGATCAGTAGTCATTATTCCATTGTTGATGAGAAATAGTGATATTGATACAATGGTGACCACAAGAAATGCTTCTAATAACTCTCAATCTGAAGCAACTCTTGAATCTTTACAACAATCCATGACTGACATGAACACCATCATCCAAACTTTAATGGTTGAAGTCCAAAGATTGAAATCAGGAGAAGGGACTAGTCACAATAGAGGAAATCAAATGGTGTCTAGCAACTATGGCAGATTATCCAAGATTGAGTTTCCAAGATTCCATGGGGATGATGTGAAAGGATGGGTTTACAGGTGTAACTAATTCTTTAAGATTGATGGGGTACCAGATGATAGGAAAGTGGAGTTAGCTTCAATGCATCTGTATAATAAGGCTTTGATTTGGCACCAACAGTATGTTAAGAGGTATGGTGAAGAAATTCCATGGGTGATGTATGAAGAAGCAGTCCTTAAGAGGTTTGGGGTACTCTATGATGATCCAATTGTGGATTTGAAGAATCTGAAGCAAGATGGTTCAGTTCAGCATTATCAAGAAGAGTTTGAATCCTTATTAAGCAGGGTGGAATTAAATGAGGCTTATGCAATTAGTTTGCTTTTGGGAGGATTGAAGAAGGAGATTATTATGCCATTAAGAATGTTTAGACTAAGCACTTTGCTTGAAGTTTATGCCATGGCCAAAATGCAAGAAGCTTCTAATGCTGCACTTAAGCCAAGGTATAACTTTCCTTTATTGTCAACTCCAAAATTTGTGCCTAATAATAGTCTAGTGAATAAAAATGTTAATATGGCTCAAAAGACTTTCCATAATTCTGGTGGTAATCAAATAGTGGCAAGAAATGGTGGTAATAGGCCTTATAGATTAACTCAGAAGGAATTGGAGGTAAAAAGAGCCAAGAATCAATGTTTTTATTGTGACCAAAAGTACACACCTGGTCACAAGTGTAGTGGTCAATTGAATTGTTTGGAGGTTGTGGTGGATAGTGAGGAACAAGGGAAAGGTGAGGAGGAAGGTATTGTGGTGATTGAGGAGGTCGAAAATGAGGAGGAAACTGGTGGTCAGGAGTATGAATTTACTGAACAATGCCCACAAATATCTTTGAATGCTTTATCAGGTATTAATTCATACCAGACTATGAGAGTAAGGGGTATGGTAGGAAAATAATTGTTGCACATATTGGCTGACTCTGGGAGTACACATAACTTTTTGGATGTTCAAACTGCAAAAAAGTTGGGGTGTAAGTTGAGAAGTACCACTCCTTTGAAGGTTTCAGTGGCAAATGGACAAGAAATCTGTAGCACTTATGAATGTCTCAGTTTTAAGTGGAGTATAAATGGGCATCAGTTTGAGACTGATGTTATGCTTTTGCCATTAGGAGGGTGTGAAATGGTATTGGGTGTCCAATGGTTGTCAACTTTGGGGGAGATTAGGTGGAATTTCAGGACACTGATTATGAAGTTTGAATATGGGAGCAAACAAATTGTGTTGAGGGGAACACATAATTCTAGTTTACAATGGATGCAAGGTAAGAAAGATCTTAAGGAACCTGAGTCAAAACAAGCTGAGTTGTATTCTATGATGCTCTGTGTTTACCCAGTGACTTGCTGCCAACTGGAAGGAAAAGGGGACAAAGTAACAGAGGTAGATGCAGTGGTGAATAAGTTTGAAGATGTGTTTGCAGTCCCTAATGAACTACCACCTCAGAGGTCACATGACCATAAAATACCACTTGTCCCAAACACCCCTCCAATTAATATCAAACCTTACAGGCATCCACCTCATCAGAAGGATGAAATTGAAACTATGGTCAAGGAATTGATGGATTCAGGAGTGATTAGAGCAAGTCAAAGTTCATTCTCTTCTCCTATAGTCATGGTTAAGAAAAAGGATGGTACATGGAGGATGTGTGTAGACTATAGGCAATTGAACAAGTATACAGTTAAAGATAAATTTCCAATACCTGTTATTGAGGAGTTAATTGATGAATTGGGAGGAGCTACAGTGTTTTCTAAGTTGGGTTTGAGAGCTGGATATCACCAAATTAGAATGTATGATGGTGACATTGAGAAAACTGCTTTTAGGACTCATGAAGGACACTATGAGTTCTTAGTTATGCCATTTGGGTTGACAAATGCTCCTTCAACCTTCCAATCATTAATGAATACAGTCTTCAAGCCCTTTTTAAGGAAGTTTGTGCTAGTTTTCTTTGATGATATACTGGTATATAGCAAATCAGAGGAGGAACATGGCAAACATTTACAGCTGATTTTGCAAATTTTGAGAGATCATAAGTTGTTTGCTAAAAAGAGCAAATGCTTGTTTGTTGTCCCAAAGGTGGAATATTTGGGACACATCATTAGTGGTGAAGGTGTGGCAACTGATCCATCAAAGGTTGAAGTGATGAAAAATTGGCCTATTCCAACTACAGTTAAGCAATTAAGAGGATTTTTGGGATTGACTGGTTATTATAGAAGATTCATAAAAAAATATTCCATGATCAGTCAACCTTTGACTTCATTACTCAAGAAAAATGCATTCCAGTGGAGTGAATCAGCTGAAAAGGCTTTTGAGAAATTGAAGATAGCAATGATTGAAGCACCAGTTCTTGGTCTTCCAAACTTTAACCAAGAATTCATTGTGGAAACTAATGCTTCAGGAACTGGAATTCGAGCAGTACTATGTCAAAATGGTCACCCATTGGCTTATTTGAGCAAAGCCTTATCTGTGAAGCACTAAAGTCTATCCACTTATGAGAAGGAATTCTTAGCTGTTATTGTAGCTTTGGAAAAATGGAGGGGTATTTGCTTGACAGGCATTTTAAAATTAGGACTGACCACTTCAGTCTCAAGTATTTGCTGGACCAGAAGTTAACTACTCCATTCCAGCTTAAGTGGTTACCTAAGTTGCTTGGTTTTGACTATGAAATAGCATACAAGAAGGGAAATGAGAATGCAGCAGCAGATGCCTTGTCAAGGGTTAACCATAGTGGTGAATATTTACAAATGGTGGTGAGTTATGTGGCAAGTGATGTGTTGGATAAGATTAAAGCTGGATGGGAAATTGATGACACTATGAAGAATTTGATTCAGTCAATAAAAAACAAAAGCTATAAAGGAGACAAAATAACTTTTGATGCTGATTTGTTAAGGAGGAAGGGCAAAATCATGGTAGCCAATGATCCAGCAATGAAAATTCAACTCATAAAACATTTCCATACTGAAGCTATTGGAGGACATTCAGGGGTCCAAGTTACTACTAAGAAGATCAGTTCTCTTTTTTACTGGAAGGGAATGAAAAGAATGGTGAAGCAATTTGTAAGGGATTGTGACATTTGCCAAAGACAGAAACCTGATCTTAGTGCTTATCCAGGATTATTGCAACCATTGCCTATTCCTGACAAGGTATGGACTGAGATTAGTATGGATTTCATTGAAAAACTACCCAATTCACATGGCAAAAATGTTATTATGGTAGTGGTAGATAAGCTCAGCAAGTATGCTCATTTTATGGCTTTATCTCACCCTTTTACTGCTAGTCAAGTGGCTCAAACTTTCTTGGATGGAGTATACAGATTACATGGGTTACCAGAGTCAATTATCAGTGACAGAGATAAAGTGTTTGTAAGTAATTTTTGGAAAGCCATGTTTGGGACATTAAAGGTAAAACTGAAGTTGTCAACAGCCTATCATCCTCAGACAGATGGACATACTGAAGTTGTCAATAGAAGTTTAGGATGTTACTTGAGGTGCATGTGTGGAGAGAAGCCAAAGGAATGGCTACAATGGTTACTTTGGCAGAGTTTTGGTATAATACTAATTTTCATACTGCCATACAAACAACTCCTTATGAAGTCATGTATGGTCAAACTCCACCAGTACATATTCCCTATGTACCAGGAGATAGCAGAGTAGAGAAGGTGGACAGAACATTGGAAGCTAGGGAGCAAACTATACAGATGTTGAAGTTTCATCTCAAAAGGGCCCAAGATAGGATGCAAAATCAGGCTAACAAAGGCAGAACTGATAGAGAGTTTCAGGTGGGTGACTGGGTGTATCTTAAACTTCAACCTCATAGACAGGTCACAGTTAGACAAGGACAACAACATAAGCTCTCATCTAAATACCATGGTCCTTTCAAAGTGGAGGAAAGAATTGGGAAGGTTGCTTACAAGCTCACATTGCCTAGTCATAGTCTAATTCATCCTGTTTTTCACATTTCACAACTCAAAAAGTGTAGTGGAAATAACCATCAGATGGGGAGTTTGCCACAGTTGAAAGAAGATGGACTATTGTCTTTCTGGCCTCAAGCAATTTTGGAGAGAAGGCTAGGAAAACTTAACAATAAGCCTGTGATGTATGTTCTAGTGCAGTGGTCTAACAGAAGTGTGGAAGAAGCTACTTGGGAGGTGTATGCAGATTTGATCCAAAGGTTTCCTGACTTTGATGTTCTGACTATTTCTTGAGACAAGAAATTTTCTAAGGAGGATGGAGTTGATATGTACCAAAAGAGTTTCAATTCAAAGTGGACACGTGTCAGCTTCTGATTAATCTTGATTTGTAATAACTAACTTTGGCGCCCAAAGTTAGTTAATCAATTTCTAAACTTGTGTATAAGTAGTCATCTGGTACATTCAGTTAGTATCAATATTGTAATAACACAATTTCCCTTCTCTCATTCATTGTAACAAACTTTCACATTTTCTTGATTAATCAACTACCATTTTCATTTCTATCATGTTGGATATCTAGTTGTTAATCTCCATTGATATTCAATTAACATTTCTTAATTGAGATCTAATTGAGTCTATCAACGGTGTGCTGAGATATAGGGATCGGATAGGCCCTAGTACTCTATGATGTATTCTATTGCTCCAAAAATATTGATCTCCAAGAAGGGAACGATAGTTGTAGGACACTATATAAACCCAATATAATTATTGGTGCTTCGAAGAAGATTATCGATCACCACAGCATCTCAAAAACTATATATGTAACTTATTGGATAAAAAACGGTACCCCTGCTCTCAATCGTGTTGTAGTCGTTACAGCACCTCCATGATGAATCTGCGAAATTGTGAAATATAATATCAATGTGATACGATTAATACAAAACTAACTTTTTTAACATTCTCATGACATGCAGAAGGCTTTCGCAATTGTTTACAAAGAAAATCAGCCATGCCTATAACAACATTTTGTTGTAGCCAGATAATGCCAAATGAACCAGCTGGGTTTGACTTGCAACGACAACGCCGCTGCCGGCGATGGTGGCCATTATTTATTATGCAATATTTTCAGCTATAGTTTGCTTTTCGAATTACCAATAGATATTGCTAATTTTTGCTCCTTTTAACTTTGTCATAACTTTTTTCTTTTGTTAAAATTTACATAGCATCAATTTAAATTCACCCTTTAAATTTTTTGTCCATCAATATAATTTATCATATTATATTACGATAGGTTATATTATATGAGGCACTTTATTTTGCATACTAAAAAATTCTTGCATACTAAAGGATAAATCTTCACCTTCCATCTAGTTTGATCTAATGGTGGTGATTAACTTAAGATTTAATATGTCTAAACCTAAGTCCATGTTTTTTTCTTGTCTTTTTCTTTTCTTTTTATCTTTCTTATTTATTTTCTCATTATTTGAATTTTCTTTAATCATTTCTTTTAATTTCACGTTTTTTTTTTTTTCGTTTTCGTCAGTTTTCATACGTTTTGTCCGTTTTTTCCTCTTTTCATACGTTTTCGTCTGCTTTCATACGTTTTCGTCTGTTTTCTTACGTTTTCGTCCGTTTTAATACGTTTCCGTCCGTTTTCGTCCGTTTTCGTCCGTTTTCATCCGTTTTGTCACGTTTTCGTCACTCTTGTTACGTTTTCGTCTGTTTTCGTCAGTTTTCGTCTGTTTTTTTACGTTTTCGTCCGTTTTCATACGTTTCCGTCCGTTTTCTTACGTTTTCGTCCGTTTCCTTACGTTTTCATCCGTTTTCGTCCGTTTTCATACGTTTTCGTCTGTTTTCTTACATTTTCGTCCGTTTTCATACGTTTTTGTCTGTTTTCTTACGTTTTCGTTCGTTTTCTTACGTTTTTGTCTGTTTTCTTACCTTTTCTTCTGTTTTCTTACGTTTTTGTCCGTTTTCTTACTTTTCTGTCTGTTTTCATACGTTTTCGTCCGTTTTCATTCGTTTTTGTCCGTTTTCATACGTTTTCGTCCGTTTACTTACGTTTTCGTCTGTTTTCTTACATTTTCGTCCGTTTTCCTATGTTTTCGTTCGTTTTCTTACGTTTTCGTCCATTTTCTTACGTTTTTGTCCGTTTTCATACCTTTTCGTCTGTTTTCTTACATTTTCGTCGGTATTAATACGTTTTCGTCTGTTTTCTTACGTTTTTGTCCATTTTCTTACGTTTTCATCGGTTTTCATAGGTTTATGTACGCTTTCGTCCGTTTTTTTATGTTTTCGTCCATTTTGAAAATCTTTCGTCTGTTTTCAGACGTTTTCGTCCATTTTCATCCGTTTTTTTACGTTTTCGTCCGTTTTCAAACGCTTTTTTCGGTTTTCATACGTTTTTATACACTTTTCATTCGTTTTATACGTTTTTGTCCGTTTTCATACGTTTTCGTCCATTTTTTGCAGTTTTTATACGTTTTCATCTATTTTCATTTGTTTTCATGCTTATGGTTAAACTTTATTATATTACATGTCTAATATCAATTGTGATATTTTATTATAAAAAAGTTAATATTTCATAAACAATCAAATATGTTTTTTAACCTTTAATATCACCTGAGATATTTCATTGCTATGTATATTTTTATATGTTACTCCGTATCACTTATGTGTTTTCTAATATTTTTATAATTTTCAGTTACAAGATAGTTTTTGTGCCTTTCATCGCAATTGACAAGCGCATATTTTTTAATGCAACCAATGTTATCTATCACTTGTGATATTATACTCTTAGTAGAAATAAAAGGGTTAAAGTCTCTTTAGGTGAATTATTATTTTATTCAAAAAAATGCTAATTTAATGCAACGCTTTTTTGATTTTGAGAATATGTCAAGCCTCTATTTTCATAGTTTGCTTCATTTTTATTCATTTTGATATTTTTAATTGACACTTATTTATCTCTTGTGATATAACATTGTAAGAAATATGAAGAGTATTACACTCGTCATCATATATGTGTTATCAGTTGTGATACTCAACTAAAAATGTGAAATATTAAATTCATACCAAATGTGATAAGAATTCAGTATTTTACCAAGTATATATGAAAGAAATGATAATAAACATCACTTATTATATTACTGTGATGTTTCTGTTCATTTTTCTTATTTGTGTTTTTAAAAATATTTAGGAAGATTTTTGTGTTTTATGATAATATGAAATATTAGAAAACGTGTTTAACTGAAAACAAAAGATGTTATGAAACTTGTGTTAGACTTGTGGTGGATTTTTATATTTAATGGATACATTGTGCATGTTTCGATAGGTTTTATAGCGGAATTTAAAAATATCTATGGTTGAATCAGCAAACTAAAGAAGTTATGGTTGAAGAAAGCACACATCTTTATAAACAAACTGAGTAAGCTCAAACACTTGTGATATCACACATGATATCACAGGTGATATCACCTCACTTGTGATATTAGATTATATCACATGTGATATCACATGATATCACTGGTGATATCACAAGTGATATAAACTATGATATCACACATGCTATCACCGGTAATATCATACAAGATATCACAGGTGATATCAACGGTGTTATCACACATGATATCACGTGTGATATCACAAGTGAGGTGATATCACCTATGATATCACAAGTGTTTGAGCTTCCTCAGTTTGTTTATAAAGATGTGTGCTATCTTCAACCATAGATATTTTCAAATCCTGCTATAAAACCTATCGAAACATGCACAATGTATCAATTAAATAGAAAAATACACCACAAGTCTAACAAAAGTATCATAACATCTCTTGTTTTTAGTTGAACAACTTTTCTAGTATTTCATAATATCATAAAACACAAATTTTTTCCTAAATATTTTCAAAAACACAACCATCACATTCTTAGTTGAGTATCACAACTGATAACATATGCATGATGAAGAATGTAATACTTTTCATCTTCCTTACAGTGTTATATCACAAGAGATAAATAAGTGTCACTTACAAATATCAAAATGAAAACGTTTGAAAATGGACAAAAACGTATAAATTCGAATAAAAAACGTATTAAAATAGATGAAAACGGACAAAAACGTCTGAAAACTGACAAAAACGTATAAAATAGACAAAAACGTATAAAAACGGATGAAAACGTATGAAAACGGACAAAAACGTAGAAAAACGTCTGAAAACAGACGAAAACGTCTAAAAATTGATGAAAACGTAAAAAACGGATGACAACGTACGAAAACGTCTGAAAACAGACGAAAACGTATAAAAACGGACGAAAATACATGAAAACCTAAAAAACAGACAAAAACGTATGAAAATGGCCGAAAACGTAAGAAAACGGACGAAAACGTATGGAAGCGTAAAAACACGTCTAAAAACGTATGAAAAATGGACGAAAACGAAAGAAAACGGACGAAAACGTATGAAAACGAACGAAAACTTAAGAAAATGGACAAAAACGTATGAAAACAAACGAAAATGTAAGAAAACAGATGAAAACGGACGTAAATGGGCGAAAACAGACTAAAACGTATGAAAACAGACGAAAACGTATGAAAACGGACAAAAACGTCTAAAAACAGACGAAAACGTATTTAAACGTACGAAAACGTCAGAAAACGGACGAAAATGTTAGAAAACGGATGTAAACGTACGAAAACAGATGAAAACAGACGAAAACGTAATAAAAAGGACGAAAACGTATGAATACAGATGAAAACGAAAAAAAAACTTGAATAAAAAAAAGGTGAATTTGAAATTAAAAAAATAATAAAAAAAAAAACGCGAAAAAAAAAAAAAAAAAAAAAAAAAAAAAAAAAAAAAAAAAAAAAAAAAAAACTACTTGAATTTAAAATAAAAACGTGAATTTCAAAATAAAAGAAAGAAAAAAAATGTTACTAATAAATAAGAAAGACAAAAAGACAAAGAACAGGGAGAAAAAAAAACATGCCCTTAGGTTTCCATATTAAATCTTAAGTTTATCCTCACCATTAGATCAAACTAGATGGATGGTGGGAATTTGTCCCTTAGTAAGCACCAAAATAAGAGTAAGTATTTGAAAATTCCTCAATATTATAATCTTTATTGTTGCTATGTAGACGAACAAGATGGATAGGTCCCGCTCGTTGCCGCGGGGTGTATTTTTCTTGTTTTTTTGGTCACTTAAGTAGTCGACAACCATATGCATGCTACGCAAAAGAACCAACACCATATATAACCTAGTTACCTGGTAATTAATATCAAGTTTTCAACCACATACATGCATACAACACCCTTCATTGTTTCTGGTTGGTAATTAATAATTGTTTTTGGTTAAGCCTAGCGGCTGCAGCCATGGTTGCAGCTACCCCACCCGGGTACATGGACAGCTCCGTCCGGTTCCTGATTTCAGCCCCTATAACCCCCTCAGCGTCTTGCCTCGTCACCACTTTGTCTTTCAGCAGCATTGTACTCGCATCCTGCATAAATTTTGAGATTACTCGAGTTTAAATCTCAGAAGCCTTATTCAGTAATAAGGTTGAGAATAAACCATACCGCCAACACGTCTTCGGCCTTTGTTTTATCCTCATCTCGCATGGTTCGGTTCCCTCCAGAACCGGTGCTGGAGCTGGGATGCATCGGGATGAAAAAACTGTCCTACCACCTGTCACATTTCGCAACATCAATTTTGTTTCTATATATATCCCATCCCAAGATCATTATGAGCAAACAAAACATGCAAATTTTAAGATAACAATATGGATCAAAGTCTATGCCTCATTCCATATATATCTAACACGGAGAAAAGTAAAAAAGAAAGCCGAATATTATACCTGACCGCCAACGGAGTCGGTTATAACGTGATGGCCACCAACTTCAGCGCCCGAAATAGCTGCACCTTCATCTCCGAAGCCCGTATCATCACGCCCAACAGCACCCCACCGCCTGAGCTGCACCAATCTAAGTACACATTCACAAAAACACCACAAATTAAACCTCAAACATGCAACATCACATGTTCACATGTGCATGCGACTATATATATATACGTGCAAAAGATATATATAAATACAAAAACATACGCCAGCAGCCTTAACAAAACTTTCAGCCATACGGTTTAGAAGAGGATGTCCTAAATCATACCAACCACCTTTCCTATCAAAGCTTCTTATTTCATCTAGCAAAGATCTTGTTTCCAAATTATGTCGCCATTTTATTTTTCCTTAGCAGTGTTGTTTTTTTTCTTTTAATGTGTATTTGAGTTTGTTAAAGCGGTTTTTAAGGAGGGAGGTGACACATGTGAGGTTGTAGATGTGTACGTGTCAGTAAACAAAGGTGGAATAGGGATTGTGAGGTTGTAGTTGTTGACTGGTTTGGGAACTTTTATCACTACTACTTTGTTACTAAATGAATTTTTTAATGGATGGTCGAATGAGGTGCGATAACTTCACCAAAAGAAAATAATTGTTTAAACTGTTGGGGAAAGAGCCGGAGGCAAATGTTATATATAAATAATATATCTTATTAGATAAAACATGTCATAATTTAATAGTATAATATAAAATAAAATGATATAATATTAATATAATATATCTTAATACTAACAATTGAATATTGAATAAACATATTATAACAGAAAACAAAACAGCTGAATATTGAATAAAAAAAAACAAAACAATAACAGAATGCCAAAAAAAGTAGGTACCTAAAACAAGTAAAGTTTCACACTGAATTATAGTTCAATTGTCAATTTATAAGATATTCTACTAAAAACAGAGCGGTTATCAGTGATAGGATTCATAAAAATCGTTTAATTTATCGTAGCATCATGAAATTCGTTAATATTGATATATATTTTAACCATTTGATAAATATATTATAAATATCAACTCTAAAGTGAAAGGAAACATCATAACTCGTATATATAGAAGGAGAGTTATCCAAAAAGTATAAGTTTGCAATGGAGAAAACTTTCATGTGTTTTATCTACCTTCATATATTGTTCACCATATCAACGAACGTGATTGCTATACAAGAAGAATGGACCTGGTAAAGTTTCAGCGTGTCTCTATATTTTCTCTTACTCGATGTATTGGTAAAAAACACATTGCATATAGTAAATTCATGAATATGTTTGTATTCTAATCTAATTTATTTTGGTTGTCGAACAGCTGGTTTAAGATCTTATACTTATGACTTTCATCCAATTCCTTGCACAACAGACATATGTGCTCAAGCGTGCCATGATCACGAGCCTCCTAAACTAGGAGAGATAGCATTCAGTAAATGTTTTAACACCCTTTGCGTATCTAACTGTCTTATAATAGAGGGATGAACTTCCCTCATATTAAATGTTTTAAGATTTTCATATTTAGAATTTTAAGCAAATATACAAGTTACAAAGCATTAGTTACAATAGTTAAAGCACAAATAAAAATACAAATCAAACTACAATTAAGACACAACTTTAAACAACCCTTCACACAAGAGTACATGTCTCTAATCATGATGTACAACATTTGCTTCACATAAAAACTAAAAACCATGTATAACGATTCTTCTTGATTTCAGTTCTTTTCCACAGAGATCAAGACTGTTGTCCATGCATCAGGAAATACCTATATTCAAAGATTCAAATTAATAAAACATATATTCAAAGATTCAAAACAAATAGAAACGAGACCCACCGGGTTCGAACCTCACCTCAAGTCAAACGACCAATAAAGGTTGATTTCGACTTCGTAGCTTCTGTTTCGAAATAGAGAAAAAAGAAAAGAGTAATCCATGTATTTGGTTGTGCGTTTTTGTTGAGTTAAGAAAAAACGTGAAGATTTTTTTTTTTTACTACAAAGTGTGGTGGCTGTGCGTTTGACATGAGTGAAATTAGGGATAGTGGTAGGGTTTTCATTTGTATTTTGACTAAATTTGTAGAGTTGGGCCTAGCTTTATATAAACCGAATTTACTTGGGCTTTCATTTTAGAGTAACCAATCAAGGCATTTACCTAATATAACTTTCACAAAGTACCAGTATGATGTTCATTTTATACTTACATATATACTTGAAAAAAAATAAACATTGGATACTTTTATGTGTTTCTTCATATGTTTTAGTTTTGACCCTTTTAATTTTTATCCAAAACAACATATGTAAAAAAAGTTCAACTCTAAAAGGGCCCTTACTAAAAGGGCCCTTACTATTTTTTATATATGCCGGTATCCACAAATCCCTCATCTTAAACATATCAGAAAGCCATTTTTTTCAGACAAATTAAACATACCAATAAGAGCATGCCATCGTTCTTCAAATTCTGAGGGTTCAATAAACATATTCCATATAAGCTTATGAAACAGTTTCTTAAATTCGGAATCTGACTCAACTTCACCACAAATCTGGACATGAACCAAAGTTTTAATAAGATATAATTAATTTATGGAACTGAATATATAAAAAATAAAGTAAACCATTTAAAACACAAGTGCTTAGTTAGATAAAATACCTTCCCAGGCAGTTTCTGGGTTATGTGCCACATACATAAACGATGGTGTGCTTCGGGGAACACAGCCTCAACTGCAGTACGCAATGCTGGATCTTGGTCTGTAACAGCCAGAATTGGTTCTTTCACATGCGCTTTTTTAAAAGAAGTGAGGATCCACTTGTATGATTCGATTGTTTCGTCACTTATTAACGCAGCACCAAAAGTGACACATTTTTGGTTATGGTCAATGCCAGTAAATGGAACAAATATCATCCGGTACCTATAGATGGATTGATATATATTTAAAAAAAACACACATGTTACAATAACTTAATAACTAATAGAATAATCAAACTGTTACGGATAGACATTAAACTTTACATGTTTGTGCGATAAGTGGCATCAAATGAAACTACATCACCGAACTCGTTGTAATTGCATTTCATTGTCTCGTCGGCCCAGAACATGCGGGACAAAACATCATCAACGGTATGGTATTCAAATGAAAAATTAGGCACATGCTTTTTCCTATCATTCATTTTATCTATTAACATCTGGGCATCCCTAGGACCAATGTATTTATTAACCGACCTACGGAAGTTCTTCCAGTCCGATGGCTTTCCACGAACCTTTTGATAGCTACCCATAAATGCCACCCTAAGACGATGAGCTTTAGTTGGGCCAAGATTAGAAAGTGAAGTCCTATGTATAAACAGCTTATCACTAAAGTCCAACTTACGCCGTGCTTTTAAAAGATCAGTGTTATTTTCGTCAAGCAGTGGGTGGTTATGGTTTTCAACAAATTCGTATAACTTAAAAGCCGATGTACCGTGAATAGCCCTGAACCTGACACATGCCTTACAATCCGTTACAGAGTAATTGGAATTGCGTTTCTGCCTAGGTTTATTAGTCCCATCTTTCTGATGATCATCAGTTTTAGATGACTGAGCCAACGTATCTTTCACTATGGTTGTTCGTGGTTTTCCAGCCCTATTACAAAGTAAATATTTATGAGTAACCTCACCCTTCTTACGCTTTGATGTAGATTTTCTAATAGAGAACCTGGCCTTAAGAGCGTATTCAAGGTACATGTCATAAGCCTCATCAAAAGTGTCAAACACATTCCCTTCGCTAGGCTTCTCATCAGCTGGTACCTCTGGAACCCAATACTTATGGCCTTTGGGTGTTGGAATACACTCATCATCTAAGTCGCTATCGTCTAAATCAGAATAATCTACAAAAAACATTATACAAAAAAACAACACACATTAGCGATAATATCGTGTATTTGTATGTACGTAATACACAACAACATCCTATATAATCTGTAAGGTATGAAACATAAAAATCACAACTGTGCATATGTATACAACGATTCTATTAAAATTAGTACACTACACAATAACTGATAATTGACACATGATACAATCACTGATATAAGAAAAATATACATATTAAACAATCTATTTACATCCGTGCACATGTGTAACATGCTTACATCTAAAAAAAACTACATGAAATAACAAAATAAAAACACAATTAATCATTAAACTAAACTGAAAAAACAGCAATAAATGAAAAAAGTAACTATATACATTAAAATTTACAACATATATCACCCATGAACACATGTGCATGAGAACACTCAATTTAACACAGAAACTTAATTAGAATCATGCATAAAAGAACAACTATAAATGTATCAAACATAAACATGCAATGTATTTAGATCTTCGTCATATAAATGCCATACATCTAAAACCTTTATACAAAACCCTAAAATTATATAAATTAATTATATAGAAATGTATTAAATCTATACGAAACAATAAAGCATGAAAAAACAAAACATAACTAAAAATTAATAAAGCATAGCATTCGAACCTGAAGACAAATCTTCATTAACAATAACCTGTTCATCGTTTATTGAAGATTGGGTATGAACATTCACTTCTGTTTGCATAGGGGAAACGACTGTAACACTAACTTCTTCTTGATCATCGTTTCCAATGGATGAATTCATTTTTGCAGAACTATTTTTTTGTATAATCGTTTTTTTGATAAATGATTTATGAACTGGTAAATATCGTTAATAATTTTAGAGCTGTTTTAGGGTTTTCAAAAAAAAAAAAAAAAAAAAAACTGAAACTATCGTGATCCCATAATTAGTGGAGAGTATGATATTCGGTTATTAAATGTTGATAAATATAGAATACCTAAAATACCCCTGCGAAAATATGGTGAAAAAAGAAAAAAGGAAATTAATTATCTCAAATTTGATTGGTCCTTGTTGGTTCTCGCAGTTCTCGCAAATTTTTTGGTTCTGTATATAACTATACACTATATATATATATATATATATATATATATATATATATATATATATATATATATATATATATATATATATATATATATATATATATATATATATATATAGAGTGAGGATCAGGTGCGGATTTTTTTAATTCGTGCGGATGTGCGGATTGATCTGGACCGCCCATTTCAGATCTGATCTTGACTTTTTGTAAAAAAGTCAAGATCTGAGCTATCTTCACGGTAGCAATTAACCATGTAAACGATTTTTTTTAATTTTTTTCCTTTTCAGCGATCCTTACTATTGTTATCTTCTTTCATTTTTTAATTTTTTCAGATTTTTCTGAGCAATTTTTGTTTTTTTAATTATGAGTTCTACCGTGATATTAACGATATTATGAGTCCTACTGTGATATTAACAATTTTACTTAATATCACTGCCTTTTTTATTACGATATTAAGAAAACTTACGGTGATATTAAAAAAATTAACTTTGATATTAAGAAAACATGTAAAAAGTAACTGTGATATTAACAATTTTACTTAAAAAGTTACTTTGATATTAGAAAAAAACTTAATATCACTGCTAGTTTAGAAACTACTGCTAGCCTTAGTGAAACTACTGCTAGCTTAGTGAAACTACTGCTAGCCTTAGTGAAACTACTGCTAGCCTTAGTTAGTAGTGATAAGAAAGCTTGATTATTACGGTGATATTAACAAAATTCATAATATCATTGTACCTTTTAACCATGAAAATGATTTTTTTTTCTGAATTTTTTTTCAGCGATTCTTAATAAATTGTTGTCCTCTTTCTTTTTTTAATTTTTTCAGATTTTTTTGAATTATTTTTTTTTTTTGAATGTTACTGTGATATTATCCGCACCATCCCTACTTAAAATGTAATCCGCACCCGATCCCTTCCCTATATATATATATATATATATATATATATATATATATATATATATATATATATATATATATATATATATATATATATATATATATATATATATATATATATATATATATTGAGGATCATGTGCGGATTTTTTATTTTAGCGTGGACGTACGGACAGATCTGGACCGCCCATTCCAGATCTGATCTTGACTTTTTGTAAAAAAGTCAAGATCTGCGCTAACTTCACGGTACCAATTAACTATGTAAACGATTTTTTTTTTAATTTTTTTCCTTTTGAGCGATCCTTACTATTGTTATCTTCTTTCATTTTTTTTTAAAGATTTTTCTGAGCACTTTTTGTTTTTTTTTATTATGGGTCCTACCATGATATTAACGATATTATGGGTCCTACTGATATTATGAAACTGTGATATAAAATGGTGATATTATAAAACCCATTGTGATATTAAGCTTTTTTACATGTAAAAATGAACTGTGATATTAAGAAATATATGATGGTTACTATGATATTAACAATTTTATTAAAAAAAACATATGATAGCTACGGTGGTATTAACAATTATATTAAAAAAAGAAAAAAAAGTTTTTGTGTGCCATCTTCACGTGGATGCTCAAATCCTCATATAAGACATCAGTAGGTAACAACTCGTTGGTTTTTTATTTCGATATCTCACGGGGTAATGAAGCCTCATTTTCAATCATGCTTGGAACCTGCGTTCTGCAAGCAGTGTAACAGAAAAATCCATTTTAATAACACAATTAGAAACACAACTTAAAAGAGAAGCTAAAATAAGTATTAATATACACATGCGTGCTATCTTGTGGCGTTGTGTTTCAACCTCTAAGTATATATCAATGGTACTTAGTTCTTGATAGACATTGAGTATTTGAAACATGATCTCGATGTCGTTATTGTCCGTGATTGGGAGGGAAATATATTTCATCACTTTTCCAAAACCAGACGAATATCTACAAATCACTTTAATACAGTTTTTTTGTTTATCGATAGATGTAGCAACATGAATTTGGTTGATAAGTTCATTAAATTTTATCCCGCGTTGAACATTGATTGCTTTACTCGGCGGCTTGTTATAAGATACACCTTCTTGTCCATCACAAATATTACCACCCCAATAACATAATAGTATTACCCACTTTGACGCCATAGTTACAAAAACTAACACCCTGGCATAAATCAAGTAGAATCTTTATCAACAAGATAGCTTTACATTACTGCATGATACAGAAGTTTCACTCTAAAAAAGATAGCTTTTCATTTATTTCCTTTTTGATGTCTAGTGACTATCTTTTTAAGAAATAGGAATAATATATGTAATTAATTAACCGAATAAGAAAGTGTGTACCTTTTAGCAATTCAAGAATCAAACGATGTTTGAACAAGAACAAAACCCAAAACCCTAACATTAAGGTTTGTATAATTCGACCCAAAAGAATCGACCACCAAGGAATACACAAGCTCAAGCGTGCTTGTCCATCGTTCTTGTACACACGTACTATTAGCGATTTGATGTGAAAAGCTAGTTCCTTGAATCACAAATAAAACCAAACACTTGTTTCTTTAGTTAAGCAAAATCGAAACCCTTATGGTGAGGGGTGTTCGACCGGCCACAAAAGAAAGAGGGGAGAAGAGGAGGAATTAGGTATATTGGTGATCCAAGGTTAGGAGAATAATGAATACAAGGGTTTGTATATATACATTCTCAAAACTTGGTGACCAAGAAATCCCACCTCCTTGGGTTGGGTAGCCCACGACCGGCCAAGCCATCCCAAAGGGATTCCGGATCCTTCTTGTCCACTAATTTCATTCTTAGTCCTCTTAGTTTATATTTAACTATCGTTATGTTTTATTTCGTGACTAATAATTAATAATAACATTTTATACATTAATTATTAACATCAACTCTCATACGTAATGTGTGCAATCCCGAAGTCTCGAGTTCGAATCCGGTCATACTAATATTAATAATTATCCATAAACCTTTCAGCTCCCACTTGGATATTACTTAATATAGTAATGACATTGGTTAGTCTAGCTTTCACACGCCAATGCCCCCAGATCAAATCGAGTATGGTCTCCTGGAAAAAACCATTTAATGATTCATCATTTTTACTTATCCTTTTGTTACTAATACTACATTAACTATGAATATGGATCAAGTCATTTCATAAGTTAATATTCTGTTTCTCGTTATATTCGATTGAACAAGATTACCAAATCATCTGAACGTATTCCAGATAGATCTTGGGTATGGCCATACAAACATCTTGTCAAACCTACGAGGGGCCCAAATATAGTATTATGCTTTGAAACAAATTCAAATGAACAAATTCTCTTGACTACAAACATAACTCATGAACTTTGTAACACTTCTGAAAATAGCCCTTATAACTACCAGTTACGGATAGCGTTAGACTATCTTACACAAGTGCACTACATTCATATCAGTTATATGGTATCTCAAGTCTGAGGATAAACACTTCATGATATACTTAATGACAAAGATCCATAAAGTATCATCATGTAAAGTTGGGATGAGTCCTATATTCAATTCATTGAATATCATGTGAATCTGGTATGTCCCACGCATCAATATACTTTAAAAGTATATTCTACCAAAACTCAGATTTGTCTTAATTCAATGACATTCCCACATCATTGATCGACAACGGACTATTTAGAATAACATAAGTTATTCACGGATTAAACATGCAAATATAGGATATAATATTAAGAAAATGAAAATCAACATAACCAATATTTTATTTCATTTAAATAATATTTGTTCAAAACATCCCTTATCCAAATACTAAATAGATAATTGCATGATAATACACTACAAGAATTCTGTCAAATACCCACGAAAAATCCCCACGTATATTGATTCATGGGTATTTACCCATGTATTACCCGTGAATTAACCACAAATAAGGAATTAAGAGTGTGGCAAAAGTTACCCTCAAACCTCCCACAAATTTACCCATGAAAGTACCCACAAAGTTTGATTTGGTGTGTAATTTGTGGGTGAAATATTCATGCTAAAATATTTTCCACAAACTACCCACAGACGAGTCATTGCGGGAAAAAGATGTGGGTAATGTCATGGGTATATTTATGTTACCCACAAAGTATGCAAATGTCTTTTGTTCGTGGGTATCTTTTCATGTGTAATTTATGGGTAAATATATACACATATGTTTACTCGCCATACTTTTAGAGGGAAATTTTTTCAAGTTAGTTTTATGTGCGCAATTTGTGGGTAATTAGGTAAGTCCTTAATCTATCAGTAAATACTTTATGGGAATTCCAAATAAAGTAATTTTAGTGATTAATAAAGGAGGGTGTCAACTACCTATTAAACTATATTTTATTTGTGGATAGCTCTAAAATACTACGTAGTATTAGCCATTTGTTTGCATAAGAAACGAAATTATATGTATATATATTAATGTTATAAGTAAAAAAACAAAAATAAAAATAAAAAAGGAAAAAAAAAAAAAAAAAAAAAAACCTATGACTTAGATATTAAAATAGACTAGGCGATTACCCGCGTCTAGCGGCAGCGGTTCCTAGGGGTTGACAATTAACGATAAAAAATAGAACGTGAAAAGATCAAAATGTAATTGCAAACTGTTGTAACATCCGATAATTCAACTCTAACAAAATGGTATGAGAGTATATGGTATGACAGTTTTTTTTGCAAACAATGGGTATGTTTGGCAAAACTAGCTGTAAGCTGTATGTTGTAAGCTGTAAACTGTAAAGCTGTTAACATGAGCTACAAGCTGTATCTTTTTTTTAATAAAAGTGTTTGGTAAATTAGCTGTTAAATGTAATTATAAGATGTAAAATGACATAAAAGGACAAATCTATAATTGTAAATAAATGTTTGAAGGGTATATTAGTAATTTAAAGTTTTAACAGCTCATAGACATTTAAAAAGCTTCATGGATCAGCTTTTCATTTTGGAGCTATTTGTTTGAAATAAAAGCTTGTAGCTAATGCATCCAAACGAAGCTATTTAGTTTATAGGAGATTATTTTGTAACAAAAAGCTAATAGCTCCTCCAAAAAGTTCCTGCCAAACAGGCCCAATGAATACTTTTTAAAGTTACTTTTTCCACTTTTCACATTTCACTTTTTCAATTCTTGACTTGTTGACCATTTTTGTATTTTATGTAGTATAGAATATAGATATCTATTAAGCAGATCAAAGTCTATTTTATCTCCCTAATCACATTTTGAAAAAGCACACTAAAATTGTGGCGCTAAGATTGGTGCCCATCTTGAATTTCAAAATTTTAATTGACCTATAATCTCTCTATTAATATCCCATCTAATTGAAAATTCAATTTCATTTCAACTTCTTATAAAACCTCGTTCCCTTTCAACCGTTTATTTCAATCTTATTCTATATTTTGAAGAAGTTGGTTTTGCAGATATATATTGAAACATTTATAAGATTATTCGCCACCATTTCCCTTTGTATCATTAAGTGTTGGTGCTACGTTTTGTTTTGATAGGTAAGTGTTTGTTTTTTTATCTTTGCTCAACATTTACAATGAATTTTAACAATGATTTACTCACCATATTTTTTTTGACTTGTTAGATATTGAAAACGACAAGGTTAGATGATTCATTTTTGTTTAGATGTTTGACTATTGAAGGAGGTTACATTACAAATTAAGGTTTGAATATAATGATTCTCATGAATTTTATATATTTAGTTACTGCTCCAACCCATTTTTATATCGGTTTTGTTTGTGAAAGTATTCTCATGCAATTTGCTAATTTACAGGTCCCTTGTCATCGACTCATCGCGCTTAAGATTCAATGTAAATACCACATAAAGAAGAAATGGGCATCATGTTTGAGCATCCCCGCAACGAGAAAGCTTCTTTGATAGATTGATAGCTTCCAATCTACATCTTCCCCTTGTTATTTAATTATGTAATTGTTGATGCTCTATGTCGATTTCAGAACTTTCATAAGTCAGCTATTTGTATATTTAATGATTTATGTTATGGATAAATGGTGGATCAACCTTTTTATAGATTGTAGACTGTGTAATTGGATCCCATGTCAATTAAATACAATTTATTTTTTACATTCATGTTTTTCTTTTTGTATATCAATCTATCTGAAATGGATTATACAAAAAGCGGTTTGCTATTTTTCAAGCATAATACAATACATATTTAAGTATAGCTACCACTTCCTCTTATGATTACATGATACGCAATTGCTCATGAATTTACCATAGATTATCACTGGTAAATTTGAACTTTACATCCGGATTTAGGCACAACTATATCCGTGAGGATATTTACCCACCGATTACCCACGACCAAATTCAAGGCTGTTTTTATGGTAAAAATAATCCCATGAAAGATTTTCCCACCGACTTTAGATGACCACCCACAGTTTATGTTGTGTGTAACATACCCACGGATTCAGATTTTTGTGGGGAAATAATTAGCCTCGGAGGTTTTACCCATATTTTCATGTTCGTGGGTAATACGTGGGTATTTACCAATTAGCCACGGATTTTGACCTTTTACCCACAAATTCAGGCCGTGGGTAATCAACTGAATTCTTGTAGTGATACTTGTTAATGAATTATGCCTCAAGTAATGACACTCATACTTGTTGACAAGACATAATTTCAACTAATTTTGATCTATTGGAATTTTGAGAATGCTTATTTCAAGAATTCAACTAGTGAAGTTCTTGTATGTGTGCATTCAAAATATTTTGATATTGCCACATAATATTTCATAAAGTGGGTGACATCCTCAACCACCAATTTATGACAATCAAACTTTCAAACAATTTTAAAGTTTAAAGCATTCTAATTCTTTATTGTTTAATGCAACTATGCTCTTGGTTGAGCACAACTAGTTCACATGGCCATTTACAAGGATGAAATCCTCCCATGACTAGTATTGAGTGTCATCTCAATTATACCAGCATCATTGTATACAAACAACAATATGCTCTTTAAGAATTTCGTAAACTTCAATATCTACAGTGTAATGTTTGATGCCTTCCAAACTTTCAAGTTTGTTGGCTATGACAATTACGCAACAATTGCTGTATTGCTCATCTATAGAATTTTGAGAGCAAATCCAGGCTGAGGAATGTAATTCTAGATTCAAACATATTCTATTAGAATATTCATTCTAATAACTTCATTAGATATCAATGTTGTCAAATCATCTTGCCTTCAAGCATGATACAACAATCACATGATGTTCATGAAAAATCCTTGTGTCAAACTAAGATTTTATTCATGTTCTACATATCCATTTTACAAATGATATATCATGTTCTTTTAGACTCATTTATTTTCCGCACATGTTTATAAACATATTTTCCAAGGTTGTATGTCTTATTTTCTAAATCTTTTAAGTGAAGTTCCATTCCAAACCAGAACTTAACATTTTATCTTAGATGGAATGTTACTACCCACATCATATAAGATTTTAAAAAAAATAAACATAATACTCCCACTAGCTTTCAGGAATAATTAGAAATTATCATATTTTAATTTTTAAACCAAAAATTGGATTTAATAGTTAAACATAAGAATCCTTTCCTAGATGCATGCATATATCTATTAATGGATTCTTGCCTTTTGTACATTTCCAAAGATTATGTGAATTTATAAAACTCCTTTGTATTACTTATCGTCCTCGCAAAAGTAATCACACAACAAAGAGTTTTGATATTCATTGTCAGATTTCATATAAATGAAATTAAGTATGACAATCATAATCATTATATATTTAATGTGCCAAGAAAAGAATATTCAATCACAGTTAATCGCTTAAGTGTGATTAATAATCTTGTCACAAGCCATGCATTAAACACATGTACAATTTTGTCCATATGATTTCTACACAAAGAATTTAAACCACTAGGGTTTTCCTTCCTTTGAAGAAACTCATCTTTATTAAGATAAACCAAGTTAACAAAGTTGATTATCTCTTTGGACAACATCTTAACATTCATAGTATGAATAATTTTACCACAATTCAATATTAGGTAATGTATCATATTTCTCATCATATCAAATATCTGAGATATCCTTGCGGATCTATGAATAAGAATTCCATCATTTTGAGGTATATCATATTTGACCTCATCATGATATTCACTAGTGTATTTTAGAAGATTATGTGTTTTGTAATTGTAATTTAATATCTTCAAGATCTAAACAAAACTCCCACTTGCTTTTGTAATTTAAAGACTATCTACAAATACTTCAGTAAGTAGAACAACACCAAATTGTTTTCTTTTGGGATATTACAAAACACATTGACAGTTCGTAAATCTTGTTCGTTAATAACCTACTCCATAAGTAGTTTTAACAATTCAAAACTTCAATATAAGACTCAATGTGATTCATCACATTCCATACTAAAATGGTGTCTTATTAATCTTCTAGGTTTTGAGTTTTATTAAGTATATCCAATCAATACTCAATTTTCTAACCTTGATAACTTTTGGAAGAAAAGAAGATATAGTTATCTTGAATCAAACAATATAACAAATGTTTGATTCTTCTAACTGAACATTCCTTATACATACAGTATTTCATTAGAATTAATATTGTAAGACAATCTAACAATATGTAAGATAAACATATTCCTTTTGGCTTACCTATTTACCAATTAAATCATCTTAATGGTAAAATAAAATTCCAAGCCAATTGCATGCTTTATAACTCAAGTACTTTTGATCAAGTCACTTCATGTCCATGTCTCAACAAGAAAACATAAACAGTTATAATCTCATTATACGTTATAAGTCATTTACCAATGACTTTATGTCTTAATAAGAAGACATAACAAGTTAACGTATTACTTTATATTATATGTCTTGTAATAATGAAAAGACTTCACGTTTGTGACTTTACAAAGAAACACATAAATATTTATAATTTAAAGTAATTATGAACACCACATCCTGGTTTCAATTAATTTATTTTCAAGTTAATATACTACTCTATCTATTTATGTCATTCTAAAAATACATAAATATTTAAGATAGTATTACTTTATTTAATTATGTCATTCCATGAAGTGTCCAACTTAAGAAACAGCAAAAGCATCCACGCCCGATCCCACGACAAGTGGTGATTTACCTTGAGATTACAATCTAGCCAAGATCTCACTTAAACTAAAATGTAACTTCAAGTGTTTCTATATTTTGAATGACATAAGACATAAAGTAGTCTATGCTATAATCTTGACACATGTTCTTTAAGCAAGACAATCTTATTAGAATGTTAATCTCTTACCTTACAATCAAGAGAATCCATTAATCATATTTGTACGTGTTGTTCCTTTGCACACATAAATACTTCTCCCACTTGTGCATGGAACAACATCATATAGCACACAAACAACACGACTTGCATTTTGTTTATGTGAACAATATGATAGTGTCATAGATATATAAGCATTACAAGTAGATGTAGGAACACTTAATTATCAAGGAAACGTTCATGACTATCCTTGAGAATATGAATGTCTACATTTTTGAACGTAATGTATTATTTCAAGAAAATCTAGAAATAATCTGAGTTACTACCAAGATAATAACTCTTGTAACTCCCACTGAATTAGACAACTTTACAATAATGTCTTATTTAGTAATACACCATACTCCCACTGGATTTGACAACATCGTAAGTGTTTCATTAACCAGTGAAAATAGCGTGCTATTACGTTACTACCCATTGTAAGACCATTCGTAACAATTACTTAGGTACTAAAAGAGTGTATTCTACTTAGTAGATGATGGATCATCCATCAATGCTATTAACTTGAAAAATTGAGCATGCAATTTCTTCCTCAATGGGTCTACCATCGCCATAATGATGTGTAGCACCTTCAATTTAGTCAAAACAAAACAACTAGATAAAATATACTAGTTTGTCTTTTACCAATTTTGCGGTAATTAGTCTAGCTTCTAATTTAATAACTCATAAAATGTCAAACATGTTTTCTAGTTGACCAAAATGTCATATAAGAATTCAATCACCAACAGAGGGTAATGAAATCTCTTAAGGAAAACATTGTATGCAATTTTCTTAACTATTAAAGTTGCTATGAGTTATATTAGAATTTAGACAATTCTAATGTTCCTATTCCTAACATACCTTTCTCAATCATGAAAAGGAATAGGATTGAGTCACACTCTTCTTCCATGGAAAAGAGTTTATGTTTGTCTTTTAGTAAATTTTTTTGATCAAACATTCGTTTGAAAACAGAACTAGATCAATTTACCAAAGCCCAAACTACGTTTACGGTTTAATGTTGCATTAATACAATCAAAAGAATTAACAAAATTCAATTTTTTTAGTATTTTCGATAATTAAATCTTTCAAGAAAATAAAATACCCTTGGTCAATATTCATATTAACCATAGAATTTTCCTTGAATCTAGGACCCTCATTATCATAGTTTCACCACATCAGTTGATCTGCTAGTGATGAAAGTATAGAATAGGTAATTGTCGAAGAACAATAATTGACAAACAAGTTTGCAATTCCTAGAAAATATGGGATTTACAATTTTGCCAAACAATTATGCAAAATGTAAGCATGTTTCATCCCATCTTATGCCTTAAGTCATAGGTCTCACTAACTAACTTAATTAAGTTGTCTAACTTAGAAACTGCAAATCATAAAGCTGAGGTCTCACACAACAAAATAATTCACCTTGTCATTGTAATCTAGATCAAGGTCTCACATAACTAAATTACAACTTCAAGTGTTTCATATCATTAGATGGCATAAACTTAAATTTAAAGGGTACAATTTTTGACGTGTAATCAAAACTTATGTATAAAGAAGCATGCATACAACTTTATAGCATAATATTTTCGAAAACCTTACATAAGATTTTAATTGCTAAGATTAAATTCTACAAAGTTTTAATCGATGCGTTGAGAAACTTACAACTTTGCACTAAGATGCTTCGTACATAGAATGGTTATACTAGGTAGCTCCAATCGAACTCACAGGGGGCAGAGGACCAGGTAAGCGCAAAAGCATAACCTTAGACATCCATTCAGTGTGACTGTGCGCACTTCTTTTAACCCCTTTTTAGTTTGTTCTAGTGGGTGAGCCGTTCTAACCATTTAGTACAGTCGCATCAATCGATTAAAAGTTCAAGAATAATTCTTAGATAACAAATCAATTTCGCCAATATTTAGTCCATTTAATTTTCTATTCATAAAAACCCTTTTTGCTTACTAACATGTCAAACAATATATAAACAAAAAAAGCATTTTAATAAAAATTAAACACACTCAAATAATATAAACATATAACTAAACAATTTAACATATGTAAAAACAATTAGCCACATGCATAATTATTTCGATAAACGCTAATAAACAATTCTAGGCGTAAATAAATGCATACATTAACTAGGGCTTTCAACTACAAGGTAGAAGAGCCACATACATCGACAAGTCGATTGCGTAAGCCAAAGTTAATAATATACCAATTAGCACATAACGAATATTTATTAGTTATAATTGAGGTCTTCCCCAATTCAATAATTATCAAATAAATAGAACATGTGTGTATCAACTAAACAATTTATAACAATCAATGTTCCATGGCAAAATATGCATGTTCCACCATGGATTCCGCATAACAATTATCACCCAAGATACGCATATTACATGGCACATAACAATTATTCATTAATTAACCACATAAAGTTAGCATGCAATCCTAGGGTTTCTACAAGTTTTACAAAATAAAACCTAATTAAATAAAATAAGGGTAATCGGCCTTTAATTAAAAAATTAGGGTTTCGAATTCAAAACCCTAGAAACCATAAAAAGCATGCATATAATCATAAAGATTCAATTTTTATGTGTTTCGGTAATTAATTACATCATATTAACGGCTCGTGATGCCACTGTTGGGATTTAATACTCATAACAATTATATAAAATCAAATAACATCATCAAAGCATGCAGCGGAAGTAAATAGGAATAATATATGTAATTAATTAACCGAATAAGAAAGTGCGTACCTTTTAGCAATTCAAGAATCAAACGATGTTTGAACAAGAACAAAACCCAAAACCCTAACATTAAGGTTTGTATAATTCGACCCAAAAGAATCGACCACCAAGGAATACACAAGCTCAAGCGTGCTTGTCCTTCGTTCTTGCACACACGTACTATTAGCGATTTGATGTGAAAAGCTAGTTCCTTGAATCACAAATAAAACCAAACACTTGTTTCTTTAGTTAAGCAAAATCGAAACCCTTATGGTGAGGGGTGTTCGACCGGCCACAAAAGAAAGAGGGGAGAAGGGGAGAAATTAGGTATATTGGTGATCCAAGGTTAGGAGAATAATGAATACAAGGGTTTGTATATATACATTCTCAAAACTTGGTGACCAAGAAATCCCACCTCCTTGGGTTGGGTAGCCCACGACCGGCCAAGCCATCCCAAAGGGATTCCGGATCCTTCTTGTCCACTAATTTCATTCTTAGTCCTAGTAGTTTATATTTAACTATCGTTATGTTTTATTTCGTGACTAATAATTAATAATAATATTTTATATATTAATTATTAACATCAACTCTCATACGTAATGTGTGCAATCCCGAAGTCTCGAGTTCGAATCCGGTCATACTAATATTAATAATTATCCATAAACCTTTCAAAGAGTATATTTCGGCATTTCGCTATATAATTTAAACACTAAATGCATCAGGTTTAGATTTAGCATAATAAAATTCATTGAGCATGGAATATTTTTTGTCACCATCTCTATGTCATCGCCAATTGCGACAGATATATTCCGACAATATAAACTAATTAATACTTTCTTGTGACCGGCTAATAAGATACCGACAATATACACATAATAATTTTATGAAAAATAACTTAAAATAATTTTTGTTAGAAAGAAGCTAAACCACCTTCAAATTCTCTTATACATTATACTTCCTACCTTATATAAACAGTCCTCAACTTTTTCTTTATGCACCAAATATAAATTTGTACATCAAACAAACCCTAGAGAAAAAAAATGAAGAAACTTTGTAGTTGCAACATGTTTCTCTTAGTTTTACTATTGTTTTCACTCATTGATGCTAGAATAATGGTGTTTGCTATTCATCCAACACAAGGGTTTACTAATGTCCCCTTAACTTCAAGTAACTTCATATACCAAAAACCTTACGACGTTCCACTCGAAAGCCGATATAGTTTTAATAATGGAGTTCATCGATTTTGGGTTTACTCAAATGATAAGCCATTCAAGCTTGGAAGTAACACACGGCCTCGGACTGAAGCTCGGATAGTGGTAAGTATTAAGTATCCTTATTTGTTGAGCACATGCAGTGCATGTCCTGCTACAACATCAAAATTCTGAGTTTTATTTTGAAACTTCGCTTTAAAACTAGTTATGCCATGCAAACTCGAAAATAAGACATGAGATGCATGAGATAGTGTTTTAGTCATGATTTTGCTGTTTATAATTGTGATAAATATATATTTTTTTTCTTTCTTCTTTTATTATCAAATGTACTTGGTTTAGATCGCATACGCGTACTAGGTTTGGACGTAAGTCACTCTAATGGATCGAGATTTAACATAAGTCACATTAACAAAAAATTTAACATAAGTGGCTGCTTGGTTCGGGGTAATGGGGGTGGGGAATGGGAAAGGTAATGATTAAATATGTTTGATTAGGAGTAGGGAATACAATCATTGTTTAGTATTGGGTAATGGGGTATTACCAAGTAAATTGGGAAGTATGATAATGATTACCCATCATCACCACCACCACCAGTATCCACCACCACCACAAGCAGCCACCACCACCACTACCACTACCAGACACCACCATTAGCAGCCACCATCACTAGCAGCAGCCACCACCACCAGTAGTAGCCACCACTACCACCACCAGCCAGCCAGCCAGCCAGCCAGCCACCACCACCACCAGCCGCCGCCACCACCACCACCACTTTGAAGGTTAATGTGTTTTTCTTAAACCAAGCACTATCAAAGATAATGATAATCTCCATTCCATTCTTTTGCATTCCTTTTGCATTCCATTTACTTTTCCCTTTCCTATTCCCCATTTTGAACCAAGCGCACCCTAAGTGAAATTTAGCGAACATTCCCATAAATAATTTCTAATGGTCATCTTCATCAATATTTATTTTTATTTATCGTTTAGATTTGTTTTTGTTAATAGTTTTAAATATCAATAATATTTTAAATAGATTTTTGTTGAACGAAATATTTTACTTTGTTTAGCGGACACTATGTTGTAGTTGATGTTTTTATATAAATTTAACTACTGGTCATGTATGTATGTATGTATGTAAATAAAATTTGAACTTATAATTATGTATATATCTTTTCTTTTTTTAGTTTTATTAATTTTCTTTTATTTTTTTAGTTTTTTTTGCAAATTTGACATATATATTTTTATTTTTTTTCTCCATCAAATTTATCTAAGCTTGACCTGTTTTTTTTTTTCAATTTTGACTATTAATTGACAATAAAAATGCTCAATTTTATCTACGTGGTGAAATCGAGCTCTCCCATTGGTTTAATCTAAAACTCTTTAAAGATTTGTTTTTACATTTTATTTGTCCGCTTATTATACAAGAGATATGACGAATTCTAGTTTAAAAAAATAAATAAAATAAAATTGAATTGTAAAATACCGCTTTTAAGTGATATGTAAAATTTGAGATTTGTACAAGTATGCAATGTATGTTTGCCACAACATAAAGATTCTAATCAGATCCGTGTAGAATCCTAATGGCATATCTATCATGTGAAATTTATGAATGATGGCAAGTATTTCTAAATTTGTTAAGAAATACTAGGTATTTTAGAAATGCAATACCAAACACCTTGCATGTTTTAAACTATTTAACAATTATTTTTAACTTGTTAATATGCAGCCAGACTACACCTCAGGTATTTGGCAATTTGAAGGTTATGCTTTTGTACCACATGGAACGTCGGGTGCTACAATACTACAAATCCACGGTGCAGCCCATGGTAACACGACATTATTACTAAGGATCTATAATGGAGACATGAGGTATTACAGCGGGGAAGTAATTGCTACTGATTTATACGATAAATGGTTCAAGGTGAACCTAATCCACAATGTGGACGAAGGGAGACTTATGGTTTATATTAACGACGTTAAGAAATATGAGTCACACGACCAAGGTCCGGGGGACTTGAATTTCAAGTGTGGCGTTTATGGAGCCCCGCGCGATACAAGCCAATATATGGAATCGAGATGGAGAGACATCAAAATATACAAGAAGTGCCTGTAAAATTAAAATACATATTCCATAGAGAAGGTAAACAATGTATTACAAAATCTATGTACTATGAAGATAAACGTATATGCGAAAAAGAATATGTCACCATGCAAGTAAAAGTATATGTTTAGGCCCAAGCCTAAAAGCTTAGGGTCTATTAGGTTTAGGGTTAGATTATTTTTTCACAAAGCTACGTGTTGATTATAAATACATATGCAATACTTCTTATGTAATGAGGAAAAAAAAGAACTATATTTACATGGTTTATTTATTCGGTGTAAACATCGTCGTAGACCGCTTCTCCGAGTAATTTTGACACTCACATATCCGGCAGTCTAAATACTTATGAGTAAATGCATTTATCGTGTATCTACCATATAATGATACCATTTTACCATTTAAAATAGGGTTAAGTCCATGGATTAGCCATGAACTTTTATAAATTTTGAAATGTCGATAATGAACTTTGAAAATTACTACTACCACACTTGTAACTTGTTACAACTTGCAAAAATAGTTTATATGACTGTTTAGGTATCACGTCAGCTTTTTGGAAGCTGCCCTATTCTCTTCTACCTCAAATTTGCTACCATACCCACCACCATTAACCTTCGCAACAGCCACCATCACCAAGTATAAAACCTGCGACCACCACTGCGGCGCCAAACCACCACCAACGCTGGAAATTTTCTCCCCTGAACCACATCCGCCCTGTCCAAACCATCACATCCGACTACGAACCTCCATAGCCTTCGTATAACCACCAAACCCGTGTCAGAGATCTGGTAAACAAAATTATATTCCCAGTTTACAAAGAATTCTCGTAACCCAAAATCAGCTTTACAAAAAAATAAACAGTTTACAAAGAAGAAACAAAATTACAAATATTTATTGTTCTTTGACTTCAACAAGCAACATGTCATCTATTTCCTTTTCCACATCCAATATATACTTTGTTCATTAGGTACATTGCTAACAAAAGCAATTGCAAACAAACCTCTTTAATTCGTTAAAGAGCAAATTCCAACACACCTGATGTTTAAGAGTAGCAAGACTCTAGGTATGCATAAGAGATTGTGGAATTAGAAAATAACATTCATTTTTTGCACCAAAATATTCTTCAAATCTTCAAAAGTCTTCAAGAACACCCATTTCATAATCTTTCCCACAAAAGTTATGACTCGTAACGGCGAGTGATAATGGCATGGATGGCTGGTGTTAGCGGTGTGGGTGGTGGTGGTGGTGTTGGCAAATGTGGTGGCGTAGGTGATGGTGGCATGGATTTGGTGGTTGTGAGTTGTGATGCATGAAGGTGGCGGTTCTGGATGTTGGCCTTGTAACGGTTGATGACAGCGTGGTGGTCGCCACGGGAATGGCCGGCCTGAATTTAAGTCAGAAAAATATGGAGTGGAATTTTTAGTGAGAGAGATGATGTTATGTGTATGCTAATGAGTTTTGTTATGTCACCATATTGTAACACAAGCATCAATATGTAAGAAATAAAGATAAGATGATCGGATGAACACACACAAACACACACGATATGAAGAAAAACAAAGGTTATGCGTAGAGTGTATTATGAAGTGAACAACCAACCTTCAAATGAAGGTTTACAAGTGTTTATATAGGGGAAGGAACTAGGGCAACACACGAGTTCCCTTCCTTTCCTTATTGGACATGGGCCAAGGCTTATGGGCTTTCTGCATAAGTCTTGCCATTAATACAAACATAAAAGCCTAAATAAGCAACCTATTACATGTTAATTACAAACACTTGAAATATAGTTTAGGAGTGATTCCAAAAATCTCCCCCTAAGTGTTGGTAATTAATGACTTAAGTAATCTTTAAACGTTGTTGGTGCTGATGTAATAGTTGTTTTGACGTCTTCTGACATTCTTCTTTCTTGTGAGAAGAAGTGCCTTGATTTCAACAATCTCCCCAGTGTGAGAATCTTGTTTATCTTTGAAGTTTTCAGCTTTGACGTCTTCATTTATCTTTGTTCTTTGTTCTGGTGTGGATATGGTGATGTTATGTTGTTGTAATCTGCATCAGGTCCGATTCGTTGCTCAGGTGTCTCCACGTCCTTCTCCAACATGCTCACACACTCTTTAACGTTGGATTTCAGTGTTGATGTAGTTCTCTTTAGTCTTTGAACTTTGTAGATTCTTTAGCGAAGAACCATTTTGACTTTGGTGTTGCCTATCGAGAGAACTTCAATTTGTGTTTTTGTTGGTATGAGCATGTGGGGAATCTGCACGATCATCTCCCAGGAGCATCGATAAGAAGAAAACATACGAATTAGATAGTGATAAACACCAATCGATCATTGTGGACGTTCCTAAGAGAAATGACCACTACGATTGTTCTTCTGATGAATGTCTTGATTCCATTCACCTTGGTCGGGCGAATCAGCCGTCCAAATCCCATAAGGGACAGTTGGCATTACATTGAACAAGTTCAAGTAATGACCCACATCTTCAGGACTCGATTCTTGAAAGGAATCTCCTTGGTGGGATTAGCACTTACAAGTTCGAACTTCGAGCGTGTTAACAGCAAAGTGTGAAAACACATCTCTAATTCTAGCAAAGGCTGTTCCTGAACTGGAGTCCCTCAAGTAGGATAACACGATGTACCGAAGTACACCTACAGTTCAAATGAGTCGCTGAGGTACACAGAAGCATCACCCCACGATTGTAGACCATTTGAGACAACACTAAGCGTAACCCACAAGGAGTTACCGAAGTGACCTGCTGTCAGGGCTGTTTGATGTTGACCCTGGCAGGATTTTCCATTCAATCACTGAGGATCACAGTTGTGAACCCCTCATAAATGTTCTCGACAAATTGCTAAGATTTGTGTAGGACTCTAGAATGGTATCACTTGCGTCCTTATTATTGAACGACAAGTGATGAAGTGTCGAGTGTTCCTAAGAGATCTTTTGATGAATCTTGTGGCTCTAGACTCAATAGTGCGCTTTGGTTTTTCTAAGCAGAGACTAGGGAGAGGGTCTCCTTCTTCAATACCAGCAGTCTCTAAGAGAAAGTCGATAGTTTACGTAGGGTTCCCTGTGAGAATGAAACAAGCTTCTGTTGAGAGAAACTTGAGTGGCTAAGAAGGTTTAGTGCATGCGTCACTGGGTCCATGACGACTTTAATCTTCAATACCGGTGTCATCTAGTGACAACCAGTAGCATATGAATTGAACCCGGTGTCTGCCCTAAGTTGAATAATTTGGAGGGCTATTTCTTTTCACCATTTTCTTTACTTTTTTTTAATTCTTCAACTCCTTCTTTCTCCGATTATCATTTTCTCCTTTTTATAATCATACCTAAGGACTTCTAAATTCTAACTATTGGTGGTGTCCTTGGGTAGATCCCTCCGGCTCTGGCGGATCATAGGACGGTTATTCCTAACCTTAGTCACCTTATAACTCCATGACTAACCTATGTTGCCATAAAACCATTTTCTTGAAAATCTCTCAAAGTGTTTATGAGTAAAAACATTTTGTACCACTGTGAGAGTTTTTATATTTTGCAGAAATACTCCCCCTCAACACGTGCTTAAGTGTTTAGACATAAATCTGCACGGTGAGAGAAGACCGCGCACTTTTGAATTGATCGACTCAAGATAGATAATTCTCCGCGAGACACGGTTACGTTGCATAGTTAAAGAGTTACATTGTCATCTTTTAGGTGAAAACTAGCTCTAATAACTACCTTGAATGTGTGGACAGACCTCGAAAGGTTGTCAAACCCGTCAAAGTTCATGTCTATCAAGAGTTTCTCGAATAGGTACAATCTACTCGGATAAGTCTTGGAAGACAACTCTTTTCGATGTGTGGTAGTTCAGATTTCGTCAATTCATGGGTTAAGTCTTAGCACGAAGATTCAATCACATTAACCAACATATTTGTAACACACAATTTTTCTCCCCCTAAAAAATGGCATATAAATATTATTTTTGATGAAATTTTGATATCGAATATGTCCATTTCGAGTTTTGTGGGAAGTTTCCACGAAGAACAATTTGTGAACAAAGATTTTAGCAAGTACTCCCCCTCAACAAGTAATATTAACTTTTGAGGTTATGAAAACATAAGGGGGAGTACTTGTTCTTTTGAGCAAAACTTTGAAAAATGAAAGTTTTGATAATTTTTACTCAAAAGTAAGAAGCTTTCGCTCCTTATATAGGATTGTGGCACTGATGCGTACCACAGGGTCCTTTCATTACAAGTACGGGGTGTACGCTGTTATGTGTGCACAAGCCATTGTCAATTATATACAGATCACAATATCCAAATATTAATCAAGAAAAGAATCAAGGAGTACCAGGTAGTCCGTCAATAACACCAGGAGTTCTTTATGGACGTTGATAGCCCGTAAGAGAAATACTCTGTCGTCCACCCACGAAGCTCTCCAAAGTCCTTATCTGATCGCGACGAAACAACCTTTCATCAATCCTCATGATGATTTTCTTCATATCCCTCTTTTCCCTAGAATTCCACCGCTTCTTTGACCCGATGCCTTCATGAATCTCCTTTAACCGATATGCTAAACCGTCATGAACCTTCTTTAGAGTGTGATCACCAAACTTGTGAAGCTCCTTGCACGCCATGAAGCAATTATGGTGAAGTTCACTTCGGTAAACTACACCAAACTTTGGTTTCTTAAGGATGGTGTACTGAGCAAGTTGGTTGATATCGAGAAAGTTTAGTTGTTGTTTGGTGAGATTAACACGTTTTTGGTATGATTCCACGGCAAGTTGAAGGTCTTCAACACGTTCCTGGATAACGATGCTTCTGATGAATATCAGCAAAGACTTGATGTACTGCAGCTGGATGTTTGTGGAGAACTCTCGCATTCGACCTTGTAACTTAGCAAGATACATGTCTTCAATGTCATTGAGTGACAATCTCAGAAAATCCGCTTCAGTGAAGTCATATTCCCGTTCGTCTTGGCGTTTGACTTTGATTGCTTTCAGGAATGAGTAGTCCCACTTAGTAGACAGGCTGACATGCATTATAGCAACGATCCATTGGTCATTGTACACCTCTTTGTTGGATTTGAGTACCTGGAAGCTTCTGTAGTAAAGTCTACTTCGTTCAGGCCAATGATGAATTCCATACAGTGCATCGAGGTCGTAATTTACCACATTATCAACAAACATTCGTGTGGCTTCTTCCTCGATGGCAACATTGTTGGAGAAGACTGCTGCCGGGATGGGGAAGGTGAGTGAGGTAGCGTATTTCTTGCTAACATCGCTACCGTTTTGAAGAAATTCCAGGTCATTATTGAAGAAGTACTGGTAGGGAATCCGTTGTTGATCAGGTCAACCAATGGTGGGTAGGGGCTTGGTCCAGTCAGTGTAGTAAGGAGCCTTGTCAGGTCTGGTGAAGTCGATGTTTGATTCAGGGTTGAGCCAATCAATGTTGTTGGACATGGCTCGTGCGATGTTGTCGAGATGATATTCGACTTTAATGGCACTGTCAGAGCTGTCCTTAAGCAGTTGAAAAGCTTCGTTCTTGATTCGTTTTAACTCTACTTTTGTCATCTTCTTCACCTTAAACTTTTCTTGAATAGTGACATGCTCCATGGTTCGACCATCTACCGGTTCTTGTCCTTCCGGTAATTGAGGGGTTGCATCAACAAGCTTGGAGAACCATTCGTATTCTGCAGTGTCATCTTCATCCAACCAAGATACAACTGTTGGAGACTTTTTATTCTGTGACTTGGAGGATGATGTTGAATGGTGCTTGGTTGATGTTGAGGGCGGTTGTTGGGGCTCAGGAGGCTCTTCGTCATCACCACCGGTGTATTCGAAATGATCACCATTTTTCTCCGTTGGTGGTGGAGACTCAGAGTCCTGAGGTTTGTCGCTAGTAGGAGGACGTTGTGAAGATCTTCTGGTGGTGGTGGTCCTTTGGGGTGGTGGAGGCATAGATGAGGATTCGCCAGTTTTCTTTTTGCGTTTTGGCTCAGAATCCTTGTCCGCATCATCGTCGTCTCTTGGTCGCTTAGCCCTTTCAGCTGACTCTTCACACGATGTCTTGAGTTGATATTCCAGCAATGCCTCAAAAAGTTTAGCTTCGTCAGAGGTGAAAGTTGCAGATCGTTGAGACATTTGCATAACAAGCTTGGAGATCAATTCCACGTCAGAGAAAACTGGAGACGGGACTTGTTTGATTTCCATAACAGCAGGGGTATTTGCCAGTGTATGCTTGACCAATGACATGAGATGTGGAAAGAGTTGTCTGGCGAACATCTCTCTTGTGACTCCAGGGACAGTGTCGAGAAGGAACTTGTGAGTGTAGTCCCTTATCATCTTGTCCATTTCCCCTTGGATATCTCGATTGAGAAACTGCTGGATCTGTTCTCTTTCCTCTGAAAACTCGTTTATCACATTCTAAAGTAGATTGACTCTGTTCGCAAGCTGATTCAGTTTCTAGTTAACAACGTTGCGTTTCCTTGCTTGTCTGACAGCTTTGACAATCTTTGTCTTGGCACGTGATGCCCAAGTATCTGTTGGTTTCTTGACAGATTTGGATGTGGATCTGGTGGTAGCATCTTTGGATGGTGGTGGTGATGAATGAGATGAAGAATCTGATGAAGATGAGTGATGAGATGGCTCTGGGTCTTTTGGTGGCTCAGAAGTCCCTTCAGGGTTGTGATCAGGATTATCTAGGAGATAATTATCAGCTTCTTCGCGAGCTTTAGCCTCTTCTTCAGCCTTTACCCTAGCCTCTTCTTTAGCTTTAGCTCGAGCTTCCTCTTCAGCTCTTTCCCTAGCAGCTTCCTCAATGTCTTCATCAGTTATCTTTTCATCCTTCTCCTTTTCCTCTTCTTCAAAATCAAAGATGATTTCATCCTCTTGCTGATGTTGCTTTGTTGATTCGTGAGTGGTGGTACCAGTTCCCTTATCGGGTTGATTAACCGCATCGAGAACTGGTGTGGTTAGTGCACCACCACTTGAACTTCCAGGGCCACGAGTTTGTTGAAGATTAAATTCCGTAGCAGCATGCTGTAACCTTAGATTCTTTGATGTTTTGTGGTAGTCTTTCTCCTCATCCTTTGGTTTTTCATCAGAACTCTCTTCTTCTTAATGCTCTGCAACTGGAGTTTTACCCTTGTCTGATTTGGGACTAGGTGTCTTGTCAGCAATCTTTAGTGATGTTGTATCATCAGTAACAGACTCCGAATAGTGAACCTCCTCATCAGTTTCAGTATCCTCGGAGTCTTGATCCTCTAATTTAGGTGCCGGTTTAGGAGTAGGAATGACACCCTCAGATGGAACTGTCTTCCATTGTGAGCTCATTTGGTGCGTTAACGTTTTCCATAGTGATGTCCATATCGTGATCTGAAAGATATTGAGACAAAAGTACCAACATATCGAAAGACATTATGTTAGTCAAAAGTTTATTTTATTGTCCAATTTATTGAATATGTTATGTTAATGAATGTTACGAGTCCAAGGTCACTTATTTGTCCAATAGTCCAAAGTTGATGTGATAAGTTACGTGAGTATTAATTTTGAATTTTAACGTCCAAATTTTCACTCATTCACACAACATTTTAACAATTATAACTTATTAGTGACATTGTGGTCTTGTGACGTTATGAGTAACTTATTTACAAGTTTGTACGCGTAACATTTCATTGGTAAAGTTATAATTATGGCTAAAGCGTAAGATTGTAAGCTTATGCGTAAACATTTTGACCATACGCGTAGAACTTAAGCTTATGCGTAGGAGTCCATCTTACGCGTAAGAAATCTTACTCGTAGGAAAAAGCTCTTGGCATAAGGCTTACGCGTAAGCGTAGGTTGGGAGCTTATGCGTAAGGTTTACTCGTAAGAGTGAACCTTATGCGTAAGAATCCAAGTTTACGCATATCCTTCACAGGATACGTGTCACATTTCTCAAATTCCGGTCATTTCTTAATATTACATATGCATCATATTAGTTCATTCATGGCATTTCATTTCACATTGAACGCGTGATTTTTATATTTAATAATCCTTATCGCGTGAGTTATTATTTTAAATATTTAATCCGTTACTTTCAAAAATGATCCCGAGGTATTTTTAAACTTACATTTAGTTTATAAAAATTATATTTTTAGTTTTCCTAGTGTTTCAAATTTATTTGGTATTTTAATCGTTAAAGTTTAAATTATTACGTCGTTTTCTTAAAAATCTTACGATAATTATTTTATCACTCAATTTTTACAAGGAAAGTATTTTTACAATTTTTATTATCTCATTACAATCTATTTTGACTTATTAAAAATTTACTTGTACCAAAAATCTACCATTTACTTTATAAGTTACATCTTCCTACACAACCTTTTACTTATATTTTATTTACAAAGTATATGCAAGTAAAATAAAAAATAAAAAATAAATATCATATTTGGAAAACATATCCCCCCTAAACCGGTTCTAGGGGGGAGGAATTCATTTATTGTGTGTTGAAAAATTTACCTTGAATGTATGCATATACACTCCAACTTTAGTACTTCATTTTCATTCATTTCCATTCAATAATTCACATAGTAGCAAAGATTATTTTTCTCTCCTTTGTGTCTTCTTCATCAAACCGACCACCTTCAAGGTGTATCAAGAGATCAAAATTTTTGCAAGTCCAAGTGTTATTTCAACCTAGATTATATCCTTTTTATGGTTTTGAAATAAAAACCAAGGATATTTAAGTTAATCCTTGTTACTTACACCTCTTCATCTTCACTAGTAAGCTTGTTTTTATCATTTTCATGTTCCCTTTTCATTTTCATATGTTTCTTTTCATTTCTAGAGCTTATATGCATGTTATGTGATTTATACCATTTTCTTATGATTTTTGAGTTATATATACATATTGGTCATCCTATAATTATTCCCATGGTATTCTTTGGTCTTGATGGTGATTAGGAACCCATGACACCCTAAGAAGGTGTATGGTAGGATTAGATTAGCTTTGGAGTTGATTTGAAGGGATTAGAATAGGTTTTGTCCGAGAAAAACTATTTTCGTAAACTATATTTTGTATTCTGTCCTTAAAATGAATTTCTGGAAAAACCCACTGATGGTACGACATTTTGGCCTTGATAATTAGAAAATATACTTTAAAACGAATCCGTGGCCGCTTGAACGGATAAAAACGGACTTATAACGAAGCCGTGGTGAATTTTTAAAGTTTGACGACGAAACGTATTATTTTCAGGATTTTCAGCTTTGCTGTTTTTACATTGTTTGGGTCAAAAACGAGCCTTAAGCTTCACAAATTATTTCGACTTATCAAAAATATATTAGTTTACTTCGATACGAAGCTAAGGACATATTTTACGTAGAAAACGGATTTAAAACGACAAATATATACACGTTTTTATAAAGTTGCCGTAAATATTATTTTCTGAAAAACTATATTATTTTTACGATACAAGTATTTTAGTAGCTGTAACGTCCATGTTTGCGGCTGTTTTTAACCATGATGTGAAACTTTTTATAACGAAATGTCTTCTAGTAAAATCAAGTTCATCGGCCATATTTTTCAAAACAAAAAGCCGTTTGTCAAGCGGAGTTATAGTGATTTAATTACGGACGTTCAAACATTGGCCGAAACTTATTTTCTGCACACAATTAGCAAAAATCACCAACTTTAGCCTTTGATATTTTTATGATCGAGACCTTTTGGACGAAAACTCCTGAACTGAAACTTTTAGATATCGATACAAACTTTCCAAAACTGTCGAGTTCGTTCTCTAACGATCGACGTACACCGTTTTACGACTGTTTTTCCGGAGTCATTTTTGTTAATTTCACGATTTTTCCGACGACATTGTTTTGCGACGAAAAGTGGTAATTTCATCAAAAATCATTATAAAATCATTGTAGGATGACATTTTGACGTAAAAACATGTAAAGTCATTTTTGATTGGTCGAGACGTCAAAAGAGTATTTTTCGACGAGTAATATTTTCAAAAACCCGTAAATGGTATAAATTACATACGAAGTGCATGCATAACATTACATTGCAATTCATGACATATCATATCATTGATCATAGGTCCCGGTTGACGCATCACTTTAAACCTCAGTGTACTCACTTTTGTCGTCGCATCTATTCATCAAGTGAGTATTCACAGACTCCCCTTTTTAAATGTTTTAAATTGTTTTGGGGCGAAATGCATGAACCATACTTGAATTAAATTGATCACTACTTTTATTAATTAGTTTGACTAGAACTTGTGAACTCTTTTGGCTTGAACTTTTGAACTTGAATCAAATTCTTGAACTTAATTACGAACTTATGACTTGTTTGAACTTATTGAACCGTACATGTTATGACCTTGTCCCAAAGTCTCCATTGTTCGGAGCATCACTATAAAGGAGTCTCCCTTGGTGGAGCGGTCTCAATAAATCTCGTCTAGGTGGTCGAGTGACAAAGGAGTCTCCCTTGGTGGAGCGGTCTCAATAAATCTCGTCTAGGTGGTCGAGTGACAAAGGAGTCTCCCTTGGTGGAGCGGTCTCAATAAATCTCGTCTAGGTGGTCGAGTGACAAAGGAGTCTCTCTTGTTGGAGCAGTGCAAAGTCTCCCATGTTTGGAGCATCCTTGAATTATTATATACTTGATACGCTATCTTTTGTGCAATGGGTTGTGTACACACAGGTTGCAAGTTTTGTATGGGCGGAACTTGGAACTGAGTGGATATACAATGCCTTTGCTTTGGGAACTATTATGACCACTTACATTTGACTACTTGGCGCACTATATTTTTTGTGCAATGGGTTGTGTACACACAGGTTGCAAGTTTTGTATGGGCGGAATTTGGAACTGAGTGGATACACAATGCCTTTGCTTTGTGGACCATTTTCGTTGACCGAAAGCTTTGTTTATTTCTTACGAGTTTTCTTATTTCGCTAAACGTGTTTACTCACCAACTATTTTCATAGTTGACCCGTTTTTCTCTCATGCATTTCAGGTGATCGTTAGTAAGCTCTTTCTACCAAGTCTTTCATAAAGAAGTTTTCATTTGTCGCTACAAGTCGTATGTAATAAAACTCTATATTTTGGAATCTAAACTTTGTAATATATTTGCCGATGACGGCTAAATTAGTATTGTAATGGAGTATTATTTCTTTTTAATATTAATGTTGGTATGTTCTATTATCTTGTGCTTATGTTCCCTTCCGTTACACCTCGCGTTTCCGCCTCTGGCGAGGGTGTGACAGATTGGTACCAGAGCCAAAGGTTATAGAGAATGCCGATTTTTCAAAAATAAAAATCACAGCTATAACCGGAAAAATTTTTATTTTATTTTATTAAACATTGAACACCATCCGAGTCAACTAGTCCTATCGTTGCATTGTTACTCATAAATTATACATAGCCTGATCAACTATGTCTAATTTATGAAGAACCATGCAATGATAAGAGTGGTAGTTTTAAATCATGTTTAGTCGAGTCTTTTGAGTCTGGTCACCTGAAGTTGCATTGGTCGGGTGGGTATGCATGGCATGTTTTTACGTTCACGTCTACATTACCGTACCTTGTCCATATCTTCTCTTTTCCATCTTTCGACTTGTTAGACATAGCATGTCTCTGTTCCTGTCATGTTTCGATCACTATAACACATTACCACCGTTCTGCACCTCATCTGACTTCGTTCGAATGTCGTTTATTCAACCCGATGTTTTGGTCCTCTGTAGGATCATGGCTGCAAGAAACACACGCTCAGGAGGTAACAACAACGGCAACCCAAACAACAATGACAATCCAGAAAACAACGCTGCTGGAATAGCGGATCTACTCACCCAAATTATAACGCAACTCGATGCTAGGCGAACCAACAACGGAGAAGGTACTTCAAACACTGGTCAAGGATGCAGCTACAAAACTTTCATGACATGCAAGCCAATGGAATTTCATGGTACTGAGGGTGCCATTGGACTGCTAACCTGGTTCGAGAATGTTGAGTCGAAGCTTAGTATCACGAAATGTGCTGAAGGAAACAAGGTTGAGTTCTCTGCTGGGCTACTACAGGGTCGAGCATTGACCTGGTGGAACAACCAACTACAGACTAGAGGAAGAGAGGCTGCAAATGCATTATCTTGGGAAGCATTCAAGAAACTACTAACTGATGAGTACTGCAGAAAAGATGAAGTGCAGAAACTGGAAGAAGAATTTTGGAACCACTTGATGGTAGGAGTAGAGATCGACAAGTACACGATCCGTTTCCATGAGTTAACTAGGATGGTTCCTCACATGGTTTCCACTGTGGAGAAGTTGATTGACCGATATATATGGGGATTGATACCGGAAATTAGGAGGGATGTCACTTCGTCGAAACCAACCACTCTGCAAGCCGCTGTGAGTATGGCGTATCGCTTGACGAATGATGTGATCAGGTCTGGAGAACTAGCAAAAGCAAACGACAATGGACGAAAGCGACAGGAGGATCACCATGGAAGCCGAGACCAGAATCAGCAAAACAAGAGGCAGCGAATAACCCAGAACTATGGGGCGATCACCCAGGAGCGCAAAGGATATGCAGGTCCACATCCTTTGTGTACTCGATGTAATTATCATCACTTAGGAGACTGCCCAAGGTGCGGCAAATGTGGACAGACGGGCCACTTCGCGAAAAATTGCTCAAACAGAACTGGAAATCAAGGACAGAGAAAAGCATGTTACGAGTGTGGAAGTCTAGATCACCTTCGAAATACCTGTCCAAAGCTGAAAAGAACTCCCAATCAAGGAGGAAATTGTCCAAACTTGGCATTGGCGATAGAAGGCCCACAAGATCAGAACATTGAAATTCCTCCCGCACGTGGTCGAGCATTCTATCTGGGCACCGAGGAAGCCCGCAACGCTTAACGGGTACATTCCTTTGAACAACTACCTTATTTCTGTACGACATGATTTTGAGTGCATAACTTCCTTCCAATCTTTACACGTTCACGACTTTGATTAATTTGAGACCTATTGATATCGACCTTAGTTGTTATATATTTTGTTGATTGGATTTGATTGTGTAAGCAAATCGAATATCGAGCGAATCTTTCAAAAGACTTCATTCAAGGATGTGGCATCCTACCTTTCTAACAACTTGTTTCCTAGCTTGATCTAGTGACAGTTCTTGTTTGATGAGTTGCGAAAATCAAGCTAAGAGACAAGTTTACTCAAGTCGGTTTAGTTTAATCTCATGACAGTTCTTGTTTGATGAGTTGTGAGATTAAATTAGAACCGACTACCTAAAGGTCTTTTGAGAGCTACGTTCGATATTGGATAAGTTTACCCTATCAAATCTGATCACGGGCACGTACTTAATTGAATGGGGAACCTGTACGCCTGGGCATTGATATGATCATTTAGACTGTTTGTTCGAGCGTGAACTTTTAGAACTCTTGTCGAGGTTCGGACCATAGTATCGTTAATCGAATCACGGGGACGTGATTCCGCTGACATGGGAAGAATGTCACATTTCTCAAATTCCGGTCATTTCTTAATATTACATATGCATCATATTAGTTCATTCATGGCATTTCATTTCACATTGAACGCGTGATTTTTATATTTAATAATCCTTATCGCGTGAGTTATTATTTTAAATATTTAATCCGTTACTTTCAAAAATGATCCCGAGGTATTTTTAAACTTACATTTAGTTTATAAAAATTATATTTTTAGTTTTCCTAGTGTTTCAAATTTATTTGGTATTTTAATCGTTAAAGTTTAAATTATTACGTCGTTTTCTTAAAAATCTTACGATAATTATTTTATCACTCAATTTTTACAAGGAAAGTATTTTTACAATTTTTATTATCTCATTACAATCTATTTTGACTTATTAAAAATTTACTTGTACCAAAAATCTACCATTTACTTTATAAGTTACATCTTCCTACACAACCTTTTACTTATATTTTATTTACAAAGTATATGCAAGTAAAATAAAAAATAAAAAATAAATATCATATTTGGAAAACATATCCCCCCTAAACCGGTTCTAGGGGGGAGGAATTCATTTATTGTGTGTTGAAAAATTTACCTTGAATGTATGCATATACACTCCAACTTTAGTACTTCATTTTCATTCATTTCCATTCAATAATTCACATAGTAGCAAAGATTATTTTTCTCTCCTTTGTGTCTTCTTCATCAAACCGACCACCTTCAAGGTGTATCAAGAGATCAAAATTTTTGCAAGTCCAAGTGTTATTTCAACCTAGATTATATCCTTTTTATGGTTTTGAAATAAAAACCAAGGATATTTAAGTTAATCCTTGTTACTTACACCTCTTCATCTTCACTAGTAAGCTTGTTTTTATCATTTTCATGTTCCCTTTTCATTTTCATATGTTTCTTTTCATTTCTAGAGCTTATATGCATGTTATGTGATTTATACCATTTTCTTATGATTTTTGAGTTATATATACATATTGGTCATCCTATAATTATTCCCATGGTATTCTTTGGTCTTGATGGTGATTAGGAACCCATGACACCCTAAGAAGGTGTATGGTAGGATTAGATTAGCTTTGGAGTTGATTTGAAGGGATTAGAATAGGTTTTGTCCGAGAAAAACTATTTTCGTAAACTATATTTTGTATTCTGTCCTTAAAATGAATTTCTGGAAAAACCCACTGATGGTACGACATTTTGGCCTTGATAATTAGAAAATATACTTTAAAACGAATCCGTGGCCGCTTGAACGGATAAAAACGGACTTATAACGAAGCCGTGGTGAATTTTTAAAGTTTGACGACGAAACGTATTATTTTCAGGATTTTCAGCTTTGCTGTTTTTACATTGTTTGGGTCAAAAACGAGCCTTAAGCTTCACAAATTATTTCGACTTATCAAAAATATATTAGTTTACTTCGATACGAAGCTAAGGACATATTTTACGTAGAAAACGGATTTAAAACGACAAATATATACACGTTTTTATAAAGTTGCCGTAAATATTATTTTCTGAAAAACTATATTATTTTTACGATACAAGTATTTTAGTAGCTGTAACGTCCATGTTTGCGGCTGTTTTTAACCATGATGTGAAACTTTTTATAACGAAATGTCTTCTAGTAAAATCAAGTTCATCGGCCATATTTTTCAAAACAAAAAGCCGTTTGTCAAGCGGAGTTATAGTGATTTAATTACGGACGTTCAAACATTGGCCGAAACTTATTTTCTGCACACAATTAGCAAAAATCACCAACTTTAGCCTTTGATATTTTTATGATCGAGACCTTTTGGACGAAAACTCCTGAACTGAAACTTTTAGATATCGATACAAACTTTCCAAAACTGTCGAGTTCGTTCTCTAACGATCGACGTACACCGTTTTACGACTGTTTTTCCGGAGTCATTTTTGTTAATTTCACGATTTTTCCGACGACATTGTTTTGCGACGAAAAGTGGTAATTTCATCAAAAATCATTATAAAATCATTGTAGGATGACATTTTGACGTAAAAACATGTAAAGTCATTTTTGATTGGTCGAGACGTCAAAAGAGTATTTTTCGACGAGTAATATTTTCAAAAACCCGTAAATGGTATAAATTACATACGAAGTGCATGCATAACATTACATTGCAATTCATGACATATCATATCATTGATCATAGGTCCCGGTTGACGCATCACTTTAAACCTCAGTGTACTCACTTTTGTCGTCGCATCTATTCATCAAGTGAGTATTCACAGACTCCCCTTTTTAAATGTTTTAAATTGTTTTGGGGCGAAATGCATGAACCATACTTGAATTAAATTGATCACTACTTTTATTAATTAGTTTGACTAGAACTTGTGAACTCTTTTGGCTTGAACTTTTGAACTTGAATCAAATTCTTGAACTTAATTACGAACTTATGACTTGTTTGAACTTATTGAACCGTACATGTTATGACCTTGTCCCAAAGTCTCCATTGTTCGGAGCATCACTATAAAGGAGTCTCCCTTGGTGGAGCGGTCTCAATAAATCTCGTCTAGGTGGTCGAGTGACAAAGGAGTCTCCCTTGGTGGAGCGGTCTCAATAAATCTCGTCTAGGTGGTCGAGTGACAAAGGAGTCTCCCTTGGTGGAGCGGTCTCAATAAATCTCGTCTAGGTGGTCGAGTGACAAAGGAGTCTCTCTTGTTGGAGCAGTGCAAAGTCTCCCATGTTTGGAGCATCCTTGAATTATTATATACTTGATACGCTATCTTTTGTGCAATGGGTTGTGTACACACAGGTTGCAAGTTTTGTATGGGCGGAACTTGGAACTGAGTGGATATACAATGCCTTTGCTTTGGGAACTATTATGACCACTTACATTTGACTACTTGGCGCACTATATTTTTTGTGCAATGGGTTGTGTACACACAGGTTGCAAGTTTTGTATGGGCGGAATTTGGAACTGAGTGGATACACAATGCCTTTGCTTTGTGGACCATTTTCGTTGACCGAAAGCTTTGTTTATTTCTTACGAGTTTTCTTATTTCGCTAAACGTGTTTACTCACCAACTATTTTCATAGTTGACCCGTTTTTCTCTCATGCATTTCAGGTGATCGTTAGTAAGCTCTTTCTACCAAGTCTTTCATAAAGAAGTTTTCATTTGTCGCTACAAGTCGTATGTAATAAAACTCTATATTTTGGAATCTAAACTTTGTAATATATTTGCCGATGACGGCTAAATTAGTATTGTAATGGAGTATTATTTCTTTTTAATATTAATGTTGGTATGTTCTATTATCTTGTGCTTATGTTCCCTTCCGTTACACCTCGCGTTTCCGCCTCTGGCGAGGGTGTGACAATACGCGTAGTCCCAATGTAGAACCTTATGCGTAAAGGTTACGCGTAAGATTTCTCTTATGCGTAACTGTTACGCATAAGGTGATCCTTTAAGCGTAAAGCCATTTTTTACCCTTGATTCTGATTATGTAGGCGTAAAACCTGAAAATAAATTGATCATAACATCTTCATTAGCACTTAATTTAATTCCTTTCAAAATCACATGGCATCTTAAGTTGAATCTGGTTATGCGTAAAGTTTGCTTAAGCGTAAAGATAAACCCTAATTATTCAAATCCTACGCCTAAAAAATCTAACCATGCAAACACAACCAAATGATTTCTGGGATGCCTTAGAGACCATATGAGTAAACTGAAACAAGTTTTAACATCAAATACCTTATGAATCAAAAATACCCAAACCAACTTGTTCATAAACCCTAAAGTCTAATTATGCAGTTTTGATGTTTCTGGGTTGGATTCAATGAAGTATTTGGTCAATTAAACATGTAATAATCATCTTTCAAGCCTTTAATTGTCCTAATATACTCACAATAGAAAACACCCAATTATACGCATAAACCCTAATTTTGAGAAATGATTCATACTAGTTTCTGGGTTGAATTAGATGTTGGAAACAGTTCAAAGATTGATATTAGAAACATTGTAACACACCCATTTCACAACAAATAACCCAACATGAATTCAAGCTTATACACGTAAGCGTAAAAGCTTGAATCTCACTTAGAGGAAGATCAAACCGGTTATTTTGAAAACGGTTAAGGACCAATGTTTGAAATTACACCAAGAAACTTAAAACACTTACAAATTTGAGGTTTATAACACGGATTAGAGGATGAATTTTGAGCGTGGATGTAGTGGTTGGAGACTCAAATGTTTGAAATAAATGTAAGTGAAATTAGGTGGAGGTTTTGTAAAAATTAAGTTTTGACTTTAGGCAAGTATAGCCCCTCCACCTCAACCATTTTCATCCACAACCCATAACTTCCATTTTGGTTAAGCTTGAAGTTAAAGTTTGGAAAGAAACATGACGACACTCCCCCTCGACTTTAAAAATATAGAAATTTTACAAATTTGAGTTCGAGGAGTGTTAAGAAACAAGAAATGAATCCACCATTATCAAAGATACAACCAATATAGTGTAACATGCAAGTAATATTTTATGAAACAGAAAAATATTTACAGTCTCCCCCTCAACACTTGACCGTGAAAATATTGAAATGTTTGAAAGAGTAAAGTGTTGACGGAAGATTTGTGCTTGCCATGTTGAAAGAAATTTAGATAGATGAATATTTTTGCATTTTATAAATTTTATATTTTTGTATTTTGTTTTTGATAAAATATTTACAAAAGAGGCTTTGGTGTTTGACTGGTTTTAAGAATGTGTCAATAGTTCGTCCAGTTCCTCTGGAGTCAAACACCTCATACCAATCCGGTGGACCAACTCAGTAAACCTAGCATGAGCTAAGGCTTTGGTGAGAAGGTCTGCCAGTTGGTATTCAGTACCCACAAAATATAATTCAACAGTACACTTTTCCACATGCTCCTTTATGAAATGGTATCGAAGATCGATGTGCTTGGACTTCGAATGTTGGACGGAGTTGCACGAGATTGCAATAGCACTTCTATTATCGCAGTACATCGGGATTCTGTCAAATACGTAACCATAGTATTTGAGTTGTGTTCTCATCCAAATGACTTGAGCACAACACGCTGACATGGCTACATATTCAGCTTCGGTTGAGGACAGTGATGTACAATCTTGCTTCTTCGATTGCCATGATACTAGTTTATCACCAAAAAATCGTAGAGCACCTGAAGTACTTTTCCGAGAATCTAAGCAACCTGCGTGATCAGCGTCTGAAAAAGCTATTAGTTCAAAACCAGAATCCTTCGGATACCAGATTCCCAAATTAATGGTTCCCTTTATGTATCGGAGGATTCTTTTAGCCTCAGAAAGGTGAGTTTCAGTTGGTCTCGACTGATAAAGGGAGCAAAGATATACAACAAAGACAATGTCAGATCTACTGGCTGTTAGATACATGAGAGACCCAATAATACTTCGGTATTTTGTAGGGTCAACCAATTTCCCATGCAAATCAGTGTCCAGTTTCTTGGTATGTGCCATAGGTGTGGCATAGGTATCACAGTTTTGCATTCCATGTTTGTTTAAAATTTCAAAAGCATATTTGGACTGACTAAGGAAAATACCACGGGGTGATTGATGAACTTGCAGTCCTAGAAAGAACGTAAGTTCACCCATCATGGACATTTCAAAATGTTTTTTCATAAGTTTTGAAAAAGCGTTTGAGTATTTTAGATGTGTTGACCCAAAAATGATGTCATCCACATAAATTTGAATGATTAAAATGTGTTCCCCATGATAATGTATAAACAGTGTTGGGTCGACCGATCCTTTGACAAAATTATGAGATATGAGAAAGGATGACAACTTATCATACCACACCCGGGGGGCTTGTTTGAGACTGTAGAGAGCCTTGTTTAGTTTGTAGACGTGATTAGGGAACTCTGGATCAACAAATCCTTATGGGTGGCTAACATAGACCGTTTCCTTCAGTTTACCATTCAGAAAAGCAGTTTTGACGTCCATCTGAAAGACCGTGATGTTCATGTGAGCCGCGAATGCCAGAAAAATCCGAACAGCCTCAAGTCTAGCAACCGGTGCGAATGATTCCTCGTAGTCAATCCCCTCTTCTTGTCTATAACCCTTAGCTACCAGACATGACTCATTTCTGATAACCGTACCTTCAGCATCCAACTTGTTTTTCCAAATCCATTTCAGACCAATAACATAGACCCCTGTTGGTTTTGCAACCAATTCCCATACTTCAAGACATTTAAACTGGTTAAGTTCTTCTTGCATGGATTCAATCCAGTTGTCATATGTCATGGCTTCTTTAATATTTTTGGGTTCAGCTTGGCAGACGGTGAGTGCATAAATGCAATGTTCACCGTCAGTCTGAAGGCGTTGTCTAGTTACGACTGGTTGATTCGGGTTTCCAATGATGTTCACTAGAGGATGGTCTTTAGTCCAACGATGTGTGGAGGGTTGATGTTGATATACATTGTGCAGATTAGGAGGATTGAAATGGCTTGTGGATGATTCCGCAACATCAAAGGTGGCAGTTTCATTAGCAAAAGGATTGAAGAACGCATTTGGATCATAATCTGCAGGTTGGGGTACTTCATGGTTCATAGAATCATCAGGTGGTTCAGCGTCATTGGATGCGGTTTGTTCGGCTGTTGTTGTAGAATCAATTGGAGGTGCTTCCTCAACAGTTGTTGTTGTTTCAGGTGTATCAGGTATTGGATTATTATCAGGTTGAGCAGCGGAAACATTTGATACATCTGGAGCATGTTGATCAATATCATCACTAAACAGAGGAGCAAATAGCTATTCCATTTGACGTCGAGTAAGCTGTAAGCTTGGTTCAGCTGATGATGGGGTTTGGGGGAAGTTTAGACGGTTATGGCTGGGTTCCAAGCTGTTTTGATCAGAAGCCATTTCTGTAAGCTCATCAAAATTTGCATGAATCGTTTCCATAATCTCCCTTATACGACGATTCCAGATCCGGTATCCTTTAGAATTTTCACAGTATCCAAAAAAAACTCCAATGTTAGCTTTAGCCTTGAGCTTACCAAAGTCATCACGATCATTATTTGGGTAACAAAAGGATCCAAATACATGAAAGTGTTTGAGATTAGGTTTACGGTTATGAATAAGCTCATAAGGTGTTTTGTTGTGGCGTTTAGTAATCATTGAACGGTTTTGAGTATAACATGCAGTCGATACAGCTTCTGCCCATAAGTAATCTGGGAGTTTCGCATTGATTAACATCGTTCTCGCAGCTTCCACTAACGTACGGTTTCGTCTTTCAACAACTCCATTTTGTTCTGGTGTCTGTGCAATTGATGTTTGATGCTCAATTCCCACTTTCTCATAGTATGCACGAAGAGTTTGGTTCACAAATTCAGTTCCTTTGTCTGTTCTGATTTGTCTGACTGTGTTTCTGAGCTGAATTTGAATTTTCGTGAGAAAGGTGATGATCATCTGTGGAGCTTGATCTTTACTTCGAAGAAAATAAACCCAAGTCCATCTTGAGTAGTCATCGACAATTACCAAAATGTAGCGTTTGCCATTAATCGTCTACACACGCATCGGACCACACAAATCCATGTGAAGAAGATGAAGCACATGCTGAGAGCTGTGTTCCATCTTTGAAGGAAAGTGAGCATGAGTGTTTTTCCCTTGTTCACAAGCTGAGCATAGATGATCTTTAGAATACCGAAATCTTAGGAGACCTTCAACAAGTTTGTAACGTGCACGGTTGGTTATGGTTTGAAAGTTTAGATGTGATAGACGACAGTGCCATAGCCAAGATTTTGTAGATGTTGCCTTTGAAAGTAGACAAATGGGAGATGAAGCAATCATGTCTTGCATTGAGATTGTATAAAGACTTGATGTGCGGGTACCAGACATAAGATCGTTTCCTTGTAGATCACGAATGAAACAAGTTTTCTCCCGAAGAGCAACTTCCAAATCTCCATCACAAAATTGACCGACAGAGAAGAGATTGTGATCGAGACCTTCCACATAATAAACCCTGCTAATTTCGATGTTCCCATTGATGTAATCTCCGTAGCCCATGATAGCTGCGAAGTGATCATTCCCGAACCTGACAGTGCCAATGAACTTTGAAACAAAGTTTGATAACAGTTTGAGATTTCCTGTCATGTGTCGGGAACATCCGCTATCAACAATCCAGAGGAAGATCTGTATCACATGCATTACACACAGACGACACAGGTGGAATAGAAGTAGAGGTGGAACCCGAAGAGTTAGAGGGTTCCGTTACAGTTACAGAAGACATACAAAGATTAATGATTTTAGGAATCCATTTAAATCCTAGTGTATTTTGTAACCATCGTTGCCATCTCCAACTAGTCTTAGCTTTGGTCTTAGTGAATGCACTAGGTGATAAGTTCTTCCGAGGAGGTGAAGGGGGTTCTACGGGTACATCAATGATGATAGCAGAAACACTAGAAGGCGGTTTACCTAGCACAGACTTAGAAGCATTAGTGGGCCTAAAGGTATTCCATTTTCTATTTTTCCGCTTACGAGATAATATAGCATTAGCAACACATTTATCATGACAACCAGAAAACATGCTTTTATGACAACCAACACAAGATGCTTCAAACATGATATTCAAAGTACTTAAAGGTTCAGCATTCGTTACATCACTTTTTCTATTACATTTGTCTGACGCAATGTCTAAAGTGGGTGCAACTTGAGTCTTATTCAAAGTCCTAAGGTGTTCTTCTACTTCAGAGGTCTTTATTGTTCTTTTCTTATGTCGCAACTTCCTATTCTTCCTTGATTTGCTCTTAAGCTGTGAAATGCTAGCGTTCGAAAAAGAGGCAACTATTCCTGTTTCAGTGGAAGGAAGCACATTAGTATCTTGTGGTTTGTCATTAGGCGTTCTAGTGTCAGTTTTGAACATTCATGGGGCAAGTGCATTTGTGTTACTAATCTTATCTTGCTTAAGTTTCACCAACTCCGCTTTTAGATCATGGATAGTGTGTAACAAATCTTGATTTTCAGAGCGAGTTTTTCCATTTTGTCGTAAAACATCTTTGGTGTATGCAAGATGATCATCAGCATCTTTAGACGCTTGAGCACGAGTCTTTCTGAGCAAATCAAATATGACACCATATTCTGTTTTGACTTTGGCAATTTCTTGTTCATGTTTTGAAATTTGACATTTTAAAGACACGTTTTCATCATCCAGTTGTTCGATTTTTGGATTAGAAATTTTTGAACTCGACTGGTTGATTTTATTTTGCAAAGTAAGTTCACGATTTTGACAATCTTTTTGACACCATTGAAGACGACGTTTTGCATTTGAAAGCTCGTTTAACAATCGCTCATTTTTAATTTTAAAAGACTCGATTTGTGACACAGTATCGGTATTCTCAACATTTACAACAGAATCAACAGCGATATAATCAAATGCATATGCAACAGAATGTAATAGCACAACATTTATGGTATCAGCACAGATAACATCTTCCAAGAGTCGGTCAACTTGTTTTCGTAACAGTTTGTTTTTACGTTTTGTATTTGAAATCGATGTTTCTGTTTGATCGAAAACTTTTTTCATAAGACCAATCTCCTTTTGAAGATCCCGTTCCCAATACATTGCATACATTTTCAAATTTCGAACATGGGGTAAAAGTCTTTTCTGAAAAATATCTCTTTGATTTCGCGCATGTGGCGATTGAAAATGTTCAGCTTTTATTTCAGAACTAACTTCAATTTCACGTTCTAAAAGTTTGATATCAGACATAAATGTAGCAAAATATTTAAGAATTTGACATTTTTCGGGTAATGATTTAACTTCACTGAAAGACGGTAAATGACCATTAAGTTGTGCAACATTGTGTCGGGGACCATCATTGTAGGAGGAATCAGGAGGTGGTGTGATAACCCAAGGTGTATTAGAATTATCCTGTTGTGTGACGAAAGTTATGGCTTTGGAATAATTAAATGGTTTGCCATAAACAACATTTTCCATTTTTGACTGACTCTCGTCTTCTGCATCTAATTCCTCATCACGATTATATTCAACAACATTCATAATGGAACCATCAATTTGATGTTCTGCACTGTAGACTTGAGGAGTTGGTTTGAATGCTCTATATGAAAAACGTGGTTTGTAATCAGCAATAATTGGTCCATATCCATTTGGATTTGGTTTAAAAGAAAACTTTTGTATCGTTGTGATTGACTCACCATGTTTATAAACAACATTTTGAAACTCTTTGATTTTGTTTTGTGAGTCGACAGTTTCCTCAAGATGGTCATCTATTTGTTTCCTCGAATGCTTTTTGTATTCACAAAACTGTTTTTGACAAGTTAACAACTCAGACTTGACTTTTTGAGTTTCCGAAGTGAGAGCGTTAAGTTGTTGTTTATGATCATATTTCAGTTGTTCTATTTGAGACAACAAAGCATTCTTGGATGCAACTAGATCACATATCTGTTTTTCCAAAGATTTTTCATTTTGGTACGATTTAGCAAATGCGACTTCAAAACCTTTTTCACGTTTCTCTTTAGTTTGAAAAATGTTGAGTTGAAACTTATAGCATTCATTATCCTTAGTCAACAGTGTAATTTTGTCTTGTAATTTCTTATTGATGTCAGTGCACTTTTCTATTTGAGATTGGGTGGTCTTAATTAAGTTGGTCATGAGCTCAAGATCTGGATTAGACAAAGGTTCATCTTGTTCAACGTGAGTCTCAACATGATCATTGTTTAGATCCTCAAATATAACCACGGAGTCAACTTGATTATCAATATTAACCATAAGGTCATCTTGATCGTCAAATATAACTACGGGATATATTTGATTATCATCAAAATGAGATGCAGAAGATTCATGTTGAACACTCTGAGCCTCTTCAGATGCAGATGTTGGCGGATATATCAGATCATTAATGAGAATGTGTTGATCCGGTACCTGAGACAAGCCGTCAGTGTCATACACTGGGCCTGTGTCACTCATGTGGAGTTCTTGCATGTTTGCCATTAACATTACAGCAGCATTAGCCTGCAAGTCCTCCATGTCATCATCAGAATCTGCATTAGCCATGAAGCTCTGTTCCTTGTTGGTAAGCGTTCCACCAGCTTCATCCTTGAGAGCCAAGAGTAAAGCCTCTTTGTGATAAGCGTTGCCTCTTGTCCTCGGCTTTGGGCATGCATTAGCTAGATGACCCTTCTCATTGCAGTTATAGCATCGGAGACCATTAACCCCAGTCTGAGCATTTCCCTGATCAACCACTTGAACCCTTTGTTGTTGTGGAGCACCCATGTTATTCCTTCCATTAGGATTAAATCCTTGACCACTACCCATCTGACGAACATTACCACGATTCTGAACTTCAACTCTTCCGTTGTTAACAACAGCTTGATTCCTTGTGTTGGATGAGGTACGAATGTGATTGTTGGATTTGTTAGAATATCAACCGAAGGCTTTAGCAATCATTACAAATCCTTGTTGCAATGCATCGAAAGCTTCTGCATCCTCATTAGATTCATTGTAAAGTGCTTGATCTGTTGTATGAAACCAGTTGATTTTCTTGTGACTGTTGTTGTTGTGAAGGATCATATGGTATGATCTGAGCAATTGGTTATGGAGGGTTTGTGAAGACAGTTTGCAAGGTCGGAAATTGAGGATAACATGCTTGAGCCCACAAAGCTAGAGTTTGATTATCCGGGAGTGAAGGCGAGGCAGGGACTCCACGAATGATCCTTTCTTTGTCAACTTCCTTTTGGTGGGGCTTCAAATAGTCATACAACAGTCCGTATGTAGCATGATGAAGATTCTTCGCTTGACGGATGAAAATAACATACTTTTCCCAATCAGGACCAAGACTGCTCAGGAACTTTGTGTTGACTGCAATTCTTGGCTTAATGATATTATGTTTCTCCAAGTCATTAATGATGTCTGAAAATCGATGATGACATGACTCTAATGTCTCCCTGGTTCAATCATGAAGTGTTCATATGCTAAGTAGATTTTGGATTCCATGTCTTTTTGATTGAGTTATGTGCCTTCCAATAGAAGGTGAATGTGCTCCCACATTGCTTTAGCAGTCTTTTGAGCATCAACACTATGAAGTATCGGATTGGGTAATCCCAAAATGATATATTGCATTGCAAGTTCATCGGCTTCTAAGTGTAGAAGTTGGTCAGTAGTAAGTTGATCAAGACCGAAAACGTTGGTAACATCACCTCTTGGTGGATTAGCATTTGGATCTCCGGGTACAGTGAGGGTAGGCATCTGAAAAGGACCTTCAATGATGACCTTCTTCAAAAACTTTCCATGTGGCTTCTTTAGATCACAAAACCTAGAGAACCTTATCACCCATTGATCGTAGTTTCCGGGAGTGAGCATTGGAGGTCTGTCAAGGGATCCAGCTTCATGAATGGATTGTTGGCTACTTAAAGCTTCACACATCTTTGCAAACCAAGACGGTTCCTTTGGTGTTGTAACATTCATAGCATACTTGGCGAGATACTGATTTTGAAAGTATGTGTAGTGTTGTACTTGATGACTAGGGTTTGGTGGAACCATTTGTGGTGGAAGAGGAATTGCTCCTTGAGGAAATTGTTGTTGAAATTTTTGCACTTGTTGTGGAGATGGTGGAGGATATTGTTGATAGAATTGTTGTTGTTATTGTTGAGGATACACATGAGGAAAGTAGCTAGAGTATGGTGGTTGAGACATCTTGAAACTTGTGTTGATCATGGATCTTTGTAGTCGAATGAAACAATGTTGATGAAGTAACCTTATGCGTAGAAACAGCTTACGCGTAGAAAGTACCTTATGCGTAATACCCAATTTACGCGTAGAAGAGAGCTTACGCGTAGACTTGAGGAAAACTTAGCTTAGGCGTAAACTAAAGGCTTAGTAGTAGAATCCTTATGCGTAATATTTGCTCATGCGTAAGACAAGCTTAGGCGTAAGAAAATGCTTAGGCAAAGAGAATTCTACGCGTAAAAGTTTAGCTTAGGCGTAAAACTAGGGTTTTGCCCAAAAATCCTTTACACTTATACTAGTGTAAAAGATATCCAAAGTCGAAGTGTTTTCAGGCTTATCCAAGCAAGAAAACACTGAGTTAACCAACAGCTGTGAAGATCAAGTGAAGAAATCCTTACGCGTAAGATGTTGCTTAGGCGTAGACTTTGTGCGTAAAACTAGGGTTTTGTTACGAGTAGAAAGTACCAACTATCACCAAAACTGATTTTTGATGCTTAAAAGTGTTTAGGAACCTGATTTTAATGATGAAAGAGCTTCAATATCACCAAAATAACACAAAAGTTTGAAACTTGATGAACCAAAATAACTTTCACCCTTACGCGTAGACAGAACTACACGATCAAAACCAAGCTCAAAAACGATTCTACACACGTAAAGTTCCAAACTTGATGCTAAAAACTTAAACTTTAACACTAAACGAACCTTAAACAACAAAAATCTTGAGTTTTTAAGTGTAAAATTTGAAGCTTTTAAGCGTATGAAAAAGTTATGCGCAAAACCCACGCGTATGAAACAAGACTTCAAAAAAAACAAAAATGTTTCACCCAACTAGATGGCGAATGATACCATTGTTAGGTCACCATATTGTAACACAGGCATCAATATGTAAGAAATAAAGATAAGATGATCGGATGAACACACACAAACACACACGATATGAAGATAAACAAAGGTTATGCGTAGAGTGTATTATGAAGTGAACAACCAACCTTCAAATGAAGGTTTACAAGTGTTTATATAAGGGAAGGAACTAGGGCAACACACAAGTTCCCTTCCTTTCCTTATTGGACATGGGCCAATGCTTATGGGCTTTCTACATAAGCCTTGTCATTAATACAAACACTTGAAATATAGTTTAGGAGTGATTCCAACAGAGTTGTAATTAACTCTTTAAAAAATAAATGAAAAAAATGACGTGCTATGTATTTTACCTGGTTAGCAAGTAGCCCATCAAAAAATGGGACGAAATTGGTAACTTAAAACAAATTCAAAAGTTATAAACTTATAATGATGGTATTGATATATTTCTGAATCCATTACTAACAATTAAAAATTTGTGAAAGTTCATGGTCAACCCATATATTAACTCTATATAGCTTTTGCACAAAAGAGAGTTTCAAGTTAGGTCGAGTATGGGCAAATTAGTCAAGTAAGCTTTTCATAGGTACCAACTTTATGTGATCTAACTTTGACATCTTTGTAAAAGACAAATACAGGATCCATGAAGACAAGAAACAAGGGACATACCATGAAACACATCACCTCATAAAATATCCTACAACAAAAATAAGTCACTTCTACATAAATGTAACTATTCATGTACAATGTACAAATGACACCTCACTTAACCTAATAAACTCAAATCTTGTTGCACACAATCAACATAAAGAAGACAATCAAACCCTTATTCCTTGGTGCTCAAAACCATGAACAAAATGAATAAAATGCCGAAAAAATACAAAGGCTCTAAAAACCAATGAAAGCTTAAAAAAATAGGGACGAACATCGTCTATACATACTCACAATGATCTAAGAACCACAACCAAAATATAACGCGATTTGAGTAAAGAACCATTGTATTGGGTCTGTATACTCTTCATCTTCTTGCTTTGAAGGGGGCGTTGGCGATAAGGCAATATCTGGTGGCAAATGGCGGTGAAACGCATCGACTGCATTTGCAACGCCGTCTTCATTCTCTATTAGCTTTGCCAAATCCATTACTCGAGCTTTCACCTATGAAAATTAAAGAACGTTAAACAAGTTTTTACACGAGAAAAAATAAATAAATAAATAAATAATAATTCCCATCTCAAAAACAGCAAGTATAAAAACTTTTGAAAATTAAATGTATCCAACTAATAAAAACAGACTGCTCAATTTACTTACGTCTGGTTGCAGCATAAAATTAATGGCATCCGAAAGTGCCTCAACGGTGAGCTGAGATATAGGGATCGGGTTAGGCCCTAGTCCTCTATGATATATTCTATCGCCCCAAAAATATTGATCTCCAAAGAACGGAACAATAGTTGTAGGACACTGTAACACCAACATATTCATTAGTGTTTTGAAAAACAATTTAAACATCTTCAAAAAAAATGGTAAGTATTGGATTGAAAATATTACCCCTGCTCTCAACCCTGTTGCAGTCGTTCCAGCACCTCCATGATGAACCTGCAAAAAAGTGAAATATATCATCAATGCATTAAGAATTTTAAGGAGCATACCACAGCATAGAGGACTAGGGCCTAACCCGATCCCTATATCTCAGCTCACCGTTGAGGCACTTTCGGATGCCATTAATTTTATGCTGCAACCAGACGTAAGTAAATTGAGCAGTCTGTTTTTATTAGAAAGGCCACGAATTGCGATCCAGTTCACGCGTTCCCAAATCGGGTACGATTCAGTTGGGATCAGAAAAATTAACGATCCGAATAGGGACCTTCCCAATCGTGATGTGATTTTTATAACGTTAATATCTGAATGTGATTTATGGCAGATTTAAAAACTCCTATAAACTTTAAAAAACCATAGTTTTATATTATAAATGTTAGGATCTTTTAGAACCCTTAGGAATATACAGTATTAATTATTGGGTACATCGTACCGGAGCGATCTCAAATGAACCTACCCCCATTGAACCAAATTCTAGGTACCTAGCGAACCGCGATCCTGATCCTCGGCCCCGTACCGGAACGATCCCCATTCCATGTGACTATGAAGCATACCATTAAACAAGACCCACAATCACATCTATTCTCAAGTGATATTAATAGAAATTTAACGAAGGAGATCATGTTACAGATCTTGTTTATGTTATTTGAAAGAATGAAGTGAGTCCATTAGGGATCTTTAGTTGCGGGAGGATATGAGAGTCACCCTCAAATCCTTTTTTTTTTCAATAGTAGCACATGCTATGAAGTTCTTTGAAGGTTTTTGCAGATGTGGCAATCTTGACCAAGCTTACATGGGATTTTTGGTTTATCTTAAATCCAACAGTTATAATTCGTATAATTTTTTGACTTAAGCTAACATGGCATAACTTAAAGAACCTTAATATATAACTCACCACTGCCGCACATTGAGGGAAGAGCCAATCATGAGGACAATCCACTAGAAGAAAAACATCTTCCGGAATATCTGGGACTGCATTTCCAATTTCACCCAACAGTCAAGAATCAAAATGCATGCGGCTATCGACTACTAAGGGCCAACTTTGTACTTTCAATATGAAACCATAGAAATGGTAAGACTGTTGATATAAAGGTCAAAGTGACTAACTAGTGTTTGTAGGTCAGTGAATCTACATTGGCCATTGATCCATTACCCAACCCATCCAACTCGCCCATTTTGTCACCTCCTTTTAGAATTAATTGATTTTTTCAAATGCCTTATAGAAAATGCCTAGAAAATGCCGTGAAAAAGAGAACAAATAAATGGATAAACTTACAAGTCCCAAGATCTCCCCAACCTCGGTCAATTATCCCCCTTTGTCCTGTTTTTCTCAAGGCCTCCAAAATGATATTCGTGGTTTTCGCAGGATCTTCAAGTGGCTTAAGAAGAAACAAGTAGCGTGTTAATATAATAAGATCAGCAACCAATGTAAATTGGCTTAAAATCCATTAAGAAAACTAGAAGGGTACCCGCGCGTTGCAGCGGCGGGTACCCTGTAACTAAATTTTTTGGTAAACAATATATTTCGATTACATGTTTTCCGTGATAATGATTTTATATAAAAGTGTGCACGGTTCGGTTTGAGTCAGTTTTTGGCTAAAACCAAAACCGAACCAAAATGCGATAAGAAAGTGTTTTTTTTTTTTTTTTAATGTTTTTTGAGTAAGTTGTTTGATGTGTTAGATTTATAGAAGATGGTTAAAGATAATTAATTTTTTATATGTTACAAGTTTATGAATTTAAGACAATTAATTTTTTAGATGTTACTTTTATATGTGTGTATGTAACAAGTTATTAAAGTTTCTTTTTAGAGTAATGTTTTTTGTCTTAAAAAGTTTAAGACTTCCTTATTTGGAAAGTCCTAAACTCTTTATAAAGTAGTATAGATATAGATATAGATATAGATTATGAATTTTGACTCATATGGTCAAACCTATATGATTAGTCATACATAAAACTGCTATTGATCGTATCACAAACATAACATTAAAAGTGATCCATCCGTAAATTTTCTGTAAGTTTATACCACATCAAGGGATACATCAAAATTAGTCGGTTGACCTTAAAAGTTTAAGAGTATTCGCTTTGCCCCATAAAGCGAAACTATACCTATTGCTCCAGGAAAAAAAGATGCTCGTGATAACTAGAAATTAGAAACAATGAGTAGGCAAATAAGCTATCCATACCATGCTTCCAAACCCGATATATATGGGGGGACTTGTTCCTTTTCCAATCCATTTGATGAATTCTTCGGGAGGCTGATATTTGGATCCAAGATTCAAGAAGCAATAGCCAACAACATCAACCAACGAACCCCAATCTGGCAAAAACACCACACATGAGCAAATGAAAAATTGGTACCAAAAAATGAAACATGCAAATGGCCAACACAAACAAGAAATTGTCTTTATAAGCAGAGTTCGATCCAAAAAATGAAACATGCATTATAAAAAGTTCTTACCACTTGGTTTAGATACCACATGAGGACTCCACATGTAGCCAGTTGGAAAATGAGATATTGAACCACGATACATGCTAAAGTATGCAATGGGAGCAAGATTCAACTTCTTTCTGAAGTCGTTTATATATCCTCTTATCCCCCACCAGATCAGAAGATCTACAACTATATACGAGAGCTGTATCGAAAAGAAAGAAAAAAGTCACCGATATTCTTGCATTCATAATGACCCAAATTTGGACAAATAAATAAGTATATTTACTAAAGACAGGATAATGAAAAAGGATGTCGGTACTTTATACAAATAACCATATAAACTACAACTGATCGTTAATTGTTACAAATATTCGTGATAGAAAACGTACCCAATAACCCGCACTTTGGGGAACACGAGCCAATGGAGATGGAAACTCAGATGTCGGCCTGCCTATACAAAAGAGATGTTAAAACTAAGAAGAGAGTATAATATTTTATTTAGCTAGAGTGATTAAACTGAAACAACCATTGCCAATATAATAGGATAAAATGGAACTTGTGTCAAAACTTACGTCCAAGGCATTGTGAAAAACATGTGAAGAGGTACACCAAGAGCTTCGGCGACGTGTGCATGCCCTGTTAATAATCAGCCAAAGTAAGATGTTAACAGGTGAATATCATCTTATTAAGTTTCCAATAAAGGGTGACTTGGGCTATTTGGTTGTGCGTTTACAAAGTGATTAATGCGGCTTGATGAGTAAGATAAATAGATCATCAGGAGCTTAAAGCTATGTATAGTTGAGTAATCTTATACTTACTGCAATAATCAATTTTTTTAAGGTGTTTCGATGTGCTTTTGGACAATCGTTATCACGACTTCAAGTCAAGATAGCCTGTTTGACAACACTACCAAACACCCCCAAAGTGCTATCCCTGAAAGCACATATAAGAGACGCTAAAAAGAGGCAATTAGCAACTGACCATAGGCGGGAGGATTTGCAATGATAGCTTGAGCTCGAAAAGGTTTTCCATGTTTCAAATCAGGTTCTGTGCATGCTGGAAGAAGCGATTCAATAATTGCCTTTAGTTGCTTCCTTTGTATAGATATTTCACCAGGTGCCGATGGTATAAGACCTTTATTCCTCGCCATATCTGTAGTTGAATAAAGTTTATAAACACAACATTTATGTATATACAAAAGTATCAAACATGAAGTTTAATTAAGTCACAATGAAATGGTTTAAAATACTAAAGGTGGCAACTTTTACCCTTTACTTATAAATAGGTGATTTGGGTTCATCCCTAACAGGTCAATCCGATAACATAAAGATTTTTACTAAATGTTGTAATGAGTCAAAAGGCAACGCCGTCCAAATAGTTAAATTACTATTGAAATTCTAGATTTTATATTTCATCACCACAGGTGAAGCGAGTTATATACAAAAGATAGCTGACAATGAAAATGAGACAAATGGGCAACCTCGACTAAAATACTATTTTATCCAGAAAACTAGATAATTATTGAAATAGTATAATTTTTGCAATAATATCCTACAGACACTAGTTGTTTAAAAAAAGAATAAAAATTCTGGACAAAATGTGTTTGGGTAAATCCAGACTGACTCAGCCCGTTCCTACTTGTACTAAACATTTAGCCATTTTAAATCCCATTTTTATCTGTTACTCAGCCGCTCATTTTGCCACCTTTAGTCAAATATTGGAAAACGTTGATGTGAAAGACCTCTTACATCCGGCCAAAACACGAGGATCACCACCCAAAGGATAGAAGTCTACACCAGCCGACTCAACAAACGAGCGGAAGTTTGCATGTGTTGCCAGCCTAACATGATGACCAAACTCCTGTAAATAAATGTACATAATTACTTTGGTGGGAAGAGCAAACAATAGCCACAATACCTGACTATTTTTTTGGGACTAAAATAAATTGTAAGATTGACTTCTTTTGTAAGAGGTGTAATGTAATTCTTAGCGTAGACATGCCTGAAGTCTCTTTGAGATGGCAAGAAAAGGTTGAACATCTCCTCTAGTTCCAACCACAAGAACCGCGATATTTAGTTTCGGGATTGCTCTATTAGAATCCGTAACAATGTAATCCATATCTGGTTGAAATCCTTCAATGGATTGATACTCAAACAGCTCTGAGGGTGGACTCTTCGACAGATCCACTTCCACCGTACCATCACTTTGAATCTTTACAAGTTCCACAATAAGTTTTTGCTGAAAAATAATCAAAAAAGAAAACATGGGTTAATAAAAACAAAGAATAACAAAAAGTTGATTTTTGTATGTACTTTTGTATATTATACTCGCCTTTTCACGCTCTGATAATCGGTCTAATTTTAGTTCATGTCGTGGAATCCATGATCGTGACCACCATTTTTCTGTCATTGACCTCGAATATGCAGCCTCCTTATTATCAGGAACAGGATCCTTATTATCAGGAAAAAGATTTCTACGCACGGTTGCAGGTGCCGTAATGCTATGATCCAAGGCTACAGAATATAAACATAACTTAAATTGTTGGACCAAGGAAAAATACTTGACAATGACGATGGCGAATTGAATAAAATACATTTATCCTACCACTTCTAAAGTGAAACGGTACTTATAAAGATATTTAAATTTGAAGTGAAAGCAGTCTACTCTTATTCGTAGAAAATAACTTGTCATATACATAAGTACACAAATTAATGTTCATTTGATCTTTATATAAGGATAGTTTGGGAGTATCACCTCCATCTAGATGCTAAAATTGGAATCAGACTAGTTTTTGGGACAAAGATCAATTGTACAGAGGACCTTTCTCGAGCTACCCAAAATAAACAAGCGCGTACATAACTTTAAGGACTAACCATACATTAATTTAAACAGTATGCGAAATTGATTCTTCTAGTATCAAATATTTCGCTACCATCTTCTACATGAAACCCAGCCAGAATATAAGAAACGTGAAAATTAACAGAATTCCATCTAACTTCCTATCATATTTTAAAATTTAGCATGACGAGCATCACGCTGTCACGTATAACATCAAAGAAAGCAATAAAATCAGAACCCTATCAGCCATTAATATGTCAAATATACATGAGAAAAGCATCTATGTACTCAAACTAAGCCAGCATGTGTCTCCGCTTTAAACTTAGTACACAATTTTGTCGGAATTAGGAAATGCACTTCAAAAAAGAAAATCAAGATACGCAGCAATCATGTTAGAATGTGCAAATTCGGATGAAATGCAGAAACGTTGACACGCTTTTAGTCCAACGTCCCTCGTTCTTGCAAATTGCATATTGCAAATGGCTGCTTGCAACAAAAGAGTTAAAGACCAAGTATGATGGTTCCATATACTAGTAACTCAACTACGACTACGAGGAAAGCATAATTAAAATGAAAACCCAAAACCATACACATTTGTCTATGAAAGTTAGATTCTAAGATCATTCCTAAGTCCTAAAAATGAAAATTTTTACTTCGGTCATTTCGGCAATTCCACTCCTAGCTCAAAACATAACACGATTCGATTATATAACAAGATCATACAACTTCATGATTATAATTCATAAACAACTAGCAAAAACTAAAGACACTAACCCCGTCGCCGATGCGGTGGAGCACTATAACTCAAATCCTTAGCTTTAAATATCTCCTTAGGTGATGAAACATCATCAAGTTTCAATTCCGACTCACTCGGGTTTTCGAACTCCTTAGAAGTACTAACACCACTATTATCTTTTCTTAAACCCTCATTAATTCCATCATTTTCCATATCATTTGACAACCTTCAAAAACACACAACACACTAAAAGTAACAAACTTTTTAATCTAAGAACCTTATTTAACAAAACCCCAACAAAACCCTTGAATCAGTTCACCTGAATCTTAAAAATCAACACTTTTTAAAGTCAACAAAAAACCCTCAAAAACCCTTTAACAAAAAAGTCCTTAGAATCTAAAATTGCATAAAAATCCCAAAAAAAATCCAAAAAATAAGAAAAAAAATACAAATTTCAGATGGGTTTTTGATAATAAAAAATACCCAGAAATTAATTTCCTTTAATTCCAAGATTCACACAAGAAAACAGAGGACTAAAAAGAAAGAATAATACAAGAAAGTAATATGAATTGACGACCACTCCGTCAATTTAGGTAAGGATTATTTTATTATAATAAGATTATTAAATAAACAAACTTATAAAAATGACTATATTTATAAAAAAATGTTTTTTTTTCTTGATGGGTATTTCACAAGGTTAAGCAAAAGAATGGTATGTTATGAAAAATGATGGTTGTTTAGTGTGTCTATATTGAAAAACATGTGACTGAAAATTTTGGTTGCTTGGTAAGTTTGACCAATTGAAAATTAGCTTGAAATTATTGTACTTTTTGTGTTGGTATGAAGTGGAGTGATCAAGTCGACTAGCCACTATGGTCGACAACCCATCACTTTTTTTTAAACAATAAGCTAGTAGTTAGTGATTCGAGCTCACGGTGATATAATTAAGCAGTATGCAAGCTTTGAACATTCGTCTTAGAGGATCACTCCTGCTTCTATTTATTTTCGTCTTTATGTGAGGCTTGAACCTTAGAAATCTTCAAAAAAAAACACCTCAAGATTACCTTTGGTGGCCAACTGAGCTAGCACAATTGGTTGACAACCCATCACTTTAAGTTGGTTGATGCTAATGGTGACCGTAAGTATTGTGGTCACCTCCTGCCACATCAACGTCACATCAGCTTTCTCTCTCCAATACTACACTCAACCACAATTTGCTAACAAGATGACCACAACCAAAAACATACCCAACAAAAACAAATAAAATAAAAAACTGCACACACAAAACAATGAAACTTATGGTTGGCTTACAAACCATAACTTTGAAAAAGTTGGGGTGACCGGTCACCAATTCGGTTGAGCTAATGATAAGAACGCAGTCACCAATTCGATCGGGGTTCAACTAAACAAGTCATTAGCATTGGCCTTACAATCAGTGTCATGTAACCATTTACCGCATCATCAAACTCAAAACCTTTTACTTATTATAATCATTACCAAATAAAAAATATTAAATATTTCACTTTATACAAACATACATCACAAGCTACCCCATAAACAATTACACAAAAAATAACTTGGGAAACTCTTCGGTCACCACCGAGTGACTAGCCTTGATCATCTGTAATAGATGGTCGTGTGACCCAATCCATTTGATGGTTGTACTTTTTGTGTTGGTATGAAGTGGAGTGATCAAGTCGACTAGCAACTATGGTCGACAAGCCATCACTTTTTTTTAACGTCAAATTAGTAATTAGTGATTCGAGCTCATAGTGATATTCAATTGGGCAGTATGCAAACCTCGAACATTCGCTTTAGGAGATAAACCTTACTTTTGCTTATATTTATTTCCGCCCCTGAAGGTCCATGTGAGACTCGAACCTGAGACCTCTCCAACAAAACTTTCTCAAAGTTACCTTTGGTGGCCAACTGAGTAGCCCAGTTGGTTGACAACCCATCACTTTAAGTTGGTTGATGCTAATGGTGACCGTAAGTATTTTGGTCACCTCCTGCCGCATCAACGTCACATCAGCTTTCTTTCTCCAATACTACACTCAACCACAATTTGCTAACAAGATGACCACAACCAAAAACATACCCAACAAAAACAAATAAAATAAAAAACTGCACTCACAAAACAATGAAACTTATGGTTGGCTTACAAACCATAACTTTGAAAAAGTTAGGGTGACCGGTCACCAATTCGGTTGAGCTAATGATAAGAACGCAGTCACCAATTCGATCGGGGTTCAACTAAACATGCCATTAGCATTGGCCTTACAATCAGTGCCATGTAACTATTTACCGCATCATCAAACTCAAAACCTTTTACTTATTATAATCATTACCAAATAAAAAATATTAAAATATTTCACTTTATACAAACATACATCACAAGCTACCCCATAAACAATTACAAAAAAAATAAGTTGGGAAACTCTTCGGTCACCACCGAGTGACTAGCCTTGATCATCTGTAATAGATGGTCGTGTGACCCAATCACCCCACAAGAGGATGCGTCATCCCCTAGTACACCCCCCCCCCCGGTGCCACCCGACGCGTCTTTTAGGCCAATTTGGGAGGACTCGGTCTTATTGAAGATCGAGTCTTGTGGTGTGTTTTTTTTGCTTTTGTGTGTGAGTGTGAGTGTATTTTGGTGGGGTATATATGTGTTTAAGTGAGATATATTTAGTAATAACCGCCGTCGTCTTATTACACTAAGTTGGTTATAGAGCGCAACAGGTGAGTTGGCGTTAATGTTACATTGGTGACCGCGATTATGTGTGCTCGTTATTGATGAGTGTCCAAATACTCATCATTTTTATACAATATAAACTGCAAAATCATCTGAAAACACTCAGAAACACATCAAAATGATAAAAATATCACAAACAAGTGTTTTATATGTTTTAAATGCAAAAACATCAAAATCTGGTGAAAAACGTATTAAGTTTGCATAATTGGCAGTTTTAGTCCCCCAAGTTACAAAAGTTGTCAAATCTGGTCCCTGGTAATTCAAAAACTTGTAAAATATCATTTTAGGTCCTTGAGATTCAAAAGTTGTCAAAACAAACCCTTTAAAGTTTAAAAATCACAAAATGACAACTTTGGTCCCTGAACTTTGAAAATTGTCAAAAATAGTCCTTGGTTAATTTAAAAAATGAAAATTATCAAGTTTTAACCTTGTTCTATTAATAAATGGCAAAAATGGTCCTTATGATAAAACTTTGGAGAAAATTTCAATATTGGTCCCTCAAGTTTCAAACTTGACAGTTTTGGTCCCTGGATTTGTAAAAATGGAAATTTTCAACAATGGTCCTTGTACTATTAATACTTGGCAGTTTTAGTCCTTATGAGAGCTTGGGAAAATGTTCAAGTTCAGCCCTTCAACTTTGGCAAAATTGCAAATATGGTCCTTGTTTACTAAACCAAACCAAACGGACCCTATTATTACTACTAGCCCAAACCCAAGCCCAAACTTGACCCGGCCCAGTTTTTAAAATCAGATAAGAGCGCGCCTACTGTAGCTCCTCCTTCCCAACTCCACCTGTGTCCAACCATTCCCCAACACCTGCCCTCTCCACCTTATCTCAACCTTTCCACCTCACCACCACTTGTATACTAACCCCCCTCCACCTCCAACAAAGTCCAAGAAGCATTAATGGGAAAAACCTGCTCGAAGACATTTTTGGCGCCAAAAAGTGACAAATGGCAAATCAATGATCTGGCTTATTTCAACGGCTGGATTTAGGTGGGATAACTTCAGAGGTCGACAAGAAGATATTTTCAAGTCAATAAATATCAAGAGGAGCAGTATTGTAATCTATCTAGTGTAATTTTAAATTTTAATATCGTTTTTAGCTTAACCTTCAAATTTCAGTGTTTGTAAAAGCTTTAAGCTTTGTATTTTATGTTTTTAAGGTGAAAGAAAACTTTTGTAAGCATCAATTTCAATTTTCAAATCTTATGTCAAGTTATGCAATTTTCTCATCATTCAAAAATCTCAATAAGTTGCATTGTTGTTAGAAACTGTTAATTTGGACTTAGAAGCTCATATAAGCTCCTCATAAAGCTTATCAAAGCTTTTAGATACTCTTAAAAGCAGGTTATAAGAAAAAATCAAAAATTCACAAAAATACCACTTAATTAGTTAAAAAATCAAAAATCATGGTACAAGGTTCAAAAATACTGGAGCAGGATATATAATGGATGGTCTTGGGTGTAGTGCTTATTGGTAAGCTATAGGGTCTGTTACTTGGTCCTAAGTTCTCAGTTTTCAACTCAAAGCCATTTGTAAGCTTTTGCTCATTTCTTGCATTTTACTGTTTTAATCAGTCATTAGTTGTAATCTTTGTTTTTTATTGTTCACTAGCTCTAGTTAAGTCTAATTAAGCTTTAAAACCAGTCAGTTGTTCTTTTCAATTTGTAGTTTATAACAATTTTATTTTCACAGTTAAAATAGCATAATCATTATTCTTGTGTTTCCTGTTATTAATACTGGTGTTTCATGCTTATTTAGTCTTATTAAAAGATATTATAAGATCTGTTATCATGAACATGGATTGGATCTGTAATTTGTTTTGAAAATTCACTAAGACAGTAAGGAAAAAGGGTGTTTGGATTTGTGCAGTTCACTGTACTAAAGGTAGTGCAGACCTGTGCTTGTGGTTATTTTGTGTCAAACTTGGTCTAAAGAACTCATTACAACAAGAAAACCTGTGATCATTAGACAGAAAGTCAAAATACTCTTTAATTTCATCTCATAAGCTCACTGTTAGGATTTGATAAGTAAAAATCATCACAGTAGCTTGAAACTTGGTAACTTAGACTAATTTAATCTCACTCTAGCTTAATATTACATATTCAATCAGTAAAATCAATCCAAACTTCATAGAAGTCAACCTAGATCATTTTGTTAAAAAGTCAAATTTTCAGTATTAGCAGTTTTGGATAATATAGAATAACTTATATAGGACTTAATATTGAGTTTCATGATTTGAGCCTTTGGAATATAAAAATATAGCTGCTCATCTCTATCCTAGTGTATTTGATATTTTCTCAATAGCTTATTTAGCAGCTTTTCTTTTAGCTTATTTCAGTCACCTGTTTCAAAATGTGCCCTGTGCACAGATTTCTAACCTTTTTCTCAAGCTCACAAAAAGCTTTCTAGTTGACCAAATCTTTTGATCTTTGGTTCTTTGGGAAGTCAACCTAGTCCTTTTCAAGTTTCAAGTTTAAAATTTCTAGTTGCAGCTTATTTGATAGGTCTGCATGAGCTTATCAATCTGTCCCATAAAACTCAGCATTCACTGAGTTTTACTCAGTGAATTGTCAGGATTTGTAAAAGCTTCTCAAAAGCTCAATATAGCTTATCTTGATCTCAACTTTTGTTTCTAGGTAGTCAACCAGGTCTAATACAAGTTCTTATAATTGCTTTTCAGTTTTAGCTTATTGTTTGATCTGTGCATCAGCTTAAAGTAGTATACAAATTTCTGTTTTGCTTATTCAAGCTCAAACCTCAAATTTGTTTTAAACTTGTAATCAGAGGTCATGGTTTGTTGATTTTGGTTGAATTTGAGTCATTTTAGCTTAATATAGCTTCTGTGAAGGTTTGGTAGTCTTTGGTCAACAATTGGCTTTTTCAAGTGCTTATTTATAAGCAGTCACAACTGCAGTTGCTAATTTCACCAAACAAGACCATGTTTTTCTATTTTTCATAGATTCAGTATATTAAAATAGACTTTTCCTGAAATTTTCATTATTTTTCATAACTGTTTGCTATTTTTCTTAATTAAAAACAGTTTTTAGGTATTTTTAAATAGCTTTTAATACAAATAAATTATAAAAAGTCCAAAAAAATGATTTTTCAATTTTCTTAGGTTAAGATAAATATAAAAGTAATAAAAAGTATTTTTCTATAATTTTCTTAGTTTAAAAAGTATTTTTTAGCATTTTAATTAGTTTTAAATAGTTTTAAATTAATAATAAATACATAATAAGTCTAAAAAATATAATTTTAGTTTTAAAATAAGTTTTATCATATTTTAGATTTTTCCAAGTTATAATTTCATTTTTCTAGGTTAATTTTGTATTTTTTTGTATTTTAGTGCATTTTAAATACTTAATAAATAGTTTTTAATTAATAATAATTAAATAAATAGTTGTTAAATAATTTTCTTTTTCTAATAATTTTCTTTTATTATTAGGATTGTTAAAATATCATTTTCATATTTGTAGCTCTTTTATTTCTTTAAAACTCACTTTTTATTTTATACGTAGACGTAAGTTTATTTTAAACGTAAGTTTTAAGTTTTAGATTTTAAACGTTCATCGATTTTAAAAATAGTGATAGCGTTTATTTAATAGATTTTAACTTTTTAATCTTTTTAATTTGCATTTAAGTCGCTGTTATTTGTTAATCTTTTCTTTTAGTATAATTTTCCATCGAAAACCCTACTGATTGCTATCCTTAGTAATCATTCTACCATCTGATCAAGTGTTTTAACACCAATTCATCCTCCGTGGGACTTAACGACCCAGGAATTCCCTATATTCCTCTGATCTTAATTGCATTTGTGTTTGAACTGTTTTAAGTCTGTTAGACTTGACTGTTCGGAAACAATCAGTTATTACACTTAGCCTAAGTTACTTGTCGATCATTTTGCTTTTCATGTTTTGTTTTGTGGTCCACATAAATAAATTGGTATGTGTGGTTTAGGGAACATTTTATGATTTGATGCTTGTTCAAGGTTTAGTGGTTTAAGTATCCGATTCGAGTTGGAATAAAATTGAACTCGAATAAAATTGGTGATTGCTTTTTTGTAATCGGAAACTTTTGGTTAATGTGAGATAATTCGAGAATGATTAAGATTGTGATAGTCTGACGTTTACCATTTTTGAATAAATACAAGAGATGTTCAAGATGTTTTGTTAGAGAGGTTTGTCATAGAAATTTTCAGAATCAATTGTCGGACAACGCAAGCTAGAAATACTCTAAACAGGTTGCTCAATCTATTTCCGCATCGATGATTTAAAAAATTATGAGAAATGAGATAATTAACGAAATAATGTAATGCAAGAGGCATAGTAAGAGTTAGTATTTGGATTTGCTTCTAATGTCAAGAAGCACTAGAATCAACTTTTTAACTAAAGCTTTTTTAATTTTGTATTAGATTCATTGAATCGTAAAGTGGGAGGGAAAAATCAACGATAGCTCCTTTAATTGTACTTGCGTTTCAGAACTAGTCCTTAAACATTTTAAAAAAAACTTGTTGTTTACATGCGATCGCAGAAACTGTCCTTGTGATAAATCGAAGGACTGTTTATGTAACAAATTACTACATAAAGTCATGAATGTCCTTCCAGTTTACTTATGTTGCAAAAATTGTCCCGAAAAATTGCAAAATCGTCCCTATCATTACTTGCGATTACACAAACAGTCCTTATATTAACCCCACCCGGCAGCGAAGCAGGTAAAAAAATCCTTGTTAAATACATTATTGTTGCATCTCAATATTTTTTTTAATACGTTACAATTCTATGATTTAGGCATGTTTTGCACATTAAATTATGCAAACATTATGCTTATTTTTTAAAAAAAATAAGATAGCTAATGTATAAGCTTTGTTTTTAACACGTATAACTTATCATAGGTTTTATAAAAATAATATTTTATAATCTTTTAAAATCAAATGCTACTTCATATAGCTTATAAAAGTTATCTATTTTTTTTTATCTTTTATTCCATTTTCATGTACAACTACAACTCCAATTTTAGCATCAATTACTTTCCTCATACATACATTTGAGAGTTAAAAGAGTTGTCATGCTAAAAGAATATCACTTTCAAGTTTGTAACAAAAAACTTTTAGAATGATCATTCAAAATGTGTAAATTTACTTTCAAATAAGCATGTCATCATTATAATTTTATTTTCTTTTTTTCTCTAGAATCAATTATTTCAATAAAATGTAACAACCATCAAGATTGTAGAAACTAGAAATGGATTATGATACACAAACAAAATGAGGCATTTGGATTTTTTTTATTAGAGAACTTATGGTTTATGAATTAACGAGAAACTAATAAGTCTTAAATTGCTTCGGGCATTTTATTAATACTTTTTGTATAGGTTTTGGCTCGTTTTCTTTTTACTTTTTTATTTTCTTATAATTACAGGTAACTAAAAATTTTTGGGTTAAAAGTGAGATTGTGCTCGAAAATGACAAAATATGTTCGGCTACTCGGAGCAGACGTCGTCGTCAATGTGGCGACGACCCAAATTTATATTTAGCCAAAAATCTGACATTTTGATTTTGTGATGCCCACACGCCACCGTCTCCATTTGGCGACGAAGGTTCCAGGAATGGGGATTTTTTGTGACGACTCCCATGCCCTATCATAAAAGCACGACATCGTTGCCAAAAATTCACGACACCATGGTCAGATCCAAGACGCCATTGCCAATACCTCGCGACGTTTTCGCCAAACAAAACCCTCGGAGACATAAAACCTAATCAACTGATTTCGATCGTCGCCAAAATAGCCGTCGCTAAAAGAAGCATGTGTCATCGCTAGACAAAAGCTATAACTATAAGCTTAGGTTTCTCATTATTATGCATGCTATATGGGAGTTAGGGTTATAGGACGAACATTTGCAGTTTTTTTAAGGTTTTTTAAACTTTTTCTTGTATTTTATCAAGTGTAAAATCAGATGATCATTCTACGACACTTATTTATCATTCCAATTATGTGTTTGATTTATTATGTCTTCTACTTCTATGTTTTCCATGTTTATGTGTGTGATTATCATTAATATTCTCGGCTAAACTTGTTAACAACTATTTAGGATGCATGAAACATATATTAAGATGAAGTAACAACCAATGACAATCTGAATTTGTGATATATTGCTAGAAAGATTAGTACTATTAATAATGCATTTAATCACTTTCTGACACCTAGCTAGATCAAAGTTAGTGATTTAAATCGGTAATAGACTTAGTAATATTCATATAATACAACATATTCGGTTAATAGTGATCTACATCTGAATTAGGTTTTGCTAATACCCTTTAGTAGGCTTAACCGTGACACCCATAGCAATTGCGGATCTATCGCGTCGGGTAATCCACTATTAGTTCGAGGGTTAGATTTTAATGCATGTTTCGAAAATGTTAAGTTAAGCTATTTTTCACTAGGTGCATCTATCCATAGGTGGTGTTCCTCAACCGCCCACAAATAAAGCATTCACATTTAAGATCATGGGAGGTGTTTGCAAGATTATGTAGCTGTTAATATGTCCGAAGTCTAGGTAGATTGTCCCTAAGTACTAGCCTTTATCTTATATAGTAGTTTATCCATTTCTCTTATTGTCATTTCTTTTTCTCGTTAACCAATCTTCAAAAGCCTGATACTTTACTGATTTTCATAAAACCATCGAAGTACCAAAAATAGTTCCATTTGTTAGGATATTAAGAAGCCGCATTCATTTCCTCTTCTCTATTCCTTTAGTGAACGAACTCCCTCCGTTTACTTTCCTATACTACTCTACAACAATTAGTTACGGTGCATATAGGTTGAAACACTTCCTCAAAAACAAAATATGAACAAAATAATGTAATGTAAGAACCACAAAAAGAGCTTAGTATTATGATTTTTTTTTTCTTTTCTAAATTCATGATTTTTTTCTAAATTCCCAAAATACTACAGTAAAATCTCTACCTAAAAAAGCACAAAAACACCATGCATTGAAACTTAATAGCAATTTCAGCTAAAATCACTACATCAAAACTAACACCGTCTACACTCATACCACATACCATCGATGCTTATTCGACCACAAGCAATTAAGATATTGTAAAGCAAAATAATAATGCACATATGAAAACCCAATAATCGAAGGTGATAGGTGATAGTCCTACGTCCAAACTCATAACCACTTAAAAAAGTCAAACATCCGGTGAAAATAATGAAAACAAGGTGAAACCAGCTCTGAACCTATACGTTGCAACGAAATCCACATGACCTTCAAAACTAGACAACTCATGCCATGTAATCCGACTCTTCCCTATCCTTTTACTCGCACAATATATGTAGGAATACAACAATAACAACATGCTTAATCCTGCCGGGGCGGGATATGAGGGAGGTAGAATATAGACATATCTTACCTCTACCACAGGATATACCCGAAAGTTGAAAGACTGCTTCCAATGAGACCTCTGACAAGTGACAATATATACAAGAATAGAAATTATTAATTTTTTATTTTGTAAATTAATTCAACTAAATAAATAAAGTTGAATAACATAGTGCATACCTAGTTCTGCTCAGAAAAATAGCACTTCTAACTTTAAATGTTTCCACTTTAAGCAACCATATACGTGAAACATGTTGGACACTGACTTGGTATGAGTTGTGCTAGTCAGATACTATGAGAAAGAAAGTATTTTTCGAGCAAAAGTAATTCACCATAAACAAGGGATAGGCAAAGCCTTAAAACATGAACCTTTGCACATGACGTAATCATAATGGCAACTAACTACAGATTTCACGTAAAAGTAACGTTGTAGTAGTCATAAATAAAGCATGTTAGTCCGTTTGACTTATTATTGTAAACGTCATCCTAGTTGCATTAAACAAAGTTCACATCGCGTAAGCCATTTTTAGTATTTAAGATATGACCTAACACATAAACTCTTGTACGTTTGTCGATCATCAATAAAGGCACATAAATGTTGATAATATATTATGTATGATTAGTTGGTGAAACTACTAATTTGGAAATAAACTTGATTGGTAAGTCTATTAATTTAAGAAAAGTAGAAAACCATTAAAAAAATCACGATGCATTAAATTAGCCAAACTGTCATCGTTTATAAACTTCAGTTCTTTTTTTATATATTGATTGATTGGGGAACTATTTAAATAAGGTCAATAAATTGATACACACTTTTCAATTGAATTATACACATTTAAAAAAAAAGTTTCATACGGAACACTCTTTAGCTAAAGAATAAAACGCTTCATCTCTACCGTTGATTTTGTATTGATCCAACGGATACATTCACACACTGCTTCTCATTTATTTTTTATAGGAGGGTAGCTTTGTCATTATACACACACAACCCGCTCAGTTCTATCATTTTCACTCATTCATCTCACGCACACTCTCTATTCACTCTCTCACCATCTCCAATATTGGAAACCCTAACCCCAAAATTCAATTAATGTTTTTCAATTGATCCATTGGACATAAGAAATGAGATAGCAAACGCAAAAGATGGGTCGTTGCTCCAATCGTCTTCATCGGCACTTGGTGATCAAAATAAACCTCGACGTTATGATTCTGGTACTGATTATTTCTTTTTTTATTTTGTTTTTTGTGTAGGTTTTTATGTTTTTTTGTTTGGTATTGATTATTTGTTTACTTGAGTATATAGTTATTTTTTTTATTTCAAAGAGCACTTGTGATTCTATATGTTTATTTTGATGAAAATGGAGTTTATTGTTTTGTAATGATTATTTATTTTTGTAATGAATGAGTGATAAAGATTTAAAATATCCGTTTTTAGGGGGTCATTTAAGCCCTAAAAGGTTACATTTTATATCCGTTACTACTTAAAATCATTCTTTTTCACATTTTAGGTCTTTTGGAAGCAAATTACTGGAATCAAGCACTTTTGGACGAAAAGGAGCGAAAACATGAAGAAAACGACAAAGTCAAGAATTAAAGGCTGAATTTTACACCTGGCGGCGTCCCAACCCATAGGGCGACGCCATCGCTCACAAGGTTTTCTAAAAAGTCTCAAGCGACGGCTCATGCTACTTTTTGGTTTTACAACATGACGACGTCACACCTTATTCCAGGAGAGCGTCTCCCTTTATTTTACACCAGACGACCAAGACCCATTCTAAGACGACGTCCTTATTGAAGCCAGACGACGTCACATTTCATCAACTGACGATGTCTGGTATGTGTGAAAACAATACCTTTTCTTTATCAAAATTGACCCAAATAAACCGAAAATCAGCCGTTAATGCTTAACATTTGTGTATTTTTTGAGTTTATGCATGTGCAGGTACGGATATCTCAAAACAGACAAAAGAAAGAAAAAACAGAAGAAAACCGAGCACGGGAAAGAGAAGAGTGCAAAAGCAGAGCCGGGAAATCAGTTTTACGGGTTTTGGACCTTGAATGCTCAAAGCTTCATTTTACGGATCTCGGGTCATGTTCGGGAAATTTTCAGAACAAACCTTCACTTTATCCATATTTACACAAAACACCCTCACGTTTACCCATAATTACACAATCAACCCCTCACTTTACCAATTTACCCTTTAAACCTTTCACTTTCCCTTAATTACATAAATTACCCTCATTTATCACATTACACCTTATAACCCTAACATTTCCTAAATTACACTTGTGGTCCTTGGTTTTTACTAATAACATGAATGGTCCTTGTTAATACAAATAAGCCGTAAAAACGTTTATTTATATTCTACGATCTTCTAATGTTTTGTCGATAACAAACGTAAAATCATTTTAACGAAACAAATAAAATACGTAAATAGTTTGAGACAATAGTTTTCTAACACACTTACGTTTTCACATAAAACACTAAAACAAGTATAAGTGATTTTATGATTTTGTAATACATATGTACAACAAGTGTTTACATATTGGGCAAAATATATACATAACTAGTATGTATTATAAATGGGTAAAAACTACAACCCATGGAATATATCCATAACCCATGATATTGACCCATACCCATTTGACTAGGTGCATTGCACTCATTAGATACATTGTATCTAATAAAAGACCCATGGATCAACCCATGACCCATGACCCATAACCAAAATAACCATGGGCAAAGAGGAGCGTCCTACGGATCCCTAGCTTTACGCTAGACGAATCCCTTATGGGAGGGATCCGTGAGATCCGGGGAACAGTAGTATTTTCTCTCTATAAATAGTGAGCCATTTCTTCATTGTTTCTCACCCCTTTCTCACATACTTTATCCTTGAGTTAAAAACTCCCTAACCCCAGATCCAAGTGATCTATGTATGTAGTTTTGTTTTTGTGTGATTCTCTAGGTTCCTCTTAAAGGCGAGATCACCACCTTTAAAGTCAAGCAAGCTCAAGTCCATGAGTTGCCATACTTCCTCATCATCAAGACTACTGAATTTATCTTGTTGATGGTTCTTTCTCTAAAGAGTGTAGTGTTGAAGAAATTAGTGAAAGATGTCTCAAGGGTCAAGACGAAGACATTAGTGAAGGGTGTCGATCGTCCGTATTGTAGGCATTAGTGAAGGGTGCCTAGAAGTCAAGTCGCAAGATATTAGTGAAGGGTGTCTTGAAGATCTAGTAAAAGGCATTAGTGAAAGGTGCCTAAGATGTACATTCGATATGGTGTGTTTCGATGTACAAGATAGACTAGTATTAGATCCAAGGATATTGATATCCTTGTTGATGTTGTAATAAGGAGTTGGTCTCCTTTGAGATTAGGTGTTGTGTAGTGTTGGGTAGTAGTTCCTCCATTGTAATGGAACTCGGTACTTAGCCTAGTACCGGATAAAGGGTAGGCGACGTTGTGGTAGGTGTGGTTCACCTTGGTGTGAAAGAACCCGGTGGTTAGCCTAGTACCGGAAAAAGAGTAGGCAACGTTGTGAAGGTTTCTCCACCATAAGGAGTCGGTGTCGTGTAGTGATTACGAACTCTCGAGTAGGTGACTCGGGGAGTGGAGTAGGGCAAGGAAGGTGTCCTTGTAGCCGAACCACTATAAATACTCGCGTTGTGGTTTTGTGCTCTTTACTCTTTATCTTTTCATTACATATTTATACTTCTATATGTTTGTCTATCAACATCCAACACACATCTAAATAGATTGACATAAGTCAATCTAAATAGTTTAAAACGAGTTTTAATTGGTAAAACTATTCACCCCCCCCCCCCTTCTAGTTTTCCACAATTGGCATCAGAGCTTCGTTACCAAGTTTCTTAGAGTATATTGTACTTCAAAAACTTGATACGATCCATGGTTAATTGAAAACTACAAAGAAGGTTTTTCATAAAAACAAACACCATGTCTTTTAAAACTATTTGTTTGGATGTTGATTAGATGACAACATTTTTCTTATTATTTATTCTTCATTTAATTGCACTAATCCCCTTTGTCATGCTGCTTAGTTATAACTCATATCTACCAAGCCATAGGAATCGCTTGGTAACAAGAATACCTTCTCTAAGAAGGTATCTTAAACACAAAGGAGCCGAAATTGTCTACTGACATTTGTTGTGTCATTTTTAAAGACATTCCTAAGTGCATTAGAGATATGACTTTCTACTTATCTGTAAATGACATTAGTTTGATAAACAAGTATGCTTACATAGGTATTTATATGATTATCTTTTGTGCATATACATGTATTACATGTAGCTTCATTAGGAAGCCTTTCTCACATACGTGTTACTTTTTTGTCTAAAAGTCGTGGTTTATAAAACTTGTGTTTTATTTCATTTAATCCAAAAATCGTATCCTTCTAATAATAAAACAAAACACAAATCTCAAAAATTCCTCCTTCCCCATAAATAAACCATCCGTCGTCCACTTTATCAAATCCCTACTTTTTCAAATCTTCCACTTTCAAAAATTACCTCTCATTCAAAACTTAATCTTCCTCTTCATCTCATCTCATCTCAAAACAAAACCAAGAAGGTTCGTCATCAACATGGTTTACATAGCTCTCGTGCTCATCGCCTTAACACTCATCGCTCTTGTGTTCCCTATGACGAAGTTCTCATACGGAGACATTTACTTTGTGTTGTTAATCTACATTGGGATTATATACCCAATCCTTTGTATCTTAGCATTGAAATGAAATATTACTAATAGTCTAGTTTATCTAGGTTATTATTATCATAATGTGTTTGTCATTTCTTTTGATTTATATCTTTCGTATTCTTTCGTGATACATTAGAAACCATGTATGCATTCTAAAAGAAAATGTAGGCTAAAACACATATCTTGGTATAAAACTATAAAACTTATGTTTTTATCAAAATATGCTTCTGATACTACAGATCCATGGATCCCGGTAAGTATACTAGCCGGATCCCTTATAGAAGGGAACCGTGGGAACCGTCCTTCTGGATAACAGATTTTCCATGCAAATTAAAAACCACTTTCTTCCTAAAAGAAATGTTCTACTAAGATCTCAAACATTAAGTGAGTTAAATGTCATTGTTAATAAACATCTTGTAAAAACGTTAGGTAATCATTATTTTACCCATAATACGTCACATCCCATTAAATTCTCTTTCCTATAGGTTTCGCTATGTCGCATGAATATAAGTTTGATTTTTCACTCACTAGCGTCTACACTCCTAACATCTCCCTTGAGCCCAACACACCTGGCAATCATGTCCGTGGGTTCAATAATCTCAAAACCCGTCACTTCCACGAAGGACGTATTGTTGACACCCCTTTAAAATTCGAAGAATGGATCAATACCTCCTTCCGAGCCATAGGACTAGAATGTCTTCTCGAAATTAACGAGAAAATATGTCCAAGGTTTGTAATGGAATTCTTCCGTCAAGTTGAACTCGTTCGTAACGAGGATCACTCTCTATCTCTTTGGTTTTGGATCAAAAACTAAAAGTTTGTTTTAACCCTTGGGCAATTTGCTCACATCCTCCGGATTCCAAATCATGGACAATGTGCCTTCACTGAAGATTGGTCTCTTGATTCTCTCTTCAACTTTCGTGAAGAAAATAGTCTATATTGTTCACACATACCCTCCCCGGAAGATTTGACTCGCATAATATGCAAACCTCGACCATATTACTCCGATCCAAACATTATCTCTACACGGGACATCCGAGAAGAGTACAAGCCTCTTGCACTCATCCTACGTGAAAATGTTTGGAGTCTTAGGGGAAATCGAGAAATCCTTCCCGCTTGTTGTGCTCACATAATGTATTGTTTGCTAACACAACAACCATATAATCTCGCCTACTTCTTCGCAAGACGAATTGTAAATCTTCAAATCTCCAAGAATAAACTCATCCCTTATGGAATGTTCTTGACGCGCCTTTATCATAACATCATGTACTTCCATCCTCAATTTCAAAGTCCGTTGTACGTACTTGTAGTACAACCCATTTACCGAATTTTTTAGAATATATACTCTTAAACGTGAAAAACTCATTTAAAATGTTAATAAGTACTCATAGAATCACAATGTTACAAGAATATAGTAAAATTATCAAATATGGTAAAAATCCGCTATAAAATGTATATTGAACACCTTTACCCATTTACCGGATTTTTTAGAATATATACCCTTAAACGTGAAAAACCCATTTAAAATGTTAATAAGTACTCATAGAATCACAATGTTACAAGAATATAGTAAAATTTTCAAATATGATAAAAATCCGCTATAAAGGGTGTATTGAACACCTTGATAGTAGTACTACCCATTTACCGGATTGTTTAGAATATATAACCTTAAACGTTAAAAACTCATTTAAAATGTTAATAATTACTCATAGAATCACAATGTTACAAGAATATAGTAAAATTTTCAAATATGGTAAAAATCCGCTATAAAGGGTATATTGAACACCTTTACCCATTTACCGGATTTTTTAGAATATATACCCTTAAACATGAAAAACTTATTTAAAATGTTAATAAGTACGCATAGAATCACAATGTTACAAGAATATAGTAAAATTTTCAAATATGGTAAAAATCCACTATAATGGGTATATTGAACACCTTTATAGTAGTACTACCCATTTACCGGATATTTTAGAATATATACCCTTAAACGTGAAAAAAACATTTAAAATGTTAATAAGTACTCATAAGTCCAAATCTTCTATGATCATGTCAATTTCCTTACAAGACGGTCCATCGACCGAGCGGCCGGCGGAAGGCTTAGCAATCTCAATGCGGAAGAGTCATGGAATATCATTAAAGAGCTCGCTTGTCAGTCTTATGAAAATTGGAGTGATTCTCATAAGACTTCTGATAGCATGGTTAAGGCCATATCGTCACCTTGTAGTTCCTCTAACATCTCAGAAGAACAACTTTGTGCTATTGAAGAACGAATCGACTATTTAGTTGAAAGACAAAAGAAAGTGCCTGGACCAACTCCTCGATCACCGGTCAACTTCGATACCTCAACCGATCTCTGAATCGCCTAGTCGCGATAGATACCCCACTTCCCTAAAACGCTTTCATTCTTCCTCACCGCAACCACTTTTATCGAGCTTCAAAACACAAATGAGAGAATAGATGGAGGCTCATTCGAAAAATTAGCTAAATTTGAGGAAGAAGTTTATAAACAAAAGGAAGAAATGCAGGAGAAGATGACTGAGATGATGAACTTAGTGAAGGAGTACACTAAGATGAAGGTTCCCGAGAAGGTGTTAGTAAGAAAAGATGACCGCGCTGCCCCCATTATATTTGTTAATGCCATTTCAATTGTTCATGATAAGGAGATCACAAAACAAACTAGTGGTAAGGATGGGGTAGTTGAGGAAGAGGATACATGGATTAAAGAGAATAGCTCGAACTGTAAGGACGGGGGCAATGCTAATGAATTGGATAAACCAAAGACTGTAGGGCACTACCTTAAACATAAAGTCAATAAGAAAACCATTGTTAACCTAGTAAACAATTTTAGGTACAATGATGCTCTTAGGAAGACCTTATTAGGTGAAATAAAGGAGGAAGAATATGATACAATGATTATGGCACCTTTGTACGAGGCAATTCTTAAGAAGTCAGTAGCTAAGAAACAAGAAATTTGTGGAAACTTCATAATACCATGTAGCATTGGCGACTTAGAAGATATAAAAGCCTTAGCTGACCAGGGATCCGATGTAAGCATAATGCCGTTATCAATCTATAATAAGTTGACTAAAGAGAAACCAACCAAGACTAATCTTAGACTTTTCTTAGCCAATCATTCATATGTTTACCCCTTACGAATGGCAGAGAATGTATTGATTGAGGTTGCAAGTAGCATCTATCCGGTGGATTTTGCGATTGTAGATATTAAGGAAGATGAACACATGCCCCTTATTCTTGGAACACCTTTCTTAGCCACCGCGAAAGCAACAATCAAATGCGGTGAGGGTGTTACGGTACTTAAAAGTGGTAAAAGCAAAGTTAGGATACCTATAGCCCCAAGACATCCTTTGAAGTTCAAGGAAAATAGGAGGGGTGGTCATGACTCACAAGTTCACAATAGCGTTGTTAGGAGAAAATCGTTGAACGGGAGGAGAAGATTAGGGAATGCAAGGATAAGGAGATTGAATTAGAAGGATGGAAACGAGATAAACACATAATCGGGTATAACTACGCCACAGAAAGATCTTGTGGGAACCATTATAAGGGAAATAACGATAATAATCCAAAAGGACGTGACCAAAAAGTCAAGAGCCCTAAAGAGTATGCGAAAGGAGATAAGGTGCTCTTGTTTAATTCAAGAATAAAAGCACCCAAAGGAATGCGTAAGCCAAAATGGTGTGGCCCTTATACGGTGAAAAGGGCAAAAACAGGTGGAACCATAGTGTTACTTGACGATGATGGAAAGGAATTCACGGTAAACATACGTCGTGTGAAACACTACCAAATCAATGATAATGAACTAATGAATACAAAAGATGATGGTAGTGAAGTCACGTAGGGTATGACTTCTAGTCTAGCTACAAGACTTATAAATAAAGAAAAGCGCTTCTTGGGAGGCAACCCATGTTTAATTGTTTGCATGTTTTTTTCCCCTTTTGTTTGTGTGTTCATATATCTTTTTCGTTATTGCTCAATTCTCATGTTTGTTTTGTAAAAATGCTTTATTTTATTTTTAACCTCGTCTTAATTGCATATAAAGGTATGTACAAAAAGATAAGTGTAAGGAAGATCACATATATTGTGGAAAACTACAAGGGAGGGTTGAATAGTTTTGCCAATTAAAACTCGTTTTAAACTATTTAGATCGACTTATGTCAATCTATTTGGATGTGTGTTTGATGTTGATAAACAAACATATAGAAGTATAAGTATGTAATGAAAAGATAAGAGTAAGAAGCACAAAACCACAACACGAGTATTTATAGTGGTTCGGCTATAAGGACACCTTCCTTGCCCTACTCCACTCCCCGAGTCACCTACTCGAGAGTTCGTAATCACTACACAACACCGACTCCTTATGGTGGAGAAACCTTCACAACGTTGCCTACTCTTTTTCCGGTACTAGGCTAACCACCGGGTTCTTTCACACCAAGGTGAACCACACCTACCACAACGTCGCCTACCCTTTATCCGGTACTAGGCTAAGTACCGAGTTCCATTACAATGGAGGAACTACTACCCAACACTACACCAATTAACTAACCCCAAAGGAGATCTACTCCTTATAATGTCAACAAGGATAACAATATCCTTTGACCCAAACTAATCTATCTTGTACAATGTATCTCATGGGTGCAATGCACCTAGTCAAATGGGTATGGGTCAATACCATGGGTTATGGATATTATCCATATATGATATAAGCATGATGTCATGCAATGGGTTATGGGTTAAGCTCCATGGATATGGGTTATGGACTTTTGGTTGTACCCAACTACATTCAATGTATTTGGTCAATGGGTTATGATACTTAAGTTTCTACCCATTTATATTACTCAATATACTACATACTAGTTATGTGTATATTTTACCCAAATATGTAAACACTAGTTGTTGTACATATGTAATACTAAATCATAAAATCACTTATACTTGTTTTAGTGTTTTATGTGAAAGCGAAAGTGTGTTAGAAAACTATTGGCTCAAACCATTTACGTATTTTATTTGTTTCATTAAAATGATTTTACGTTTGTTATCGACAAAACATTAGAAGATCGTAAAATATAAACAAACGTTTTTACGGCTTATTTGTATTAACAATCTCCCCCTTTTTGTTGATGACAAAACATAAAATTATTTTAAGGAAAAGCTAAAATTCGTAAAAGTTTGAATTTGTAGTTTTTACTTTCTTCTCCCCCTTTTTGTCGAAACAAAAAGAGCTTCGAAAGGAAACTAACACATTGTTTTAAGAAAAACATGTAAAAAAAATAGAAAAAAAAAGAAAAAGTAGAGAGCAAGTAACGGGAAGGGATCTCGTCTTAACTCCCCTTGACGAGTCTATCCCTCTGTGAGGGCGTAAAAAAAAATATAATACTAAGCTAGTTTATTTGCAACTAAGTTTGCAAAAGATTTCGTCTATGTGACGAATATGTTCCCCCTTGATGATTGCAACTTTGCAAAGGGACGTCAAAAAAAATAATCCTAATATTGGAAGTGATTTTGCAATGTATTGCTTTGACAAAAAGCTCCCCCTAGCTTTAGGGTGTCAAAGTCTTCATGTGTAAATTGAATAACTACAAAACAAAAGTTAGAAACAAGTATAATGCATAATTTCCTGCAAATATGGCTCAAGTTAGAAAAAAAATAGTTTTTTGTCTTACGGATCCCACGGTTCCCTCCTTGTAGGGATCCGTCTAGGCAAATTAAAGGGATCCGTCTGGCTGATGACTGATTTCAGCAATGGTGATATAACAAATAATGTTAACATCAAAGTGATATATGAATTATACAACATAATCATATACTCAGAAACATATAGCAAGTAGCATGTAATTTCATTTAATAAAACTAGAGGTATGATATACATGACTCTAAAAACTAAGAAAATGAACGATACATGACTTGGAATTACTAGACTTTTCTAAGTAACGCTTGATACTAGGACACCACTAAAAATCCTCTAGCTCAAGTTTGTTTATGTTTAATCTCGTCGAAACGTTCGAGAGAATTGGAAGAGACGCAAGCGCGTGGTCTCCAGTGTGGTAGCATCAAGGTCGATGGAGTCAACAATTTTAAGAAAGTTCTTGAAATGCTGATTAGGATCTTTGAAACAAAGTCCATGAAATGCACATCCATTTTGCACCAACCGGATGGTTTCGGATCGAAGGGTCGTAGTTTGAGCTTGACCGAGGGAAAAATTTAGAATATCCATTTCATTTGATTAAAATATATGAAGTCTTGGTACTAAAATTTTCACATATTTACAAATAATGAAATATAAAAGTCCTGATAATAGTTAAACATTAGTTAAACATTAGCATGGTAAAGAAGTTATTACTACAAATTAATGTTAAAATATATTTAAGACTAAAATACACCGTTGGTCCCTAAACTTGTATCGGAGGATCGCGATGGGACGAAACCGGGCATAATCATCGCCACGGGTCCAAACAGTACCCATTAAATGCCAGATTGGTCCCTTGACCAATACTGCCGTTGTCAACGTTATTTTGCTGAGGGCAAAACCATCTTTCACTGTAGCGTACTAAATAAAACCGTTCTACAGTGTATGTAGCTAGTATATGTGTGTAACAAGGTTTGATCTACATTTATGACCCATCCCTAAACTATCCTTCAAAACCCGTCCTCTTCAAAACGATAATTGTTTCAAGATGGTACGTTGCTGGTGTGGTAAGCAAGCTATTATTCGTACTTCGTGGACCTCTGCCAACCCAGGGCTTCGATTCTTTGGTTGTCCTGTTCAAGTAAATGCGTCTTAATATTTCTTGTGTAAGTTTGTAACAATGGTGGTTGTTTAATGACTTGTCATAACCATCAATAGGGGTCTTCTTGTCGATGGATAGGATGGTATGATCCTGAAATCTATGCTCGTTCAAGAATGATCATACCAGGACTTTTGAGGGGGAGAAATGAGCTTGAGGCAAGATTAGTAGCTGCTCAAGGTGATGTGTGGAAGTGGAAGATTTACATGGTGCTAAGTTGGATGTTGTTCTTCATTGTTTATGCATTGGGATAACGTTTTAACCTTTTATGTAATGAGGCTAGTTGGTTAATGTTGTGTATCTTGAATTGTAGTAACCTTGTTATGAAGTATTCAGTTTTGTTTGTTTCTGATTTTCTATGCCTCATGGGTATGCAGATGTTTTGCAATGTGTTTAGGGTTGACTTTTAAATGTCAACATTCTTATGATGTTCTATTTTAGCTTTGGTTACTTTTGACGCAAACTATTCATACATCAAGCTTAGTCAATCTCAAAAAATACACAATAATGACATGGTTCCATAGTTAATGCAAATGGATATAATTCCAGCTGCATAAAATTGCATACTTTTCAAAGCATGAGCGCTACAGTTACACACCCACACACAGATATGTTTTTAGATTACATAACTTGTCCATAGAAAATAAATAGTAAACTAGATGAAACATTGTCTAGATAATTAGCATAACAGATTTGACCTATGGTGAGGCCATCATTCTTTCCAGTGCAGCCTGCTTCCTAGTCATTCTTCGTGTAGCAGGCTGGGTTGAAGCAGAAACTGCTTGAACATCACTTGACTGAATCTGAAAATCAGACTGGGATTGCTCATGCATGATGGGATCGGCAAATGCTTCAGCTTGAAGTTGCTGGGATTGTGACAGGGATGCATCATGTATGATGGGATCTTCAGTTCCTGGCTCTTGATTTGTAGATTGAACACCACTTCCTTGAACTGCACTAACTTGGCTTTCTAGAACAACACTCGTACCTTCAGCTTCTTTATCTGCTGCTACCTTTTTACATTTAGGATGTCTTTTTTTTCCTGCAGCTTTAGTAGGCACCTTTTTTACATTTACCTTATTGGCAGTTCCACTATATTGAGCTCCACCATACCCTAGGCATGTTACCCGGTTGTGTCCAGCAATGCCACAAATACTACACCTGACACTCTTCCAAGCCCTTGACAGCTTACCATCCTTCACAATCTCTTCAGTTTCAGGTGCTATCCTAACTCTTTTTCTACCTTTTGCGGCAGGCGGGTTTGTTTCGGATTTCAGTGGAACAATTGTTGTTGGCATAGTTTATTTTTCCCAATGTACACTGCTAGTTATAGGCTGTACATGGTGTTTGTAGGTAGCCTCCCAAGTGAGAAGATAGTAACAAGGATGAGCCCATGTTTCTACAGCTCAGACTTGTTGGCCATTTAAAGCCATATTCCAATTGGTAGCAACAACATGTTTACATGGTAAACCTGTTATCTCCCACCTTCTGCAAGTACAAGTCTTGTGTACAACATTAACTACACATTGGTCACCCCATGGTACATTAACCTGAAACTTAGATCCCCCATTCCATAACACATTATACTTAACAACCTCTTTCTTAATAGCCTCTAGCATGTGTTGTGCAGTTGGTGTTAATGGCCCATCACTCTTCTCAATCACCATAAGAACATGCATTATCCTCTTCATACAATATTCCCTGATGTATTCTAAGGCTGTAATAATAGGTTTGCTTAACCCCTCTTTAATTTTCTCATGAAACACTTGACACATGTTATTAAGTAACACATCAGAAGTAGCTCTCCCTAAAGATGACAAGTAATAAACATGTATTAATTGTAACTGTTTATACTGCATTTACGAATACAAAGTAAGTGAAACAGATAGATCACTTACATGAAAAATGTGACCTTGACCAATGGATCGGTGGTATCTTACTTAACCAATCATGGGTTGGTTGATTAAGTTTCTTGAGATCAGCCATAGCTTTCAGAAACAGTACAACAGTTGAGGCTGTTGCACATTTCCACAGATGGTCTTTATAGGCCCTACCTTTCCATTGCAATTTCATTTTCTCATGTATGCTTTTAATACAGAATCTGTGTTTTGCACTTTCAAAAACTTATGCTACAGCTCTACTTATATCCTGCACAAAATCAAATATCTTTACTGTCTGTTTCAAAACAATGATACTTAAATTCATGAACAGAGTAAGAGAGTACCTTATTCATGTCAGTAATAAAAGTGATGCTTGATGTAACACCCCAACCCGACAAGGGTAAAGATATCACAATACGGTTTCATATCAGAACTTTAAATAATATACAATAGCGGAAGCCTTTACAAAATAATCAAAAGAAAACATAATAACTTAATAATCAAAATAAATCTAATATCTCTATAGTCACAACTTGCTCTCAGTTCTACTCTCAACCCAGATCAGCCATCCCACAAGATCATCTTGAACGCCTAATACCTGCCGCAGGAAAAGAAAATGCGGCTGAGCTTACAAAGCCCAGTGAACAGATATAACAAAAACAAAAGCTAAACAAAACAAAGATACGGATAACGAAATCACAACGGAATGAGAATCATGAATCATTGAAGATTCTGCGGAAGCAAAATCATACAGAAATCCAGGAGAACACATATCAGTTAAAAACGCCTCATAGCACATTAATAACACAAACGCAAACACTTCAGAATAACCAGACACTTAACATATCAAGAAAATAGATTACATATAAACCAAACGAAGAGTCTAAAGGCTAATGGAAACAGTTCCTAGAAAGTAAACATGGCATTCATACTAGTCAATGAATCTACATTTAACACACTTAAACAGTATAGTAGCAACGAAACAATAGCAGTCAAATTCATGGCAGTCACATATACAAATAGGAAATACAATTTGGAAACTATAATTAAACGAACTAGAAACATAGCAAAGAAATTAGCCAATTAACAATTTAGACACCATAAGTTGAATCATTTCCCAGATCAAACAATTTGTATAAGCAGAATTCAAACATGGCAGGTCAGACATAAGCAGACAAGTACACTAACGGATAGCCAAAGTTCACCAGATTAACTGAACAGATTATACACACTAAACATACAGATCAATTGATTACCACCAACATAGTCATCACACAGATCAACGAGTTCTCATAACGGTAAACTAACATATAATCAGGTGGCAACATGCGAATCACAATTAAACCTATTAATCATATCCTAGCATAGTAGACGGTAGTCACATAAACATGTCAAAGCATAAACACATCCAATAAACATATAATAATTCAGTATGTAAATGGAAACATTGACAAATACGGAATCATAAACAGAATATCTAACACAGAAATAACAGATATAGATTTAGTCATCTACCACGAGCCCAGAACATATCATATCAGAAGTAACTTTCTTATTCGGAGGGGTGACCTCGGAATACCTTATATAATATGAGGGGAGACCTCAATAACAGATGGAGTAACTAGCTCCCAGAATTTTGTGAAGACGCGTATTGCACACGACATCATTCACCAGACAAATCATATCAGATAACAGATCAGATCTAGGATGCATCCATACGCCCCAACAGACAGATAGTGGCCATACTATCAATAAACAGATAACAGAAAGGGACGTGGCAGAACATCACTCTACTGCCCTAGAGTCATGTCAGAGGTGCATCACTGACACGGACATGGAACCCCCATGACTAGTGAAATATTGGCTCGGGTAATCAAACTATCTTAGGTCAAATCAGAATGTCAAACTGACACAGATCATACTTTACCATAAGGTCAACAGATATATATATCAGAAGTTTCATATCATAAAGTCCAAATCAGATATTTCATGGTTCACTAAACAGATGTTTCAGATAAACAACGGATCAAACAAATCATAAAGGGTTCATATCAAATGTTCAGAAGTCAAAGGCTCATATCACAGTCATATATCATACATTCATAATCAGAAGTTCATAATCAGAAGTTCATACTCAAGCATAGCAAGGTTCAACAAACAGAAGTTCAGACAAACAGAGATTCACATAAACAGAAGGGAATCATAGCAATGGCATAGGGAACCCTAATAAGTAAAATAGGAAAGCTAACGAAAAGAACGTCATAAGGAACCTTTACTGAAAAGGTCAGAATATCTGTACCTTAAAGCCGATGAAAGGAAAGCAAAAGAATGAATGAACACAAAGATATAACGTCGCGTCTCCTTCAACGAATCTACACGGATTATGATTTATTTAATACTTATTAGCATCATTAAAGTTATAACGGATTAATCTCATTAATATTCTTGGAGTTATCAAGATATTCTCATTTTTAGTGACGGACGGAATTCCAACATGTTAGAATCTTAACCATTAATTAGCCAAACTTATGGATTACAAATGATAAATGGTAAACTTAAGGGTTTAATATGACAAACATCTTATTTGAGGGCTTATATGATCGTCGTTCAAAGTATAGGGTTTACAAATGTCAAGAACGGATTTTAGGACTCTCTTTCAAAACAGTTTACACAAACTTCTATACCTTACATGATTGCCCAAGACTCACACGTAACATTGTTCGAACACAAACTTAATGAGACCACGCATACAATACTTTTTAATTCATGACACTTGATTCCTTGCATAAAATCATAACTTACGCATGTTTACAACATACTTAATACTAGCTCGTTATACGCTTACTCATTCGTTATTAATGACCTCACGACTTACTATTTTTATAAGAAATAACGAATTACACACTTAGCTTTCAAACCCTAATCGACTCTCATTTATGTTCTAGGGTTTTCCCCATCTTTTAATATCATATTAATGCGCATTTACTTTACATGTTACGTCTTTTAATGACTCATTACTTTGACCTAGATCGTATGAAAACTCAAACGGAAGGTAACTCAAAACTCATGCATGAAACTATACCAATAACTCACACGACATATTACCTCTTGTTCCAAACATGCATGCACTCAACACGTCAAGACCCTTTTCAAAAGACCCATGCTAGGAAAACCATGCATGCCAATCGACCTACAGTTCTTAACGAAACCAACAATCCCATGTTTCATGTTTACTTACGTTTCAAACCTCACTACGCATTCATGAACTAAAACTATACGTTAACTACATACATATAATATCATGTTTATGATCTTATGCGACACATACAGGTTACTACTTATTATACGGTTTCTAATACACAATCGACACATATGTATAAATTTTCTGAACTCGAAAACAACAACATCGCGTGATACATGCATATGATACGGTTCACATGTTATACACAAGCTCCTTATACACTCGCATGGTCCATGATTTCTTTCATATGGTTCGACCTAATCATTTGATTCGTTAATCATACTTTAATGTTTACGTTAATCATACCTCACGGTTTACACAAGTTTTAACGCTTGCATGTGAATATAAGTGAGACGAAAGGAGAATGATTATACCTTAGCTTGTTCTCGGATCAAACACACTCGAACACAAGTATGCAGCCGATCGGAAAAGATGAAGGAAGCAGGAAGGTTTTTGGGTGCCGTGACTTTTATGTGAACTAGGGTTTCAATTTTGTGTTTTGTGTTTGTATATATACTATGCACCGATCGGTTCATGATGGGTGGGCTTTTGTGTGTTCTCGGCTTGCAAACCCAACCGGCTCACAACCCAAACTTAACGAGACCATGGCTCACGTTGGACTCTCTCGGCTCACAAAACAAATGAGGCCCGACGTGAAAGTTGGCAACCGGCTTACAAAAGAAACAAGACCCAAGGCTCGTCTTGCAAAAGAAAACGACCAAATAACTTATGTGTGTGACTTTTAATTTTTTTGTCGTACCAAAGTCGGTTATTTAATATACTCACGTTAGGTTTTTAAATATTCATAAGTTAGGTTTTTAGTTTCGTTAAATGAACGTTATTATATTTTACGTATTTTAAACTTTTGATTTCAAGGGTAAAATAGTCTTATTATGCGTTTATATTTTTAGGGTTTTACAACTCTCCCCTTCTAAAAAGAAAATTTCGTCCTCGAAATTGGACAAGACGGAACAGAACAGCAGACAAATCGGATTTCAGAACCTCAAGGAATATATGACGAACGCTAAACTTATCTCGGAACAAACGGATTCTTATCAGAACATTTAAACTCCTACTTTTCAGAAATCAAATACTTGTAACAGATAATCATATACTTATCACAGTAATGGCAGAAAACAGATGAGATGCAGAAAATCAAACAACACGCTCTAACTTATTCAGATTTCTAATGATGAGAACAAACATATACATAGACAGAATGAATCCTAACGATCTCACTAGTCGCAGATAATCAAACTAAAAGGATCTAATGTTCCTCAAACACTTCACGAAAAATCCTATGACCACAATAAGGGTACACGGAGACGTACACATTTAGAGCAAACATAGCAATCCATAGCTCACACAAATCATAACAATTTCAGATTCCAAGCGTACAAAACTTTATACGTAACAGATATCGACGAAAATCTCACAATTAGGTACAGAATTTCAAACGAACATGAGGAGTGCCAAATAACGGATACAAGTCATACTCTTCTCACGTATCAACCACAGGCATTTCCCCAGACGTCATATGATGTCAATAAGTTCAAATTATATGATCTCGGTATTATCACGTTGATCAGGCGTCATAATACTTGCATCACATAACAAGTCCTCATTATCATCATATTCTGTCTCGGGTCATGACAAACCACATAACTAATATCAGAACAAAACATATCATATACAGATAACATACAGATAGCAAGTAACATACTATAACAGACCAGATCACATACATACAACATATAACACATCAGACAACTTACCATATTACCAAACAAACGAGGCCACCAACTTGCATAAAACGGCTCCTCATGACTCATTACTGACGATCCAAAAGAAAACTGGGATATTAACAAAATGCCAGACGATAAACTTCACGATTCAAACCGAGTTCCGAACAAATCAGAGAAAAAAAAAACAATACAGATCAGAATCACTTAACAGAATATCAAACCGTCTCAAAACGCATGACAAACGAATCAGAGTAACACACGTCGCGCCCAAATCATATGAAGTAGATGAACCTTCTCAGCCACCGGTTGAATCTTGTTACCGTCTTTTGCGCCTCTGGTTGGTCCGTCCAACTTCCTCCAGCATCATCCTGATGCCTCCAGCAGCACGGCAGTCGGGTGTGGCTTCTGCTTCACGAACCTCTCCAGCTCAGAGACCGTTGCAGCGATGCAGGGTCGACACCATCAACTTCGGCTCCACGGTTAGTCTCCATCTAACGGTCAACAAATAGTTGTACGAAGGCAAAATAACAAAGTTTGACGCGAAAAGAGAGAGGCCAAAACAGTGAAGACAAACGAATATCAGAGTCCAATCGGAACGACAGTCAAAAGGAATCGAAAGATATCTGAACAGACGGAAACCTAATGTCTACCCAATCCTCACAGGTCATAGCCTAAGCTCTAAGGGTCCTAAAACCTAGAGCTCTGATACCATAAATTGTAACACCCCAACCCGACAAGGGTAAAGATATCACAATACGGTTTCATATCAGAACTTTAAATAATATACAATAGCGGAAGCCTTTACAAAATAATCAAAAGAAAACATAATAACTTAATAATCAAAATAAATCTAAGATCTCTATAGTCACAACTTGCTCTCAGTTCTACTCTCAACCCAGATCAGCCATCCCACAAGCTCATCTTGAATGCCTAATACCTGCCGCACGAAAAGAAAATGCGGCTGAGCTTACAAAGCCCAGTGAACAGATATAACAAAAACAAAAGCTAAACAAAACAAATATACGGATAACGAAATTACAACGGAATGAGAATCATGAATCATTGAAGATTCTGCGGAAGCAAAATCATACAGAAATCTAGGAGAACACATATCAGTTAAAAACGCCTCATAGCACATTAATAACACAAACGCAAACACTTCAGAATAACCAGACACTTAACATATCAAGAAAATAGATTACATATAAACCAAACGAAGAGTCTAAAGGCTAACGGAAACAGTTCCTAGAAAGTAAACATGGCATTCATACTAGTCAATGAATCTACATTTAACACACTTAAACAGTATAGTGGCAGCAGAACAATAGCAGTCAAATTCATGGCAGTCACATATACAAATAGGAAATACAATTTGGAAACTATAATTAAACGAACTAGAAACATAGCAAAGAAATTAGCCAATTAACAATTTAGACACCATAAGTTGAATCATTTCCCAGATCAAACAATTTGTATAAGCAGAATTCAAACATGGCAGGTCAGACATAAGCAGACAAGTACACTAACGGATAGCCAAAGTTCACCAGATTAACTGAACAGATTATACACACTAAACATACAGATCAATTGATTACCACCAACATAGTCATCACACAGATCAACGAGTTCTCATAACGGTAAACTAACATATAATCAGGTGGCAACATGCGAATCACAATTAAACCTATTAATCATATCCTAGCATAGTAGACGGTAGTCACATAAACATGTCAAAGCATAAACACATCCAATAAACATATAATAATTCAGTATGTAAATGGAAACATTGACAAATACGGAATCATAAACAGAATATCTAACACAGAAATAACAGATACAGATTTAGTCATCTACCACGAGCCCAAAACATATCATATCAGAAGTAACTTTCTTATTCGGAGGGGTGACCTCGGAATACCTTATATAATATGAGGGGAGACCTCAATAACAAATGGAGTAACTAGCTCCCAGAATTTTGTGAAGACGCGTATTGCACACGACATCATTCATCAGACAAATCATATCAGATAACAGATCAGATCTAGGATGCATCCATACGCCCCAACAGACAGATAGTGGCCATACTATCAATAAACAGATAACAGAAAGGGACGTGGCAGAACATCACTCTACTGCCCTAGAGTCATGTCAGAGGTGCATCACTGACACGGACATGGAACCCCCATGACTAGTGAAATATTGGCTCGGGTAATCAAACTATCTTAGGTCAAATCAGAATGTCAAACTGACACAGATCATACTTTACCATAAGGTCAACAGATATATATATCAGAAGTTTCATATCATAAAGTCCAAATCAGATATTTCATGGTTCACTAAACAGATGTTTCAGATAAACAACGGATCAAACAAATCAGAAAGGGTTCATATCAAATGTTCAGAAGTCAAAGGTTCATATCACAGTCATATATCATACATTCATAATCAGAAGTTCATAATCAGAAGTTCATAATCAGAAGTTCATACTCAAACATAGCAAGGTTTAACAAACAGAAGTTCAGTCAAACAGAGATTCACATAAACAGAAGGGAATCATAGCAATGGCATAGGGAACCCTAATAAGTAAAATAGGAAAGCTAACGAAAAGAACGTCATAAGGAACCTTTACTGAAAAGGTCAGAATATCTGTACCTTAAAGCCGATGAAAGGAAAGCAAACGAATGAATGAACACAAAGATATAACGTCGCGTCTCCTTCAACGAATCTACACGGATTATGATTTATTTAATACTTATTAGCATCATTAAAGTTATAACGGATTAATCTCATTAATATTCTTGGAGTTATCAAGATATTCTCATTTTTAGTGACGGACGGAATTCCAACATGTTAGAATCTTAACCATTAATTAGCCAAACTTATGGATTACAAATGATAAATGGTAAACTTAAGGGTTTAATATGACAAACATCTTATTTGAGGGCTTATATGATCGTCGTTCAAAGTATAGGGTTTACAAATGTCAAGAACGGATTTTAGGACTCTCTTTCAAAACAGTTTACACAAACTTCTATACCTTACATGATTGCCCAAGACTCACACGTAACATTGTTCGAACACAAACTTAATGAGACCACGCATACAATACTTTTTAATTCATGACACTTGATTCCTTGCATAAAATCATAACTTACGCATGTTTACAACATACTTAATACTAGCTCGTTATACGCTTACTCATTCGTTATTAATGACCTCACGACTTACTATTTTTATAAGAAATAACGAATTACACACTTAGCTTTCAAACCCTAATCGACTCTCATTTATGTTCTAGGGTTTTCCCCATCTTTTAATATCATATTAATGCGCATTTACTTTACATGTCATGTCTTTTAATGACTCATTACTTTGACCTAGATCGTATGAAAACTCAAACGGAAGGTAACTTAAAACTCATGCATGAAACTATACCAATAACTCACACGACATATTACCTCTTGTTCCAAACATGCATGCACTCAACACGTCAAGACCCTTTTCAAAAGACCCATGCTAGGAAAACCATGCATGCCAATCAACCTACAGTTCTTAACGAAACCAACAATCCCATGTTTCATGTTTACTTACGTTTCAAACCTCACTACGCATTCATGAACTAAAACTATACGTTAACTACATACATATAATATCATGTTTATGATCTTATGCGACACATACAGGTTACTACTTATTATACGGTTTCTAATACACAATCGACACATATGTATAAATTTTCTGAACTCGAAAACAACAACATCGCGTGATACATGCATATGATACGGTTCACATGTTATACACAAGCTCCTTATACACTCGCATGGTCCATGATTTCTTTCATATGGTTCGACCTAATCATTTGATTCGTTAATCATACTTTAATGTTTACGTTAATCATACCTCACGGTTTACACAAGTTTTAACGCTTGCATGTGAATATAAGTGAGACGAAAGGAGAATGATTATACCTTAGCTTGTTCTCGGATCAAACACACTCGAACACAAGTATGCAGCCGATCGGAAAAGATGAAGGAAGCAGGAAGGTTTTTGGGTGCCGTGACTTTTATGTGAACTAGGGTTTCAATTTTGTGTTTTGTGTTTGTATATATACTATGCACCGATCGGTTCATGATGGGTGGGCTTTTGTGTGTTCTCGGCTTGCAAACCCAACCGGCTCACAACCCAAACTTAACGAGACCATGGCTCACGTTGGACTCTCTCGGCTCACAAAACAAATGAGGCCCGACGTGAAAGTTGGCAACCGGCTCACAAAAGAAACAAGACCCAAGGCTCGTCTTGCAAAAGAAAATGACCAAATAACTTATGTGTGTGACTTTTAATTTTTTCGTCGTACCAAAGTCGGTTATTTAATATACTCACGTTAGGTTTTTAAATATTCATAAGTTAGGTTTTTAGTTTCGTTAAATGAACGTTATTATATTTTACGTATTTTAAACTTTTGATTTCAAGGGTAAAATAGTCTTATTATGCGTTTATATTTTTAGGGTTTTACACTTGAAATTGGCCCAAGTGCTAAATCATCGGATAAACAATGAAGAAACCAAGTCCATGATCCTATGTTATCTGAATCAACAAAAGCATAAGCGAAAGGGTATATACCATTGTTGCTATCAATTCCCACAGCTGTCATCAGTTGACCATTGAAAGGACCACGAATTGGAAAAGCAGCCAGCCCCAACAACGATCTCCCACAATCTTTAAATCCTTGCTTCAGTGCACCTAAACAAACATACACTCTCTTGAATTCTCTGGTTGGAAGAGACTCATCCGGAGGTCGTTCCACCTTCATCTCCACTGTCGTATTAGGGTTTGTCTTCTGCAACTCTTGAACATAATCTCTCAACATGGTAAATTGAAGCTTGAATTGACCCCTGATGGCTTTTATAGCTAGGTTTTTGGCCCTTAATACCTTCTGCAGGGACACTTGAAGGTCTTATTGGTTGGTAAGTTGATTATGCACCGACCTGACAGGAAGCTCTGGATTTGTTTCAACTTGTGCTGTAATTTTCTGTGAGATATAGCGAAGGTCAAAAGCTCTGACTTCCCTTGATTGCAAACAAGTGTGTTGCTCATTATATGTTCTGACCGACCAAATACCTGTCTCACCATTCCTGCCGACAAACAATAGCCATGGGCAGAGTATTTCTGAAGGGTCCTTTTTGGCAGAAAGCAATGCTCTTATACCCCTTCTGCTTAATGGACTTCTAGATGGGCCAATATTCAGTCCAGGACCTTCACTTGGGCCTGAAACTGGAACACAACCCCTACACCTGACCCTTATTCTTGTTTTGTCATTCTTCAAAAAAAACAACTCCCTCCTAGTTTCTATTGAATGCTCTCTTACTAGCTTTTTTACTTCCCCAGCAGTAGCAAACTCCTGACCAGTATAGAAAAAAGTGGTATAAACGCCATTAGTAAAGTGTGCGTGTTGGAAACTAACATGGTCACCGCAAAATACTTCATCAACCATCACAGGTAAATCATTTACCAACTGCCTGTCATCACTTATATAACATGTTGTTCCTTCTTCACCTGAATCAATACTCTGACCTACTTGTAGCATACCAAGCTGTGCATCATTCTCTTGACAAGTGTTATCTTGATTTGGTTCAACTGCATTGCCAAATTCACTAGTGTCACTCGCTTGTAACAGACTAAGATCAACAACAGGATCCTCTTCCATGTTATCCTGAGTCAGTTGAAACAGACTTACATCCACATCAGGCTCCTCAAAGCTGTTATTCACATCAAGTAGTGGTCTGCCTGCTTTGTGTAAATGCTTCTCCTGTGTCAATTGAAACAGATTAACCTCAAAATTTTCAGGCTCCTCAAAGGTGTTATTGACATCAACTAGTGCTGTTCCACCGTTGTCAAAGTCCTTCCCCTGAATCACTCTAAACAGATTAACCTCAACATTATCAGGCTCCTTTAGAGCATTGTCCTCATCAACAACTACTAAAGCACGCTCACTATTTTGAACAGGTTGGCTAGCAAATGAGCAGTCTAAGGTGGAAAAGAGTGGCTCAATGTTTGGTAGCTTCACCAATATCATTGACGTCCACAGGAAATTGTGTAAGTTGGATAAACTGATCTAGGGCAGGTTCATTATCTATATCATCTAACACCAACCGTCTACAACATGATTGAATAGCCGCAGTAGCAACTTTTCTCCTATCTTCATCCATCTCCCAAAACACAGTCTTAATTGATTGTGGGGACATTTCACAAAATTCTAATCTAGTCTTCCCTATTTCAACATACATGTCTATCAGCTTATGCTGTATGACAACATCTTTCAACAAGTCTAGATTAGCAGGTTCACGCAAAGAAAACAAACCGTCGTCTAATGTACAACAAGGCTTAACAAAGTAGAAATAATTGGTTTGTCCAGACTCATAACCGATTTGGGTCATGAGAGCATCCATTTCATCAACAGATACCTCTTTTATTTCCACAAGATCAACAAGGCATTTCTTGCCTCCTTGATATATCCTACCTGGAAAGTATTTGAATGTACCTTCATAATGGAACATCATGCTAAACGATCCAGGTTCACCCGCTGTATAAAAAAATGTACAAAAACTTTATTAAGCTAAAGTTACCTAAAAGGGGAATAACTTAATCAGTCGTACTAACATATGATTGTAATAGGCTCTAACCAAAAAAGACTTACAATATCTCCTGACTGCAGCTCTTTCCTCCGTTTCACGATCATCATATAAAGGATATTCCCTTACTCGCCACAGAGTAAATCCAAGGTGGTTGTTTGTTATTTTCTTACTCAGATTATTTGATTTTATGATAGACATTGCCTTAGGGTTTTCTGGGTAGGCTTCCAAAACAAGTTTGGGGATGAGCAATGAGTACCCGGTTTTGTTATATTGTACAATATGGCGGGAAATTGGACAATACATGTTCTACAGTGTATACCACATAATGACTATTCTACCCTCAGCAGTACCATGATTACGTTATTGGTCAAGGGACCAATCTGGCATTTAATGGGTACTGTTTGGACCCGTGGCGATGATTATGCCCGGTTTCGTCCCATCGCGATCCTCCGATACAAGTTTAGGGACCAACGGTGTATTTTAGTCTATATTTAATCATTAACCGATTTTCACATGGCTCACTTCCCACCATCCTACATTCACTTTCACTTTCACAACTCCTCATTCTCCTTCTCTACATACTTTCCGATCAAATAAACCCGCCGGTAAAACAAAATTTTTTACTCTATAAATGTTGGCAAGCTGAGAGTCGAGGGCACTCAGAGTTAATGAATGAGGGTACTACACTTTTTCCTTATCAAAATTACATTTTTTTCTTAAACATTTTGTGTATCCGTAAGAAGTTGGTTGGGGGCATGTCCCCCAGTACCACTAACGTGGCTCCGCCCCTGCTTACATATAAAAGTTAGAAATAATGTCACTTTACTTTGATTACGCAAGTAAAAGAGAAAACAAAAAATTGAAAAAATAAAACATGATTACGTGATAAAAAATAAATAATAATATAATAAATTGTTTACGTAAAAGTTTTAGTGAAAAAGGTAAAACACATAATTATTGAAGCAGTAATTATAGTACATTTAGAAGACCTTTTTATATTTTCAAAACTAATTTAGGTCAAAGTGTGTATCTTTAGGTCAAAATGTATATGAAATAATGACCCTATTTATAAACTGCTCAGCTACTATGCACTACACAACGAGGTTAATTGAAGACGGAAATAACAACTTTTAATTAAAACGTTTAGTAAAAATGAATCACCGTGCACATACGTTCAGAAGCTAGGTGCAGTTTGTGTTATCCGTGTGTCACATCAGTTTTTACTCTATACCACTTTTTATAACACAAAACTAAAAAATACATTCTTCAATAACATTCTTATAACACATCATAAAAACCACGCTTTACACTAAGGCGGTGTTTGTTTAAACATATACATGGCTTATGAGCTTATTTGTTTTTTGGCTTATATTTCAAAACACCCGATTTCCGGCTTATTTTGAGACTTGTAGGCTTATATAAGTTTATTAAACTCTTAAAAGCCAATAAGTCTCAATATAAACAGAAAAATTTAGGCTTATAAAATATAAGTCGATATTAAATAAGTTGATCATAAGCCAACATATAAGCTTAAACAAACAACCCCTAAAAATAATAATACTAAATAAAATCACACACATAAACCTTTCGTTATATCATGGCGCGGTACCTAAAATGTGCCTATAACGCACGAGCCTGTGTAGTATGACGCCGTTATAGACATAAAAAATGCTCTACAACGGAGCTGCACCGTACAATGTTAGAGTCCTTAACAAACTTTTTACCATTTAACGTAACGACATATTACGTAATTTACGTTACATTTACCATCTTACGTTACCTGTATTTTCCAAAAGTCCAATGTCCACGGGTGGCTCAACCTTCTCTGATGCCTAAAACAAAACCTTAAAGCGGGGCTTTTTTAACAAAGTTATTTGCCGAAAAATCATTTATATAAAATTTACTTTTTCAAGTTTTTTTATGTGAAATCTTTGATTAATTTTCGAAGTCAATATAATATAATATTTCAACTTCAATTAATAAATGAGCCAATAAATTTAATCTTTTGTTGACACTTTCGTAGATAACTTTTAAATATAAAATGTTACCGAAATGGTTAATATTATTCTATACGTCATATAAGTATTACGGAATGAGTTTAGATTTATAATTTGACTAAGTACATCAATCATTGTAGCATTTTTCACATGTATAATTTATCTCATAACTTTTAGTTTCAAGAATAAATCTATGTTGTTAATATCCAAACAATTGTTATAATATGGATTAACTAACTTTTAAGTTCAAATAAGTACCTCTACCTTTTTGGCTTGTTATCATTTAGGAATTTTAAGTTTTAATGCTAAATAGTAAACTAAAGATACTTTCACACAATCTAAATTGGTCAAATTTATTTTCTAGTGATGAAATAGCTTGATTTGCAAAGTATAAGAAATAATCGGTTCTGAAAAAGTCTCTTCACGGGTCTTTATAGTTTCATTGTCAACATCATCATATTTTCTATTTCTACAAATAACTCATTTTCCTTTCAATTTTTTGTTCTACATTCGTTTTTTTAGCAATTTCTTTAGTGGAAACTAAAGTATTCATAAAAGCAACTTTTAATCAAAAATAGTACATGGGTAGATTAGCGAAAGCCGGGAAGTGATCCAGTAAGAAGAAAAGTTAAAATGAGAAGAATAAGAATGATTTTTAGACACACATTTTAAATAAGGGGGAGATTTTTAAGGAGAGATGCATCTATTTTTGTATGTGCATCTGAAATATGTGGTTGTGGTTTCTTGTTACCCTTTTTATTTTAATTTTTTTTCTCATTTGATCATAATTCAGCGAAAGCCAGAGAGTGAAAGTATGTTTGTGGGAGTGAAAAAATATATTGTCTCTTCATCTATACTATATAAAATGGAAAAATGGTCAAAGTGGAAAAAGTGAAAAATGTTGAAAGTTGAATGTTGAAAACATGGTCAATGGAGAGAGAAATAAATAATATAATTAATACTCTTATTAAAACACCCCATTACTTAAAAGTACAATAATTTATTCACATTGTACACCCAATTAAAAGCACATCTACCAAATTAAAAACAACCAATTGAAACCGATACCGGGTTGACCCGTTGAAACCGATACCGGGTTGACCTGTTGAAACCGATACCGGGTTGACCCGGGACGCTTCAAACCCGGCGGGCTGACCCGGTTTAATTTGACATTTTTTCGACCCAACCTATCGGTTTGACTCGGTTTAAATCGACCTGTTTTTTTATCGGAACTGTTCAACCAGTTGAATCACCCGGGTGAAATCGGGTTTCAAATTTGACAAAATTATATGAGAAATGATGAAGTAGTTGTGGAACCCGTGACAATTTTTTTGAAAGGAGAGACCAAGTAATTGTAGTTTTTGGTTTATTTTGCTTTGACACATGTAATTTGTCATTTGTATAATGTTATTTTAAAAAATGTTGCTCTTGCACCATTTAAGGGACTAGCATATATGAATCGTCATTTAAAAGTTAATATATATTGTATAGCCCTTTGTCCAGTGTATCAATAATGTTATATAAGTTTATTAAAATCACAAAAAATAAATAGTATTGTTATCTTTAGCGATAATTATTTGTACCTCAAACAAATAGCTTTGAACAATGCATAAATATCTATTCAAATTTATACTACAAAATAATCTTATATGGTGATATCCAATTTGCAAAGTTACAATTTTAAAAGTCACACACCAAATGATAAACATTACACATGTAAAAAAAATAGTTATCACTGCCTAAATTACTGACAAAACAAGAAAAAGCGGTCACACATGTTGGCTATACCTCTAAACTACAATATAATATTGCCAACTACATAATACCGTTGGTTTTTATAATGCTTGAATCTATTATTACTAAAAATCTTAATAACTTAAAATAATCCTATTAGAAAATATACTCACACACTTAGATCGACTCCATATAATTTTTTTAAAAACTATATATTTATGCTGCTATGCAACCACGCATCAGAATTGTAGTTATTCGAAAACGATTCTCTAATGCTACAAATACAGTTTGTTTAAAGAAACTTATGGGTCGTCGGAACTTTGCAGAAAACTAGAAATCGCTGCCGCTAGGCGCGGGTACTCGTCTAGTCAATGTAAATGGTTAAATGGTTGTCATCACAAGGCTTAATTTAAACTTTGCTTATTTTTCATGTAAAAATGAGTCTTTTATACGCTTAATATATTTGGGTTTGAATTTGTACAACTCATAAGCTTGCAAAATGAAAAGTAGAAACAAAAAAAGGCCAAACAGTTTGATTATTTAACATTTATCGACTAGTTGGGGGCTTGAATAATAAGATGTCTAAAGATGACGGCAAGAAAACATGTGATTGACTTTATATATACACAAGATCCTAGAAAATCCGGAGCCTTAAAATATTGGCTCTAACTTTACTTGCTTTACTTTTGAGCCACTACTACATGTATGCTACTTATCCCATAATTAAAACGTTTGAGGGTATTAATTTGTGTCATTAATTCTCACTCGTACTTGTTTTGTTATACTTGAAAGGGATTGGTTTAAGCAAAACATAAGTTTTGTAGAGTACGTCATTCTTATGACGATAAAAGAAGTAATGAAACTATCATTAAGAAACAGAGATGAAGTTTGAAAAGGAGACCGAATAAGCAACTACCATTCACTCTGGTTTTGATCAATTTGCTTGACGATCTATTGATATAAGTTTTTATTTTTTAAAGGCAATTTTTTCACATCATATATCACCTATCCGAATAAAGTCTCATCCTTGTCTTTAACGTGACTTGAGCACACAACTCCTAAGTTGATGGTCAACTCATATACCATTTAGGCCAAAAGACTAAAAGCCTTTTTTTTTTTTTTTTTTTTGAGGCATATATTATAAATAGTAAATTACACCGTTCGTCCTTGTGGTTTGCGTTGACCGCAGGGTTTAGTCCTTTGACCAAAAAAATTGCACCGTACGTCCTTAAGTGTGAAACGTTATGCGTCGTTCGTCTTTTGACCAAACGACGTTAAGTTTGACCGTTAAAAACCCATCATGTGACTTGCACATGAGGGTAAATTCGTCATTTCAAGACCATAAGGACGAACGGTGTAGTTTATGTCAATACTCTTTCCAAACAATTAACATTGGGCAACATATGAAGATCCACTGTAACCAAAGTGAAGCAAAGACCAAAAATAAAACAAATATCATAGATCCAATAAAAATGCTTATCAACAACATAAATCCACAAACTAATATGAAAAATATGATATTCTTGATACAAATCAACACCAGATCTCGAAACCTAATAGTTTATAAAAACACTGAAGATAAGAGCTTAAAAACTATGCCAACATACCAGCCCAACAACATCAGTTACTTAGCAATATTACACAAACCAAGACCACCATAAATACACTTAACAAATTCAGGAAGCAGTTTCAAGACCACCATAAAAGATTTTCACATATCTGATATAAATCTCGAAAAAAAATCAAATCTATAAATCAAGAAACAACAAAATTAGATAGTGATCTTAATAGATTCGAGACCACCAAAGATAACCAACAAACAAATCCAACCACGTTACTAACCAGATCCGTTCATGTCCAGCCCAAAACACCACAGTGTTCTTCATCTTCTCCAAGATACAAAAATCGAGATGTGGAATGTCACAAGCCATCTTTTCATCTATAAATAAGGTCGACCACCCACTGTGTTCTTCATCTTCTCCAAGATACAAAAAAATTAGGGTTTGTAAGTCAAATGGGTTTTCGAAATTTTTAGAGGGGTTTTGCTATTCAAGGTCTAGAGAGCATAAATCAAGTTTCAATTTACCAAATTTCATTCCAAATTCGTACCAATTGAGGTTCTTAGTGTTCGTTTCATCACACCCTCGACCCACTGCGGTATGTCTCAGAAACGACCCCAAATGTGCTCCTTTTTTTTCCAAGTACTCCAGAAATACTCTCGTTCTCTTGATCTACGCGTCGATATCAAAAACTACATCGCCGGAATTTTGGCCGGAAAACGGTGCGGCGCCAGAAATTAGAAATCCGGTGAGTGTGTGTGAGATATTGAAACCCTAAAAAAATCTTTTATATGCCAAAAAGAAAAGACTTAAATTACTATTTTACCCTCATGGTTAAGTGACTTAACTGACGTTAGTGGGATTTGGTGGGCCCAGTTTGATGGAAGGACGAACGACGCATAACGTTTCACACTTAAGGACGTACGGTGCAATTTTTTTGGTCAAAGGACTAAACCCTGCGGTCAACGCAAACCACAAGGACGAACGGTGTAATTTACTCTATTATAAAAAACAAAAGACTAGCGAGGAGCTAGACATTACAAGACATGAATCATCGGGTTTTGTAACCAAGAAGTCCAATTAATACAAAAGTTTTTATTCCTAGCCGTAACCCATTCGAAGGAGTGTAGCACCACTAAATCAAATAAGGAACTCTTCTTCATCTTTGTAGAGCCGAAAATCATGTTGTTTCTAAACTTCTAAAGCACCTATATAGACGTCTGAACAATCGCTTCAAGTAGCTATTTCCTTTTAAGCCGAGAACTACAAGAATCGACCCATTCCAATAACTCGATGACCCGAGCTATACAACGGAGGAGCCATGTCTATCCACCTGAAAGTATTCTCCCAAACGTGTCTGGCAACATCACAGTGGATAAAAACGTGGGAAACGACTTCTACTTGGATATTGCACATCGGGCATAGAGAAGAAGGCGAGTCAATACCTTTCGTGACTAAATTAACTCTCGTAGGTAACCTGTCAACACATGCATGCCAAGTCAAAATATTTACTTTAATAGGCACTAGAGGAGACCATCTCGTTGGTATGTCTCCTTCGTCCAGAAAGTGATCATCCAAATCTCGACGAGTGCCGGCCACAGAGAATACGCCATCTGGATCTAGATTCCATGACCATTTATCTTCTGAATTTACGAGATGAATCTGATGTATCAAGCTTTACATATTTTGCAATTGAGAGCCTGTTCTACTTTCAGGCCGGATATTGCCTGACCAGTTCCAAACCCAATTGTCTCTAACTCGTCTATCTGCAACCGAACATAATTTATTAACCTCCAAGGCGTAAAGTCTCGGATAAGCAACCGTTAAAGGAAGGTTGCCTACCCATGGATCTAACCAGAAAAATGTATTTTCACCATTTACAATATTCCGTTTCATCACAGCGAGAGGAATGAGATGTTTCATGTGCATGTTGACGACAATCTTGCTTATGTCTTTCCACGTACCACTCCCTTTTTGATGAATAAGATTCTGGTTAAGACTAGCATGAACACCATGAATACTTTTTATGATATTTCTCCAGACTCTGTTCGTGTTGGTATGGAATCTCCACCTCCATTTATAAAGCAAAGCAATGTTAAAAGCTCGTAAACTTCCTATCCCAAGACCTCCTTTCTCTTTTGTATTTAGCACTTTATTCCATGTAATCCATGACATCTGTTTTTTGTTTCATCACCTCCGATCCCTAAAAGAATTGGGCTCGCATACTTTCCATTTTCTTCAAAACACATTTTGGAGCCTTAAACAATGACATGTAGTAGACAACGAGACTACGCAGAACCGAATTAATAAGAGAAAGGCGACCTCCCACTGATAGCAATTTAACTTTCCAGGATCCCAGTTTCTTTTTGAAATGATTGATCAACACCTCCCAATTGACTTCCCTGTTCATTTTGTTGCCTACCGGCAATCCAAAGTATGTAAAAGGAATTGTAGCCGCTGAGCAACCAGTTCCAACAGCGGTCTGTTCAACTTCTTGAATACTAGAGTTAACACATATATCTTGGATTTGTGAAGATTAATTTTAAGCCCTGAAATCAAGTAGAAACAGTTAAGGATATATATAAGATTAGAGACGTTAAGATCATCTCACTCTCCCAGAATCAATGCATCATATGCATAGAATAGATGCGAGAGGACCACATCATCGTTTCCAACTCTAATAGGGCGATAAAAGTCGTGACCTATTGCATCTTCAAACGCCACATGCAAACCCTCCATCGCTATAATAAATAAGTAAGGCGATAAAGGATCTCTTTGCCAAAGCCCTCTCTGAATATCAAATTCTTTTGTTGGACTTCTGTTAATAAGGACTGAAGGACGAGAAGACGTCAAACATCCTTTGATCCAAGAGCACCACTTGTTGTTGAAGCCCATGAATCTCATCATTTGCTGAAGATAAACCCAACTGACCGAATCAAACGCCTTTTCAAAATCAACTTCGAATATCATGCATTTTTTATGTTTTTTAGAATACCAATCAAGCACTTCGTTCATCACCAAAGGACCGTCCAGGATTTGTCTTCCTTTGATGAAAGCAGATTGAACCGGATTAATGATCTCCTGAATTATATTACCCAATCGATTTGCTAATATCTTTGCAATAATTTTATATTGCACTCCAATTAGACTAATAGGCGATAATCTTTACACACCATAGGATTATCTATCTTTGGGATAAGAGTAATAAACAATGATGACGTATAGTCTGGAGTCGGGTCATGAACCCGACCACAGTCCACTACTTACAAGCCTGGTACGAACTGGGCCAATATCAATACGCGTTTGGGCTCACGAAAGCCCAAGCCCATATCTATTTACGGAATAGATATCCGATATCTTCTAAAATAAGGAGATAATCATTCCCAACCGATTTAGGCGGGATACGCTGAAGGTTGGGGAACACGGAACCAACAAGGATTCCGTGCGTATATAAAGGGAATCATATCCCTCGTTTAAGGTACGATCTCATAACCCTAAAACTCCTTAAACCCTAAACCGATTACTCACTCTCACGCCGGAGGATAATCGTGGGAGACAATCCCACGGTAAGCCTAACGGTGTTTCTTGTCTCTTAGTGCGCAGGTCTCAAGCAACAATTCTTAATTGGTACGAGAACCGGAGCTCCAAACCCGGAACGTCCAACTTTTGTATCAACAAGTGGCGCCATCCGTGGGACCCTACACTAAGAACCGACACTAGAATGACAAAACACGGTAATCAGCGATCGCAATCAGACCTCATGGGAAAGAAGTCGCAGAGTGGACTAACCCCTAAGCAGACCTCTGGGACAACCAGCGCTGCTAAAAATAAGGGATCAGGTCAAGACTTGATCTTCCCTCTGGTGGAACCGCACTCGGGAACAACCCAAGCCACTACAACCACCACGAGTGGAGTAGACCCACTGCGCACCGTCTTTACTACTCCCTTCCAATCGGTGCTAGAAACTGACCTGACAAAGGTACCGGAGGCACCAAGCCGGGATAAGGGTATAGCGGCAGAAACAAACGCACTCACTCTCGAGGGGGTAGCGCCGGAATTAACACCTGAAGTTTTCGTATCCCAAAACTACGAAACATTAACTGCCCTCATGCAAGAGGAAGAGAAGAATAGATCAGGTCGGAACTTGAAAGCCCGACTCAATTTCGATTCGGAATATGATACTTCTCCACTGCGCCACCAGAAAGAAAAGCGCAGAGGAAGCGGTCATAAACCCCCAGTATTCAATAGAATCGGGAGGAGAATCGAGGGTGATGAGACATCTCACTCACAACACTTGAGTGATAGTGATAGAGAAGAACGGCGTACCAGTGTCTATGCCAGACTGGGTAGCCGAAAAGTACATGACAGACTGGGGCGAAGGTATTCCCCAAGTGAGAGCCCTTCAGATCCGGACTACAAGTCAGACTCTGAGAATGACCGGCGCAAACGCCGTAAGAAGGAAATTTCATCTTCTGATAACTCCTCGGACAACGAGGATAGTGATACAGGACATTGGAAGTCTAGAAGCAGACGCGATGGCCAAGAGGAAGACATGTCTCTCCCATGGCGACGTCAGAAAGTGGATGCGTTCACCAGACGCATCAGTGATTTCTCTGAGAACAAGAAAAGGCGCATGCCCACGAATGTCAAGACCTATGATGGAACAGGTGATCCAGACGATCACCTAAAAATCTTTGAATCAGCCGCGACCATTGAGAACTGGCCACAACCAGTGTGGTACCACATGTTTAATTCCACATTAGTGGGAAGTGCGCGGAACTGGTTCAACAAACTCCCAAGAAGGAGCATAAATGGTTTCGAGGAGTTGAGAAAGGCGTTCCGCCTAAATTTTACTCAACGAAAAAAGTGCGCTAAAAATCCTGTTGAACTCGCCAGGGTAAAGCAGCACCAAGGAGAATCTACGAGCGCTTTCACGGAACGTTTTAAAGATGAATGCATGCAAGTTAAAGCATGTCCTGAAGTGCTGAAGATTTCGGGCTTCATGAATGGGATTAATAATCCAGAACTCATCAAGCGGTTGAACGACAAGATCCCGGAGACCTTTGATGAACTTATGAAGCGCACTCGGTCTTTTGTTCAGGGAGAAGCCGCCGCGGCGGATAGCAAAAAGAACTACTCGAACTACCGGCCACATGAACAACCTGGGAGGCAATCGAACGACCGAGGTAGTAACCGTAATAGGAGCTATCGCAGCCAGAGGAGCGGCAGAGATAATGACAGGTATACTCCCCTGATCAAAACACCAAAGGAAATACTCGCAGCGGAAGGTGCGAATTTCCCAAGACCACCGCAGATGCGTACACCAGAGGATCGGCGCACTGGGAATGGATACTGTGACTACCACGCGCAAAAGGGTCACACCACTAACGAGTGTGTCCAGCTGCGCCAACTCATCGACAAGATGGTCAAGGAGGGCAGACTGGACCACTTAGTTAAAAACATTAAAGAGGGAAGAGATAAACAAAAGAATGGAAGCAAGAAGGAGACACCCAAAGATAAGGCCGACACAATCTACATGATACAGACGTGGCAACGAACCACTAGACAAAAGGTCAGCCAGGAGTTTTCCCGAAGAAGCGAAATCTCTTTCCCTACTCTAACTGCGGACAACGCAGCAGCGGAGCCCCTCACCATTGAAATTAGTGCGGGTGGTCACGACATACACCGCATGTACATTGATGGTGGGGCATCGGCAAATATCATGTATGAGCATTGCTTTAAAAGACTACGACCTGAAATACGCAGTCAGTTAAATCCGGTCAACACAGCACTCACCGGTTTCACGGGTGAAAAGATATGGCCCATGGGGCAACTGCGATTACTAGTCAGCGTCGGCAACGTAGAGCACTCTACGACAACCTGGATGGATTTCATGGTGATCAAATCCCCCTCGTCATACAACGGCATTATTGGGAGACCCGGGATATCAGCCATGCGCGCGGTGCCATCAACAGTGCACGGGATGCTCAAATTCCCAGTAGAAGGGGGCATTGTTACTCTTTACAATGCCACGGTACCAAACAGAGAATGTAACACGGTTACATGCGAAATGGAACCGATACCGAAACAGTGCGCGGTCAAAGTCCCCAACTTGAAGGTCGCCATTCACCCAGAATACCCAGAACAGGAAATAACCATCGGGGGGTCATTGTCGGACAACGGCAAAGCAGCTGTGTGCGCGCTCCTACAAAAGAACGTGGATATTTTCGCGTGGGAGCCAAAACACATGACTGGAGTACCACGCTCGATCACAGAGCATAAACTTAGAATCCGACAAGGATACTCACCGATACGCCAGAAGAAGCGTGGCCAAGCCCCAGAGAGGGCGCAGGCAATTCTGGCAGAGGTACAGAAATTGGTAAAGGCGGGAATTATGCGTGAAGTCTATTACCATGACTGGCTTTCTAATCCAGTAATGGTCAAAAAAAGCGATGGTAGCTGGCGAATGTGTGTAGACTTCACCGAACTTAACAAAGCATGCCCGCAGGACTGCTATCCATTACCAGAGATAGACTCGAAAATAGAGTCCTTGTGTGGATACCCGTTAAAGTGTTTTCTTGACGCGTACAAGGGATATCACCAGATACAAATGGCTAAAGAAGATGAGGAAAAGACAGCTTTCCACACAAGCCAAGGCGTTTACTGTTACACAAAAATGCCATTTGGCTTGAAGAATGCGGGTGCCACCTATCAGCGGTTAGTAGACAATGCCTTTGAAAAACAGGTGGGCCGCAACCTGGAAGTCTATGTGGATGACCTGGTCATAAAAAGCCATACCGAAGTTGAACTTGTGCGCGACATAGAAGAAACATTCAAGACTCTACGAGAGATCAACATGAAGCTAAATCCTAAGAAATGCACCTTCGGTGCTACTGAAGGCATGTTCTTAGGATATCTGATAGAACCTGATGGCATAAAAACTTGTCCAGAAAAGACAAAGGCGGTAATAGAACTTCCCTCACCACGCACGCTGAAGGAAGTCCAATCCCTCAACGGAAAACTGGCCGGCCTCAACAGGTTCCTGTCTAAATCAGCAGAAAAGTCATTGCCTCTTTTCAAAACACTCAAGAAGTGTATAAAAAAGGGTGACTTTCGGTGGACGACGGAGGCGGAAGAGGCCTTCACCACACTCAAACAGCATCTAGCAACGCTCCCAACACTCGTGGCACCCCGACCAGGGGAAGAGCTGATCATGTATTTATCAGCAACTCATGGGGCAGTCAGCGCAGTGCTACTAACAGATAGGGACTCGGTGCAAACCCCTATCTATTTTGTCAGTAAAGCGCTCAAGAAGACGGAGATGAACTACAGTGCCATGGAAAAGTTGGTCTTGGCATTAGTGTTTGCCGCCAAGCGACTGCGCCGGTACTTCCAAGCGCACCCGATAGCGGTAATCACAGATCAAGCCATCAAACAGATCATCTCCAAACCCGATGCGTCAGGACGACTCCAGAAGTGGAGTGTGTTGCTAGGCGAACATAACATCTCTTACAGACCACGTACCGCAATAAAAGGACAGGTTCTGGCAGACTTCATCATCGAGAAGCCAGATACTGACGAGGTACCTACACCAAGCGAGAAGGAACTACAAGATCCATGGATTTTGTTTACAGACGGGTCCTCATGCGTGGACGGCTCAGGAGCTGGCCTTATTCTCACAAACCTAGAGGGAATGGAATTCACTTACGCACTGCGTTTTGAATTTACCTCGACAAACAATGAGGCAGAATATGAAGCCCTAATCGCTGGACTACGCATTGCAGCTCGAATGGGTGTACGTAACTTGGAAGCAAATGTGGACTCACGGCTAGTGGCCAACCACGTGTTGGGTGAATACGTGGCCAAAGAAGAAAATATGATTCAGTATCTTGAGAAGACTAAGACACTGATCAAAGGCTTTGACAGATTTACTATCAAGCAAGTCCCTAGAGGAGAAAATCGCAAGGCAGATGCATTGAGCAAGATCGCCTTGACAAGCTTCGCACACTTATCAAAGCAAGTGCTGGTGGAAACACTGAAAAGCAAGTCAATATTGAAGATGGAAGTCTCCGCAGTCATAGAGGAGGATGGTCCTACATGGATGACACCGATTGCGGAATTCTTAAGCAAAGGTACATTACCCCAAGAACAGACAGAAGCTCGCAAAATACGGCGCAAAGCGCAGAGATTCGAATTGCGCGACAACATACTGTATCGACGTTCTTTCCTCCAACCATGGCTCCGCTGCGTCGGCCCCCTCCAAGCAAATTACGTGCTGCGAGAAATCCATGAAGGTTCATGTAGCATGCACGCAGGACCACGGTCCGTTGTAGCACGCGCCATGCGATCGGGATACTACTGGCCAACCATGCATAAAGATGCGCGGGACTTAATAAGGAAGTGCAATGATTGCCAAGTCCACAGACCCGTTCCGCGCCAACCACAGCATGAGCTAACGCCAATCACGGCGCCATGGCCATTCTACAAATGGGGCATTGATATCGCAGGTCCTTTTCCAATAGCAGCAGGCGGTCTCAAGTTTCTCATAGTAGCCATAGACTACTTCACCAAGTGGATCGAGGCAAAAGCAGTGGCGACAATTACCGGCAACCAGGTGAAACGCTTTGTCTGGGACAACATAGTATGCCGCTTCGGATTACCTGGAGAAATCATCTCGGATAATGGGAAACAATTCTGCGACAACCCCTTCAAAGATTGGTGCGAGAAGTTAAACATCACCCAACACTTCGCGTCAGTTACGCATCCACAAACAATGGCTTAGTAGAGCGCGCAAATCGAAGCCTGGGCAAAGGAATAAAAGCGCGCCTAGACAGGCACAAAGGAAGGTGGGTCGAGGAGCTTTCGCATGTCTTATGGGCTCACCGCACCTCGATAAAAACCAGCACGGGGGACACCCCCTTCTCTCTAGTCTACGGGACAGAAGCTGTTATACCAACTGAGATCGGCATGCCAACTATCCGCACCGCGGAGATCAATGTAACAACAAACAATGATGAAAGACGTGTCGACTTGGATCTGCTGGAAGAAAGACGCGAACGCGCAGCCATACGGGAGGCAAAGTCGAAGTCAAAAATGAAAGGATACTATGATGCCAAGGTGCGCAGTGTTTCATTCAGACCAAGCGACTTTGTCTACCGTGCCAATGAGGCGAGCCACGCAGAAGATACAGGTAAGCTCGGACCAAAGTGGGAAGGACCTTATGAGGTTACTGAAGCAATAGGCACAGGCGCGTACAGGCTACGAGGCTTGGATGGTCGTGACCTACCACGCACATGGAACATCGGCAACCTCAAGAGGTGCTACCTGTAAGAACAGCTACGGCACAGCGCACAGACGCTCCGCACTTTCAGTGCTCAATAAACATTCATGTATTCATTTTTATTTTTCATATTTATTGTTTTCTTTGTTATATCTCAAACAAAAACTTGCAAGTATTAATAAAATGCCGCGGTTTCTAGCTAACTCCGCGACACATTTTAAGTTGTTATCTCCATATACTGTATGTCTTAACGCTTTTTTTATTTCTTGCCCACGATGGCGTGCATGCACTACGAATAAACCCACGATGGTAAAAGGATAAGTTCACCTACTAACTAACTTGTTGAGTAAGAGGGTTGCAAACCCATCAACACTGGATCACGCATCCTTGTTAAACACCTTGTTCTCAAGACGTTGGAATAAGATATGTGCGCATCCCACGATGGTTGCGCAGCAACGCACACGTGCACGTTTAACAACTTAGGAACCAAGACACTTGATTCCTTAACGAGATATTTACAGTACGCTGTGAACCATAACATACACGATTATGATAAAGTACTTAGAATTATTTTCCAAGTATACTATGATCTGCATACATGATTATGCATTTCCTACACTCGCATTGGCTTACACGTTTGTTTCTACGGCAACAAATACATCTTTCACGTAAAGACAAACAGATACGTTTACATTACACGTTTTAATAGTATCCACAGCAACAAAAAAGAAATGTTTATTCATAACTACGAGTTATTACAAATCTACTACCAGCTGCTACAACGCTTAAGGGACGAGGTGCCAACGTCACTCGTTGCATCTTTGGCCTCGCTAAACACATCTGCACCCTGACGCGACACAGTAGCCACACTGACAGGCACTCCATCAGACCTCGGCAAGTGGGCCGCACCAATCCCACACAAAATTGCTTTTCCTGCAACACCTTCTTTTTTAGCAAGACGGGTCGCATGTGCTTCCAAGACCTCCTGCAAAGGTACCTCTTTTTCTAAAGCAAAGGGATTCTGACTATCCCTAGGACGCGCAAACACAGGTACTTGTAGCTGAGACTCATGGGGCTTCAAATAATGGTCTGGTTGTGTTTCGACATCCTCAGTACGGTGACGCGCCAAGGTCAACCCCGCCATAATCACATTTATTGGATAATCTTGATCGCGCTCAAGCTCCGAAATCATTGGGAGCTCCAAGTCTTTCATTCTCTGCATGGCGGCGACCAAGTGATCATAAGACTCAGCATCATACCCTGGTACCTTATCCATCGGCGCCTTCAACAGTTCTGCCTCGTGGAGCTTCTCAATTGCTTCTGATTTACCACGCTCCAGAGCGCACTGCACTACCTCCCCGAAGGCATTAACCACCTCCGACGATTCCAGGGTACTCAGAGCAGCCAGGCGGAGACCGTGGCCTATGAGCCACCTGCGCTCCGCTATCATAGACATAAGCTGCGGATACAACTCCTCGTCATACTCGATGCTTAGCTTACGTAGCTTTGCCTCCTGCACCTCCAAGGACCAACTCACAGTATTCCCAAGCTCCCCCAACTGCGCAAACAGACTTTCCTTACCCTGTTCTAGATGTTTTAGTGCCCAGCAGCACGCAGACTTGTACCTGGCAGCATCAGAACGCTCTTGATTTATTTGGCACATTAGCGCCATTTTATCCTCGGCCTGTTTTTGAGCGTATGCGCTCAGATCCTTTGCCTCTGCATAGGCGCTATCTAGTTGTGCCCGGGTACTTGCCAGTTGCGCCTCCAGCAAAGAAATTGTTTGGTCCTTTTGGGAATCTTGGTTTTCTCCATCAGACACTCGGTCTTTCAGCTTCACAATTAACGAAGCTTGATGAGCGGAGACTTGGACCAATTCTTCAACTAATTGTTCCAGAGGCGCATCTGCATCAGACTGGTCTTCATTATCCTGGCTCTGCGGCTCAGAATGCGCTGAGCGTGTCGGACTAGCCTTGGGGGGTGATTCTATAACCTGCTCCGCCCTGCGAATGATCACCAGCGAAATGTTAGATTCACAACAAGTGCGTCAACAACTACAGAGAAATTATACATGGAAGGTTTTACTTACTGTGGCTCCGCGACATCAGCAGAAGGGTGCGAAGATGCTTCATCCGTGGAGGATAACTCCACAGTCTGGACCACGGGGCGTTTTTTCCTTGAGGGGCCTGCACCATCCTCTCTTCGGGTCCTTTTACGACTGAGCCCGGCCTCTTCTTCTTCTTCTTCCTCCACAGGGTGAGCCACAGCTACGGGCGGTGGCTGCGCCACCAGCGAAGTGACTTCGGGATTGGGACGGCTTTGCAGGGGTGTTGCCTCCACTGCGACTGAGGAACTGGTCCCTGTTTCCCCAGCATTCAGCTCTATAACGCGCCCTGCGGTAGCAGCTAAAATAGGCTCCTCATCATCCTTCAGAAGCCTTACTCCTGTCCTTACTGCCACGGGCTTCGCTAGCTGTACGACGGTGAATAGATCCATCTCTGCGCAAGACAAGACACATATACAAACAGGTTATATAATGCGCGACATAGACAGAAGATTGTTCTTACATTATTTACACACAGAAGTACGGAGGAATAAGTACCCACCCTGGCTATTGGCGTCTAAGAAGATAGGGATCTCATCTTCGGGACCAAAATAATTACGGCTGATTCCCATGTGCACTAAAAATCCCTCAGGATATGCACTAATGGGGATGCGGTTAGCATTTATCAGTTCCGCATCCTCGACGTTATAAGACCCAGGCATCGGGCACTCATCCCTCTGTAATGTTCCCCGGGTGTAAAAATCATAATTCCAGGGAAAACATGTATCATCTACCCAGAAGAAATACTCCCTCCAATTCCTAAGTGCATCTAATTTATCCGTATAGCACTGCAGCCTACCAGCGCGTTTCAAAAAAGACACCCACCCATGCGCCCACGTAGTGTGGTAAAAGGCGCGGAATAGGTGGATGGTGGGGTTTATCCCCAACAGACGGCAATTTACCTCAAAATTGGTAATTTTAGCCGCGCCGATACAATGCAGCTACGATATGTGCATATTATAATAGTTTAACACATCGCACAGAAAGCGTGACAGGGGCACACGTTGATTCGCGAATTCGAATAACCGTGTGTATACACCCACTTTCCCTTCGGGGAAATCCGCAATCGTGGCTCGCGCATCCGGAACTACTGGATGCACATCCCGGGGTATAAAGTAATCTGAGGTAAATTCCATCAGATCGATCACGGTGAGGTCGGAAGTGAAGTCAGACAACTGTTTCACCATTGTGATATTATTTTTTGATATAACGCACGCGCGGTTACCTTTGTGGTTGGTTACTTTCGGGATCACAACTCTTAAAACGCTTTAGAAATGGTGGATGGAATTTTTACTGTGAGGAATCCGGTGAAAATGAGTCTACTAGTTATATATCTTTTCTCATCCACACGATTAGCGACACGTGGATCCCACTAGTCCTCATTGTGTGGTTGAGATGGCTTGATGGGACAACGGGGCAGTAACTTTCCCTCGAATAACGAGGCATTGACAATTCACTTGGATGTCTCGATACATTGCACCTACGGGTAGGTGTATGGTTTCTTTCATACGTTTCGTAAGTTATTTATTTTTTCGATTACGGTCTTTAGTCTAGCACCCGCAGTTACGCACTGCGCATACTAGACTGGGGGGACATGATGACGTATAGTCTGGAGTCGGGTCATGAACCCGACCACAGTCCACTACTTTCAAGCCTGGTACGAACTGGGCCAATATCAATACGCGTTTGGGCTCACGAAAGCCCAAGCCCATATCTATTTACGGAATAGATATCCGATATCTTCTAAAATAAGGAGATAATCATTCCCAACCGATTTAGGCGGGATACGCCGACGGTTGGGGAACACAGAACCAACAAGGATTCCGTGCGTATATAAAGGGAATCATATCCCTCGTTTAAGGTACGATCTCATAACCCTAAAACTCCTTAAACCCTAAACCGATTACTCACTCTCACGCCGGAGGATAATCGTGGGAGACAATCCCACGGTAAGCCTAACGGTGTTTCTTGTCTCTTAGTGCGCAGGTCTCAAGCAGCAATTCTCAATTGGTACGAGAACCGGAGCTCCAAACCCGGAACGTCCAACTTTTGTATCAACAAACAATGAGTTGCACCCTTTTGGAATCTCACCGTTATCATAGAATTTGTCCACAAAGGAATGAACGTCACCCTTGATCAACTCCCAATAGCGCTTAATGAAATTGAATGAAAATCCATCGGGACCTGGAGCTCGGTCACTTCCACAAGCCCAAACAGCTTCTTTAATCTCCGAAATGCTGAAACGAGCAGTTAAATTCATTGCCTGATTACTCGTCAACTTTTTTATCCTCGGACTAGGGTTAACGATTGTTCCTCCAGTAAAGTGTAAAGACTTGGATCTAAACAAGTGGAAGAATTCCTCTTCGACTTGATCTGGATTGGTAATCTAAGAGCCATCTACCAAAAGACCATTGATCGTCATTTTTCTTCTTTTCCGTTTGAGCGTCGAATGAAAAAATTTAGAGTTTTTGTCACCCTCTACTCCCCATTTGAGCTTTAGTTTTTTAGCAACGTCCATACCTTCTTTCTTATCCATTTATGATATTTTTTAAGCAACCCCCACCGTGTAGCAGCAACATCTGGATGATGTTGATGTTGATCATCTAGCCATGCGTCAATTTGTTCCAATTCTTGGGTCAAAAGCTTCTTGGAACTTATGTTTTCAGATGCAGTTTGTTTATTCCAAATCTTGAGCTTGTTCTTCACGGTTTTTAACTTATTTTTAAAACCAATGAAAAGGTATGTGGTACTATATGATCATTCAAGTAATTTGCACCACTTGCTCTCCTTTTTATTTGCACACATCTTGAATTTGAGCTTCCATGAAAAGATTTCTTAATGTTGAGAGACTGGAGGTAGCAATGTACTTTCGCAAATATGTGCATTTTGCATTTATGTCATCAAAACAACTATGTTATTACGATTACTTTTTCGATATATAGTGGGTTAAGTGTATTTAGCTTAGACTTAAGCTGTATTTTTTTTAAGAAACTATCCAAATAGAAACTTATGAAATACACTATTGTTAACAACTATGGTTCTCCAGTCTTTTATATTGTTGGTTTATGGACATAAATTAATAGAAATATGTTAAGATCGAACTCGAGACCACCGGATTGCACACTTTACGTATGAAGAATTAATGATTAATAATTTAATATAAAAGGTTATATTTAATTATTAAATACACAAAACATATAACGACCGTTTAGTAATTAACGACAATTGACTAACGACCGTTAAATATTAAAAGGAAGGACTATAGATGAAAATTAGAGAACGAGAAGCTTCCGGATCACCTTAGGGATAGATGGACGGTCGATGTAGGCTTGGGGAAACCCAATTCTACTCCAACTTGTTCTCTAAGTTTATCATGCTATATAAACAAAGCCAAGGGTTCATTATTTGTATCTCTTGTACACATAACCTAAACCCTAAATTTGGTTTTCTTTTATTTGGTGATAGATGATTGGCCAAAACCCTTTTAAGGGTCCATTGGATTAATTTTCCAATTACAAATCGTTTTGTGTTTAATTTACTAGCATAACATTAATTTGGTATTAATACGTGTGTACAAGAACGTGGTATTAACACACTATTGTTAGTATATTGGATTGAATTGTAAAACGGTAAGGGACAATTCTTATGATTCATATAAACTCTAATTAGGGTTCATCCAATTGATTGCTTGTTGAGATTGATTCTTGTTTTGCTAGAATCAAAAAATACGCATACTATTTATGTTTGGTTAATTAATTTATATGTTATATGTTACTTACATTTCCGCATTATTTTGATGTTATTTGTGTTTAATTTATGATACGTGATGTTATTAAATTCCAACATATATCTATGACACTTTTTGTTCCAATAAAAAAAAGCTTAGCTTTTGAACTTGTTTATGCAGATAAACTTTTCACTTTACATCTCACTTATGTAACAAACTAATCGTACGGTTTCCATTTTCATATAAGTATATGTACAAGCAGAGTTTCATATAACCACCAACTTAACACGCTTTAGATATCTCCTTTCATCAATATATATACGTATAGTATTACTATAAGTAAACTGTAATGGTCACAATAACAATCATCATCACTTGAGTATTCACTCTTTTTACCAAACCAATAACCCATCCGTCAAAGTGGTGACCACTGAATCAAACAAATAAAAATATCTCAATAAAAAAAAACATACCTCACGATATACCCTTACACACAAACAAAAAGAATGTTTGCATCACGTTAGGTGGTATGCACTGCCAAACCAGTGCCAAAGAATCACTACCTGACTACCGTGCGTGGTGATGGCTTGGTCGTAAGGGGGAACCAGAGGCGAACATACTTAAGGTAGAAGGTATGCACGTGCATACTCTCCGAAAAGCATCCGTAGTGTAAATTTTATTTTAATTTTATGAATTTTTAATAATTTAACGCTACGTGCATACCTTGTTCAAAAATATTAAAATTGCGTACCTTAAATTTCTGTATCCGCCACCGGGGAACACGCGTGGTGGTGACTCACATTATCCCACTCTTTAAAAAATGCATAGAAGTAGAGGGAGTTGCTCAATTGCATTTTTCATTGTATGTTTCTTTTTTAAATGGTAATTACCAAAATAGACTTGTCGTACTATGATTTATTACTTTTTAAACTTAAATTTTTTTAAAAGTACAAAATAGACCGGGCGATTGAGCAACTTTTACAACTCAACAATTAGTCGACAAGTGTCTACTTGTGATATGTGAATTAATCTTTTTTCCATTTTTTAAGGACACGTGTCAAACACAGAAACGAGTTGCTCAAAAAATGAGTTTTTTTTAACGGCAATTTATTAAAGAAACGCTAGTAAGGAACTAGCAAATTACAAAGGAATTAAACTAGGATTTTTGATCCAGTCAGACATATTAATCGAGGAATTACATCTATTACAAACCCAAAAATAAGACATAGACACAATATCGTCAAACAAGGTCGCCTTCCTCGGTTTTTTAACGTCAAAGAGCATCTTGTTACGAAAAGTCCACACATACCACTACATAATATAGAACACACCCTCCAACATCCTTTTGTTCTTGATAGGAAGACGAAGATTTTGTATCCACAGTTCCAGTCAGAATAAGAATCAATATCCACGTGAGTAACATTCCACCAGCGAGCAATCAGATCTACAAGATTACGTACTAAAGTGCAAGAGAAAAATAAGTGGTTAACCGTCTCCACACCCATATCACAAGTACCGCACTTAAGGGAGTCAATGAGAATACCTCTACACGATATATTGAACCTAGTAGGCAACAAATTAGATTTTACCTTCCAAGCGTTCACATTAATCTTAATGAGCACCAAACGAACCCACCTAGTTTTTTGCGTAGCATCTGGAAGAGTTTTATCATCTATCAAACGTCTCACAGATGACACTGAGAACTCGCCTGAACTTGAGAGACTCCAAGACCATCGATCTTCCATAGGAACTAACTGAATATCTTTGACCAGCGACAAAAGAGCCATGAATTGTTCTTGTTCCACCCCTCCTCTTGGTGGTCTACGGAAAGAAGAATCAAAGGTATAATCGCAGATCTTGGACGCAACAGTGCAATCTTTACACAACTCTAAAGCATAAAGCCGAGGAAAGAGTGTTTTGAAGAGCATACCATCAATCCACCTATCCTCCCAAAAACGGGCCTTCTCACCATTTCCAAGCTTAAAACAAATAGCATTGCAGAGGTTGAGACCTTTTTCATCCAGTGAAGTGACCTCTTTAACAATGCTCAAAAAATGAGTTACCCTCGGTCTATTTTAGACTTTTGAAAATTTTAGATTTAGAAAAGGGCAAATGACAAAAAAATGCATCGAACTTGACACTTTATGTGATTGTGTGTAGCCAACTATTTTTTTTTCTTATTGTATGTACTGAACTTTCAAATTTCGATAATTATGTGTATTTTGTGACTATTCTGCTATGTAAAATGACCATTTTACCCTTCAAAATTTGAAAAAAATAAGGGTAAATTGGTCACAAAATACACACAATAATCGAATTTTGAAAGTTCAGTACACACAATAAAAAAAAAATAGCTGGCTACACACAATCATAAAAAGTGTCAAGTTCAATGCATTTTTTTTGTCATTTGCCTTTAGAAAATGATAAATCGTAAGACGACTGATATATTTTGATAATTTTCTTTTTTTTTAGATATAAAAAGTTTAAAGTTCTATAATTTCAGTTTTGTGTCATTGGTTTGGACTTTGGAGACAAGAAAGCATTTGATAATTAAATTGCATATTATAATTTTTGAACGATCAACGAAACAAAATTGATAGTCTTTCATGAAAATGAAAGGCACAAACGTGTACAAGTGAATATTTGTTGGTTGCTATTTCAATAAATATTATTTGATGAATCAACGTTTTCCTTGCATGATACCTGGCATAACAATACATATATATATATCTTTCTGATGTTCCATCATCAATATAAAAAGTTAATAAATTGAAGCTTTTAGGATAATATAAATATAGAATAGCGTATACAAAAGGTATACGTTTTATAATCCATCCCATTTTAAAGCTGTGTATAGAAGATAGTTGTATGACAAAATAGATCTTTCTTTGGAAAAATTTATCTGCTAATTATGAATGTCGTTCCTATAGTATTTTGTTCGATATAAAAAATAATCTGATTTTTAGTTAACACGTGACACAAAAATCATGAACCAAAATCATGTTTTGGTTGTACGGTTCGTCAAAGTGAACGAAAGCGAAAATGAAACACCTTTGATTAGCTTAGAACTCAATACGGTTCGTCAGTTTTTCTTGTATTCTTTTAAGAACTCTTGTGCTTATTGTTGGAATTCTAAGTTTACTGCTGTCAAAAGAGTTAACTTCAGTCTTCTAGAAACACAAGTCATCATCTATGTCATAATCCATGTGGAAGTATTAGTGGGCCCATTATCAAGACTTAGTGTTATGGGTTTGTTATGGGTATAAATAGGGGTGTTTAGCAAGAGGTTAGATATCACAAACACATACAAAGTATTGTATAACATGTAATAGGTTTTGAGCTATTTTCCTATTATCAATCAAAGAGTTATTTTGGTTAACTGTGTTTATACAATCCAATCCTTTAATTGGTATCAGAGCCTGAGAGAAGGGGCTTTGAATTCATACCTGGTGTTTTCTTGAACCATGGCAGATGTTGAAGACGTAGCAGGTCCTACACCGGTGAGGGTGAAGGAGGTCGGGACAACCACCGTAGCTTGTCCTATGCTATCATCCACTAATTACACAGTCTGGTCCCTACGAATGAAGGTAGTACTCAGAATTCACAAAGCTTGGATAACTATTGATCCAGGAACAGAAGAAAATGAAGAGAAGAATAACCTGGCGATGGGTTTGCTGTACCAACCAATCCCTGAAACTCTGATAATGCAGATTGGTGATGTCGATAGTCCAAAGGTGCTGTGGGAATCGATCAAAGCTCGATATGTCGGAGCAGATAGAGTGAAGGAAGTAAGGTTGCAGACTTTAAACTCTGAGTTTGATCGGTTGAAGATGCACGAGACCGAGACCATCGATGTTTTCGCCGGAAAACTCGCCGGAATTGCTTCGAAGTCCGTGTCACTGGGAGAAACAATTGAAGAATCGAAGCTTGTGAAGAAGTTGTTAAAGGTGGTGCCCAGAAAGTTTATCCATCTCGTTGCGTCACTCGAGCAGGTTCTTGATTTAAAAACTGTTGGTTTTGAAGATGTTGTGGGACGATTAAAAGCCTATGAAGAGAGGATACGAGGTGAAGATGGTGGTGACGAGCAGAGGGTATTGTTTACTCGTGGTGGTAGATCGACCGGTGGTGGCCAGACCTCTGGTGGAGGCGGCGGTGATGGTTGTGTTTCTGGTTCTGTGTCGAGAGGAAAGAGAGAGGAGAAAGGGAAGTGGGGAAATAAAAACCGGAGTGGGGTTTTTATTAAAGATGGATCCGGGTCGGGTTCATCTAGTGAATCCAGGTCAAAGGCCCAATATACTATTAAACCCAACAAGTCCAAACCCAATTTTAATTCCGACTCAAACCGAAACCAGAAAAAAGATCTGTCGAAAATTATTTGTTACAGATGTGATAAATCAGGTCATTACGCGTCTAAATGTCCGGACCGACTCCAAAAATTCCAAGAAAGCAATTTTACGGAGCAAGAAGATACTGATGAAACTGTGTTTTTACACGAGACAGTATTTTTGAATGAAAAGAATGTGATATCGTCTCGGTATAACGCACAAGAAAAAGATGTGTGGTATTTGGACAACGGGGCAAGTAATCACATGACGGGAAATCGATCGTTTTTCTCCGAACTTGACGAAGGAATAACCGGAAAGGTGAAATTCGGCGATAATTCGTGTGTCGAAATTAAAGGGAAAGGCTCTATTCTTTTCCAAGGAAAATCGGTACAACAACGATTGATGACGGAGATTTATTTCATACCGGATTTGAAAAATAATATTTTCAGTCTCGGACAAGCAACTGAAGCCGGGTGTGATATTCGGATGAAAGATGACTATTTGACGATGCATGATGCCGACAACTGCTTATTAATGAAGGTACAAAGAACTCCAAACCGCCTTTATAAAATAAACTTAACAATTGGAGTACCTATTTGCCTTCATTCGAGACTAGGTGAAGACACGTGGCGCTGGCATGCAAGACTTGGGCACATCAATTTCGAGTCAATGAAAAAGATGTCCAAGAAAGGTCTAGTCAAAGGGTTACCTCATTTTAACAGTGAGAATCAATTGTGTGAATCTTGTTTGGTGGGCAAGCAAACAAGAAAGTCATTTCCATTAATGACGACGTACAAAGCAACACGACCATTGGAGCTCGTTCACGGTGATTTATGCGGTCCGATCACACCGTCAACGAAAGGTCAAAATCGGTACATTTTCACACTAATTGATGATTTTTCACGATATATGTGGACTTTTCTTTTGAAGGAGAAAAGTGAGGCGTTTTTTCACTTCAAGAAATTCAAAGCTTTGGCGGAGAAGGAGCTCGGAAAGTCTTTGAAGATGTTTCGAAGTGATCGAGGTGGAGAGTTTACTTCGCTCGAGTTTAATTCCTTTTGTGATATAAATGGAATCAAACGACAGCTTACTGCCCCATATACACCACAACAAAATGGAATTGTGGAACGAAGAAACCGAACACTCATGGACATGACACGAAGTATCATGAAGGCGATGCATGTTGCAAATTATCTGTGGGGAGAAGCTGTAAGACACTCTACAAATTTGATCAACCGCGTTTACACAAGAGTCCTTGGTAATACAACTCCGTACGAGAAGTTGTATAAAAGAAAACCGAATTTGGAGAATGTTCGTATCTTTGGGTGTCTAGCATATGTGAAAGTTGAACCGGTGAATCTTAAGAAGTTGGATGCAAGATCAAGACCACTAGTGCATCTTGGTTCTGAACCGGGTACGAAAGCTTATCGGCTTTTTAACCCGGCTACACAAAAAATAATTGTAAGTCGAGACGTTATTTTTAACGAGACCAAATGGTGGGATTGGGATAAAGAAGCAGGTACCAACAATGAAGAACCGGGGTCATTCATAGTTCCATGGGACTATCCAGAAGATATGGCGAGAAACCAAGGAGATATTGTAAGCAATGATCAAACTGGACCGATTGAATCAGATCACGAGATTGAAGACGGAATGCAGGTTCAAGACAACGAGCAACCAAGTCCGGTCAACAATAACGTGAACAATGTCCAGAACCAAAGGCCCACGAGAACAAGGAGACTTCCAAGGCGACTGCAAGATTTTATGCTTAACCTTAATAATCTTGATGAACTTCTCCTCATAACCAATGACGAACCAGTATCGGTTGAAGAGGCGAAGAAAGAACCAGAGTGGGTCAAAGCCATGAATGCGGAGATCAATTCGATCAACAAGAATAACACTTGGATTCTCGTGAACAAGCCTATGGGGGTGAAGGTGATTGGACTCAAATGGGTGTTCAAACTGAAGAAAAATGCAGACGGCACCATCATTAAATACAAGGCAATGTTGGTTGCTAAGGGGTATGTGCAACAACCTGGTATTGATTTTCAAGAGGTATTTGCACCGGTAGCTCGAATCGAAACCATCCGGTTTCTCATTGCCTTAGCCGCAACAAACGGGTGGGAGCTTCACCACTTAGATGTCAAAACGGCTTTCTTACACGGAGAATTGAAGGAAACCGTTTATGTGTCACAACCGGAAGGCTATATAAGGAAAGGCAACGAGCATAAAGTGTATCGCCTTAACAAAGCACTTTATGGTCTAAGACAAGCACCTCGAGCATGGAACACGAAGCTTGATGGAATTTTGAAGGGGTTGAAATTTCACAAGTGCTTGAAAGAACCATCGGTGTACCGGAAGCGAGAAGGAACTAACTTGCTAATTTTAGCAATTTATGTTGATGATTTATTTGTTACAGGTACAAATTTGAACATGATCAAAAGGTTCAAATTCGAGATGTCCAAGAACTTCGAGATGTCGGATCTTGGAAGATTGACTTACTACCTGGGCATTGAAGTCAAGCAAGAAGAATCGGGGATTACGATAAACCAAGAAGCCTATGCTCGACGCATTCTGAAGGAAGCTGGTTTACATGACTGCAATCCAACTCACATTCCCATGGACCCGGGAACCAAATTGTCAAAGGCCGAAGATGAACCCGAAATCGACCCTACACAATATCGAAAGGTGGTTGGATGCCTTAGATATCTCTTGCAAACAAGACCCGATATGGCATACTCGGTTGGAGTTATTAGCCGATACATGCAAAGTCCAAGAGAATCACATGGTCGTGCAATTAAACGCATTCTACGGTACTTACGGGGAACAACGGGATACGGAATTAAGTACGAGAGGATGGGTCAAAACAGAATCATTGGTTTTAGTGATAGTAGTCACAATGTTGATCCGGATGATGGAAGAAGCACAACTGGTCACATTTTCTACTATGGGTTATCTCCGATAACTTGGTGTTCGCAAAAGCAAGATACCATTGCTTTATCATCTTGCGAGGCAGAGTTCATGGCAGCTACCGCGGCTGCTTGTCAAGCAATATGGCTTCAGGATTTGCTTGGAGAAATTATGAACAAGACGCAAGAGAAGGTGGTTCTTAGGGTTGATAACAAGTCTGCTATCGAACTAACAAAGAATCCCGTTTTTCACGGAAGGAGTAAACACATTCACACGAGGTTTCATTTCATTCGCAATTGTGTTGAAAACGAACAGGTGGAGGTGGAGTATATTCCCGGTGAGAAACAGAAGGCGGACATTCTCACAAAACCATTGGCACGAACCAAGTTCAAGGAAATGCGGAGCTTGATTGGAATCAAAGATATCTCTAGAAGGACTTAGAGATTCGGGGGTGATTGTTGGAATTCTAAGTTTACTGCTGTCAAAAGAGTTAACTTCAGTCTTCTAGAAACACAAGTCATCATCTATGTCATAATCCATGTGGGAGTATTAGTGGGCCCATTATCAAGACTTAGTGTTATGGGTTTGTTATGGGTATAAATAGGGGTGTTTAGCAAGAGGTTAGATATCACAAACACATACAAAGTATTGTATAACATGTAATAGGTTTTGAGCTATTTTCCTATTATCAATCAAAGAGTTATTTTGGTTAACTGTGTTTATACAATCCAATCCTTTAATGCTAACATATTATTGAGTTGGTCACTCAATACACATTGCTTTCAGGGACGAACTAGATCAAATATGACCGGTGCACAAATTGTTTTGTAAGTATATTAACTAAATAACACTAGAAACATATTTCGATAGACCATATGCATTTAGGAAAAATCAATGTTTTCTTTCAAAAGTTAACACTACATAAAAAAAACCTATGGGTGTCTCGAGACTCCGCGAGAACCTGTTTCTGTCCCTGGTTGCTCTGGAAGTCATTTAATGAAACGTTGAGATCTAAGTTATGGCAATCGCACGTTACCACCAGTAATATTCAATATTCCAACCATATTCCTCACTCATGTTACAAAAAAGAATTATATCATACTTCAATTTTCAAGGAAACATCTAGCACAATATGATAATCTTAAGTAGTCCATTTAGCACTTTTATGTGCATGTGATAAAGGAAGATGGTAACTAAACAAAGTATCTTAGCCAGTTAGCAGTTTTTCTGTACGGATTTTATGGACGATACGAAATATTGGAACATATAAACATTGAGGCGTGTCATAAGAAAAACGACCATTAAAACCTATGAAACTAACGAACACGACACAAAAAATAACCAAACTGATGTACCCTTAGACCAGTTAGAAAACTCGCCACAACTAATATCGGAAACGTTAATTCAACAGAGTTTAACCTTGTCTGCTTCTTCAGTTAGATGTAACTATCATTTAGGGATTAGTCCATTTAAAGATGTATTTAACATTTTATTTTGGTTTTAATATTTTTTTGACCGAAAGAGCATTTGGTAATGCAAAGATGAAAGCCCAACTAGTGTGGGCTGGATGATGGATACCCAAGTAGTTTAAATAACTAGCCCACTAAGTATTTGTTAAAAAAGCATATACACTATTTTCCTTTTTTTCTCTTTTTTGGAAGATAATAGTTTCAAATTTTACACATGTATCAAACGAGAATTGAACCTACAAACTCTTGCTTCATAGGTCACTTACATACGGCTAGTGCACAAGCCTTTAATTAGGTTATATATATGTTTTTAATAGCTATAAGTTTGTTTTGTTACATTTTAACCACCAAGAACCTTATAATCGGGGTATTATTGTTATCGTAGAAAGATTTGGTATAAGCATTTCCGGTTTGAAACTTGAGTGATACCATTCTAACATTTCTATGACTTAGTGTACAGGGTCGTCTTTAAGGGTGTGTAATGTAAAACCCGAAAATCTAAAACCTATATAAAGACTAAAATACCCTTGGAACCAAGAATAATAAAATACGTAAAACACGTTTATAATAAAGTACGAAATTAAAAACCTAATAAATAAAACTTAACGAATATAATTTCGTGAGGTTCTTTGGTACGACAAAGGACGTAAATGTTTCGCTAATAAGTTGGGCCGTTCGTTTGTTTAAGGGACTCGTTTTCTTTTCTTTTGTTTTGCGCCAAACCGAAGCCCAAAGGGGTGTTGGTTTGTGTTCGTGTGAGCCAAGGGGCCGAAGCCCAAAGGGGTGTTTGTTTGTGACCGGTTGGACCCAAGCCAACCCAAACCCAACTTTTCCTAAACCTAAACAAATTGCTACTACTATAAATACATCACATATTCATTAAATTGGAACCCTAGTTTTGCTTTGCCTCTCCTTTTCTTTCTTCTTGCTCGGCCGAGACCTATAACACCTTTGGTGTTGAGATTTTGCTTCAACGAGCTAAGGTATAACGTTTATTCATCTTTCTTTAACGTACCTTGTATGTATATGTCGAGATATATTTGTTTCGTCGCGTTTTTGTTTCTTTTTGTTGTGACCGAGAGGTATAAACCGAGAAGACAAGAAAACCTAATCCATTTAACTTGTATTTAATAAGGAACGTGTAACGTGATAAGTAATATTGAATCGGGTCATGTATATGTTGAGCTAAGTTAGGCCGAAACATGCATGAGTTTAGACCGAGGCATGCATGACTTTCGAATGAGGTTTAAAACATTATAACTTGATTATGAAACATGTTTAAATGAACTAGAACTTGCGTAAACATGCTAGCCGAAACCCTAGGTGAACCGAATACATATGTATATGAGATTTAGACGTGTAATAAATAAGTAAGGGTACGTAAACATAAACCCTAGTTTAATATGTAAAGCGTATAAAGTATACTAAACCCTAATAACTTATGGTCACATGAAATCATAAATGTGCATGATAAAGTGTAAAAGTAAAGAAGGTTATAAATTACGTATTAGGTTAAATAACGAGTCATTAAGACGTAACATGTGAAGTAAATGCATATTAATGAGTATTAAAGAATAAGAAAAACCCTAGAACGTAAATGAGAGTCGATTAGGGTTTGAGCTAAAATATAGTAAGTGTTATTTCATGTGTGAGTTATGACTTATAAAACTATTTTTCACATTTAAAGATGGACTTTAATAAATGACATAACGAACCCTAATCTACAATATTAATTATAAAATACTTAAGACTCATTAATAAAACCCTAAAGTATGAAGATTTCTAATTATGAATATCAAATATTAAAAGATCATTTTGACGATTATGGAATCATAAATAACTTGGACGACCGTTAATGTCTATAGGTTCTGTGAAGAGGGAGTAATCCTTTGCCTTTCGTCTTTCCGCTTTTTGATCATTTGCGTTGGAATAAGGTACAGATATTCTGACCTTTTCAGTAAAGGTTTCTCTTAATGTTTTCTTTCGTATTAGGTTTTTCCTAAGCCTTTGCTATGAATCCCAAATCTGATTTGTTTGAGCTATTGCTTATCTGAACTTTGATTTCTGAATTATGAAACATCTGATTTTGAACTATCTGATATGAAAACTATGATTTTGGAAACATGAATGATTTTCTGATAAATATGATCTGTGTCAGTTATGACATTCTGATTTGACCTAAGATAGTTTGACACCCGAGCCAAATATTTAACTAGTCATGGGGGTTCCATGTCCGTATCAGTGATGCACCTCTGATATGACTCTAGGGCAGTAGAGTGATGTTCTGCCACGTCTCTGGATGGTGAAGCATATTTGTGAATATGTAGGAAGGGGCGTATGGATGCATCCTAGATCTGTTATATGTTATCTGTTATATGTTATCTGATGATTGATGTTGCGTGCGTGCACGTCCTTCATAACTCTGGTAGGTCTCCCCTACAAAATGTTGCCTTATGTGAATATGAATATGATCTGATATAAGTTCTGGGCTCGTGGTAGTTGACTATAAACTTCATTTGAAATTATGATTTATGCTTTGAAAATGATAAAGATTTTGCTATTGCTCATTCACTTTATTTCATATCCGTTATCGTTTAGTATTCGCTTTTGCTTTCATATCTGTTCACTGGGCTTTTGAAGCTCAGCCGCACTTTTCTTTTCTTCCGCGGCAGGTATCTAAGCATTGGAAGCTGGGTTGCTTTGGGATGAGTGCTTGAGTGGACTTACCTTAGAGATTTTAGCTTTGATTTCTTATGATGCCATTTAGACTTATTTATTTCGGATATTATGTTGACGTTTATTTACGTTTCCGCTGGGACCTATGTATTGAAGTCATTTGACTTGGATTATTTTCCGCATTTATGTTAAGACTTTCTTTTGGTTATGAATGTTTTGCTTTGATATGACACCATTACTTGTGATTCCTTTACCCTTGGCGGGTCGGGGCGTTACATGTAAGGTGAGCGACCGCTCAGGGCCTCAAAATTTGTTTCGTTAATAATTATATGCATGTGTACACATATTTTTCACGAAGAAAAAAATATTTAGATGAGAAAATATCTTAAATGAGTAATATGTTAGAACGTTTAGATAACTAATTGCATTATATCTTATAAACGGTGACACTTTATATACAACATTCCTACTCTAAAGGCTTATTATGTAATTTCGTCTGGGGCTCTCAAAAATTTCATAAATTCATGAGACTACCCTGTTGGTGTAATAGAAGCATAGAAGACACGTGCCCCTTGAAAGATGTGTGGGTCTTATTGCACTTCCCCACTTCACGCGTTGGTGACTAATTTTGAGCAAAAGTCGGTCTATCCATCGACCTAGTTGTGGGGAGACAGAAATTGGCTTTTGTGTGTGTGAGTGTATCGTTGGGTATGATTGTGTATGAGTGGGGTACATTTGGATGCTGAAATTGGTGATCTTATTACACCTTGTTAGTAGTAATATTGTTGATAGAGTGAAAATGTGATATAACGTTAAATTGACGATGATGATAGTGGTTATTACTACACCTATAATAAACCTATAATAACCCATTTAAAATATTTCACAAAAGTTTGATAGATTTTCATACATCCGTGATAAAATTATATTTTGTTGCATGGGCCATTGGCTTTATTCGAGATCACTCCAAAACAACAAAAGACAAAGAACAGGTGTAAATAGATCTTTTGGACAATTATTATCGAATGTAACGTTTGTCAATATGGTGCCTAAACAGGAATATACTTTTTAGGTCTTTGTGTGGCTTTGGATTATTAAAGTGGTTGTTTGATGTAGCTTGTTTCCTTTTCTTTTGGCATATGTTGTTTCAACTTAGCTATGATTTTTCAAGGTTATTTGATACGTCTCATTCACCTTAAAATTAGCAAATTCTCATTTTGCCAATAAGCAAACACATAGTATAAAGTTGATACCACATCTTGATTGTTCAATTTGGACAGGAATCTATAGAGGTTATAATACCTTGGAAGCCATGTCAAATTGTTTTCATATTCTTACAACAACTTATCATTTTATTGACATGCCATCTCCAAATCATCTCGGAGATAATCATCTTTCAGAGAAGAGAAGGGCAAAAGCCACGACTATGTAACTAACTTGCCATTTTTTGCTTTGTTGTGTAATTATATATATATATATTTTTTAAATTCCGTCTATTGTATGTATCTTATGACCATTTTGCCCCTACTTGTTAATCGGGGTTGATAGATGAGAAGGGTAAAATTGTCACAAAATCCATATAATAAACGGAATTCAAAAGTATGATGTAAATAACACGAAAAAATAAAAACGATTACACAACAAAGCAAAAAGTGTAAAATTTGTTACATTTCCGTATCATTTATTTGCCCAGAAGAGAAAGATGATTTTCATAATACTTTCGACATCTCAAGTATTATTCATGCTAACAGCCTAACAGTTTCCGACAGAGATGATTAGAACCAAATTAAACATACTTCATTAACATTTTTTCATAGTTTAATATAAAATTCATAACCAAGACATAAAATTACTTGGAATGTCAAATAAACACTAATCCTACCAACCCTCAAATTTCACCATTATTAACATATGTTTTGCCAATGTTAAACTTTCATGTTTAAAGGTTAATGAAAAGCAAAAGTAAAAGAAAGTGAAGTTGTCTTTTAGTTACTTGTCATTGAAAGAATGCAGTGCTTTTGGATTTTTTCCATCCTTTTAAGGTTTTCCTATATAAAGAAAGGACAAACAATGCACTGATGGTCTGAAGCCCACACATGGACCATGGTGGCTCAGGCTCACAGGCTCTGGAAGCACCATCATCATCTCATGTTTCAACGGCTTTCTAGTCTGGATTTTGGACTTTGGTTGGATAATTATGTTTCATAGTACATCAAACTATATTCTTCAAATAATATTAGTTTTGGACTTTTTAAGTCAAAGATGTCATTATACAAATAGTTTTGGACTTCAAATAATGTGGATGTGGTTATAAAACTAAACAAGGTTTTTTTTTTGAGCGTGCAAGGAGTATATTATGAGATACGTTTGTATAAAGTATGCATTTTTATATTTTAGTTTAGTGATGTGTTTGGTGGTAACCATATAAAGTGAAAAATGATGAGTTTTTTTTTTTGGGTAAAGGGGAGTAATCCTGCACCCTGGTAAATATATTAACCAAATAAACGTTTAAGTACAATGTATATGAGTGAAATCCCATATATCAGCCCGTTACATAGGCATAGAGCTTACATAACAAGATATTTCCTATTTTCTAAACAAGAAAACAAACCACTACTCAAATGATAACAAATGACACAACGAAATAAGATTACTTCCTAGGACCTTGAAACTTTGTGCCATACATGGCATTAAAGGCATCCAAATTCCCAGGAAGATCACGAACCTGCTTCGCATAGTTATCGAAGTCATACTCATCATACTCATCTTCAAACTCTTGGCCACCACCAAATATATTAGCAGACTCATCAAATGTGTTAGCAACAACCTCATCTTCAGAATCAGATACCTCAATCTCTCCCACTTTAGAAAAAGGGTTAGCTCTCTTAGTAGAAGAGGTAGACGGAATAGGTTGACCATCATCATCCACAAGAGTAGCTTTCCCATCAATAATTAGTTTTTCAAGCTTACCAATTTTCTCAACTATGGGAGTAGAACCAACATCTATTGTTCCCATTGAATCACTCACAAGCGGAACATGTGATGTAGAACCAGTCTTAATCAACTAATCCTCATTAACCTCCATTGTATGACCAGTATCCACATCTGTATCGTCCATATTAAGAGCATCATACTGATTAGACATAGTGATCCTGGTTCCACTTGTACTAGCCACATTAGAAGCCATCGTCTTACCGACATTTACTTTCTTGGGTTCAGGAGGAGGCTTTTTGGGCCGATATTCAAAATGCTTGCCCACCACAGATTTAGTAGAACCTCCTAGACCCGGATTCGGCCCAACTTGCTTTCCCTTCTTCTTATTGTTAACAGTCTGAAAACCATCACTTACATTCTTATGAGGTTGAGCAGTCGGAATCACAACCTTAGGACAATCCACCAAAGTATGTCCAAATACCCGACATTTCTCACATCTAGGCGGTTTCCATTCATATTCAACACGGATCTTCTCAATAGTCGAACTCGTACCATCAAGTAAAGGAATCTCGACAGTGAGGCTGTCCCTAAGAACCTCATCCGACTTCACTTCAATCATACACCTAGCAAAACTACTACGGCCCCAAGATTCTTTGCACATTTGACTAGTAAAAGCATCTAACCTTTTGGGCGTACCAATCAATGTAGCAAGAAGACTGAGCCCGTTATCAGAAAACATAGCTAAAGGAACATCATGGAATTTAACCCACACCGGAATGTCAGTTAAATCCTCTTTAAGCAAGTTGGTGCTCAATGTCCATGGTTTAAGAATAATAGGAACATTACGAATCAACCAAGGACCATTATCAAGAACATCATCAACGCCTTTTTTTGAATTAAACTTGAAGAAGAAGAATCCCTTAGCGTTCATCATAACCTTTTGTAAACCATACTTAGCCCACGTATTGCGAACATAATAGTCAACAACAGGAAAAGCAAGGCGTTGACCAAGGAAGTATCCGTAAAGAGTATTCTCAAACCTCATGTTCACCTCTTCCACCACTTTCATTGGGACTGAAAGGTCAACATCATCCTTCTTTTTGCTGCAATCTAACCTCCGAAAATTAGACACGTGTTTCTGGGATTCATTAGAAGCAACACCCGCGTAAGAAACCGACTTAACTCCATTACCACTAGTAGTAACAACCTTAGGTGCATTAGGATCAGAAGTAACACTATGATTAGTACCATACATCTGGGATTGCATAGCCACATCAAAACTCGACGGAGGAGTATTTGCTGAATAAACTTTAGTACCATTCGACTTAGATTGAAGCCCAATACCAGTCGAATTGTTCACATCAGAAGATGAAGCCATCTTAGCAATATCACTGTCAATTTTATTCATTGCTTCATCAAAGTTCTTATGCGCATTAGCAATCAATTGCTCCACATTAGGCTGTTTTGAAACATTAGAGGCCGAATCAGAAGCAGGTGTATCATGGCTTTGCTCCAAATCATCCAAAACAACCTTATCCTTAACCTTATTCTCATTATCAGCCCCATCACATTCTATATGATCAACAAGACTCTCGTTCTGACCAGTACTCCCATCATCATTGCCTGTATTCAACCGTGCATCAAATTCATCATCCTTTTGCAACCCAACTTGATCGGCCAAGTTAGATGGTGCATCAATAGTTTGCGAACCACTAGTTTGATCGACCAAACTAGTAGAAGACCCCACATCTCTAGTGCCCTTACGAGCACTATTCTTGTTGAAGAAACATTTTTCCATCCCTCTTAAACCCTCAACCTACCGAACCAAATCACCCCAACCAAGTACCAATCAACCAGCGAGCATACCAAGAAAACCCTAACTGAAGCGTTAGGGTTTAAACCACAAAGAATTCGATCCTATCCCATAATACAGAAACGTTAAAGAGAATGATAGGATGAATCAGGCCGAGTAATAATCCAACCACAAACAACCAGAAAAAAAACGGATTTGATAAACCCTAAAAAAACGATTCAACAAAAAACCTAAATCAGGAGAAACAGTACCTAAAACCAATCAAGAACCAATTAACTAAGAGGTTAATCGATAACACAATCAGTTAGAAGCAAAGAATCCCAAGGAATAGGCGAATTGAAGAAAAAACGATTAAGGGATGTGAGGGTTTAAAAAATTCGCCAAAGAGAGATCGGTTTAGGGATGTTTTTGTGTTTGGAAGTCTTCTTTCTGATCAACTCAACTTTCTAAGTTTAGGAGACAATCAACATGATGAGTTTAATGATATGCTAAATGATGATGTGACAGTAATGTAAAGATGATTGATTTAATTACTATAGTGAGTAGTCTTAGAAAGAAAAGTTTGTTCTAATTGATGCCATTGGTTTTAAGTGGTCGCAGTACCTTGGGTACATCTAGTTAAGTTTTTGAATTTAACTACCTTTAACTTTGTCATCAAGTCAATTGTATTTTTTCTATAAGCTATATTTGATGAGCTTCATAGATTTATTCTTTTGGATGTTTGTGAAAACATCTTGTTTGAAACTTTATGCATAAAAGTTATCCCGTAGCTAAGTAATGGTGTGTGTTAAGGAATAGAAGACAAGATTATTTAGTCTTTTAAATATATGCTTTAATTTGTGAAAGGTTGTTTGTTCGTATCTTAGATCGTTCCTTTTGTTGTAGTATAAAATTCAAAAAATGGTTTCTTTCAAGATTTTATTCTCTCAATTCAACCCACATGCACACTATTAAATAGTACAATGCAATATCCAAGTATCTCAAACAAATCAACTCAGATTCCAAACACATTGCTCTAGATTGTTATTTAAATACATGTGTGTACACACATTCATTTTTCTATACAATGTACACATACATGTATACACGTACTAACATACTTACATGCATTTGGTTGCACTTGATTAAGCGAGAATTGGTGAAACCTAAAATGTTTTGAATATGAAAACCAAGAAATCCGCAAGATAAAAGTTCTCCTAAAACCGCTAAAAGCTTAGTCTTTTTTCTTAAAGGTTTAGATCGGTGGAGAGACTCACGTGCTCCCTTTTGGGTGTCCGAGTGTCGACTAACTCTCCCTCCAAAAACATAGCCCAAGAAAATGAACAATTCTTGAGGTTGTTGTTAAGCATAACTTTCTTATTAACAGTATAAGACAGTTCTTTTATCAGTTTATGTTCTGTATTTTATAATAAAACTTTGATCAACATGTTTAAATACCCTATCATGAACCAAAAAGCAATCTACACCTTTAGTATATGAAGTTATGAACACCGCATATATATGCATATACACAAACATCGTACATAGTTACATTATACACGCATATGCGTGTGTATAATATCATTAACATGCTCATCTTTAAATCTTTACGGTGACACTTTACATCAAACTTATAAAAAGGAGAAACTTAAAGAGGATGGTAATCACAAGACTAATGATTTTAGAATAATAATCCCCATCATGAACATCATCATTATCATTACTCTCAATACCTCTTTTTCCTCTCCTTTCTCTTTTCTCTTTTTCAGAAATCTTATTTAAAACAATTCGCAAGTCCCAACTTAAGGTCTCATTAATGGAAGTTAATTAATGTCTTCATGATTTTTGTACAATGCAAATAGTGTTTCTTTAGTCACTACTCTTAACTACAAGTCTACAAGGAAGCAAGGTTCATGTGTGAGTCGGAGGTTTAAGTTTGCTTCTCGTACATAACACATTAAACCGTTTCGTACGTACATATGTCGAATTTATGATCACCGCGTGATAGAAATGATACACACTTTTTGCATTCATAACCGATACAAGCACAAATCAATAAAATTGACACACTTCCTATCTATGTTTATAAAGAGATGCACTTGATTTCTTGAGTTAGGGACCACGAACTCATTTATGTTGATTCTAACATATAGAATAGAATTAGAACCTTTAGTTTTTTTCAGTGTCTAGTTAAAAAAAGAGTTTGATCCTAGCTTACATGAATGCTAGCTATATGCTTATCACATGCAAGTTAAACGTTGTTTTCGGAGAGTAGCGATGGGTAGAAGGAAAAGAGGATCCTAGGGTTTACGAGAATCGTATATAAAATTTCATCTATCGTCTAAAGACAGATGTAAGAAAAGGACCATGCTATGTTAAGATGATACGTACGTAAACTAGAAATAGATGACGAGACTTCTAGATATATGTCTTCGACTAATGGAGGAGGACTCTTTGAAGATGATCTTGATTGCTATGACGGATACAAGGCTCAGGTTTATGATTTACCTTAACAGATGCAAGCTTTTTGTGATCAATTTGATATCAATTTTCGTGGTCGTGTTAGGAAGTAATTTTCCTTTATGTGTTTAGTTCATAAGATTGGTATGCTTCTGTTATGATTGTTTAAGTTTGAAAGGATGAGATGAGAGCTTTCACCCTCATACTATGTTTTTAAATCTTTTTTTATGAAGTAATATATTTTATCAGGCACTTGCCCCTTTACCAAAAAAAAAAAAAAAAAAAAAAATTTTTTTTTTTTTTTTTTTTTTTTGTGAAACAGATTAATATAAAGTGAAGCTTTAAAAAATGTTCTATTTTGAGAGGGACACCCTTTAATTTCTCCATACCGTTCAACCTTTTACCCGTGATGAACCCAACATCACACTGACCCACTTTCAATTTACTACACCTTTATACAATAATTACTTTTACTATATTTGTTTTTCCAGTACAAACATTAATAATCACGCTGAAAAAAGAATAATATTCTGTTAAAGTCAAATTTCTTTGTCAACCTTGTGCTATAAAAATATGTAAACATGGTACATAATTACTCCATACTCTTTTCCAATACATAAAAGTATAAAACAACCTAATCTTGAATCAAAAGTGTTTTAGCATATGTATTTCTTTCATACCAAAATTATTATCAACTGACAAAAAATTCATAATTTAAAAGAAAAATTCATTTACTACTGCTTTGAATTAACTATCTGCCTAGCGCAGATGGCCACCAACTACCGCAAATATCCGTGCCCTTCCATGTCATGCTTAACAGGCGCAAGTTCGAATCCGGCTTGCAACATGGTGTGGGTATTGCGATCAGGTATTTCACAGGCATCAAACCTTTGTTGGGTAGGGTTGATGGGCACCAAAAGGTACACATGTTTGAGGTGTCCCTGCCAATCTACACTTTTAATTATACAAAAACAACAAAAACAAAGTTTTAACCTTTGACCATTAATTAATGATTTCATTTGTGTAAATAAGAATTTTGATTAGAGGTAATATGGTAAACTTAAACAATTAAACTTCTAATTCAGTAGTAGACAATCGTTTTAAGACAACATAAAAAGAAAAGATTGACAATAATATTGAAAAGTATTAGACTAGTCGAAATGGGGTTGGGTGTTCACACTATGGAAGTGCCAAAAAAGAAAGTATCAGTGATCACGAACGGTGAGATCATGTTTTGTGCGAGTGTGTTTAGTGAGGTATATCAAAAGAGTGATAGGTGAAAAATTGTCACAAGAGTAAATGTGTTAGCTAGAACAAATTCAAAAGAAATATGACGCAACACTAAGATAACGATAATAAAAACATAAGTCATTACATACCGTATTACTTCAAGACTTGTGTTTTGAGAACGCTATACTGAATTTACAATAACAATATTAAAACCCCATTTTAGAGTGCCTATCTTTGAAAATTTAGTAAAATATACCATAAATTTGTCTGCAAAATACTAAGACCGCTCATGGGAGGTGGTTTATCACCACCACCACCTCCACTTTTCATGCGCCATCACCATAAAAATGGTTTCCAGCCGTGCACCAAAGGGTATGCTTTTGCACTCGTTTGGTGGTCTGCACCACAAAACTTTTTTTATTTTATTTTTTATTTTTTATTTTTTATTTTAATTTTATGTATGTGTGTTTGCAAGGTATATTGTGGGTATGTTTCTACAAAGTGGAGTATATTTATATTTTTTGTTTGGTGATGAAAAAAATAGCACTGTTTGGTGATGGATTTAATAATGTGTTTAATGATAATGTGACGCTGACGTGAATGAAATAAGTTTGTTGACCATAGCACCACTTTTAATGCGAGTCTTTTTTACATAACTAACACAAACAATCATGCCCGACTTGCATGTGTTAAGCAAGCCGCCAATAATTGCTCTACTTATAGCTTTTTTGTTCATAGACAAAGTGGGTTTGAAATTATTTTTCATATTAAGACTTAACTTGTACTCGTAATAGATTAGTAGTATACACAAAACAATATACATACACTATGTTTCTTCCAAAGGTTTATAGTTTAACTATAGGTTTATAGTTTAACTATGACAAAGTGCAAGACCTTTACCTTTTGGCTAAAGCCCTTTAGGTTAATGCTTCTTTGAGTTGTATACCATGCATTGATAGCCGTACATGCAGTTTTTCTTGTGAACTCTGTGTATTGACCGGTCCCTATTTTGACTAGCTCCTTTTTCAAAGCCGATGCTTCATTGAATTGTACAATTTGCATTTTAGTTATACAGTTTCTGTGACAATTTTGAGTCCACGTCTACTGTTTACTACCCTTTTAATCACTGCAAACCCCTTAATTATCAAACTATAAATCCCTAAATGATGTGATATACTTTGTTGTTTATCGAACTTAGCTGGAAGGCTTACGTTAAAACAAAGCGCAAGATGAAGCTGGAGCTTATATTATTAGCTGAGAGCAATGTTGCAAAAATCGGTCAACTTGGCCGATTAATCGTTGATTAATCGTTAATAAGCCGAGTACCTTGTCGATTTTTAAAAATCGGTCGAAAAATCGGCCTACGAAAAAAATCGACACTAAGCAGTCAAAAAATCGGCCGAATCGGTCAAAATCGGCCAAATCGGTAAAAAATCGGCCGAATAGGGCAAATCAGTCATTTTAAAAATAATAATAATTTAGGCATTATACTTAATTTGGGGATCGTATATTTCACTAATAACGCACAATGAACATCATAATCAGACTTGGAGCCTTTTATTGAGGTGTGGAAACATAGCAGGCTTGGAATCGGTTAAATTTTTAGTTTGGTCTCCAGAAATACCAAAAAATTGCAGGAAATGCCAATCCGATTAATCAACGATTAATCCCGACTTGACCGATTACTCGCTGCAAGGTGGTCGACCGCCCGACTACCGATTCACGATTTTTGCAACATTGGCTGAGAGTGTGAGTTTTTTTCTTTTTAAAAACAAACATGTTGCACAAATTATTTGTAGTTAAAGTTTATTATTGTATAAATAAATTTAATAAATAAGATATCTTTACTAGTTATAAAAAGTGTATATTCATAAAACTTGAAATGACTTAACATTGAGTATAATGTTTTGCCTAAATAACCTTTTTAATTACACTAATGCAAATTTTGCATCTCGTGATTAAAAATTGTAACAATATTCACCACTAAATTAATAATTTAAATGTTGTTTAATCATCATTTTTTTTTTTTTTTTTCATTTGTAATACATATTTTCTTTCTCGGAATAACTACAAATTAAACTCAGTGTTGCATCAAGGGTAACACCAACACACACAAGTTCACAAGTATAATTATTCGCAGCTATACTCCGTCGCTTTCACATGTATTCGTCTAGTTTTAAAAATATTTAAATATTTTGATTAACTAAAAACTCTTCGTATCTATGAAATACAAATTTTATTAGCTTGAGCTTGTAGGTTATAAAATTACTTGTATCCAAAATCTCTTCCTCTTTGAATGACTTGTACAATTGTAAATCGTGCATAAAGAATTGTACATTACTAGAGTTTGGTAAATGTAATAGAAAATTAGAAAATTACCAAATTACCCCTATATTTTTTTTATTTCACACTTTAGCAGAAAAGGGGCCCCAGTGTCCCTTTAAATACCATACCTTAAACCTTTTTAGCTTCTTGAAATCACCCTCAGTCCCTCACACTCTTTACTAAAAACTTTACTTTGCTGCAAGTTTGAGCGAGTTAAGGAACAATGCAAACAAAAAGAGCTTCAATGGAGTTGAGTGTGATGATGATATTCATTTTCATGGCTCTCTTTGTGGTGCAATTTGCTCATTCTTCAACACTTGTTGTTGATGGTGTTTCTGAATGGAAGAACCCTATTGTTCAAGTTGGTGACTCCATTAGTAAGTTAAAATTTCCCTTTGCATGTATCTATTGTCAAAGATTTGAAACACCCTTTTTTGATAGTATGATTTTTTGCCATTTTTAATTTTCTTTTTAAATATTTTGTTGGCATTTTAACATTTTTTTTTTCTCTTTGAAAACTCCAATATCCACAATTTATATCTTTTTGGTGTTTGAATTCCATTTTGACCATTATGTTAAATTTTGTGTATGTTCTAGTCCAATTTCATAATAATGTGAGATAACTTAATTCATATAATTTGTTGTTTTCTAGGTGAAATTTCACATTTTTCTTTCTTTTATGAGTGTGACAATTGTGATTTAACTCTCTTTTTCTTCTTCTGTGTTGGAGATTTTCATTTTGTACTAATATAAACTTAACTAACCAAATTTGTTTTATATGTTGGATTTTGTTTAATTTCAGTTTTCAGGCACAAGTACAACTACAATTTGTACATATTCAAGAACAGAAGAGCCTTCAATTTGTGCAATTTCACTGAATCCACACTTCTCACACCTTCAAGCCCCACTTTTACTGTACTCTCTCATTCTCTCTCTAAGAGTGCTAGGTGAGGTGAAAACGTTTAACACGTTATTGGTATGCCACATCAGCGCCACATCATACCCCTCCCAATAACACACCAATAACTAAAACACCCTCCTTCATAACACACCAATAACATGTTATTGGGTCCCACTTTTTTCATTTTATTTTATTTAAAAACAAACACTTTTTATTACACATAAATTAAATTACAATACATAAAATAAAATTACAATACATAAATTAAATTACAATACATTAATAAATAGACTATAATTCCCAACAACAAAACATTATCCCAAATTAAAATAACAAGAAAAAAAAGGACCCATTAAGTGAATATTCCCCACATGCTTTTTCTTGTTTGACTCACACAACCAAATAAACATTTAATATTGGGTCATCTCCTTCCTTGCTAGCCACCTGCAAAACGAAGAAAAAAAGAAAAAAGCATCTCCTTCCTTCCTTCCTTACTGCGTTTAGCTTTAAAAAAAAAAAAAAAAAAAAAAAACCTTTGGCGTCAGCCATTGAAATGGCGGAAGTGCTTTTGGCGGACGAATGGCGCCGGAGGTGGTGAGGCAATGGCGGCGCCATTGGTATTGATGGTTGCGTTTGGCGTGTTGATAGCATATCTCACCGAGCACTCTAACACACTTCTTATGTGTTTTCCATTAACTTATTTGTTTTTTCGTTGTTCAATGTGTACCATATAATGTGCTTTATTACTGGTGTAGTGATACGTGAGTTGTCAACTAACCTAAAAGTTGTGGGTTCAAGCTTCGTTAAAGACATTTGTGAGATATATTGTGTGATAGGTAGTATAGTGTGAAAAAAAATTGCCGTTCAAAAAAAATATAATATGCTTTATTGTTTGTACATTCCTCGAGAGATACGAGTGTTTTAGTTGTTTTGCACTAAAATAGTGTAAGAATTTAGGAAGAGGATCCTCTCAAGTTGGTGAGACAACTTGACTCAAGTTAGAGGATCCTCAACCATTGGATTACAATCAAAGGTTAAGATTAAAAGTGATTAAAAGTGGCACTTTTAATTTTAACCTTTGATTGTAATCCAATGGTTGAGGATCCTCTAACTTGAGTCAAGTTACTTGAGAGGATCCTCTCCCAAGAATTTAGTGCTTACATTGGAGAAGTTTTATGTACTTTTTGCACCATTTTAGTGCAAAAGGTACATTTGATGCACACATTGGAGATGCCCTCAGTTTGCCTAAGTTCAAGAAAAAGTCTTCCTAAGTTGAGAAGTTTAATGGGTAAAACTAATCAAAATGTTTATTCTACTTTCAAAGCAATGAGTGATTTAAATCATTGTAATTAAGGTATCATCTGCTTTTATTAGTTGTACAATCTACTTTTATGAAAAAAGTTGACTTTTTCACCTCTAGTAAGTTCAGTTCATGATATAAAGTCGTTTAACTATAGTTTTCACCACTCATGTCAAAGCTGTCAAACTTGTTTCAAATATTAAAATTTGCACCTTTTTTGTGTTCTAAAATAAAATTGTCAAACTTATGGCATGGGTTAACGATATGTCCATTTTGATGAAATTTCATTCTATTTTTAGCTATGCAATAGTCTTTGACAAGTTTGTATGTTGTATGTCCACTTTTATGATATTTAAGTTTGCTTTAACTTTTATTCGCTAGGTTCATAAATATTAAATAATAAACAGATATTTGAGTTAATTCATAGTTGATCACTTGAACATAAGATTCAAAATTTTAATATGCTTTTGAATGTTAAAGATTAAGAAAACTTAAGGCATCGTTGTATAATTGTATCCTAGAGTTTAAACTAAACTGCCGTAAGTCCAAGGACGGACCTTAATGGAGACCGGGGAGGGCCCCGGCCCCCCCCCCCCCAAAAATTTGCGACACCTAGTGTAAATTTTATAGGTTTTATGGGTAATTTAGTTGAGGTTACAAACAAATCTCCGATTCGGCCCCCTCAAAAAAATTGTTCAAGTTCCGTCTATGCGTAAGTCTTCTGGAAGCAGTGTCTCTGCCCTCGGGTTTTTCAAGTGTTAGGGGTATGATTTGTCTATATTCTACCTTTCCCATATCCTGCGCTGGCTAACGTTTAAACTAGATCCTTTCTTTCTAATGGATACCTGTGACAGAATGACATTATTACTGTAGTAAACTTTTAAGGGTAAACTGCATAGCAAAGTTATGCACTTAATTTCAATTCTACATTGTAACTATTTTGTTTTGTTTGTGTGGAAATGAAGTGGCACCCTTCGCGGTTAGGTTCATTTTACTTTGCATTCAAGAACGCCTCAACAAAAGCTTGTGACGACGACCACAAACTCGCTATACAAGTTTCATCATCACTCACACCTGAAAATCCATTATCTCCACCACTACCTCAACCAACTATGCCTCCTGCACCATCACCTTCCATATCGACCGGAGGTCATGGGAGTATCGTATCCTCATCACCACCATTGCCTAGTATCCCTAGAGGCGGTGGTGTTGGAGACATTGTATCATCATCTCCATCGTACCCATGGCCTAATACTCCACAAGAATTAACCTCTCCAAGCCCATCTCCAATGAATGCAATATTTCCATCTAATGGTCCCTTAGGCGCTTCTAGAAGAGGTGGAGGCTCTTTACCATTCATCAACAGCAACCCTGCAGTCCCATTACCGACGGGTGAAGTTGATTCTGCTACCATTAAGCCCTTGCCAACTTCTAGTGGCATAAGATTACAGGTAACATCATATTTGAACTTTATATATTTGGCTAGGCGAAATGAATAAATGATCCATGTACTTGAAAAGAAAGTCAGTTTTTTACATATCATAATGTTTGAGGGATGAAAATATTGACCATTTTTTTAATTATTAGGCCTTAGTAGATGGGGAAAAAAAATTAGGTTTTCTTTATTCAGATTTTACCCGGGGAGGGAGACTTTTGAATAAGATGTATGTGGCTTAACCGGGTTGTCTCATGAGTGTTTCCAACCTTTTTTCATACCACCTTCAAATGTGTAAGTAGTGAGTTTTGAACCTTATAGTTCTTGTGAGAATATCACGCGTCTTACCACTAGATCACTTTGATGGTGGTTAATAATCAGCCTAAGTTAACTGAAAATATCATATACAATAATTACATAAGTTTTTAGGAGTAAATCATTTAGATAAAAAATAAAAAAAAAACATTGTGGATGTGATTGTGGGGAATCATGTGATGATGATTATTGGAATTTTGTGTTCTTTTGCAGGATGTGGGGCTTGTAGGTGCTGTAAAAGCTTTATGTTGTGGTGTTGTGTTAGTGGTTTTGCTATGAAAATGAGATGGGTTGCAGCTAATGCATGTGTGTAAAAATAGTAGTACTAGTGGGACATGTGAAGTTTTGAATTAAAAGAGTGGGGTTTGATGATTATTGTACCAATCTTTCTATGGACACCCTAGCTATGGAATAATTAGGCACTTTTGTTATGGTATTGAGCTTTTGATCATTCCCCTTTTGTTACTATTGTTGTTGTTATTGAGAAGATATTATAATGTCTTTCACTTGGCTAGGAGATCGATCCGGTGTAAAGTTATAAACAATTTATGATGCATGTTTGATTAAGCGTAACGAAACAAGTAGATGCAACTCCCATAAGTCGTCTACATATGAACAACCTAATCTTGATATTTTTTTCTTTCGTTGTTCTACTGGTTTTTCTGGCTGTATCAAGTGGATAACCAACATGATAAGAGATATAAAAAACGCAGATCCAAATATGACGGGGGGTTGCATATCTTGAACCTCCTTTGAGGCGATTTTGGTTCTTTGCTATCATCTTCTTTACTCGGAGGATGACTGGTCTCATGTTCTTGTTTTGTTTTCTTATCGTCTTCGTTATCAGGATTAAGTTCATTATTTTGTGAGATTTTGAGCATTGTGTGGCCTTCAAATTCTTGATTTACTTGTTCTAACAACTCTCCATCGGTAATGGTTTAGTGAACTCAAAACCAATAGTTTAGCTTTTCAGCTCCTCAAGATCGACACCCATGGCCATGAACCTTTGCTTAGCTTTTCGTATTTGGATAATGAGCTCCGAGTCATCCTCATTGAACCTAGCATTGATCTTACTCGCAAGTCGCAACAACCCCAAGTGGCCAATGTCTTCCTTTACAACTTTTGTTCCAAACCATTAACATATCTTGTACAGGTTTACTATCACTTAATATGATTCTACTCCCATCTTCATTTCTCTGGACCTTTATATTTTGTTCGTCTATACCCGATACAAAATACATTATAAACTACTAGAAGGGTACCCGCGCAATGCGGCAGCGGGTACCTTGTGAATCTTTTTGTGGCGAGCAAATGTTTTTCATTTTAAACCTTTATTATTTAGCATGTCCCAAATATTTTATAACGTGTGAATAAACTTTTATTATCTGTATCAAAACCGGATGGGGAGGGAATAAAGATGGTGTAAATGGGCTGTTACAAGTCTTGGATGTTACAAATCTTTGTATTTAATTTTCAGAATTTGAATATTCTATTGATTTAATACACTTTATATTGATTTAATAGCAAAAATTAATACAATTATTTTAAGCCTTATCTATACTACTTGTTAATACAATTCCGGGCGCTCCCCTGATGAAGATTAGTGTAGGCTAACTTCTCAGGAAATAGGTCTTGTACTAAGTGAGATTCTTGATAGCTAGCTGCTAAGAAAACCAGCACCGTTAGTCTCACCGTTCCGCGGTCAACCTCCGGCGTGAGAGTAAGTGATAGTTTAGAGAGATAAAGTTGGTTTTAGAGAGAGAGTATGTATGTGTTACCGTTTGAATAGTGGCGAGGCCTCTATTTATATGGTTGACCTTTCTGTCGTGTTCTCAAGATCACGGGCCATGAGAACGACAACTTGGGAGTGGGGAGTGACGTAGGTCAACTCCAGAGCTTGTCACGTTGCTGTGATAGCGACGCTTTCGGGCGGGAGTTGTCCCGCTTTCCCTTTTTGGGGGTTGCAGGTTGCAGTACTTTGAGTCTGAGCGAGATTCCCTACCTATTATGTTGGACGCGGTTGTGTTCCTCTTCGGACGCTTCTACTGTCTGCGGAATGGCTTAGTGGCCATTGCCGGGGTATGTATTTGGTCCGCGACCAAACCATATAGGTGTCGGGAGTATTAAGCAGTCGTGCTTAGTCCGCGTCTGACCCGTATTGGTGCCAGGGGGGTCATACGTGATCAAGTCCCCCCAGTCTAGTTGTGCTTGTACTCTTATTGCAAGTGCTGCTAGACTAAGTTATTCAGTGTATCCGCGGTTGGGTGTGCCGTAGGAAATCCTAGTCACTGCTGACTGTGTTCTCCATTTACGGCAAGGGTGTGCGTTACAGCTGTCCCTTGGGATTCGCGAACCGCCCTCAGCCGCGTATTTTCTTACTGACAAGACGTTTTGGCTGCTTTCATCTCGTTCGTTGATCTAGGCGGATCTAGGCCGTTAGTTACGGGACGGCGACGTGGCGTGTTTTCGGCCGTTCGATTGACCCGTTTGTTTTACTCTTGGGAGAGTATAAATACCCCTCTTTTTTTACCTTCTTGGCTACTGCTGCCATTTCGTCTTCGCGAGTAAAAAAGAAAACCGTCTACCAACTTCTGTGTGTGCATTCCTACTTTATCAGGTTAGGTTTTCTTCCCTCATTGTAGTACCATGGCTAAAAAACTTCTAAGTGACTTTACCTGTAAGTTATCTCAGAAAGACTTAAGTGATTTTTGCTCGAAATATCATATTCCTTCCACTGTGCACCCTCTTCTTCCTGGTCCTGAGGATACCATAAAGGATGCCCCTAAGGGTAAGATAGGGGTATACACTAGATTTTTTGAGTTTTGCAACTTTAGGATCCCCCTTTCCGCCTTTCTGTGTAGAGTTTTGGAATATTTTCTGTGGAAAACTAGAAGGGGGGGTTGAATAGTTTTGCCGATTTTAAGTTGATTTCAAAAAACTTTAGATTCGATATTATGTGAAATCGTATGGATGTTAAGAATGTATAGATCTAATGATAATGTAAGCAAATAAACAAAGATAAGGGATAGAAATGACACAACCGATTTATAGTGGTTCGGCTACAAGGACACCTTCCTTGCCCTACTCCACTCCCCGAGTCACCTACTCGAGAGTTCAAGCACTATGTCAACAAACTCCTTCACTTGGCGGAGAAGCCTTCACAACGTTGCTTACACTTTATCCGGTACAAAGCTAGATACCGAGTCCGTAGCACGGTGGACCAAACCAACACAACTATTACACAACAAATATGTGAAATATCAAATACAAGATCTTCGCTACAGAAATCTTGCGGAGTGACAAATCAATCAAGGACCCCTTGCTTGGATGACTTGTAGAATGCTCGTGATCTCGCCTTAGAGAAGGACCTATATGAGGATCACAGATAGAAAGAAAAGAAGAACAACTCTCTAGATCAAGTGATCTATATGTTAGAAGAGAATGAGAGTGTATGAGAGATTTAGTAAGAAGAGGGGTGAGTTAGAATGAAGAAATGGCTCTCTATTTATAGGCAAATTTCCTCACTGTTCTCACGGATCCCACGGATCCCTTCCACTTGGGATCCGGCTAGCACAAAGCTAGGGATCCGTGGAACGCTCCTCTTTGCCCATGTGGTTTTTAGTTATGGGTCATGGGTTGGTCCATGGGTTATATCTAGATTCAATGTATCTAAGTATACATTGTATCAAGTCTCTTTGGGTATGGGTTAAGATCCATGGGTTGTGATTTTTACCCATCCTAATTAACTATTACAACAAATGCTTTAGTTACTACATTTTTGTATTTAAAAGATTATATGTAAATGCTTTACAAAAATAACATGTATCCTTAAATTATACTTAAGACAACATTATATATGTTATCAACAAAACACAAAGAGATCGCAAAATATTAATAAACGTTTTTACGGTTTATTTGTATTAACAATCTCCCCCTTTTTGTTGATGACAAAATATAATGTTATGATGAGTAAAACTTAAGAATAGATGTAAGTTTTGAAAGCTCCTAAGTTTTACTTCTTCTCCCCCTTTTTGTCGAAACAAAAAGTTAACCCTTGGAGGAAAAAGTAGTCTACGTATTTCTTACTCCCCCTTGACGGTAGCTCCCCTAGTTTGGGGCGTCAAGAGAAGAAAAAAAATCTACAAAAGAAATTTAGTAACATGCTTAAATGATCTTATGGTTGTCGAGAAACAAGATAGGGAGCCAAGGTATGTAAACAAGACCTTGTAATAAAACGACAAATTGTAGTGGTAGTTAAGCCACTTACAAGCATGTAAAAATAAGAACAGGACTTGTTCTTGAAAATGACAAAAAGATATTAAAAGTGAAAAATAGTAGTAGAGATTCCTTCCATGCTTGCATAAGGTTATGGATGGAGGTTTTGATGGGTAATGGTATTGATGCGATCAAGGATGAGGTTGAGTATGAAACGCATTTCTTCCCTAACTTCTATTGCAATTTCCCTAGTGGATTGGCAATGTTCACAATGTAAATGATGTGGGTAATGAGTGCGGAAGTTTTCCGGGTTGTTTTGATTTGAGTTATGCGGAAGTTGTGGTGGAAAAATAGGAAAATATGGATCAAAATCCGGAATGTTTGTACGTGGTGGTGGAAAAGAACCTAGATGTTCTTGTAATGTGATGGGGGCTAGAGGTGGTGATGTTTCAAGATCTTGAAAAATAGTATTTGGTGATGTGGGGGTGTGGAAAAGACTATTTCTTTTTCTTTAGGTTGGGTAGATCTTGTTGGAGTCCTCAAAAATTTGATCTGCGCAAAACCGTCAAGTTTTCTCACGCAAGCAAGAAACTTAAAACAGCTTAAGCACAGATGCAATGAAGATCTGAGGAGTATAGGGTTTCCCCGGGTCGTTATGTCCCAGCGAGCTATGCAATGGATTATCAAACGTATAGTGATCGCGAGATTTGAACGGAAAAGGAGATTTGGAATTATTATAACTACGGAAAAAGGACATAAACTACAAGGGCTAAAATGAAAATTAAAGGAAATTAAAAAGATAAAATCTATTAAATAAACGCTATCACTATATTTAAAATGATGTTTTTCTATGATTTTATAAAATAAAATAACTTAAATAAACTATTTTAACTAAAACGTAAACTTAAATTATCTAAAAACGTAACTTAAAATGAAAACGTACGTTATTTATAAAAATTACGCTGGAGCGCAAGATAAAACGTAAAATTTGTGAAATAAAAGTCCTACGAATGTAAAAACAATTTTCCTACGTACTACATGACAAAAGAAAATTTTAGGAAAAAGCCGGGTATTTTTTCGACTTTTATTTTATTTATTACGAATTAAAAACTATAAACTAGAAATTAAATGATAAAAAATATTAAACTTATTTAGAAAATTTCCAAATTTTCCTGAAAACTATCTTGAACTAATAAGAACTTAATAAAAATGAGTGCACTGAAAAAGCTATAGAGGAGAAGCTCCTAATAAGCTAAACATAAGGAATAAGCTAACAACCTAAATGTATTTCAAACAATGACATGATACAAAGAGAACAAAAGTACCACGCAGCTCAGATGGTTATGATGGGTACTCTGTGTGCGTGGACTGCAGCCCAAGAGGTCACAGGTTCGATTCTTGCTTCAGTCACTTTTTTGCACTTATTCTTATTTTTACTTTTTTTCTTTTACAACTAATATGGGATAAGTTTAGCCACTTTTTAACAACAACTATACCTGCAGAAAACTTTATAGTAAGCTGTTGATAAAAAAATTAAGCCAAAGGGCTGTTAAAGGGGCGTTTGGCATAGGGGCTGCTAGGAGCTTTTAGGGGCTTAAAATAACTAGCGCAACCTCAAATGAAACTACCAAACCGAACCCTTAGCTAAATCCTATGATCCGGAGCTTAAATCACCTAAACTTAAAAGGATTTCATTGTTCTAAATGGAAACAAGCAGGTTCTTAATTCAAAGAAAATCCTAAGCTAAAATGGAAACACAAGCAATGGAAATTTACAACTAAGCACTTAATTAGCTAACCCGGATCTAAACTAATCTAAAGCATTAACTAAGCATTAAAAAGCCAAAAAAGAAAAGTAAAAAAAAAGGACAGGTTGCTGTTGTGATGTTGCTGTTGTGGGCAGATTTTGAGTACAAATTTAAGCTAAGCTATACTATCCTAAGTGACAAATAAGCTATTGAAATATGAAGATGGGTATGTAGGATGCAAGAAAAAGCACTTTGGACAACATTTTGACCACCAATAAGCTGTGAAAAAGTAGCTGCAAACAGCAGCTTAACTGCTGTTTGGAACAGCAGGACAGAAAGCAATTTTGTGATTTTTTTTATAAACAAAACTTGCAACCTTAGTAAACTTAAGCTAAACTCAACTTTAAAACTTGCTCAAACCTTGAAACCACTTTGACTTTAAATGTCAAACTGGGTAAAACTGATTCTTTTGACCTCAAATAAGCTTAAACCAAACACCAGTTTACAAAACCAAAATGCATTAAAACTACAAAAACCTAATGAGATTATGTCTAAAACTGATATTAAGCTTACTCAAACAACAATTTTAAAACAGAAAGTGAACCCAACTGATTTGACTCTCAAATTTTACCCGTTTGACTTATGTTGACTTTTTCCAAAACTGCTTAAAACTTAAAGGTAAACTTATAAAAAGCAAAGATAAGCTTATATAAGCTTATTTGAGCTTAAAAATAAGCTGTTATGGTTTTGAGCATATGAGTTTGAAAATCACAATTGCAACAGTAAGTAAGAAAAATGAGAAATGAACACAACTTTTAATTGAGGCTTAGAATTAGATTGAACTGATAAGATTACTTGAAAGTGATACAAAGAAATGAAATTACAACATTTTTCTACTGAACTAAGACATTTAGGTAAAAAAAACGACATTAAAGGAAATAAATAAAACTAACTACTCTCTTCAATGCTTCTTTCTTCCTCCTTTTATACCCAAAAGCTTCTCTCTCCTCATCTGAATAGTTCCCACTTGGTTCCAGAGCTTTAGGGTGACTTTTGTGAGATTTTGCCATTTTGTCAATTTTGGCGGGAATAATGGATTTGAGCAGTTGAGGTTGAGTAAAAGGCTAAAGGTGCATTTAATGTAGTTTGGAGTGAGGTGTTGGTGGGGGGACAAAGGAGGGATAAGGTGATGGAGGGGGGTTGAGTGTGCAGGGGTGTTGCAGGCTCAAGTGGAGAAGAAAATGGCTTGGCGCCAAAAGGGTGTTAGTCAAAACCACTTTGACTGGGCAGTATTATATTGGGGGGTCCAAAATGGCTTTTTGACAGGGGGTCCAGAATTGGGTAAGGGTCAAAAATGGCTTTTAGGTTTTAATATTGGAGGGGCCTAAGGTGTAAATTCTGAAACTTCAAGTACCTAGGCTGCTAATTCTGAAAAGTTTCTCCAAGGACTAAAACTGACAATCTCAGAAAGTATAAGGACCAATCTTGCCATTTTACCATTTTCCAGGGGCCATTTCTGCCAAATTTCAAACTTGAAGGACCATTCTTGTAATTTTCTCAAACTTTTGATATTTTTCACCAAAGGACTAAATTTGACAAGTTATGATTTAAAAAGGACCTTTGGTGACTTTACTTTTGAAATTATGTGCTCAGGGACTGTTTTTGACAACTTTTGAAACTTGGGGGACTAAAACTGCAATTTTTGCAAATTTGATATGTTTTTCATCTGATTTTGATATTTTTGCATTTAAAACTCATAAAACACTGATTTGTGATATTTTGATCATTTTGATGTGTTTCTGAGTGTTTTCAGATGAATTTGCAGTTTATTTTGTACAAAAATGATGAGTATTTACACACTCATCAAGCTCCAAAAGAGTTATTTTAGGTGGTGATGAAGTTGGTGTACTTGTTGGTGATGAGGGTGGTGCTATAATGGAAGCATCTTGTGGTGAGTTATTTGAGGATGAATCATTTGAGGTTGGTTTTGCTAAACAACAAGATCGGATACTAATCCGTGCGGATATCCTAGCATTTGATTGTGGTATTTTGGATGATGGAAGTACAAAGGTTTGGATATCATGATTGTTTGTACTAGATGTTTCTCCTAAAGGGTTTTTGGATGACATGATGAAGTTTGTTTGTGAGAAGGAGATGGAGTATGCAAGCATTTTGGGAGTTATATATATAGAAAACCAACATATTGTAATGAATGCTTGACCCAAAATGTGGATTAAAATCTAATGATTAGATATGAATTCAAGGCATGTGATCATGAGAACACAAGCATTAAATAGCATACTCCCAAAAATGAAGCAAATGTGGATTTTACATCCAAAGTGACAAAAATAAAAGTTGAAAACAGCTTCTGTATACACGGATCCCACGGATCCTTCCCTTGAGGGATCCGTCCAGCATGAAGGCTGGGATCCGTGGGTCTGGTGTTTCAGGCAATACAAAATTTTCCTTTTGGAAATATTTTTGCCTATTGTGTGCCTATATGCAAACTATTTGGAGTTGCGGTTATCTCGACCCCTAAGGAAGAAATAAAAACTAAACTAGAAGTATAAAAAGTATCCTATTGAGATAACCCGAAAACACATATTTAGTACATAAGTACGTAATCTTGTGTTGTCAATGCTCCTAATTCATTGTAGCTTAAATGAATATACCCGAAAACACATATTAGTTATGTGTCCCCTTTAGCATTCAAAAGACATGAGATGTAATGAAAACGGGTTTTTACTTTGTATTAATAATGAAAAAGCGATTTGTCCTAAACGTGAGAAATTGCTTTTGTGAAATTGATACGGGAAGGTATCATCCTTTTAGAAAACATTGTGAAAGTAGGTTTTCTTTGAAAATGTGTATATAAAAAGTGGGAAAGTAAAAAAAAAAAAAAAAAAACTTATCTTTGGGTTTTGAAAATTCCCGTATTGTTTGTGAGTTGTGCGTGAAATAGAGATCCTAGAATCAGAAGGAAGAAGGATAGTGTTTACATACCTTGTAAAGTCAAAATAAATTACGACGTGTGTTCCATTAAACCAAGACCAAGACGAAGTAGGTTGAATTGTTCCCGCTTCAACGGTTTGGTGAGGACGTCGGCTATGTTATCTTCGGATGCTACTTTCTCAATAGAAATGTTCCCCTTTTGAACATTGTCTCTTAAGAAGTGATGACGAATCTCTATATGCTTGGTGCGAGAATGCAATACCGGATTCTTGCTTAAGTCGATGGCACCTTTGTTGTCACATAGAATGGCTATGTCGCTTAGATGAATGTCGTAGTCTACTAACGCTTGTTTCATCCATAGTGCTTGTTGGCATGCTTTGCCGGCGGAGACGTACTCGGCTTCGGTTGTTGATATTGCTAGAGCCGTTTGTTTCTTAGAAAACCATGATGTTAAACAACATCCCATGAAAGTACACACCCCACTTGTACTTTTTCTATCAACGTAATCCCCTGCATGGTCAGAATCTGCATATACAATTGTTTCTACACTCGTGCCCTTAGGATACCATAATCCTAATTGTGTTGTACCCTTAATGTATCTAAAAATTCTTTTTACGGCTTCTAGGTGTGAAGTTTTGGGGTTTTCTTGAAACCTAGCACATAAGCAGACACTAAACATGATATCCGGCCTACTTGCCGTGAGGTAGAGAAGACTACCTATCATGCCACGATATTTAGTATTATCTACGGATTCGCCGTCTTCATCTTTTGTGAGTTTGGTGTCGGATGACATGGGTGTCCTAATTGGTTTCAACTCTTCTAGACCAAATTTCTTTAACATCTCCTTGATGTATTTAGATTGATTGAAGAAGATACCATCTTCTACTTGTTTAATTTGTAGACCAAGAAAGAAACTAAGTTCTCCCATCATACTCATCTCGAACTCGTCATGCATGATTTTAGAGAAATCATCACACATGTCTTGACAAGTGGATCCGAATATAATATCATCTACGTATATTTGTACTATGATTATGTGTGACTCCTTTTTCTTAGTAAAAAGTGTGTTGTCAACTAACCCCATGGTATAGTTATGTTTAATTAAAAAGGACTTGAGTCTATCATACCAAGCTTTTGGAGCTTGTTTAAGACCATAAAGAGCTTTCTTTAATTTATAAACGTGTTTGGGTTTTTCAAAATCGATGAAGCCCGGAGGTTGAGCTACATATACTTCTTCATTAATAAGACCATTTAGAAAAGCGCTTTTGACATCCATTTGATAAAGCTTTAGATCATTAGCACAAGCATACGCAAGAAGTATTCTTATAGACTCTAATCTAGCCACGGGGGCATAGGTCTCATCAAAGTCTATTCCTTCTTGTTGGTTATACCCTTGGGCAACGAGTCTAGCCTTGTTCCTAGATACTACTCCGTTTGCATCTAATTTGTTTTTATACACCCATTTTGTTCCTATTATGGTTTGATTACTAGGTGGAGGGACAAGTGTCCAGACATCATTAGAAACAAATTGATTTAATTCTTCTTGCATAGCCATTACCCAACTTTCATCTTTTATGGCTTCTTGTGTGTTCTTAGGTTCTATAGTTGAAACAAAACAAAATAAGCTACTTAGGTTTTGAACTTGAGACCTTAATGTTCGTTCGTTTAGCTTTCCTATGACCTTATCTACGGGGTGATCTTTGGACTCTTTAATGTTTGTGATTTCACTAATTGAAGGTTCTTCTTCTTCGTTTATCTTTTTCTTAATTACAATAGCTTCACTTTCTATGATCTCGTCATCGACAAGAGGTGGAGAGGGTTTGGGTGGACTTTCATCAAATTTTATGTTTAATGACTCTTCTACCTTCATTGTTTCTTTGTTTAATATGACGTAAGCTTTGCTATTAGGCGAGTAACCTAGAAAGATACCTTCGGTTGATTTAGGATCAAATTTTGTAAGGTAATCTTTAGTGTTAAGAATGAAGCATTTGCTTCCAAAGACTCTAAAATGATTTAGAGTAGGCTTTTTGCCTCGGAGTAACTCATATGGAGTTTTACCTAAGATTGGTCTAATTAAGACTCGATTGAGTATGTACGTTGAGGTATCAATAGCATTACACCAAAATTTTTGAGGTATGGATTGTTCGTTAAGCATGGTTCTACTCATTTCTTGAAGGGTTCTATTCTTTCTTTCTACTACCCCATTCGATTGTGGAGTGCGTGGAGCCGAGAAATTGTGAGTAATACCATTAGCTTCACAAAAAGCTCCGAATTGCACTTCATTATCGAATTCCCTACCATGATCCGTCCTAATAGACACTATGGGTTTTCCTAGCTGTCTTTGGATCTTTTTGCTTAATATTTCAAAATAGTTAAAGGTTTCCGTTTTGTTCTTTAAAATTTTTGTCCAAGTATACCTAGAGTAGTCATCCACTATTACCAAAGTATAGTAGTTGCCTCCATAACTTTGGATAGCGGATGGACCAAATAAATCCATATGTAGTAATTCTAGACACCTAGTTGTGGACACCATGTTTTTAGCTTTATGACTCGAGTGAGCTTGTTTTCCTATATTACAAGCATCACAAAAATGATGTTCATATTTTAACTTAGGTAGATCTCTTACTAGATCTTTGGATGATAGCGATTGAAGAAGTCGCATATTGGCGTGACCCAATCTTCAATGCCATAAGGTCGAAGTATCATCCATAGAGGTAAGACATAGTTTGTCTTTAGGTTCATTACCGATTTTAATGACATAGACTCCATGTTTCCTAATTCCTCTTCCTATGGTTATGCCATTTTTAAGTATCTTACTACCGGTTTCGGTAAAAAGTACATTGCACTTTTAATCATATATTTGTCCTATACTTAAGAGATTAAAGTTTAGGTTTTCTACGTGACACACATCGTTAATGGTTAGAGATTTGTTAGAAACCGTACCTTTATCGATGATTCTACTTTTGCTATTTCCAAACACCACGTTACCTCCATTTACGGATTCATATGTGGAGAATAGATCCCTATTGCCGGTCATGTGCCTCGTGCACCCGCTTTCCTTGACCCATTCATCGGGGTCTAGGTCGACCTTTAAGGACACCTAAAACAATAATAAACTCAAAAGTTTGGTCCCCATTTATTCATGGGTCCATTAGTGTTAAACATTCCATTCATGTTAGACATGTATGGATAAGATGAGTATGCATTCCATGGAGCAAAGTTTTGAAAAGAGAAACCGTTTTGCATATTAGGGTTCCATCCCATTTGATGGTTACTTCTTGGATAAACGTTATTAGGTCTCCTAGATGTATTATGTTTTTGAAAATATGGGGCTTTGTTTCTTGCAAAAGTAGGATTAATTTTTGGAGGTGGATGTCTAGTGGTGACATGAGTTGGTTTCTTCCTATTTACGATAACGAACTCGGTTCTAGATGATGAGGCTATGTTATTACCACTAGTTGTCACAGCAGATCCACGGATCCCAGTTTGTACACTAGCCGGTTCCCTTTTTAGGGGATCCGTGGGATCCGCCACAACAGTGGCTGGTTTTTCTAATTCTTTAACAAATTTTGTTTCTTTACTTTCACTAGTTGATGGATCAAGTTGTTGTATGCCTAGACCCTTTTGGTTGTTGCCGGTTTTAACACCATCGAGTATTGTATCTAAGGTGTTTGTACTCATTCTAGCAATTTTAGAATCTAAATGATCAACTAGTGTTTGAAGTTGAACACAAAGTTCACATTCACCACTTGCTATTTTACCCTTTTCCAAACGTTTTAGTTTTGCTTTTAATTCTATGACTTCTTTATCTAAACGTTGGTTTTGACTCTTTAAAAGCTTGTTTTTGTTAATTAGTTTTAAGCTAATATTGCATAGTTTATCATATTCATTATGAAATGAGTCGTCATCAAGTGATGAACTACTATAGTATTCGTGACATACCTCGTCATTTGCCATGAGACAAATTTCTTCGTCCTCCTCGTCGCTCATTCCCCACGTGCCGCTCACGAATGCCTTTTGATCATCCCGTTTGGGACACTTACTAATAAAGTGGTTTGGGTCCCCACATTTAAAGCAAGTACGATCATCCTTTGGCTTTTCGTCCTCTTTGTTTTTCCGAAAGCCTTTCTTATCGTCATACGGTTGTTTGACGTATCTACCCTTTCTTCTAAAGAACTTTTTAAAGTCCCTTACCGCCATAGCGTACTCTTCGTCGTCACTACTCGAAGATGAGCTCTCCTCATCGCTCGAAACCTTTTTGGCTTTAAGGGCAAGAGATTTGTGTTTCTCTTTCACCTTTGAGGCTTCGGAATCTTTAGCAAGGACAAGCTCGTAGACTTTTAGGTTGCCTATGAGTTCATCGAGGGTGAGGATTGTCAAATCTTTTGACTCTTCGATTGCCGTCACCTTGGATCTCCACTTCGATGGAAGTGCCCTTAGATATCTCCTAACATGGTTACGGCTAGAAAAGGATTCATCAAGTGCTTGTAAGGATGTAATAATAGTATTAAAGTTAGCAAATGAATGATCTATAGTTTCCTCATCCGATATTGAAATTTGTTCATATTGTTGAACAAATAGATCAATTTTATTATTTTTAACTTGTTGGTTGCCTTGATGAGTTACAACTAAAGAATTCCAAATTTCTTTAGAGGTTTTAAGCATAGAAATTCTTTCGAATTCCTTTTTCGGTAAAGCATTATATAAAACCATTTTTGCTTCACTATTTTTAGAAAGCTTTTTTTTCATTTCATCATTTAGTTTATCATGAGGTATGTGAACTAAATTTCCTTTATCATCATTTGAGGTAGCCTCAAAATCACCTTCAACAATAATGTACCAAAGATCAATATCTTTAGACTTCACATATGTTTCGAATCTATTTTTCCAATATATAAAACCATTAGTTTCAAGTAGTGGTGGTCGTTGCATAGATTGCCCTTCCTTATAATTTTCAGAACCCATAGTGATCGAAAAGTTTTTAAAATACAATTTTATTTTAAAACTTTTATAAACTTAGCTCTTGATGCCAATTGTGGAAAACTAGAAGGGGGGGGGGGTTGAATAGTTTTGCCGATTTTAAGTTGATTTAAAAAAACTTTAGATTCGATATTATGTGAAATCGTATGGATGTTGAGAATGTATAGATCTAATGATAATGTAAGCAAATAAACAAAGATAAGGGATAGAAATGACACAACCGATTTATAGTGGTTCGGCTACAAGGACACCTTCCTTGCCCTACTCCACTCCCCGAGTCACCTACTCGAGAGTTCAAGCACTATGTCAACAAACTCCTTCACTTGGCGGAGAAGCCTTCACAACGTTGCTTACACTTTATCTGGTACAAAGCTAGATACCGAGTCCGTAGCACGGTGGACCAAACCAACACAACTATTACACAACAAATATGTGAAATATCAAATACAAGATCTTCGCTACAGAAATCTTGCGGAGTGACAAATCAATCAAGGACCCCTTGCTTGGATGACTTGTAGAATGCTCATGATCTCGCCTTAGAGAAGGACCTATATGAGGATCACAAATAGAAAGAAAAGAAGAACAACTCTCTAGATCAAGTGATCTATATGTTAGAAGAGAATGAGAGTGTATGAGAGATTTAGTAAGAAGAGGGGTGAGTTAGAATGAAGAAATGGCTCTCTATTTATAGGCAAATTTCCTCACTGTTCTCACGGATCCCACAAATCCCTTCCACTTGGGATCCGGCTAGCACAAAGCTAGGGATCCGTGGAACGCTCCTCTTTGCCCATGGGTTTTTTGGTTATGGGTCATGGGTTGGTCCATGGGTTATATCTAGATTCAATGTATCTAAGTATACATTGTATCAAGTCTCTTTGGGTATGGGTTAAGATCCATGGGTTGTGATTATTACCCATCCTAATTAACTATTACAACAAATGCTTTAGTTACTACATTTTTGTATTTAAAAGATTATATGTAAATGCTTTACAAAAATAACATGTATCCTTAAATTATACTTAAGACAACATTATATATGTTATCAACAAAACACAAAGAGATCGCAAAATATTAATAAACGTTTTTACGGTTTATTTGTATTAACATTTTCAGATCCATCTGTCGCAGTTATCTGTGTTAGCAGCCGCTAGGATTAGTCACTTTGAGATCCTTTGCCGTGCTCACGGTGGAGCACCTACCGTACCCTTATTTAGGAAGTTTTATTACTCTGGGATGAAAGATGGTTAGATGACCCTAGAGAAGCGTAAAGGTCCTAAGTCTTTGATTGTGCCGGTTTGTTACACCGCTCCTTTAGATTCTGTAAAGAATTGGAAGGAGTTTTTCTTTTGGGTGACGCGGCCATTTTCCCTTTAGCAATTTCGTGGAATGAGAAAGTCTCTGTTGACCGTGATCCACCTCCGACTGATCACGGCATTGACCTTGAGTTATTGCGTCGCCTTGACACCATGCGCGCTCCGTTTAAGAAGTTGCCGGAGCCTTTTCTTTGCGCGGTTGGGCTTAGCCGTGCCTGGGATGATACTACGGCGCGGCCTACCTTTATGGCTTCAGATACCGTGGGTGGGTTTTCCTTTTTAGGGTTTGCCGCCCCTTATTTTCTTTTTTCCTTCCCTCGTTTCTTTTACTAACGCCTGTGTTTTTATTGTTTGTCTTGCAGAGATGTCTTTGTTTGCCTTTATCAACCAGTCAGATCCATTTGAGGTGACGTCCGGGGAGAGGACTTTACTAGAGGGGGAGAAGACGCTTCAGGATGAAACTGCTAGCCGTGTCATCGAGCCTTCTGAGAATATTATCACCTTAGTCCGAGAGACTATTGTGGATAGTGTTGAAGCGGCTAAGGCTGATAAGGCAGCTGGGAAGAAGAGGGTTAGGCTTGCTGTTCCTTCCAAGCAACCGGAGAAGAAGAGGCTTACTTCTGTGCCGGCGAAGGATGCCGGGTCCACTGCTGGTATGACATCTTCGTTATGTTGATTTTTTTTTTTTTTTTTTTTTTTTTTTGCTTTGAGAAGAAGAGGCTTACTCAAGTGCTATTATGCAGGGGATACGACCGCGGGGTCTGCTATTGTTATGGAGCTTCGTGATGAGTCCGATTCTAGTCCTCATCTGCAGGAAGTAACCCATGTTTCTTCTGAGGCTACTCCGGACCCTCAGGCCAATCCGGATTCTACTTCAAAAACATCCACCACTGCTCATCAAGAAAACTTAGATGTGGATATGTCCGGACCCTCCGAGCCGCCACTCATACAGCAGGAGAGCTCGTTCAGGGTTGAGTCTCCCCTGCAAGATCAATCTGGTCACCGCCCCGCGGCATCCGACGATGACTTCTATAAGTCCTTGTCCGTGGATACGGCGGAGGCGAAAAATACTTATGTCCCGAAGTGGTTGCCCACAAATGAGTCCCGGATGAATGACCCCTGGATCTGCCAGAGTATTTTGGACAACCTTGCCACTCCTGGTTATTTATCTACATTGCGCAACATGCCACCCACGGATTTGCTGGAGCAGTATAACATGATGACTGTTCAGCAGGCGTGCATGTCGTCCGAGGTGCGCTTGCGGCTGCAATTTGAGCTCAACCAGACCAACAAGTTAAATAAGAGGCTTGAAAGAAATGAGAAAAAGATTGAAGCCCTTAAGGGTAAAGTGCAAGGCTTGGAGTCTGACGCCGCGGAGGCTAGGGGTCTCCGTGAGCGTGTTGGCTTGCTTGAATCTGAGTCGGAGGAAGTGAAGAGATTGAGGGAGCGCGTGGCGCAGTTGGAGGGTATGATCGCGCCGAAGGATGAACAGCTGGCCAATCTTAATGTTGAAAACGCTGAGCTAAAGGGTAAAGTGGTCGGGCTTACTTCTGTTTGTGAGGAACTCAAAGGGCAGGTTGAGGGTGCAAGTTTGTTAGAAGAAAAATTGAAGGAGTGCGAGGAAAGAGTCCGCGGTGAGTATGATAGTCAACTTGCGAAGTTAGATCAGAGGTTGGCGGAACTCAACCGTGACTTTGATGAGGAGCTATTCCCGAGCACTCTGATGGCTATTGAGGGTAAGAGGTGGGTGATCGGGCATGGTTTCCGCCGGGCTTGGATGGCCTTCAAACAGTCTGATGAGCTTCAGACGCGGTTGGGGGATTGTATTAGCAAGGCCATCGCTAAGGGCCTAAGGCAGGGTTTGGAAGCTGGGATTGTCCATGGTTCGAAAGGTCGAAAGCTGGAACATATCAAGGCCTACAATTCGCGGGCTAAGGAGGTTTACCGCGAGGCTGTCATTCGCCTTAGCGATGTACCCTTTCCCCTTCTTGATTCCTTGGAGGCTTGCAAGGATTCCTCTTTAGAATTCCTCATGTCGCAGCTTGTGTTACAAGAGGAAAGGCCAGGTAGTGCGGGGGAATTCGTTTTTAATCCCCCGGTGGCGGAAGAGGTTGCTCTTCCCAACTCTTTGCTTCAAACCATTACCAGGAGCCCGCGCGCCATTGCCGCGTACAAGGAGAGGAAGCACCGGGCGTATGGTAAGAAGTTTAATGTTTGGAATCCTGAGCTGCTTGTTTCGGAGGTTGAGCATCAGGTTACTCCTACTGGAGAGCCTTCCATGGTGATCGTTTCTCCTGGTCCAACCCCATCCTCCACGGTTACAGGTCCTACTGGGGAGGATGAAAAAGAAGAAGAAGGAACGGCTGCCCACGATGATATGTTTGACGCCAGCGTTCTTGATGGTGCTGGGAGTGCTTGAGTTGGTCTCTTATGGGCGGCATTTAGACTATGCCGCCTTTTCCATCTGTGGTGAAGCTTCATTTATGTTTGATAGGGTCGTGGTTGTTGCGACGCCTTTTTTTTTTGTAAGCCGGGGGTATGCCCCTGTGTACTTGTAAAAAAGGTCTTGTGAATTTAATGAAACTTCTTTGTTTTTTTATTTTTTATTTGCCGGACTTAGTTGTTCCGGGCTTTGAGTTGTACCTTTGGCCGTACTTTGGGAGTCCGGGGGTATCAAACAATGGTCAATGGGTTTGCAATACCACTTATATGCCTGAGTCAATTTTGAGGTTGCTCGCCCTTTATGTGCGACACTGTCTGTCGCGGTTGTGAGAATTATGCATAAGATGTAAGAGTAAAAAATATGGTTGCATCTTTATTTTGGAAAATTCGTAGAGCGGGCCAGGCATCTACGTTTCATTACTTAGAAAACATTACAATATAAATACGAAATATGAAAAGTTAAAGTTCCCCTGTTGTCCGGACCTGATCCGTGATCAACTTACAAAAGGCGGGGAGAACCTACCTACGCTTAAATGTAACATTTCTTCAAGTTGCGGATGTTCCATGTTCTCGGGAGTATCTCCCCGTCTGCAGCTCTGAGCTTGTATGCTCCACTCCTTAGTGCCTCCATCACTTCATACGACCCTTCCCATTTGGGACCAAGCTTTCCGGTGTCCTCCGCTCTACTAGCTTCGTTGCTGCGGTAGACAAATTCCCCGGGTCTGAAGGCCGTGCTTCGTACTTTGGCGTTGTAGTACCCCTCCATCCTTGCTTTGCTGCGCGCCTCTTCAATGGCCGCGGCTTCTCGTTTTTCTTCCAGAATGTCCAGATTTAGGCAAAGCTCTTGGTCATTGGAGATTTGGCTTATGGCCGTACATCGGAGACTCGGCATTCCAATCTCTACTGGGATAACTGCCTCAGTTCCGTATGTGAGGGAAAATGGGGTTTCGCCGTTGCTTGTTTTGATCATAGTTATGTGTGCCCAGAGCACATGCGGCACTTCTTCCACCCAGTCTTTACTTCCCTTCTCCAATCTTGCTTTGATGCCTTCTCCCAGGCTTTTGTTCGCGCTTTCGACCAACCCGTTTGCCTGCGGATGTTTCACCGATGCGAATCGTTGTTTGATGTTGAGCTTCTGGCACCAGTCCTTGAAGGGGTTGTCGCGGAATTGCTTTCCGTTGTCCGACACTATCTCTCATGGCAGGCCGAAGCGGCAGACTATGTTGTCCCAAACAAACTTCTTCACTTGCCTTCTTGTGATGGAGGCTAAGGGCTTGGCTTCTATCCATTTAGTGAAGTAGTCTATTGCTACAATCATAAACTTTACCTTGCCGGGGCCTTCTGGGAAAGGTCCGCATATGTCTATACCCCACTTGTAAAAAGGCCAGGGAGAGGTGATTGGGGTCAGATTTTGCTGCGGATGTTTCGGTACCGGGCGGTGGACTTGGCAATCTTCGCACTTCTGGATTAGCTCACGTGCATCCCTGTGCATCGTCGGCCAATAATATCCGGATCTAATTGCTTTGGCTACCACTGCCCTTGGGCCGGAGTGCATGCTACACGACCCTTCGTGGATCTCTCGCAGCACGTAGTTGGCCTGAGTGGGGCCTACATATCGGAGCCAAGGTTCCAGGAAAGATTTTCGGAACAGGATTCCGTCTCTCAACGCGTACTGCCTTACCTTGATCCGTAGTTTTCTTGCCTTGTTGTCATCCGCCGGTAGCATTTCATCCCTTAGATATTCGATCAGGGGTGTCATCCATGTATCCCCGTCTTCTTCCACGATAGCCAGTACTTCCTTTTCTTCGATGGATTTTTCTTTTAAGACCTCCACAAGGACCTATTTTGTTAGGTGGGCAAAGCTGGTGGATGCAATTTTGCTTAGCGCGTCTGCTTGTTTGTTTTGACTCCGGGGAATCTGTCTGATGGAGAACGTCCGGAACCCTTCAATCAATGCTTTGGCCTTCGCCAAGTACCGCGCCATGCTTTCCTCCTTTGCTTCGTATGCCCCGTTTATCTGGTTTGCCACGAGACGGGAGTCAACATTTGCTGATAAGTCTTTCACCCTCATTTGTTCAACAATCCTTAGTCCTGCGATTAGTGCCTCGTACTCGGCTTCGTTGTTGGATGCCTCGAACTCGAAGCGGAGGGCGTAGGTGAACTCCTGCCCCTCCGGGCTTGTCAGGATTAAACCTGCTCCAGACCCTTCTATGCACGAAGATCCGTCCGTGAATAGCTTCCATGGCTCTGAGTATTGTTGCTGGTCCTTTTTCTTGTCAAGAGTTTCTTCCTCTGGAATTTCAGCAATGAAGTCCGCTAGCACCTGTACCTTTATGGATGTCCGAGGTCGAAAGGTGATGTCATGTTCGTCCAGCTCTATTGCCCATCCAGCCATTCTTCCGCTCTTTTCTGTCTTAGTCAAGACTTGCTTCAGTGGCTGGTCCGTGATGACCACTACTGGATGTGCTTGGAAGTATCGCCGCAACCTGCGGGATGCATATACTAGTGCTAAGACAAGCTTCTCAAGCGGAGTGTAATTCACCTCCGGACCTTTTAAGGCGCGACTGACGAAGTACACTGGCTGTTGCCTCGACTCCCTTTGCGCTAACAAAACCGCGCTTACAACTTCTTGGGACGCGGCTAAGTACATGATCAGCTCCTCCTTTGGTTGTGGAGCGATGACCATTGGCAGATTGGCAATGTGCTGCTTCATTTCTTTGAACGCCTGCTCTGCGTCCGGTGTCCAGTAGAAGTCGCTCTTTTTAATACATTTCTTCAGCGTTTTGAAGAATGGAAGGGACCTTTCCGCTGATTTGGACATGAAACGACTGAGGCTGGCTAACTTTCCATTCAGGGACTGTACTTCCTTTTTGGTCGTCGGGGATCTCAGAGTAGTTACGGCCGCAGACTTGTCTGGGCAAGCTCTGATGCCCTCCTTGCTTACCACATGACCTAGAAACATGCCTTGTTCCGCCCCAAATGTGCACTTCTTGGGGTTAAGCTTCATGTTGATGTTCCTTAGGGTCTTGAAGGTTTCATTCATATCCCTGAGTACTTCTTCCTCCGAATGGCTCTTGATGACTAGATCATCGACGTACACTTCCAAATTTCTTCCAATCTGTTTCTCAAACGCCCTGTCCACGAGCCTTTGGTATGTGGCACCAACATTCTTTAGACCGAAGGGCATTTTGGTATAACAGAAGATGCCTTGGTTTGTGTGAAACGCTGTCTATTCCTCGTCCCCGGCTGCCATTTGTATCTGGGGATACCCTTTGTATGCGTCCAGAAAGCACTTGAATGGGTATCCGCAGAGGGATTCGACCTTCCAGTCGATCTCCGGCAAGGGGTAGCAATCTTTTGGGCAAGCTTTGTTTAAGTCTTTGAAGTCCACACACATTCTCCAGCTCCCGTCACTCTTCTTGACGAGCACGGGGTTAGACAACAAGTCGTGGTAGTGTACTTCCCTCATGATCCCTGCTGCCACTAGCTTGGTAACATCTTCATTGATTGCTTTGTTTCTTTCTGGGGCCTGTCCCCTATTCTTTTGTCGCACAGGGTCATAACCGTCCCGGACATTCAGTTTGTGTTCCGCGATTGTCCGCGGAACTCCAGTCATATCGGAGGGCTCCCAAGCAAAGATATCCAAGTTATTCCTGAGCAGGTCGCAGAGGCTTTTCTTCCCTTGCTCGCTCAACCCTCCTCCAATGGTGACCGTTTGGTCGGGGAATCTTGGGTTGATTGCCACCGCGACTCCTTCCTTCACTACTGCTTCTGCGGCTATATGGTGGGGTTCTGGTTCCGCAACCATTCTGCATTCAACTGGGACCACCTTGTCACTGTGCAAAGTCACGACTCCGTCACAAGTAGGAAATTTTAGCATCCCATGCGCCGTGGATGGCACTATTCTCAACAGCCTAATCCCCGGTCGTCCAATTATCCCGTTGTACGGAGAAGGAGATCGTACCACCATGAAGTTCATCCATGCACTGGCCGACCTCTCTTCGTCTCCCAATGTTACTTCCAAGAGGATCTGCCCTAGCGGCCATGAGAGTTCTCCGCTGAAACCCAAGAGTGGTGCTGAAGCGGGGATTAGTCTTTTGCGGATGTCTGGGCTTAACTTGTTGAAGCAATGTTCGTATAGAACTTCTGAAGCGCTTCCATTATCCACGTACATCCTGTGAATTGTACACCCTTCTACATCTGCCTTGATTACCAGCGGGTGGTCGTCCCAGTCATCCCCGGATATGGGAGGAAAAGATATTTCCATATTCAAGACCGCGTCCGGACCCAGCTTGGGCTTGACCGACCGTTGCCAGGTGTTGACCATATATATGGCGTGGGCTTTGTCCTTGGTCGCGGTATCTTTCTTTCCACCCTTGGGGCCACCATTCTTTTGCGCCCCATTCTTGATCTCTTTGACCAAATGTGCGAGCTGTCCGGATCTGACTGCCTCCTCTATCTGTTTCTTCAACTGATAGCATTCGTCCGTGTTGTGCCCCTTTTCTCTGTGGAAGTCACAGTACTTGTCTTTATTCCTGGATTCGACCGGACTGGACATTGGCGGGGGAGCTGTGAACTTGACCGTATCCATGGCCAGGATTTCTTTTGGTGTCTTTGTGAGGAGGGTGAACCTGTCCCCCCTCTTCCTTTCCGGCCTTAAGCGGGTCTTGAACTCCCCTTTTCTTTCAAAGATCTGGATATTTTTATGTCCTCCATCCTGGTTTTTCCACTGGGAGTGCTTCTTCTTTGACTGGTTGGCCGCGGCAACCTCACCTCTGAGAAATGTTTTCACAACCTTCCACATTTCATCCTGCGACTGGGGGATGTTGTCATTTAGCCTCCTGATCAGCTCCGAGTTCGTTATCCCGTGCATAAAACCAGACACTCTCATGCACTCGGGAGCTCCCTTCACATACATGCTTTCTGTCTTGAAGCGTTCCACGAATGCTTCTGTGGACTCCCCTTCCCGCTGCTTTATGTGGTGTAATTCCACGGGGTCTTTCGTATACTTCTTCTGTTGTAGGAAGTATGAGAGAAAACTCGACCTTAACTCCTCAAAGTTGTCAATGCTTTCCGGACGCAGCTCATCAAACCAGCCACGGGCGTGCCCTACAAGGGTGGAGTTGAACATGTGGCACCATGTGGGCATGGCCCATCTTTCCACCTTGGCCGCAGTCTGGAACATTTTTAGATGATCCTCCGGATCTCCTGTCCCCGTCATACGTTCGAATGTGAGCTGGCATTCTTGTTCTTTCCGGGAACTCAAAATTCCGTATACGACGGGTAAAGGGGTCTGTGTCAGCCACGTCATACGGGGAGTAGAGGTCATCCTCTTCCCGTTTCTTGCTTTTCGGTGTGGACTTCCAGTGTCCCCCAGTGCTTTCCTCGATTTCCGGAGGAGACACTTCCCTAGTTCTACTGCGGCACGAGTGGTATGTTTCTCCTCTGCCAGACTTCGAATAGGAAGCTCTGCCGTGGGTAGGACTTCGGCTTCGCTGGTGTCTAGCGGCGGAGCCTTTTTCGGTCATGTTTCGTTTACTTCGCTTTTCCACTTCCCTTTTGCGTTCCCTACGGGAAGTGACTTTTGACTGGAGTCTGGAGAACACGGTTGGTTTTTGGTCACCAAGTCTCGTGGACACGTGCGGACGTTCCTTTTCCAGTCTTGAGAACACATCTGGCCGTGGCCTCTTGGTCTCCAACCGGCTCTTCTCTCTAGAACCTCCCTCATCTCGACTGCTAAGTCTTGAGAAGACACTTCGCGACTTGGAATACTCCGACGGGTCTGACCTAGCACTAGGACTGGCTTCGCGCCTCCTCTTTGGTGCCTCTTTTCTTTCAGATGCTGGACGAGTATTCCGGGCGTGTTCTTGAGATCTCTCATTTCTAGCCTCATCGTCAAAATCCAGCCGGGTTTTGACCCGGTCCAGTTTTTCCTGATGGACTTTTTCTGCCATGAAGGGCAGGATCTGATGGTAGTGCTTTTCGCAGAACTCCCTTATTGACGCGTCTGTCGCGGTCTTAGGGTGGTGTTGTTCTGTGGCTTGCACTTTTTCATTCCCTCCCGTGTTTCTGACCGTGGATGGCTCAGGAGAAGGGGAGGGGTTTTCTGCCAAATTGCTCATTAGAGTTTTTTTTTTTTGGAAACGCAGTTACGTTACTGGTCCCACGGATGGCGCCAACTTGTTAATACAATTCCGGGCGCTCCCCTGATGAAGATTAGTGTAGGCTAACTTCTCAAGAAATAGGTCTTGTACTAAGTGAGATTCTTGATAGCTAGCTGCTAAGAAAACCAGCACCGTTAGTCTCACCGCGGAACGGGGTTCCGCGGTCAACCTCCGGCGTGAGAGTAAGTGATAGTTTAGAGAGATAAAGTTGGTTTTAGAGAGAGAGTATGTATGTGTTACCGTTTGAATAGTGGCGAGGCCTCTATTTATATGGTTGACCTTTTTGTCGTGTTCTCAAGATCACGGGCCATGAGAACGACAGCTTGGGAGTGGGGAGTGACGTAGGTCAACTCCAGAGCTTGTCGCGTTGCTATGATAGCGACGCTTTCGGGCGGGAGTTGTCCCGCTTTCCCTTTTTGGGGGCTGCAGGTTGCAGTACGTTGAGTCTGAGCGAGATTCCCTACCTATTATGTTGGACGCGGTTGTGTTCCTCTTCGGACGCGTCTACTGTCTGCGGAATGGCTTAGTGGCCATTGCCGGGGTATGTATTTGGTCCGCGACCAAACCATATAGGTGTCGGGAGTATTAAGCAGTCGTGCTTAGTCCGCGTCTGACCCGTATTGGTGCCAGGGGGGTCATACGTGATCACTACTTATAATAAAGGAATGAATCTCTCTCCTCATGGTCTTAAAATTAAGACTTACAAAATACAAAGCCTATTGTACAATACATAATGCACTATTAATGATCTTTCTCATCAATTTTAATTTTAGACTTACAAGTCTTAAAGTTTAATGTACAAAATACAAAGTATTATTAATGTGGTCAAGATATTTAATGTAGTTATTTAATTAACTGGTCAATAAATACAATTAATGCAGTTATTAAAACACCCCTTACACAAGAAATACAAACTATCAAGCATATTGTACAACCAACTTAAACATAATTTCTGCATTAAAATGTCACTAATACAAATAATAAAGAACATTATACAAATATTCAAGCCCGAACGGGCAACGGCCCAAATGGCCTCGAACCCGAACGGGTACAATCCAAACATGCACGGGCCAAACGGGGTGGAGCCCGAGTGGGAACGGGCCAAACGGGCTCGAGCCCGAACGGGCACGAGCTAAACGAAATTCTTGAAATCCGTAAATTTATTATCAAAAAGAACATAATAAACTAAAATACGTGATTCACCGGAAAATTTTATTTCAGGGTATCCGCCGCCGAAATGCGCGGGAACCCTGCATTAAATGTCACTAATACAAATAATAAAGCACATTATACAGATATTCAAGCCCGAACGGTCAACGGGCAAAATGGGCTTAAGCCCGAACTGGTGCGGGCCAAACGGGCTCGAGCCAGAACGGGCATGGGCCAAATAGGCACGGCCAACGGGCTCGAGCCCGAACGGGCACGGGCTAAACGAAATTCTTGATATCCGTAAATTTATTGTCAAAAAAAAAACATAATAAACTAAAATACATTATTCACCGAAATTTTTTATTTCAGGGTACCCGCTGCCGCAACGCACGGGTACCCTGCTAGTTTTTATAATAGGCAATTTAAGAAGTCTGAATTTTAAGCCTTGCCATTTAAGAAAATGTCTTAAATACATTATAATGTTGTATAGATAAGTTACCTCCAAGCTCCTGTTTTCAATTGAAGTCCATTTTACTAGCTTTACAAATCATTCACAAACATAATGAAAGTAGATTTTATTAGAAACCACACTAGTACTATAATTAAGGTTGGGGATCTATTGCAAAGTGGTTAAAATTAAAAAGTGTAAAAAGCCATTTATAGTGTGACACGTGTCCCCCACTCTAAATTATACATAAAATCCGCTCAGGGGTAATATGATCTTTTGACCGATTTTTTCTTTTCCACCTCAAATTTCAAACGCACACATCTCTTAAACCACAAACTTTTAGAAAAAATCGATTTCACCATAATTTTTAAAATTCGATTCTCTTTAATTCGGTATAAATCTTTTTAATTATTTCGAAACTTTTTTTTTGGACATATTCATTAGGTCATGATTTTCTTGATGTTTTTTCTATTTTCGATCCTATTTTTTACCTTAAAAATTGCCGAATCATAAAATACTTAAAACACAGAAGTTTTTGATTTTGATTCACTCTTTACCCAGGAATTTGAATCACTCAAATCCGATATGATATGAGTGAGATATCGCACGTTAAAGATGGCGTTTTAGTCATATTTGTTGCACACAAGGTGTTTGATGAAATGTCTAGCTTAGATTTTTAGTGTTAAAATTGAGCTAAATGAACTAATTTTGTCCCACAACGCATCATTAAGCATTTTATTAATGTAAAACTCAAAAAGTGATGTTTTTTAATAGTTAAAGCTTTTAACTATTAAAACTGATGAACCAAATCAAAACTGATGAACCAAACCAAACTGATGAACTGATGAACCAATCAAACATAGTTCATCAGTTTATTTTGGTTCATCAATCATAGTTTCAGCTTAACATGTTGGTGTTTGTTTTGTTTTGTTCATCAATTTACTTTGGTTCATCAATCATAGTTTCAGTTTTGGTTTGGTTCATCAGTTTTTTATTTGGTTCATCTGTTTGGTTTGGTTCATCAGTTTGGTTTGGTTCATCAATCATAGTTTCAGTTTTGGTTTGGTTCATCAGTTTTTGGTTTGGTTCATCAGTTTGGTTTGGTTCATCAATCATAGTTTCAGTTTTGGTTTGGTTCATCAGTTTTGGTTTGATTCATCAGTTTTTGGTTTGGTTCATCAGTTTGGTTAGGTTCATCAGTTTTGGTTTTATGCTTTTTTTTTAAATAGTTTGGTTTGGTTCATCAGTTTTTTGGTTTGGTTCATCAGTTTTGGTTTGGTTCATCAGTTCATCAGTTTCGTTCATCAGTTTTAATAGTTAAAAACATTAACTATTAAAAAACATCACTTTTTGAATCTTACATTAATAAAATGATTAATGATGCATTGTGGGACAAAAATTAGTGCATTTAGCTCAACTTTAACTCTAAAAATCTAAGCTAAACATTTCATCAAACACCTTGTATGCAACAAATATGAGTAAAACACAATCTTTAACGTGTGATATCTTACCCATATGACATCGAACTTGAGTGATTTAAATTCCTGGGAAAAGAGTGAACAAAAATCTATAACTTTTATGTTTTAAGTTTTTCACGATCCGACATTTATGAATGTAAAAAATAGGGACGAAAATGTCAAAAAAATCAAGAACTATTTCATATGTAAAAAAAAAATTCGAAATATTTATCAAGATTTATACCAAATTAAAGAGAATCGAATTTTAAAAATTATGGTGAAATCGGTTTTTCGTAAAAGTTTGTCGTTTGAAAGTTATTTGCGTTTGAAATTTGAGGTGAAATATAAAAAATGGGTTAAAATGACAAAAAAATACCCCCTAACCGAATTTACAAAGAAAAAAAATGAATAAATAAGGGACACTTGTCACATTGTGAGTTGCTTTCTAGCCTTTTTAATTTTACTTACTTTCTAAAGGATCGCATCTCAATTAATTAAACGTAAAGGATAAATATAAGTTAAAGTAATGGATTCGAATATTCGATGCTCGATTGACCTGTCATTAGCTTTACCAGTTTCATACTGTATTTAAAAAAGCTAATGGTCTTTCTTGCTTTGAAGAGAAAGACATTTTCATTAACAGCCGGAAATAAAATACTTCATCTCTAAACTGTTTCATCAAAAGACCAAACTCAAAGATTCTCCCAATCCAAAGAGAATAATAGTAACCAAGGTTATAAATAGCTCGAGGCGTGTCACGACGGCATGTCGAAGCTTTAAGTTTTTGAGGTTAAAGCGAAATTTTTGCGTTTTTAAGGAGTGATATAAGGCGCCACAAAATATAAAAATATTTATATATTTATATCATATTTCATATATATCGAGTTTACAAAAAGCGTTGTACATAATGATTAAGGTTAAGAAACTATCATTGTATGTAAGATTCTTCATTTTCTAAAAAACAAAATAAAAAATATCGGAGTTGAATAAAAAAGCTCGTCACGTCATACGCAAAGGCGCGCCTTTCCACGCCTTTTCACACCTTACTTCAAGTCACGCCTAGAACTAACGCCAATGTCTATTTCGTAACGTTGAGCTCACGCCTGACGCCTTGACGACGCGTTTGCGACGCGAAGGTGCGCAATCAAAACTTAATTATGCAATAGCACACTACAAAAACGGGACATTCAACTCAATTCAATAATTGCAATGATGAGCTTAAAAGGTCAAATCACCGAAAACTAGCTTTTTTGTTTAATCTCCGCATTAACTTAATTAGCGAATCTTGTCCCACTAATCGTTTAATACACTAGATTTAACTAATAGTGCCACTAAGTTCAAATTTCCACCCATGTTTCCCGCTAAACAACTTTTGTTACTATATAATCCAATGATTTCAGTCACTTAATCAGGTCTTAACTCAACTCAATTAAAGCCTTTATCATATCCTCAAAAAGGAAACATGATACAAGCAAAAAACACTGACAAATCCAAAACAGACACACATCTTATGTATAATTTAAAGATGTAATTCTCAAAAAGAGACGAAAAGTAATGAGGAGTTAACCATCTAGTACAAACTTTATACCTTTTTCTCAAAATGGTAATGTGCGACCGTGATAATGTGCTACTCCATTATTTTTTTGACACGTGTACAGTGGTAGGTGGGTGTATTCCCATATATTCCCTTTTTGTTTTATTATTAAATATGTTAAAAGACCATAATACCCCTATCATTTATATAAAATAACCATCACCACAGATCCACCATAATACACCACTAAACCACTGCCACTGAAAGCAACCACCACCACGACCTTCAAACCCAGAATCATTAAGCCACCAACATCAATAAAATGAAACCCATACGAGTTTGAAAACTAAAACTATGAAAGACAAGACCCAAAATAATAAATTTAAGATGTGGGGCTTCGTCAAGATGGTGGCAACCACCTCCACCATATTATCCGGCTACGTACCATTTTCAAACCGTTCATTTTATTACCCTCTTCCTTACATCACCATCGGCATCATAGCCACCTTCGTCACTCCCATTTGACCAACGCAGTCACTGCATCTCAAAAACTACAAATCAACCATCTCCCTCGACCACCACCACCTTCACATATATAAATATAAGTAGGCAGTAGTTAGATATGAGTGGTGAAGTGGGTTTTGGTGATGGTTGGATCTGGGTGGTTCGAGTGGGTGTGTGAAGCTGGTGGTTGGTCGTCAACAATTTCTGGTGGTCACCGCGGTGGTTCACCGGATTTTTTAACACATGGATATGTGGTGATGATTATTTTATATAAAAGATGGGGTAATGGTGATGTTCTGGTTAGGATAGTATTGGATTTGATGTTGGTGAGGTTTTTATTTAATAATGGTGATGGTGGTGTCGATCTGGGTGGTGGTGGTGGTGGTGATCTGTGGTGGTGATGGCAAGGTTAGAGGAGTTATTTTATATAAAAGATAAGGGTATTATAGTCTTTTAACACATTTAATAATAAGACAAAAAGGGAATATATGACGTAAGAATTGCTCTCCCAACCCTAAACCTCTGGCGAATCTGGCGATCCACAATCAACCCTAAATCGTTTTTTCTGCTCTATCGTTTTCTATTTTTTCCTTACAATCTTGAATTAAGTCTTGAGTATATCTCGTTTATAATCTCTTCTTATTCATTGATTGTTCCATGATTTAATTAGTGATCAATCAAGTTGTTTACTGGTTTATGGGAAGTTTCGCTAATTAGGGTTTACTTAGGTCGATTTGATTGTAATCATTAAACAATTTGTATCTGATTATTCTACTCGGGTTCATAATTACTATAAAGCAATCATTACTACCATCAACATTCTTCGTGTGATTGAATTTGGTTCTATGGGTTAACTTAATTGTGCTTCTTCGCAAAAACCCTAGTTTCTTAATTAGGGTTTTATTCGTACTGATTGAAGACCAGGTGTTTTTTTTCTTGTTTTACTGTTCATGATTACTTGGTTAAGGGTTGTGTAGTTGTTGTGAAGCTGTTGTGATGTATAAGACGGGAGAGGAGAAAATTTTGCAACGCCCTATGGTTAATGTTGGTCATGGGGTTAATGTGGATGTAGATCAACTGAACGCTCGTATGCAACGTTTAAAGGTTATTGATGCTGGGAACGCCGGTGTATCTCAGCCAAGAGAAGATTTGAGGGTTGTGCGAAACCCTAATGGGGGATCTCATGACGTGCTTACATCTGCTGACTCGGAGTCTTTATCTGTTGGGGATGAGTGTGCTATAGCATGGGGTACTAATCCTAAACAAGTGAAGCCGTTTCACTTGGCGTTCCAGGGACTACTCATTATCCTTCTATGCCTAGTGTTGAGCCAGCTCCTAAGGTTGTCCACCAACAAGTGAACCTGGGTGATACTACTATAAACACTTCAAGTGTTTTTTAGCAGCCTTCTATTCTTAATGTGTTGAAGCAGCCTCAACCCACACATGTGGCTATTCCTACACATGTTACTATTTCTAGTACGTCTCCTAAGGGTGTCGAACCTAGTAGTGCAAATTAGCCTAATGGTATTGAGCAGGTGGTTTTAGATGCATGTAAGAATTTTGATGCAGCTATGCATGAAGTTCAATTGAAGAATGCCAATAATGCTTTAAAACAACCTTCTACATCATATGCAGGTGCTACTTCAAATGAACCTAAGAAATACACGTCTAACTTTCGTAGGCTGAAGTGTAGTAAGATAACGAATGGTGTGGATCTTACTGTCCCTATGAAAGTGGTTGAAGAGGTGAATACTAGGTATGAGAATACTATCTATGGTTATTTCCTTGGTAAACGCATTGCTTTTCCTGTTGTTGATTATATGTACGCAATGTATGGGCTAAGTATGGTATACAGAAGGTTATGATGAATGCCAAGGGGTTCTTTTTCTTTAAGTTTAATTCGAAGAAAGGTGTTGATGATGTCCTTGAAAATGGTCCGTGGTTGATTAGAAATGTCCCTATTATTATTAAACCATGGACCTTGAACACCAACTTACTTAAAGAGGATTTGACCAACATTCCGGTGTGGGTTAAGTTCCATGATGTTCCTCTTGCTATGTTTTCTGATGATGGTCTTAGTCTTCTTGCTACATTGATTGGTACGCCGAAAATGTTAGATACTTATACTAGCCAAATGTGCAAGGAATCATGTGGCCGCAGTAGTTTTGTTAAGTGTTTGATTGAAGTTAAGGCGGATGAGGTACTTAGGGATAACCTAAATGTTGAAATACCCCTACTTGATGGGTCAGGTTTGACTATTGATAAGATACAGGTTGAATACGAGTGGAAACCTCCTCGATGTGGTACGTGTAAGATCTTTGGTCATACTCTTGTTGATTGTCCAAAATCTGTTTTACCCCCTATTCAGCCTACTAAGAGTGTTAATGATGGTTTCCAAACTGTTAACAACAAGAAGAAGGGTAAGCAAGGTGGTCCAACTGCTTCGGGTCAAGGAGGGTTTACGAAACCTAATGTGGGTAAGAAGTTGCAATATTAACCCAAAAAGCCTCCTGCTGAACCTAAGCAAGTCGATGCCACTAAGAAAAAGGCTGCTGATGTGCCTAGTACGAGTGGAACAAAGGTTGCTACATCTAATAAATATGATGCCCTTAGTATGGATGATACTGATGACTTTGATATTCCTACTAAGGAAGTGAATAAGGATGTAGATGCTGGTAGTACAATGGAAGAAAAGAAGAATGAGTCTGCAAAGACTAGTAATACATTGCATAAACCGCTTGTGAATGATTCTATGGAAGCTAACGAGGTTGGTCCTACCCCTATTGTTGAGAAAATTGGGGAGTTTGAAAAACTTCTTATTGATGGGAAAGCTACTCTTGTGAATGATGACGGTCATCCTATTAAAAATGTTGATTATCTGGGTAATAAAAAGGATTTTCCGTCTTCTTCTTCTACTAAAAGGGTTAACCCATTCTTTAAGGTGGGAGAGATTGTTGATTCCGATAGTGATGAAGAGGAGGTTGTGAATACTTTTGATGAGTCAAGAACCTATTTGGTGGTGGTCATGATCGTGAAGATGATTATGATGACTATGATTATGATGACTATGCGGATCAGGTCTACGATCTTCCAGGAAATTTGGATGCTTTGTATGACACTGATGGTATCAAGCTCCAAGGCTTTGGTAGGAAGTAACTTTGTTTTCATAGGAGTCTAATGTTATCTTTTGAGTAGTGGTTTATTTTCTTGTTTAGAGAATATGAAGTATCTTGTTATGTAAGTTTTTCGCCTATGTAACGGGCTGAGATATGGGATTCACCCATGTCCTTTGTACTTAAACATTTTTTGGAGTAATATATTTACCGGGTCTTTGACCTTTTACCAAAAAAAACAAAAAGGGAATATATGGAAATACACCCACCTACCACTGTATATGTGTCAAAAAAATAATGGTGTAACACATTAGAAGTAGCACGGTCGCACAAAACTATTTTTGGAAGAAGTGTGAAGTTTGTACTAAATGGTGAACTTTTCTTTATTTTTTATCTGTTTTGAGAATTATCTCTAATTTAAAACGGTGCGGACTTTCATCATCATGTTATCACAAATAATAGAAGTTCATCACAATTGTGGTGTTCTTGGTGTTAGATCGGTTCTTAATTAATTGTCGAAAAATATTCAGTTGTGTTTTTTGTTTTTCTTAAATAAATTGAGTTTGTGTTCTTGGTGAAAATTAAAAATAATTGGAAATTCAAAAGAAAAAAAGTAGGGAAAAATACGATGGTATATTAGTAACGAGCGTTAGCCATAATGGCTAGGTTGCAACAAAAAGATGACTTTAAAGACATGAAATACAAACTTGGTTTCAGTGGCCAGCGTACGAAAATCGCAAACTTTAAAGACGAAATTTGCAGTTTACCCTAAATTAATATTCCTTGTCAATGAACCTAGAACTGATTAACTTCAATGTTTCCCTAAATACCACATATTAAAATCTAAAACATAATGGCTATTATAAGAAAAAAGCTTACTTAATCAACTTATGACAAAGGGTGGAAAGGAGCCGTGCTGAGCCTAAGCTTGTCATAGCTCGTTCTCGAGTCGCTTATATATATAAGGTTCGAGCTCGAGTTCCTTTTTGAGTCATATGATTTTAACTCGAGCTCGACTCATCATATGTTTTTCATGCTCAAGCTCAGTTCGGGCGCGACTCGTCTTCTTAGCCTATACAAATTATAGCTGGACTCGAGCTCCTATTTTTAAGTATACTACAAGTCGAAACTCGATCTCGTTTATTTCATTTAAAGCTCAACTCGTTTGGTGCTTTCACTTAATCAGTCTTTAACATCTCACGCATCTTGTCTCTGTTTTCACCCTGTTTTTTGACTCACGTTATCTAAAGTTCACGAGCAAAAAGGTCCAGCTTACAGGAAGCGTGATCAATAGGACTGGTCCAGGTTTGACCATACATCTTGGGCCACTCTATCAAGTTCAAGAAGACTTGTCGTGTTATCGAATTCTCATATTGTTGATTCGAGCTTGACATGTTCGAGTCGTGATTCCAGTTTTGCTATTTCTTTTTTGAGTCTTGATTACTCTGCCCGGTGAGATTGGGTATGTTGTTGTATATCAAGTCGTGATTCGGATATTTAGTGATTCCAAGAAAGAACAAACAACTTAATCACAAACATACATTTTGTCTATCAATAGATATTCAGACCATCACATTGATGCAAAAAAGGTATCATACACACATATACGCATATAAATTGAGTAAAAGTGTCTAAAAAATGAGTAGTTAATCGTGCGGTCTTGCAAGAACATCGAGTTCTTCCATTCTACACCGGACGAGTCCAAGAAAAACTTCCCTCACTTGCCTCTCCAATGGATTCAATCCATTCTGTAAAGATCCATATACAATTCCCAGTTTTTCAATTCTTTTCTTGATTTCCCCTTCATGTTCTTCCGCAAGCGGAAACCTAGTTGAATTAGTAAGCCCGTTCATATAACGTGTGTACTCTTCAATCCCGTGAATCTCCTTTAACAATCCGCAACTATTTCTTTGATCCCTCTTCTTATATTCGTTCAAAATTCTTTCTTGGAATGAAAGAATCGATACCCCCCAAGCAAAATTGTTGGGAACACGGAAAGGTGATTGTAACCCGCGACCTTGACAAGGGAATGCGGCTACCAAAGTCCACATCACAAAATGTAACACATGGCTCATTGTATAGATAGCCGAAACAAGCCCTTTAGTGGCTATGATCTCACTTCTTTTTGGTACCATTATGTTCTTCCCTATTGATTGGAGTTGTTTCGAAGCAGACCAAGATCTCGAAACACTCCAAGTAAACGATTTTGAATGTGCTAGAGATTCACTTTCTCTACATCGCAGTTTTTTCAGATTGAACGAACGATATCTTTGAGCAAGATTCGAGCCTGATTCTTTCCCATCATTTATTTTCATCTCTAGATCATTCAACGCTCTTTTCGCCCTTCGAAATTGAGCTTCACCGAGCGTTTTTTGATCCTTTAAAACATAAAAAGCAATCTCTATTTGTTTCGTCCATAGCTTCATTTCTTCAATCCCATCTCTTATCGCGTTACAAACATCTAAACCCTCCACACTACGTTCAAAATAATCAGAAAGCGATATTTCCAAACCATGTTTACTCAAACACGCTTTGTTTTTCGACAATAAAACTCTAAATTGTACTTGACAACTTAGGAAACCTTCTAAAAGCTTTGAAATCCAAGATACCGATAGAAGTTCACCCAACTCGACTGATGTTAAAACATCAAACATTTGAGTTACCTTTTCATAAAAAGCTTCAACCTCATTGGATTCGACTTCATTGATCGGGTAGACAGCAGAATCATGTTTCGTACTGGGAATTGAACGATTAAAACGTGCGAAGAACGACAATGATGTTCCATGACAATGTGTTACCATTATGTACACAAATTCGAGAAAAAAAAAAAAAAAAACAAACAAACAAGAAACTCACGAGAGATCAATAATAAAGATTGCTATTTTTTGATAAAAGAATTGTGTGAAACATTATGGAAGGTCAGGTGTTTAAATATGAACTTATTTGAACGTTTTAGTTGAACCCATCAAGTCAACGGATCAAATATGAATTAATTATGTGTTTTGATAATTATGACCTTGTCTAGATTAGTGTTTCTTTTTTTCTTTGGGATTAAATTCTTACTTGAACCCCCTAAATTCAACATCATAACGTCAATGTTTTTTATTAGTAAAATAAACACATAGTTTTTGTAAGTAAGGTCAAGTTGGGTGTATTTTAGCGAATAATATCATTGGAAAAGTTGATATTAATATAATTTTAAGTAAGAACGTAATAAGTTAATCTGCTAAGGAAAGAAATGCTATTAGTTTGTCGTAGTGATTAAAAAGTTGATAATGATATGAACTTCCGGATGAATAAATTAGTTATCCACTTGAGAGTTCTTGGATCATGTTTTGAAAGAGACTAGCTAGTGGCATAATTCAGGCGGACTCACAACTTTAAAATTCACAACTTTAAGTTAACAGGTCCACAAATTTTTTATTACAAGTATAAAAGAAATAAAAATAACTAAATTGAACGATTTTTAAAAAAAAAACTTGTAAGCAAATTAAGAAGATATGCATTTCTTTTGACATATTAGCAAAATAACTAAATAAGACATGTATTTATGTGATATAAAAATTCGGTACTTGATTCATTTAAAAAAATCAAGATTTCTAACGAAAATCTACAATAGGTGACAAAAATCTATCTTTTCCCGTAAACCCTCAAAAACCCTAACCCCCGGGCTGCCCCTGGTAGCTTTTATAATGTACATCATTAAAGTCTTTTTCAAAATGCATATTAACCACAATTTATTTTGAAAACACAATTGCAAACAACTTGTATTGTTATTCAAATAATAATTACCAAATAGTTTTTATTCACAAATGTTGGGGTGGGCCCTTTTAACCAAGGGTTTATTTTTGTGATGTTCATATATCTTAAGGTTTTTCTTTAGTCACATGTTTTTTTTACTTTTCGCAGTTTTATCACTTTGTTTGATTGGGTGGCCATTATTGTTTGGTTGGAGGTTTTGACGTGTTACGTCTGTCAAGGTCGTGGTCGTATTGTAACCTGTTTTCATGCTTTTACCAGGTGAACGCCTTTAGTGATATTGTAACTTGTGGATTTGGAAGTTTGGGTTTGATTGTCACTTTCTTGGCCCAAGTTCAATCGTGAGTTTTGGATCTGTTAGGGTTTTTAGTATGTTCTATATAGCTGCATTAATATTGTATTGATAATATAATATCTCAGAAAGGGTTTATTGTCTAACATGGTATCCGAGTAGGTCGATCATTTGACCTAATCAGCCTGAGTCGACGTCTCAGGCCACCCCGTCAAACCCCAGTCGTCGTCTTTAATCCGTTCTTAAAAAAATCACTTTTTGGATTAAACTCTAGCTTGTCACTATTTCGACCATAACTTACAAACTGACTTAACTGAAGACGTCAGAGCCATTGACTTCATATTGAAATTTCAAAGAAAGGCATACTGAAATCGCCACTGTAGCCTCTGCCACGTGCCGCAACAAGCCACCACATTAAGAAAAAACATGGCTCATTGTTTTGCTTATAACTCTCAAACCGCTTTATAGTCAGATGACGATGTCAACGGACATGGATTCGTAAATAGAAGAAAGTGCTACCGAAATTGCTGCATGCACCGGTCCGACGCGCCGTTGTAAGTCCAGATGGTTTTTGAAAAAAATCTCTCCTTTTCAGATTACTTCCACTGCGACTGGTTATTATTAAAGACTTGATTCTTCATCAAGATAACAATATTTAGTTTTATTTTTAATCATTATAGTTTATTCTTCAATTCGATTTTTCACGATTTCTTCGTTCGAATTGTGAGGGAGTATTAGATGATAGATGGCCCAAACCCAGTTGTGATTTTTGGTCAGTTAAGGTTTTAGTACGTTTTATGTAGTTGCATTATAAATACAATATCAATAATATCATATCTCCTACGGGATGTTTATCCATTGTATAACACTTTTGTCTTCTATAGTCTTCATACAAGAAATCGAGTATCTATGTTCAAACATTATATAATTCAAAATTATGCTTTATCAGTATTGTATTTGTGTATTGAAACTTATATTTGTATATGAGTTTTGCAAACCACGCTTCTTATGATTGAGCTTCCTATAATTATGACAATATGTTAGCATTTTGTAGATCAAGAACAAAGGTTGCTAATTTGTGATGAAGAATCCCATAAGGAGGTGGTTAAGGGAATATGAACTTATTTCTTTAAAGAAAGGTAATATTTATTATGGAACCAAACAATAAATACACAAGAAATGGCATCTCAACTCCTCATCAAGCTAGTTAAATAGAAAAGGATCCAAGAAAAAGAAAAAAAAATGCTACATTCACAAAATGTTTACAAAAAATCTTTTATAAAATAACATGTCTTCAATAAAAATCATTTTAATCAATTTTTTTTTCCCCTTAAATTTTCATCTTTTTGTAATGCATGTCATATCCTTTTATAAAAAAGTATTTTACAATATTTTTTTTTTAATGTAGCTAAAAAAAAATCCCACAAAGGTACCACGCATGACCCATGACCTGGCATACACATAACAATATAAACCCATGACCAACCACGAACATATTTGCACCCTATGTAATGTGAACCCTCAAATACTCCGACCAGATAGGGACTGATTAGAAGTTTGATAATCTATTTATCAATTTATGACTTTTTAAATTTAAGGAGTAAAATAAAAGAGTTGACTAGAGTGCACGCCTGATATAAATCTTATTTGAACCCCCTAAACTACCAGGTTAAGAGTAGACATTGCATCATTGATGTTCTTTTGCTTAAAAAAAAAACTGTAAAGGTTTATGAATCATAGTGTTATAAGTTTGGCGCGTTAAAAATAAACTAATTTTGATATTAAACAACTGTGAGTAAGACGCAACACATATAAAATCTAAAATGACCCGCAATACTTGACCCACGGCTTACAAATATTGTTGTAACTACGACCGAGACTTGAACCCCGACCAACAACTAGTTTCAGACGACCTTACCTGGATTTGAACCGCATCTTTAAGAAACGACCCTCAACACTTGCTGCAAGCCATACTCAACCATGACACTTGAACCATGACGTTTGAACCAAGATACTTGAACCATGACACTTGGACCGCTACCCACAACACTCGACACTCGCTAAATGGTTTCAACCTCACCAATAACCACCAAACTTTATTTTGAAACAAGACAAAGAGACAACTAAGATCATAAGATTAAAATGCCAAAACAAATCTAAAATAGAAGATATGTTGAACAGATGGCATGTAACCTGTTGGCGTATATGTCCGGAAGACATGCAGTCCGGCATCATCACTGGCCGGACGGCATTGTCTAAACCGTCCGGACGACAAATGACAGTATCCAGTTTTTAAGGGATTCTTACCACGTGGCCTATCAACTAGAGTGGCTGTAGGCTTGCAAACAGGTAATATAGGTCTGCACGAACAGTATATCTACAGTAACGAAGGTACATAGTTGGGGTAGTATAAATACCCCAACACATTTAATGATTCGATATATAAATACACACACCTACATTAACCACTGCATTTATTGCCATCTTTACCCCCCAGCTTATTTTCACGCCGGAGCTTGGTCCTGGACATCATCCAGGGCGAGGCTAACGCGTGTTGCTTATTGTGCAGAAAGGAAGACTCTTTCCCTCCGGCATCGTTGATTGAAGCAAGGTTCTCCAGCCTAACCGGATAGCGGGAATTTGCTTCAACAAATTGGCGCCATCCGTGGGACCCTAATTCATTATACCAGAGAACCGAATGACAGGTCCGGAGTTACGTCCTCCCCCAGAACCTACCTCCCCGCCGGAACATATAGGCGGGAGCGGGGTCTTCAACACTGAAACCTCCGGAATGCCGGAACAAATACAAGCCCAGATGGCATCCTTACAGGCCCTCTTTAGAAAGTACAACGCAACAAGGGCCGGTGTCGTCAAGCCGGTTCGACTCGCTTTCACAGACGAAGACGAGCAAGAGGAAGACGCCGCACCAAACCCCAAAGATGACCTCAGCAAGCCACATAAGGAGTTGGCCCGATCACCCTTTACAAGGAGAATAGTGGAGTTCGCTGGTCCCAAATGCATCATGCCTGCTAACTTGAAGCTGTATGATGGTTCGGCTGATCCCGATGATCACGTCAACCGCTTCGTTGGAGCAGCAAACCAAGGAGAATGGCCGATGCCGGTGTGGTGCCGGATGTTCCAACAGACTATGGATGGAGCCGCGCAAGGGTGGTTCAGCAATTTGGAACGAGGGAGCATCGACAGTTGGGACGAACTAAGAGAACAATTCACTACGAGGTTTGCCCTGCGACAAAAGAACCTGAAGGATCCCACAGAGATCACCCGGATTGTCAGGCAGGCAAATGAAACACTACCAATATTCAAAGAACGATGGACCGATGAGGCCAGCCGAATACCGGGAGTGCCGGAGCTCATGAAAATATCGGCATTCATGGGTGCTCATCGGTGCCCTGACCTATCTAAGAAGTTTTCCGATCAAATCCCGAAATCCGTAAAAGAAATGATGACCAGGGTGGACGATTATATCCGGGCGGAAGAGGCTTATAAGAACACCGAGCTGCCAAGGGGAGAAACCCCTGACCTATCCCGGAAGCCAAGCAGTCAGGTCCCAAGAGATAGGAACCTCAGGGGAGGATTCAATGACAGGAAGAGGGGCGACCGACGGCCTTGGGAAAGAAATGATTCTCGACAGAGAGAAGTCTTCTCCCCTTATGTCTCTCCAAAAGCCGAGGCACGACCCCGAAATGAATTCAAGCGTAACGACTTTAATAAACAGGATGGTAATCGGGTCCTGCTCTCCGGCCTTACCAAATAGCCCAAAGAAATACTTTCCACCGAACACCACCTAAACTTACCCCACCACCCCCGTTACAAGGGAAGCCAAGCAAAGAAAATGAGGATCGGTTCTGCGAATATCATGGAGAAAGAGGTCATCTCACCAATGACTGTTATCACTTAAAAAGGAAATTGGAGGTGGCTCTTGAATCAGGGAAGTTAGATCACTTGGTCAAGAATGTCCAGCAAAAAGGAAGGGAAAGGCCGAGAGGTCACAATGGAAAAGGAAAAGTGATCAATATGGTCAGCCAATACTCGGAGGATCGTAAAAGAAAAGGCAGGTTCTATGACGAAGGCTGGATGAATACCCCTATATCCTTCCCCCAGGTAAGTACAGACGACCTGTCTGACGAGCCGTTAATCGTGGAGGCCGAAATAGAAGGATATTTTGTAAGGAGGGTGTTTGTAGATGAAGGCGCCTCCGTCCAAGTCATGTATGAACATTGTTTCAGGAACTTTTGTCCTTCCATCCAATCCCGGCTGCAAGAAACTAGTTCTCCGCTGGTAGGATTTTCCGGCGAAGTCATCCGGCCGATGGGGAAGATAGAACTAGAGGTACGCATGGGGGATCATGTTCTATTCCGGACGGTGATGATGACGTTCACGGTAGTGAGATCGCCTTCTCCCTACAACATAATACTGGGCCGAACGGGCCTCAAAGAATTAAGGGCCATACCCTCTACCATTCATGCAATGATGAAATTCCCCACTCCGGGAGGGATAGCCACTCTGATTGCCAAAAGGGCGGTAGTCATGGAATGCAGGAGATTTGAGGAAGGGCAAGATCCCCGGAGAAGCTGCTCTTCCGAAAGGGAAATAGAAACTTAGGATCAAGAAACCCAAGAAGGCCAAGAACAAACGGAGGACATCCTAGTTAACGCAGCCTACCCAGAGCAACGAGTAACCATAGGAACCAAGTTCTCACGAGAATGCCGGAGGCAACTCATCGAGATCTTAAGGAAGAACAAAGATATTTTCGCCTGGGAGCCGGCAGACATGACCGGGGTGCCAAGACGCCTCATACAACACTCTATCTGCGTGAACAACTCCGACACACCGGTGGCCCAAAAAAGGAGAATATTCTCGCGAGAAAAGAACCAAGTAATCAACAGAGAAGTGGAGGAATGGGTCAAGGCTGGCATAGTCCGGCCAGTAAGGTACCCGACATGGATAGCCAACCCTGTGTTAGTTAAGAAATGTGACGGAAGCTGGAGAATGTGTATTGACTTCAAAAATCTGAACTCCTCATGCCTGAAGGATTACTATCCTTTGCCGGAGATAGATTGGAAGATTGAATCCGTCATGGGGTATAAATATAAGTACTTCCTTGACGCCTACAAGGGTTATCACCAAATCCAGATGAACAGGGACGATGAGGAAAAAACTGCATTCTACACAGACCGAGGAACATACTGCTATACAAAAATGCCTTTCGGACTAAAGAATGCTGGGGCAACCTATCAACGGTTGGTAGACTACGCTTTTCAATCACAGATAGGGAGAAATTTGGAGGCATATGTGGACGACATGGTCATAAAAAGCCGAACAGAACGAGATATGATCGCCGACATCGCGGAAACCTTTGACAACCTTAGGAAGATAAACATGAAGTTGAACCCGCGAAAGCGTTCTTTCGGGGTGGAGGAAGGTAAATTCCTCGGCTATATGGTGACATCGGAAGGAATAAGGGCCAACCCAAGGAAAACAAAGACTATAATGGAAATGAAATCTCCGGAAACCTTAAAAGAAATGCAAAGCCTGAGTGGGAAGCTTGCGGCTTTAAATAGATTCCTATCAAAGTCGGCGGAAAGAGATCTCCCTTTCTTCGACACGCTAAAGAACATCACTAAAGAAAACAAGGACGAGTACCGATGGACGAAGGAAGCCGAGTCGGCTTTTCAGGAGATGAAGAGGTTGATACTCGAATTACCTTCTTTATCCACACCGAAGACGAAGGAACAACTGTTCATATATCTCTCGGCCTCATCAGGAGCCGTAAGTGCGGTGCTCCTGGTAGAAAGAAATGGGAGACAGTTGCCGGTGCACTATGTTAGCCGGACACTACATGAAGCAGAGAGATACTACGCCCCTATAGAGAAGTTGGCTTTGTGTATGCTACACGCATCCAGAAGGCTGAGGAGGTATTTCGAGGCTCACCCCATCAGGGTCATAACTGATCAACCCATCAAGCAAGTACTGAATAAACCGGAAGCCTCGGGAAAGTTAGCCAAATATGCTGTGGAACTAGGAGCATACAATATCACTTACACTCCTCGCAACGCAGTCAAGGGACAAGTGCTAGCGGACTTCCTAACAGAAGTGTCGGTGGAATCTAGAGGTAGGACAAGTCCGAACATTATGGAAGTGGAGGAAGGAGAGTGGTTGTTATACACAGACGGAGCCTCAAATAACAAGGGATCCGGAGCAGGTTTAGTTCTCATCAGCCCAGAAAAGGTAGAACTGACCTACGCCCTGCGGCTAAACTTTCCTAGCACCAACAACGAGGCAGAGTATGAGGCCCTGCTAGCCGGCCTAAGGATTGCAAGAAAACTCAAAATCAAGGTTTTAAGCGTGCGGGTGGACTCAAAACTTGTGGCCAGCCATATCAATGGGGAATTCACGGCCACCAAGGAAAGCATGCAGAAGTACTTAGCCCAAGCACGGAAGTACATATCCGACTTCCAAAACTTTAAGATTCGCAACATTCCGAGGGCCCAAAATCAGAAGGCGGATATATTAAGTAAACTAGCGGCAGTGGCCTTCGATCACCTGACCAAAAAAGTGCTCGTAGAAATCCTGGAAAGGCCGTCGAGAGATGAAGAAGTAATTAATACCGTGGTAGAGGAGGAAACGGATAACTGGATGACACCGATTATCAAGTGTCTGGAAGAAGGTGTATGGCCGGAGGATCCGAATGAGGCTAGAAGCTTAAGAATGAAAATTCCTCAGTATGTTATGGAAGAAGGTGTCCTCTTTAAGAAAGGCTACTTGGTACCGATGATGAGATGTGTAGGGCCGTTACAGGCAAATTACATCATCCGGGAAGTGCATGAGGGTTGCTGTGGGATGCACGCCGGACCGAGGACCGTCGTGGCCAAGCTTATGAGGCAAGGATATTATTGGCCTACCATGCACCGGGATACCCGAGAAGAAATCAGGAAATGTGACTCTTGTCAGATACACTCTCCGGTACCAAAACTACCCAAGACGCCACTGACGTCGATCATGTCCCCGTGGCCTTTCTACCAATGGGGAATGGACGTGTTAGGCCCCTTTCCGGAAGCACCCGACCGCATCAAATATGTGATTGTGGCCATAGACTATTTTACTAAGTGGATAGAAGCGAAGCCGTTGGTCAAGACGACGGGCAAGGATGTCATAAAATTTGTGTACGAAAACATTGTATGCAGGTATGGTCTGCCGAAGATCATAGTCACCGACAACGGAACCAATTTCGTGAATGACCCATTCAAAAAATGGTGCGAGGGGTTAAAGATCAAACAAATAAACATAGTCGTGGTGCACCCGCAAGCTAATGGACTGGTAGAACGGGCAAACCGAAGCCTGATGGATGGGATAAAAACAAGGTTAGGAAGGGAGAGAGCGGGATGGCTAGATGAGCTGCCCAACGTTTTATGGGCGCACCGGACGACTCTCAAAACATGCAACGGATAAACCCCTTTCAGCCTAACGTATGGCAGTGAGGCGGTAATCCCAGCGGAAATAGGGATGCCCACACACCGGACGATGATGTTCCGAGAAGATCAGAACGAGGAACAACAACGCTTGAACTTAGACCTCTTACAAGAAAGAAGGGAAAACGCTGCCATCCATGAAGCTAAATACAAGACACAAGTAGAACAATACTACAACCGGAGGGTTAAGCCAATGAATTTCAAAATAGGAGATTTTGTCTACCGAAAGAACGAAGCAAGCCGGGTGGAAAATCTAGGAAAGTTAGGACCCAATTGGGAAGGGCCCTATCGTATAATAGGAGCAAGTGAGAATGGCTCTTATAAGTTGCAAACAATGGAGGAGAAGGAGGTCCCCCGGACCTGGCACGCTATAAATCTTAGAAACTGCTTCTTATAGTTGCTATTGTGACAAGAATCCTATTGTCGTCGTGTAATCCGAAAGGACTATGTATGATCAACTAAATGATAAAAGTTTCCCCGCAGTAGGGAGACAATTTTCCAAAACTGAGGTGATAATGCAACAATTCCGATGGCTGGCCCCCGTCGAGTATGAAAAATAACAACTGGTGATAATGCAACAATTCCGATGGCTGGCCCCCGTCGAGTATGAAAAGCAAAAACTAATGTGATAATACAACAATTCCGATGGTTGGCCCCCGTCGAGTATGAAAACATAAAATACCCAAGTAATGGATGCCCTCTAACTTCATGAGGATGCCCGGACACCGGATGCACGGCCTACGCGGCCGGATGCCCTTAGAATAACCTAAGGAAGACATCTACCCAAATAATGGATGCCCTCTAACTTCATGAGGATGCCCGGACACCGGATGCACGACCGACGCGGCCGGATGCCCTTAGAATAACCTAAGGAAGACATTACGAAACCAAAAAAGAGAAAGAAAGTGCAAAAGGAATACATGTCAAGCAAAAAAAGAAAAAAATCCATTCACAAAACTAGTTAACGGTAAACGGACATTGTTAGTTATTACAATAATATCATACGAATAATTGTTCAACAAAGATACAAGTCCTAAGAATGTCCAGACTTAAGCATTCTCCTCCGCGGCATCCACCGGAGTCTCGGTGGTAGGAGGAGCCTCGGATGGTCCGGGCGTGTCCTTGCTGACAGGAACCTCCGGCTCCAGGTTCATCAGATCCCCTAGAGGCAAGCGGCAAGAATCGGCAAGCTTCTGAATAAAGGGATACTCGGCTTCAAAAAGCTTGTCATATTCGGCCCTCCACAAGTTCGGGGCATCCCTGTTGACCTTCCGGATCTTTTGCAAGGCAACCTCCGTCTCTTCCTCGGTCCTGTTCACCTTGGCCCCGGTCACAAACCCTGCTTGATAGGTTAAGCTATACACTTTAGCCATACTCTTTTTGTACTCAACGCTACCAAACAACCGACGGACAGCCGAAGGCAATAACATCCGGACAGCATTCTGCTTGACCGCCTCACTTTGAGCGACCTCGGCTACCAACTTGTCGTTTTCCACCTGCAGAGCGGCTAGAGACTGGTCTTTGACGGCCAACTCACTTTCCAACTTCCTTATTTTTTCAGCCTGAGCACTAGAAGTCTCTCTCCACTCATTTTGGTCCCAGGTTACCGTCAACCTCTTCCTCCAAATCTTTCTCTTTACCGGCACTGGTTTTCAGATCGGAGTCTAGTTTCCTCAATCCCTCCGTCAACCTTTGATTCTCACCTTCGGCGGCAAGGAGTTTCTCCGCAAGCCCCTCGCAACCTTTGTGAGCTTCATTCAGATAAAAGTAACCGTTGGAAAGATCCCGGAACCTCCTTAACAGTTCGCCCTGGACGATCACACTTTTCCCGAAATCTTCGTACGCCTGGCGAATGAGATCAATATTGTTTATTTGCTCCAAAGCCTCTCTCTCGGCCGGAGTGGCAACGTTATCAATCATCTCTCTGCAGGACCGGTACGTGTTTATCCGGACGTCGTCGCGGAGACCCCACTGGGGGAGGAAAACATTGGTAGCCTCATCTGCAGCGAGAAGCAAAAGAAGATAGTGAGGGAAAAACTTTGGTAAGTGGGACACGGACGAAAGTAAGATCAAAGCATACCTGAATCCAACAAATTGACCCTCTCAATGTGGTCGGGACCGCGGCTACGAGGGGCCGATTGGCCTAGAATATGGCAAAAAATTAAGTTAGCAATTAGAAGTGATAAAATGAAAGAGATATGCGTGTGTTTCAAATGCTTACCTTCGGAGTTGCGAAGAGGAGAGTTCACCGGAGGAATCGGCCCTCCTCCTTGAGACAGTGGCGTCTGTTGTAGTTGATCACCGCCCCCGCCCTCGTTTTCGCCCATCCCTTCCCGGGCCACAGCTACACCCCCACCCGCGGCAGCAACAGTAGGCGTCCCCTGCTCAGCGGTGAGGTTTTGATTCACCCCTGGTTCATTCGGATCAGCTTGATTGATGGGATCCGCATTTACCACCGGAGAGCCTGAAGAAAACTGCTCAACAAAACCCGTCTTTCTTTTCTTCTTTTTCTTGTTTTGGGCTTTTGATGTGCCCTCACCACCTTTCCTCTTGCCTGCCTCCCTTTCTCTTCTCTCCCGGGCTTCCCTCTCTTTTTTCTCCCTAGCCGTCACCACTTCCGGATCGGCTTCCTCTGCTCTGAGGGCTAAGAGGTCCTTAGGGGGAAGGGGTGCACCAACCGGAAGGGGATCCGTTGTCCTTTTTGGTACCTCCCGAGTTGGGTCAACGGCTGGCCCTTTACTCACCACTGTATCATCCCATTCGGGAAGCTCAAGAAATTCAGACATATTGACAACTGCAAGAAAAAAAAGATCATTAAAAGCAAAGCACAAGATAATAAACACGGCAAAACCTAGGGCACAAGACAAATAATTACCATGACCCTCGGCATCCTTTAGAAGAGGCTCGAACCCCGGATTCTTGAAGACCGAAGACAGATGGCACATCCATAACAGGCTTATGGTGGGTTTCCTTAGCAAAATAAGAGTACCGCTCAACTTCTCGGCATCTGGCTCGGAAAAACCGTCCGGGTAAGGATCCGTTATCTTGGAGTCTTTATGCCTCCAGGCCATGGCATGCGGAATCGCCCTACGGTCAATCAAGAAAAATTTCTCCTTCCAGTGCTTAAGGCCGGTCAACACCTCCTTAAAACATTTATAAGCCTTTTTACCCGTTCTACTCTCGAAAGAAAACCAGTGCCCCTGCTTGCACAAACGGTAAAATGCCCGGAACAGGGAGACCCTAGGACGAATGCCCAAACTATAGCACCTAATTTCAAAAAGGGTCACTCGGTTCAAACCCAAGGGAACCAACTGGGAAAAATGAACTCTAAAATGTCTAATCACGTTCAGCAGAAAGGTAGAGAAGGGAATCCTAACACCTCCGGTATCCAACTGTTGAGGATATATGCCAATTGTATCCGCCGGGAGTTGGTCCATTGTCATATTATCCGGAGGAAGACGGGGACGAAGGTCATGGGGAATACCATATTCTACGATTATATTGTCTAGCTCGGGTTATGTCAGCTTAGATGTATGAATATGCATATCGAACTTCGGAACTACCGGAAGTTGCATAACCTCGGTCGAAATAGGGTTACTCTGTTCTTCGGTCATTTGTTCGACCATTACTAAAAGGATGCCGGAAGGGATATACAAATAATTACAGGGAAGAACGAGACGAACCTTATAAATTCGAAGAAGAAGATATTCCGGAGAGCGAGAGCAATGTAAAAAGTTAGAAAGATATGTGAAAATAACTGTGGTAAAAAACTCTTATATAGGCAAAGGAAGAAACCCTAACAGGCTGTCAAACGTCCCATCAGTCAGTAAAAGGTGACGTGGCTCAATCTGGCCCGTCCACGTCAATCTCGGAAGACGAGAATACACGGATGAAAGCCCATTAGACTGGCAGGCCAATCAGAACAGCCCAAAAAACCACAGATATCATTAAAACCCACCGCGAGGCATTTCAAAAAGCACATTCAGGAACATTACAAACTCTCAAGTATTGCACCACCGGTTTTCTCCCGGTGATCCAATACTGGGGGGGGGGGGGACATGTTGGCGTATATGTCCGGAAGACATGCAGTCCGACATCATCGCTGGCCGGACGGCATTGTCTAAACCGTCCGGACGACAAATGACAGTATCCAGTTTTTAAGGGATTCTTACCACGTGGCCTATCAACTAGGGTGGCTGTAGGCTTGCAAACAGGTAATATAGGTCTGCACGAACAGTATATCTACAGTAACGAAGGTACATAGTTGGGGTAGTATAAATACCCCAACACATTTAATGATTCGATATATAAATACACACACCTACATTAACCACTACATTTATTGCCATCTTTACCCCCCAGCTTATTTTCACGCCGGAGCTTGGTCCTGGACATCATCCAGGGCGAGGCTAACGCGTGTTGCTTATTGTGCAGAAAGGAAGACTCTTTCCCTCCGGCATCGTTGATTGAAGCAAGGTTCTCCAGCCTAACCGGATAGCGGGAATTTGCTTCAACATAACCCAATCACCACTGCCCCTTTATCTTCGTGTTTTGGGTTTATTAAAACTTGGAAGTAGGGGTAAGGCCAGTGGGTGTTAATTGTGTGAATGGAAGTGTGGATATGATAAGTCACTTTTAGAAGAAGAAAAAGGAAAAGAGATGAAAAGACTATTCTACCCTCATGGCAAACGAGAGGCTTTAACTTAATGTTCGGTTGGTCAAGGGACCGCGGTTGTTAAGAGTTTTAGAGTTAAGGACCATCGGGGTCATAAAACAAGTCAAATGACTATACCTGAAAGTTAACGCAAACCATAGGGACGATCCGTGTAATTTACTCTATTAGGTAAAACATAACAGCTATACTCAACGCAAAATTTTGTTTCCGCGTATCATAGAATTAGTATTTGCTTATAGGGCCATGAATTGGTTATGATTATGAACTGTTGAGTAAAAATGTTGGGTCATTAATTAACCTTTTAGACAGCGTTTATTGCGAACGTATTGAAAGAGACTATTTGTGTATTCTATTTGCAAAATGATTTTTTCTTGACAAATCATATTAAACCAATGACTACCAACGCTTCGAAACAACTGTTATATTTTACTATAGTTGACAAGTCTTGCTTGCTCAAGTATATTTTACTATTTAGTTTAACTTAACTATACAATATGAGTAGGGCTGTAAATAAATTGAACGTTCAGTGAACACTTTATGAATCGTTCGGTAAAATGTTCGTTTATTTATAAAATGAACGAACATGAACAATACTTTACATTCGTTTAGTTAAATGAAAGAAATTGAACAAAAGTCACGTCCGCTATTTATATTCTTGAACGTTCGGTTATGCGTCTATTAACGTTCGTTTATGTTTATTTATTTGTTTATTTTTGTATATCATATCTTATAATTGTATACTTCTAGAATTGGTTTGTTTAAACAATACAACGTTTATAAATTAAATATTAATAAAGTTTATATTTGTTTTTCTACGTTAATTTTTGTTCGATCGTTTATGGCTTATTTAGTAACTTAATGAACAAACATTAACGCACATGAACAATTCATTTTCTTAATAAACGAACATGAACAAGAAAATTCGTTCATTTAAACGTTCGTGCCATTTTATTTGTCCGGTTAAAATTAAACAAACAAATATAAACAAAGCTCTATTCGTATTTTTCTAGTTCATTTACAGCTCTAAATATGAGGAAATAAAACTGTTTATTTACACTAAATCTATTTGTTATGTTACACTAATCACTTTAAACACGTATTTGAACATCATAAATAAAACCAGAAACACCTTCTAAGTCGATTTATACACCTAAAATTGTAAAATACTTATAATTATCTAGACAATTTACACAACATTTGCCATGATCCATATACATTTATTTTGAACAAATATAGGAACTCAGACTTTACAATTACTCAACAACATAAGCAAAGAAACAACATATAACTAATTATAAACCTTATAGTGATGTGATACTCAAATTCTTAACGTCACTTGACATTTAACAATTAAGATTCAGATCATCACGAGTCGATAATATACAAAAATAAATACGAGTATTGTTTAAGAAAAGACTCAAAATTATTAGCGATTTTAGTGCCATCAATCATTTTACAAAATTGTGGTTTGCCTGAAGACCATTGGGATTTGAAGTTAAATTATAATACAAGTTCGTTGGGATGTCGTAAACCAAGTATTTTCTTACTTGAAAAAAAATATTGATCGTGGTTTATACTGCAATGGGTACTCTAGAAGCTATATGTGGAATGAAACTAAAAATTATAAGATTGTTTAATGAATAAAGTCCAAAATATATTTTTGTGGTTTGTCTATTGTCCCGTTTTGTATTTTTGTGGTTATTTTGGCATACACATCCTTCCGTTAGTGTAGTTAGCCACCATACATCTCTCTAAAAAAAAAAAAAAAAAAAAAAAAAAAAAAAATTGCTAATGAGGACTAACCGTGCAAATTATTTCTTTGTTATCTCCTAACGCAATAGAAAATACTTGCATCGTTAGTCCTTAAGAGAAAATATTTGTATTGTTAGTCCATTTTCATAAGTTTTCATTTGTTTTTATTCGTTTTCATACGTTTTTTCTATTTTCGTCCGTTTTTTTACGTTTTCGTATGTTTTTATCCGTTTTCGTCCATTTTTTTAACGTTTTCGTCAATTTCTTACATTTTTCTCCGTTTTCTCCGTTTTTTTACATCTCTATCCCTTTCTTTATGTTTTCGTCAGTTTTTACACGTTTTCGTCATTTTTTTACGTTTTCGTCCGTTTTTATCCGTTTTCGTCTGTTTTTATACGTCTTCATCCGTTTATTTAAATTTTCGTCTGTTTTATACATTTTCATATGTTTATTACGTTTTTATCCGTTTTGTCTTTTTTTTCGTTTTCCTACGTTTTTTTTTCGTCCGTTTTTATACGTTTTCATCCATTTTTATACGTTTGTATCGTTTTCATACGTTTTCGTCTATTTTTTTACATTTTCGTCCGTTTTATAAGTTTTCGTGCATTTTTATACGTTTTTATCCATTTTGTCAGTATTTATCCGTTTTCATTTTTTTTACATTATCATACGTTTTTGTCCGTTTTTATACGTTTTCATCCATTTTTATACGTTTAAAAGCGTATAAAAACGAATGAAAACGTATAAAAACGAACGAAAACGTATAAAAACAAACAAAATGGGATAAAAACTAACGAAAATGGATAAAATCGTATAAAAACGTAAAAAAAAGATGAAAACGGTTAAAAACGTAAAAAAATGATAAAAATGTAAGAAAACGTGTAAAAATGACGAAAACGTTAAAAAGCTGACGAAAATGTATAAAAAGAGACAAAACGTAAAATAACGGATGAAAAACCATGGAAACGTATAAAAACGGACGAAAATGAATAAAAACGGATGACAACGTATTAAAATGGACGAAAATGTAAAAAAACTGACAAAACGTAAAAAAACTGACAAACGTAAAAAAAACAGACGATAACAGATAAAAACATATGAAAACGTAAAAAACTTACGAAAACGGATAAAAACGGACTAACGATGCAAATATTTTCTCTTGAGGAATAACGATGCAAATAATGTTTCTTGCGTTAGGAAATAACGGAGAAATAATTTGCTCCGTTAGTCTTCATTGACAGATTTTAATAACATAGAGATGTATGGTTGCTAACTTACTAAAAAAAAGATGTGTGTGTGCCAAAAAAGATCACAGAGATGTAAAGCGGGACAATAGACAAATCACGTAAATGTATTTTAGACTTACTCTTGTTTAAAAGTAATCTAACAAAAAATTGTCTCACAAGTGTCCAGATAATGATCAAAGTTATTTTATATGAAAACGTCGAGTTCATCTAATTATAAATCGTATTCAATTACGGTGATCTAAAAGTTTATTAAAAGTGTATTAAATGAAATGTTTAATTAGAATGAAAGTTTGAGTCCGATAAACAAGCACTTGAAAAGGATATAAAGCCTTTCGAAAAAAGTGATAAGCTAATAAAATCAAACAAAAACTTTTGAGTAAAATTTTAAAAATCAATTTTTTTAAAATAAAGAGGTTAAGTTAAAATTAAATAGTGGAAGAAAACTAAAGAAAAAAGTACTAAATAAACGACTTTTAAGACATTTAATATGCTAAATTTAAATTAATAAAACATAAAAATAGCAAAATCTAAAGCAGCGCAGCAGGCATGTGGGGCGGGTCAAAGGCTAATCCTGGGTCGGTTCAAGCGAAACGGTGCCAAGCTGGGCGGGATCCGGATTCGCTCTGGGTCGGTTCGGACCAGAGTCTAGACCTTTTTTGAGGTGTTGGACTGGGCCATTTTCTGAGGTTCATTTGGTCCGTTTTTATGCTGAAAATTTGACTTTTTTCGGGGACTCTGCCTGATCTACTCTTCCGATGTTCGATTAGTGTTCTATTACTCATCGCCATTGTTTAATTTTGCCCCAATATATATATTTTTTTTATATAACACAAACAAAAATAAAATTTAATAATATCTACAATTCAAACCATGTTTTATTATCTACTAGCTTATAAACCCGTGAAATTCACGGGATTTTAAAGAAATGATTAATTAAAAAGTTGAATGTGAGAATAATGTAATAAGCAACAACGAACGATATAAGTTTTATTTTTTTAAATGAATAATAAATAATAAGTCAACGATCCTATAAACAACTATGTTTGTAACTATTAATATAATAAACGTTCATGAATCGTCATTTTCAAATTTGATGATCTTCACAAGCAAACCTATGAATTGATAAGCCAATGTCCATTCCGTCAACACCTAATAAGTTAAAAAAAATATTAAAAGTGTAAATAAAAGGAGTTTTTGATTTTTAACACATGTAAATTTAAAATGTTATAAATGATTTAGTATGTATATTGTAAATTTTAAAAATGTTATAAACTAACTTTTGAAAGTGATTGACCTTGGCTTTTATTTATTGTCATGGCAAATGACACTGACAAAAGAAATTGTTACATAACAATCTTTAGCGGTAGACGTTTATCAAACGAAGTATTTTCCAAAATGTGTTCCGTTAATTATGTGTGCCAGAATAGAAGTTCTTGATAATCGAACTATTTGAAGTCTTTGTCCGGTTACATAATCTATTTAATTGATCTATATTCCTCAACAACAATACCAGAACACCTACTTTTAACACAAGTTTGTGGTTTGAAGCACAAGAGAATTTCAACCAATTGATAAATCAATAACAAATTTCCAAAAGACCAAGGGTTATACACAAGTAGCCAAAAATATTCGACAACTATAAATTCATATTGTTAAATAATTTAGAACCACAGATGAAAACAATAATTAAATTTCCAAAAGACGAAGGGTTATACGCTCTTGTTGTGGGCTTCTATTGAGAAATTTGCAAATTTGCTACTCTATACCTTTGATTTCACAAACCATGCTTGTCACGCGTTACTCAAAATGTTCATGGACCACGACTTGTACACATGCACATAGTCACTTTAGCCCTCTAATTTGTTGGCAAAATATGATTTTTGATTTGTTGGACACTCATAGATAGTAATAAAGCTATGATTTTTTTAATGTCAACGACGTGTAGATCCGCAACTAATTGATTCAAAAATTTCCGTGTCATGCTCACAAATGATTTTTTTCTTCTCTATTGCTTATCAACTTTCTAAGGTAGGTAACTAACAGGTAGGTACCTAACTCTTAACTGTATTATTTTTACGGAATATTTCATGACATAACACAAATTTCATATAGTACTTCAAAATAAAATAAAAATGTCTTGTATTATATATCATAAAATAGCTTCCACATATATTAATGCCTTCTCATTGTATATAATTTCAAACCAAGGCATTAAAAAAATCATTTGTGAGCATGATCCAAATGTTTACACATGATCCGAGGCATATGTTTACACATGATGAGTATAGGTAAAGATGCAAAGAAAACCACATTCCATTATTTACGATACATGCCTATGTATAACCAGTCGGGCATTAAGGACCCAACAACTACTGGATGCCACTAACAACATCGTGAATTCGTGATACAATTCTAACCATAAAAAAATATCATGAAAATTGATCATATATCCTCTATACCAACGGATGCAGATCGTTCGCAATGTTCCAAAGCTACAACCAACATGCTTTTGGGTAATGATATTGAGGCGTTTTTTGCATAATAGGATGGAAACATATTTGGTAGAAACATATGTGAGAAAAAGGCCCAAATATCCCTTTGAAACATAAGTTCTAAAGCAGTCACAAACACCCCTGAAAAGACCCAAATATCCCTTTGAAACATAAGTTTTTAGCAGCCCCAAACATCCCTTAAAAGGCATGCCTATAAATCCTTATAAAACTAAAAATTTGCAGCCTTTCAGATGACTTAAACAACCATTAAACAACATTTTTTAAGAAAATACAAACACCCCTTGAAACGACCCTTTCAGATGACTTAAACGACCATTAAACTGCATTTTTTAAGAAAATACAAACACCCCTTGAAACGACCATATCTTCCCTGTAAAATTGTTGTATGGAATCAGCTAAACACCCCTTAAAAGTCAATGGTTGAAATTCATGTATCACACTAAGAATGTTTCATATCAACTAAACCCGACCCCTTTTAACATGCAAAAATGTTGTTGAGACCCAAACCATTTTGACTCGTCCGTTTTGCCAACTGTAAATTTCACTAACCTTCATCACTCAATTAATCCATCATTGTAGATAATAGATTATTATTAGTAGGTTTTCAAGATAAATTTTGTTACACGCTTACAATATTGTAATTTGATAATCCCAAAAGGAAACATGTCAAAAGTCAAAACACTATAAATTGCTTAAACAACGCTTACTTTCACCGTTATTGCTGTTATATTGCCAAAAATAGTAGGTGCACAACCGTTTGGCACCAATCCCATCACCACCACTCGCCTACCTTCGCATTGTAAAAATAGTAGGTGCACAACCGTTTCGCACCAATCCCATCACCATCACTCGCCTAACCTTCGCATTGTACAAATTCTGCAAAAAAGAAAATCCATATTTATTAAACAAATTTGTCATATAGAACAGATTCATCAAAGAGAACGTGTTGTAACCTTTGATCTCCTGTTTCATTATGCTTACCTAATGCACTAAAAAATAGATTACTTTGAGTATCTTATGAAACTTATATATTAAGAAGTAAAGACATTACGGAAACAATGAATAGGCAGTAAGTAACATATGTCTTGACTAATGTCAAGGATCTATTGTCCCTCAGCTTAATTTTGGACGAATACAGGACAATGACAATGATGGCTTAACAAACAGATTACCTTTATTGAGTTATCTATAGACCTGATGAGAAAATGTGAACCATCAGTCAACTGCACAAACGATGTAACCGCCTTTTTGTGACCAACTTCCTTGTATTTTTCTTGTAGCAATCTCCCTCTGTCTGTTTAAAAAGAGGATATTAGTTGTAGTCTTGTAGATGATAACCTCAATGAAAATCAGTAGAAGAAAATATTTTTTGAACACAAAATAAAAACACGTCTATAATTAAGTCATAAGATCATAACTACAAAAGATACCCTATCATCTAAGATCCTAATGTAAGGACAAAACACAAATAAAAAAATAAAAAGATTAAAAGCAGAAGCATATTGATTTCTCATAAAATGGAAGAGCAAAAAACAACAGGGTCAAAGTCATTTTTCAGCTGCGGGTAATGTAACGTAATGTAATGATATTAAAATAACAACGTCAACCAGGCAATTATAGCCTTAATTGATCGAAAAGTAGGGTTCTATAAATCCGATTCACAAAAACATATAAATTAAACTTTTTAATGATGCAATTAATTAACCACAACACAACTTCAAAAGGTTTCCATTTAAACCATGAGCAAGATCATCTAAAAAAATTGTACTATATCAAGAAATAATCAGAAAGAATGCACCAAAATGGTCTAGAAAAATAAGCCCATTTTTCGATAACTCATCATTGATGCGTAGTATTGCAGATAACATGCAATTGATAGACTGCAAAACAATGATTTATAGGACCAATAAAATTGGAGGGGTCTAATATTTTTGAAAACAAAATACGTACCTTGTAAAATATCCAAACAGGTCATCATCATCTTCATCATCAGTAAATGAATATAAAGATTTCCAAAGTGATGCTTCTTCGGCACCACAAATGGTTTCCCTTAATTAGCGACTTCATTCAGCAATGCAACAGTCTCTACACAACGTGTTTATTGTTATTAATAGCATAAACTTTCAAATTATAACACAAACATTCAACACAACCATACCTTTTTTTTTATCATCAAGTGGATTAAGCTTTCACAAATCACCAATTTAAAGCTAATAAGCATATAAATGGTTTTAAGTAATCTAAAAAAGGCAAAAGATCACACATTATAGAAGCATCATTATTATCAATTACAAAAAACAGATAAAATATATCGACATTATGTAGTACACAATAAAATATGTACATTAAAATGAACCTAATACATTGTGTATACTTGCGTGTTCATCTATGACTATCATCTCCATGTTCATAAGGTGTGGCTTCCCATAAACAGGCTGCATCCATGTTCGTAGGATTCGAAGACACAACTTAATGCTATCTTTCACAGCACTCCAATCTTTAATATAGCCAGATACAAAGTTCACAATTATTTTTTTAAGATCGGACAGTGAAAATCGTGTTTGACTTGTACATTTAGCGCAAAGGGCTTTTCCATTATATAGTACAAAAGTTCCTAATTAAATCAAAGATACATTGGAAGGTATTTAATATTATGATTCTTTGACATGATTCAAATTTGATATGAGAAACATATCCTTTTTTAATTTACGAAATAAAAAATAAAATCAAATAACCAATTAATTCAAACAGGTTTTTTACCAATATCAAAATCGAGCTTGGAGCATCTGGCCCCAATTATCTTTTAGGGTTTTCGTAAGATGCGGACTCAATCGAAAGATATTCCACTCAAATACAATAGATCAACAATAAGTACATATTATAATGAATGATAATGAATTTAAATACAAAATTGTAACAAAATAAAAAAAATCAAAAAGAAAAAAGAAAAAAACTTACAATCAATCTCGGATATCACTTGTGATATATATATGCCCAAAATAGGATTCCACAGGAATTACCAAATCATTTCCATATTTCAATTTTGACAACAAAACAATAGCCGTTTTGTTTTCAAATTCATTATAATTCGTATGTTTTTTCTTATTTTGAAATGGTCAAATCAATAGTTGTTTTGAGAGTATTTAAGGTAATGATTGATTGTAATGAATTTGGCAAGGTGTAACTGTTTTTTATTTTTGTATGTTAATTGTATAGTTGTAACTGATGTAAAGTGTTTGAACAATGGCGTACTAAAGAGGCTTTTAGTTATGTGTTTTATTGAGTGTGTGCAACGCAGTTGTACATTCTAAATCCATTGACCAATCAGATTCAAGACACGTAAGAGCATTGATTATTTTAGATGCTTTATTAGTTGTAACAAACTCTTGTTTATTATATTAGATAGATTTTGGTTAAAATAATAAGATTTTGTTGCTAAAAATACGTACGGGTAGATTTAAATAAAAAACAATAAACTCACACAACAATCAATCACTTAATTGTAACTTTGTGAAATAATTAAACTAATGAAAAATGTTTTTGAAGGTCGAGTGTTTTATTTATGAACTTATATAATCACTGTTATTTTAAATCATCTGATCAAAAGTTTGATAATTAAGAACTTTTCTAGATTAGTGTATATTTTTTTCTCAAGAGTATCTCGGAATAAAATTTAAGAGTAGATTTAAGTGTACGCCTCTTATGCACACATAAATCATAATGTACCAAAAAAGTCCCAATGTGAGCTGTTAATCGCGCGGTCTTGTAACAAAACTGAGCACATCCGTTCTACATCGGACGATTCCAAGAAAAACTTCCCTCATTTGCCTCTCCAATGGATCCAATCCAATCACTAAAGATTTATATACAGTTCCCAATTCCTCATTCCTTTTCTTCATTTCTTCTTCTTGTTCTACCCTTAAAGGAGACTTAGCTAGATCACTAAAACTGTTCATATAATGCGTATGCATTTCAACCCCATAAATCTCCTTCAATAGTCCTCAACTATTCTTTCTTTCCAACTTCTTATATTCCTCGAGGACCCTTTCTTGGAGCGAAAGAATCGGGACCTCCCAAACAAACTTCTTGGAAATAGCAAAAGAAAATTGTAACCAGCTACCAAAGGCCACATCACAAAATGTAACACATGGCTTATTGTATAGATAGCTAAAACATGCCCGTTAGAGCACTCTCAACCATAACATTATAACCGCAATAACACCGTCCACGTCAGCGCCACATCAGCTTTAACATTTAACATTAACATCCCCAAAAAACACCCACAACCATAACATCCCAATAACATCAATAACATTCCCAACAATTTACAAAAACAATCCCTCATTTAGGGGCATAAATGAAAAAAGAAAAAAAAAAAATTGCAAATAACGGGCGTTGGGGCAGTAACGCCGCGCCTTTAACACCCAAATAACGCCGGACTTCCAACCATAACATCAAATAACGTCGGGTAACGCGGCAATAACGCCGGTTCCGGCGTTATGATTGTAAGTGTTCTTAGTGGTTATGATCTCACTTCTTTCTGGTACCATAATGTTGTTCCCAATTACTTAGAGTTGTTTCGAAGCCGACCAAAAACTAGAAACACTCCCAAGTAAACGATTTTGAATGTCTTAGAAATACACTTGATAGCACAATTTTTTCATATTAAAGGAACGATTTCTTTGAGCAAGATTCGAGCTTGATTCTTTCCCATCATTTATCTTCATCTTTAAATCATTTAACGCCCTTTTCCCTTCGAACACATAAAGCAATCTCTATTTGTTTCGTTGCCGTTTTCAAAATTTGAAATTGAGCTTCACCAAGCGTCTTATGAGCATTTAAAACACATAAAGCAATCTCTATTGGTTTCCTCCATTGCTTTATTTCTTCAATACCATCTCTTATCACGATACAAACATCTAAACTCTTCACACTACGTTCAAAATAGCCAGAAAGTGATATTTCTGGACCACGTCTACTCAAACACGCTTTTTTTTTTACAATATAACTCTAAATTGTTCATGAAAACTTAGGAAACCATCCAAAAGCTTTGAAATCCAAGAAACAGAAAGTACTTCATTTGTTTTAACTAATGCTAAATTATGAATCATTCAAGTTACCTTTTCATTAAAAGCTTCAACCTCATTGGAGATGACTTCATTGATCGGGTAGATAGCAGGATCGTGTTTCGTACTAAGAGTTGAACGAAAACAACGTGCGAATGATCAAAATAATGATCCATGACAATGTGTTACCATTATGTACAAAAAAAAAAAAAAAAAAAAAAAAAAAAAAAAAAAAAAACCCTACAAAGAATCAATAACAAAAAATGTTATTATTGTTAAAAAGATGTTTTGAAAGCTTACGAGGTCGAGTGTTTTAAGTACGAAGTTAATTGCTATAGTTGACAAGTCTTGCTTGCTTAAGTTTATTTTACTATTTTAGTTTAACTTAACTATACGGTATAAGGAAATGCATTTTTTTTTAATAATAATTGTTGTGCCTAATAATCATGTCTACTATGTATCTAATGACTTAATTGGTTGATTTGAAAAAATGATTAGTAAAAATTTGAAAAAAGAAATTACATAATGCAATTGTATAAGTGATTTATATATTAGACATTAATTTAGACATGTGTTTTAGGTTTAAATAGCATTACCCATTTTTTTAAACAATAAATCTATTTGTTATGTTACACTAATCACTTTAAACACGTATTTGAACATCATAAACAAAACCATAAACACCTTCTATGTCGATCACTAAACTCGATAACCAAGGCCGTCCCATGAATTGTTGGAATTTTTGAGGGTCTTAGACGAAATTATATAATGAGGCCTTTCGATAAGCAATGTTATATATAAAGTGTCACCATTTATAAGGTATAATGCAATTAGTTATCTAAACCTTTTAACATATTACTCATTTAAGATATTTTCCCATCAAAATATTTTTTTTCTTCATGAAAAATATGTCTACACATTCATATAATTATTACCGAAACAAATTTTGACGCCTCTAAAAATTTTGAGGCCTTGAACGATCGTTCACCTTGCACACCCTCAAAAACGGCGATAACTATACATTATTATACAGCTAAAAATGTAGAATAGTTATATTTAACTAGACAATTCACCAAACCTTGCCATGACCTATACATTTAGTTTGAACAAATAGAGCAACTCAGATTTTACAATTACTCAACAATATAGCAACTCAGATTTTACTATTACTAAAATTCTTATCATCGTTTTACAGTTAAGATTCAGACCACCACGACTCGATAATATATAGAAATATATATTGTTTAAGAAAAGGCTAAATTTTTTGATGATTTTAGTGCCATCAATTATTTTATGAAATTGTGATTTACTGATAGACGAACGGGGTTTTAAATTAAACCAAGCATCTCTTTAATGACATGAAGAAAATCATTGATTGTTGTTTATTCTGCAAGAAATCTTTTAGGTATTAAAAATATAAAATGATGCGAGTAGAATTTATTGATCAAGAAAACCATAGTTGGATTCCCACACTTCGTGTGAATGCAAAATCATTAGATAAGATCTGATACTATATAAACTAACTAAGTTTTAATAAAACTTTAGCAAAATTCCTCGAGTAACCATATATATGGAAAGAAACTAAAAATATAAGATTGTTTAAAAGTAATCTAACAAATGATTGTCTAACAAGTGTCCAGATAATGGTTAAGGTTATTTTATACGGAAGCGTCGAGTTTATTTAATTATTAATCATATTCAATAAAGTCTCGGGATTTTCATCCCTTTTGTCTCCCTCGCAGTTAAAGTCTCGGGATTTTACTATTTTCCTATATTATGTAGTTCTTTTAACTGACTCTTTTGTATTTTGAGTTTCTAGCGCCTTGCTAGTCTCTTTTTATTAATTCCATCTTTGCCGTTAAAAAAAAAAATCATATTCAATAAAGTTATCTAAAAGTTTATGAAAATGTATTAAATGAAATTATTAATTAGAATAAAAGTTTGAGTTTATTAAATAAACGTTACCCTCAAGTCACCTGTTAAACAAACTCGTTTAATAAATAATTAAGCTTTCATATAACACCAAAATAATCACTTGAAAAAGATATAAAGCCTTTCGAAATAGAATGATAAGCTAATAAAATTAAAAAATTAAGAAAATTTCGAGTAAAATTAAAAAAAAAAAAAAATCATGTTTTCAATAAAGAGATTAAGTTAAAATTAAATAGTGGGAGAAAACTAAAGAAAAAAGCATTAAATAAGCGATTTTGAAGACATTTAAAGCAGTACTGGGCCGGTTCAAGCGAAACGGGGCCAGCTGGCAGGGATCCGGATTCGCTGTGGGTCGATTCGGAACAGACTCTGGACCTTCTTTGATGTATTGGGCTGGGCCAAATTCTGTGGTTCATTTGGTCCGTGTTTAAGCTGAATTCTCTCGGGGACTCTTCGGATTTTCACTAGTGTTCTATAATTCTTCGTTATTGTTTGATTTTGCTCCAAAATTTTTTGATATCAACAACAAAAAAAAGGTTATAAAATTTTCAAAATATTTGCAATTTAAACCATAAACTATTTAAATAAAAAACAATATATTCACAACAATCAATCATTTAACATTGTGAAAAAATTGAACTAATGAAAAAGGTTTTAGAAGGTCGAGTGTTTTATTATAAACTTATATAATTATCCTGTTATTTTAAATCATCTAATAAAACGACTCGAACGGACCGGACCGACCGACGGACCGAGACCGGACCGGACCAGACCGGACCGACCACATTCGGTCCGGTCCTCGGTCTATGCATTTGGGCTAATTCGGTCCTCGGTCCGGACTACAAACCGACTATTTTGGCCATAGTAGACTCCAAACGGTCCGGTCCGACCGAGACCGGACCGGACCGACCACATTTGGTCTCGGTCTCGGTCCCGGTTTTTACCTTAATTCGGTCTTCGGTCTTGTCGGTCCGGTCCCTGACCGATGCTCACCCTTATTCTAAATTAGTGTAGATTCCCCCTCCCCCTTAAAATATAAGAGTAGACTTAAGTGCACGCCTCTTATTTCACCCCCTAAAGTTAACATTACAAGTTTACAAAGTTGATGTTTTTTTAGTAAGCAACATAGTATGTGTAAAAATCATATAAGAGTAGACTTAAGTGGGTGTATTTTAGCCAATAAATATAATTGGATACTTTGATATCAATAAAATTCTAAGTAAGAATTTAATAAGTTAATCTGCTAAAGTAGAAATACTACTACTAGTTTTGGATGAAAAAGTTTTGTTTGTTTGTTTTTTTTTTTTTTTTTTCAAAGTGCAAATAATGAAATGTAAGGAAATAGGTTAACTTCGACTCGACAACTATGTAGCCTTGTTTGTATGTTTGCTGTCCACGTAGTGATTCCATAAACGTACATGTTGTTTAGCATTGAAATATCAGACCATCACAAGCCCAAATCAGAAAACGTAACACATGGCTTATTGTATAGATAGTCAGAACAAGCGCATTAGTGGCTATGATCTCACTTCTTTTTGGCACCATATTGTTGTTCCCAATTACTTAGAGTTGTTTCGAAGCTGACCAAAATCTTGTGACACTCCAAGTAAATGATTATGAATCTGTTAGAAAATCACTTTCTTGATAATGCAATTTTTTCATATTCCAAAAAAAAGGTGTAGATTGGCGGGAACAACCTGATCCACCCCACAAAGAATAGCTCCGGCAACTCTCCTGGCCTACTGGGGCACCAACTGGAGTGAGCACGAGCCAAGACTCGGACCCCTGAGCTCTTATTCCACAAAGTCTCTCCAGTGTGTCCATAGGTTTTGCGGAGGTGGGTACCTATATGAGGCAAATGGCAATGATGGGACTTGAATCTAAGTCAATTGACTCAAGCACAAATGCTCCAACCATTGAGTAACCTTTTCATTAAAAGCTTCAACCTCATTGGATTCGACTTCATTGATCGGGTAGATAGAACTCATAGAAGGATCCTGTTTCGTACTAAGAATCGAACGACAACAATAATGATCCATGATAATGCGTTACCATTATATGCATGAAATTAAAAAACAAGAAACTTACAAATAATCAACAACTAATATTTGTTATTTCTGTTACAAGATATGTGATAGATTAGAATATTTGAACCCTTAAGAAGGTCCGAGTGCTTTAAGTACGAAGTTAATTCATTAGTTGAACCCGTTAAGTCATCGGATCATATATGAATTGATTATAAGTTTGATAATAGGTGGGTCGGGCACCGGTACGTGTCTAAATGAATCTTCAAAAAACATGATTATAAGTGCCGGGTCTATATGGATTTTAGTCATTTTCAAAATTTTTAGTTTTTACTTTCTTTTTAGTAAAATATGAAAAAAGTGAAAAAAAAAAGTAAAAAAAAATAAAATAAATTGACCCGCTATACCCCTTGGGTAATTGTTATATAACTCCAATTTATATCAAATAACTAATAAGACCCATATATATTATTATAATATTTAAGGAGACCCAACTAGACTTATGTTTAAACAAAGTGTCTCAAATTGCCACCTCTATTTATTATACCATATAACATTTGTTGAAGTGAAACTTGAAAGTCGGTACTTTTGCGAAGTCGCTGGTTGTGTGGTCGGCTGCAGGGAGAATGATGGCTCGGGTGTATTGTGGAGCAGTAACTCGAGCCGACACTGTTCAACAACGAATAGCCTAAATATAAAAACAAAGAAAATTTATGCCTTGGTTCAGATATCATATTGGCTTGCAAAACCTAGTTGCATTTTATACCTTCCAATTTTTGCCATGCCAAAATTAAAACTCAGCGGGCGACAAAATCACATAGCCCACAACCACCATCCAACATATTTACAAACAAAAGATATGTAAAATACTCCAAAAGATGCTTCAAAATTTTCTTATCGTCAATGGCAAGATGGAGATTGCATGAGAAGATAGATATCAGACTATTTTCGAAAATCCCCATTGAAACTTTTGTGTGTAATATATATTGTTAATCATATTGATTACATAAAATAAGTGTTAAGCATGCAACTAACGTCTAAAATTAATTGGCAGCTCAGTGGAAAACTGTAGGATCGAAAACTAGTTGATTATTATGGTTCAGTAGGTCGGGAAGCTCAAAATAAGAGCTAGAGACAGTATAATGTAGAGAGAGAGAGAGTAGTGAGAGAAAGTGGAAAGATGTGTATTAGATTAGAGGAAAAAGCTAATACACGTACAAAGAATGGTGAGCTTCACCCTCCTAGTAGAGAATAACAGGGTATTTATAGCTACTTACACGCCTAACATTGCTATAATGACGTATCTAGTCCCTGCGTATAAGTAAATAATGATGCTAATGCAATTCCCGTAAATGGTTTCACTTTTGAGGCTAACAATCTCTCCTTAAGTGATGTCATATGGGAATTTCTTACAACATTCCCTACAAGTAAAACAAAAATACACAACATAAGCGCAACATCTCTGAGGATGTCTTCATAGTCTTTTAACTTCATTAATCTCTTTATCTTCATTAATCTTCTCAGTTGCTATCTTTTCTACTTGCAGATGAACACTGTAAACAAATCTAATTAGGGTTTTACTCTCCCCTAATTAGTGCATCATTATCTTGCTCTCTCCCCCAAACCGACAACCCTTCTGATACATGCCCCTGATGTTGAAGAAGTATTGTCTGAATCTTCTGATATCTGCACAATGTCTTTAGTCTTCTAACACGCAACGAAGAAAGTATAATAGACCGTAGATAGAAACTTCTTCATGTTTTTCCACTTGGGGGTACATAATATCAACATCATCATCTCACTATAAATGCATCCCAGTTACCTAACGTACAAAATAAATCATAACAACGTGTAGCATATTGGATTTCATAAACGCATCAAATCATATTCAAATGAGGCGTATGAAATGAGTCTTAGAGTGAGAAAGTAAAGAGAGTTGAGAATTTGGTGAGACAAAGAAAAATGATATTATGAAGCTCCAACCCTCTACCTTGGGAGGTAGAGGGTATTTATAGTTTCTTACAAGACACGCCTCCTACGGGCTGTGGACCAGGCATACAGTGAGTAAAGACCCGTCCGTCCTCCACGGTGCTACTTAACTAACTACTTATTAACATAACTTGAGTACGACTACGAGCTTTCTATCGAATACATATACTTGAGGTGACCGACTCTTTAATTAACGGATTTTCTAAATCCTAACAATCTCCCCCTAAGGGAGGTCACCTCAATTTATATTGAATACAAACATATATTACTTATTGATTGTTCTTGGATTCTTGATTAAGTTCTTTGCTCTGTAGCTTGTAGTCTTTAATTCTTCATGTTCTGCATGTTTTGTTAATCCAAGTGGAGGTATTTAACTGATCCACGTGATGATGAGTTTTGAGCCAGCTTTGAGATCATCAGCTACCATAAATCTCTGACTCTTCCTTTGTAGTGTTGCCATCATGTGATGTTGTGACTTTTGGACCGATATGCTCACATTTTGGATCATGATATCTTCTCATCAGAGTAGCGGAAGCTTTGTTGATTCATGATATTTGCAGCAGCGTAGCAGAAGCATGGAGTGAAAAATATCAGAGTCGTTGATGAGGTTGTGCACTTATCATGAATTCTTTAGATATGAATGTGATGTGTGAGCATGCGGTCGATGTGCAAGAGAAAAGAATTTTTGAGCACAACGACTGGTTTTTCAAAGGTATCCGTCAATCCATTTCCTGGACCAAGGTTGATTCAATAATGAATCGCCCCATCGTTTCAATCCAGTTGTCACAAGTTTGATCTAATGTATAGATCTCACATGTCACCTACCAAGAACTTGTTTGATATTGGCTCTAGAAGGTTTTCCATCTTCATCGTGAATGTGTGAACATATCACTCATATGTTCTGGCAATACCACAAAGATAATGCGTAGGACTCTAAAGATATATTCTCACTTTGCACATTGTGTGAAACAGTGAGTCTTCATTGATTGTGTCCTAGTGAGATTTATTGATGATCTCGTGGCTCTAGACTCAATAGTGCACATTTGGTTCCTATGCCGGAGACTAGGGAGAGGGTCTCCTTCTTCAATATCAACAATCTCTAAGAGAAAGTCGATAGATAATGTAGGTTCCCCGTGAGAATGAAACAAGTCCTTTTAAGAGGAACTTGAGTAGCTTGGGAAGTTGTAGTGCAGTGCGTCACTGGGTCCATGACGTCTTATATTCAATATCGGTGTTACCTTGGTAACCACTAGTAGCATATGAATTGAACCCGGTTTCTGCCCTAAGGTTGAAATAATGGAGGGCTATTTCTTTTCACCCTTTTCTCATTCATTTCTTTTTCATTCTTCAACCCCTTTAGTGCTTACCGAAATTTCATAACTAGAACCTTGTTGGGTTTGTTCTAGTTCTAGCTCTATCTCAGTCCGCACTCTTCACATTTATCTCTTTTCTCTTTTTTCCATCATTCCTAAGGACTTTTACACTATCTAGTGGATTGTCCCTGGGTAGATCCCTACGGCTCTAGCGGGATCGTGGGAACGAATACCTAACCTAACCATCCTTATATCTCCATGTATTAAGTAAATTTGGTCGGTCTTTTGGTATTGTTCTTCTGCCATTGAAACCATTTGAAATCAATTCAGATACTTGTGATACAAGATCAAAGCATTTTGTACCTGAATAGTTTTTGATATTTTAGAAAAGCTCCCCCTCAACATGTGCATCATAGATTTGAAATTGCTTTAGCACATTGAGGCAAGAGGACTTGAGAATCTCAGACTAAGAATAAAGAATTCACTTCTTTGATTAACATTTTCTAAAAATATCGATATCACTTTCCCGATCAAAATTAGTATTTTAAATACTTTGTAAAAGATATTTTGGGAAAGGATGTGGTTTTCTAAAAGTTGCTCCCCCTCAATATGTGCATCGAGATTCGAAAGTGTTTTGCACATATTAGTGGGAACATGCACTTTGAGACAAATGAGTCACGTTTCGATTCCTTTTGGTTTAAGATAGATGCTCCCCCCTTAACATGTGCATGGAAAATTTGAAATTGTTTGGCACATGTAGGAAGGAGAGCTTGTTATAATATTTCTAAAACCTTTATTGAATTATCAGTTTGTATCCATTTTAAATCACAAATTCTCCTCCGATCATAATTTTCAAATACTTTGAGATTTGTGATCTCTATTGATTTAAATTAATTTTGAAAACTTTTGAGAAGAATAGTGACTTGCATTTGAAAAACATTATAACTGATGAGGATCAAATTTTGAAACTTTAAACTCCATTGTTCAAATATGCATAAGTATCTTATGAAAACACAACCTAGGTCTGGATCCAATTGTATAAAAACAATGTAAAACATTGTTCTTTTTTATTTTCAAAAGTAGACCTTGTTTGAAAAATAACATTTTTGATTTGATTGAAATCATTCTCCCCCTCAATCAATGACGTAATTTGTTGATTGAGAGATAGAGATTTTGACAAGTGATAAGTCCAGATGATTTTCAAAAATAGAGTCCAAGTTATTTTCAAAGTACTTTTGTTTTTATTAGATGACAAATATTTTTTAGAAGAATTTATAGAAGGAAAAATATTTGTGAGACGCATTAGTTTTTAGAATCAGAGCATGAATATTCAAAAGTTAATTTAAGCATGGCTCTATTCTTTCTTTTAAAACTGGTTACTGCCTGAAATGACAATAAACCATCATTTTTCTCCATCCCATTTTTTTTTAAGGTTTATGTACAATCGAACTTCATCTAAATACCCGTGTCATTCTTAGAGTGACAAATCAAAGACCGTAGATGTTATCGAAGAATATAGAAAAAGATGAAAAAAAAATATATTTTTGAGCTTTTTCAAAGATTTTATGATTTTTATGGATTTTTGAAATTTTATATTTTTCTATTTTCTTTTTGTGGGTTATATATATATATATATATATATATATATATATATATATATATATATATATATATATATATATATATATATATATATATATATATACTAGTGTCAAAACCCGTCCGATGGACGGGTATGATTTGTTGTTTTTATTTTTTATGATTTTGTGGATCAAATATATATTAAAAAATAATTAAAAGTTAAATGAAAGGGTTAAGTTATATAATTGATGTTACTATATTCAATTAAACGACTAAAAGCAGGTAAGTACTTAGTTTTGTGGTTTTTATTTTTAGGATTCAGTAGAAAAATTATATAGTTAAAAGTTATTAAAAGTTAAATTAAACGGTTAAGAAGTATAATTATCGTTGACAAATTTTACTATAGCGTTTGAAAGCTTTTTTCAATAATTAAAATTGTCCAACATATATTCTTGGCATATGTTGCTTTAACGTTTAATGAAAAATAAATTATTATGAAGTTATTTGTTAGAATATTAATGAGAATAAAATTAGATGATTTATTGTTTTTCTTTCATTCATGGTAACAAACCAAATGCTTTTTCTTTCATGGTAACAAACCAAACTCTTCCCAAAGATTAAATAATTGCATGAGTAACAAAACACTATTAAGTAACCGGGTCCATTTTCTTATATTTAAGTGCCGCATAAATCTCCGTTTAAGTGCCGCAAAGATCTTGTTAGGGCATTAGGTATCATGGCTAAGTTTTGGATGCCATTTGGGCCCCTATCTAATGACACATTATTTTAACACTCAAATCTCAAAATAACCAATTTATCATAACTAACTTTAACTTAGTCATTTGGGCTTCCACCCACATTCAATTTTATTTTATCTTTCTAATTTTCCAAACAAAATAAATTTTATTTAAATAAAAAACTAAGAAATATAAAATTGTAAATTTATTTTCAATAAAATACACAACACACCAACTGTCGATTTTTTTATATACAAAATTGTAAATTTAAAGTAAAAAATACAAACAAAACAAACTCTTAGTATTTAAAATGTATTTTTTTTATGAAATAACTTTGGCACAATGGTATCATGGCCAACGCTTGGCGTCACGAAAGTGATTCCACATCATTTTGGTGAGATATTTCGTCACCCTACCTAATGCTCTTAGTGGCATTTACAACCCTTTGGGTCCATAATGCATATGTAGATACACTGAATAAGTATATGCTCATGTAAATCAACTATACACTATATTGTAACTTTAAAGATGCATAACCATTACACCCATATTAGTTACATGCCAGACCTATATAATGGAACAATTACTTCAACGTAATTTTTCGCTCGTCATGTTGTTTAATGAAGACTACGGTTTAGAGTGGGGTTTGACGACCCTTGACTCGACTTCCTTGTAATCATCAACCTGTAACCAACGAATTAATGACTTAGAACTCCAATAGAATAAAGATGCATAACCATTACACCCATATTAGTTACATGCCAAACCTATATAATCGATTATTTTTATTGTAGAAATAATATTAATTTCAATCATGCATCTAAAGTAGAATTCATCAGTATCATACTGTACCAAACAAAAAAGAAAGCTAATTATAATTAAAGCATGATAAAAGATGAGAATTAGTTAGGTAAATGCTCAAACTTCTACTCATATTTTCTAATATCCGTTAGAACAAACATTCTTGGCAATGATGCAACATTATATGGCCCGTATCCTTCACGATGTAACATTATATTGCCCGTCCAAAGTGAGTTGATGAAGATGATCTACGGCTTCCATGAAAATCTGAAACTCAGTAACCAACAATTGGTCATCCAACAACTCAGGAAACATCAAAACCTCATACATGAGAGTAATAAGGTTAGCATCATCGTCGTCGTCTTTAAGCGGACATGAGTTGAAGCATTTGAGTTGATTAGTGACCCGTTCTTCGTCTAGAGTCTATAAAAGATGAAGAAGGCGAGACATAAACCGACATCCACATACTTACTTTCACTTTCCCTAACTCCTAATTACATAAAAATAACACACCAACAAACTAAAAGTTGCAACAAAGAAAACATCAAACAGACTAAGTACACTACATAATTGCACCATGTCGTGATAATCCGCATCTTGAAGCAAGTTATTATTTTCCAACCATGGCGGGTTAATATGATTTTTTAAATTCTCTACAGACCTGAGCGCTGAAGGGAAGCGAGCGGTCAAGAATCTCACGATGAAATTGTGAAAACTAAAATGTCTACGTATGTTTTATTGAGGATTCATGCAAAGAGATTATCGTAATTAACATAGTAGTCAACATTAAAAAAGTATAAGAGGCTATGATCATTGATTTTGATGTGTTTAAATAGAATCGAGCAAAATTGAGATTGTTCATATCTTGGTGGGGCAACTTACTAAGTTTGCAGCCGTGGTGGATTAATCTTTTTTAGATTCTTTGCATATCTGAATCTCATCAAATTAGACATTTTGAGTTGCAATGTCAAAAGTGATTAATTGAGTTCGTGAAGCATACCATAGTAAGTTGGCTGGTAAAGAGTTTGTTTTTGGTTTCTCTGATATCGATGTGATTTACTTCAACTGTTTGATGTTTTATTTCTTACAACTTTTAGTTTCTCACTTCATTATCTAACTTATCTTCATGTAGTTGCATTTTGAGGTGTAGGACGAAAAGTGCTTGATCGATTTCACGAAACATACGATAGTGAGTTTGGTTGGTAAAGAGTTTGTTTTTGGTTTGTTTGATGTCAATGTTATTTGCAAGAAATAATTATAAGTGTACTTCAACTGTTTGGTGTTTTGTTTGTTGCATTTTTAGTCTGTTAGTGAATTAGGTAAGTCATATTAGTGTACTTGCATTTTGAGGTGTAGGATTAAAGTGCTTCATCAAGTTCACAAAACATCCGACAGTTAGTTGGCTGGTAAAGCATTAGTTTTTAGTTAGTTTGATGTCTATGTGATTGGGGGGGGGGGGGGGGGGGCAATCATGTAGCGTACTTAGCCTGTTTGATGTTTTCTTTGTTGCAATGTTTAGTTTGTTGGTGTGTTATCTTCATGTAATTAGGAGTTAAGGTAAGTGAAACTGAGTATGTAGAGTGAATTAGGTAAGTCATTTTGGTGTTATTGCATATGGTTTCTTTGATGTCGATGTGATTTACTTCAACTGTTTGATGTTTGTTTCTTGCAACTTTTAGTTTCTCGTTGCATTAGATAACTTATCTTCATGTAATTTCATTTTGAGGTGTAGGACGAAAAGTGCTTGATCGAGTTCACGAAACATATGAGACTGAGTTTGGTTGGTAAAGAGTTTGTTTTTGTTTTATTTGATGTCGATGCGATTTGGAAGAAGTAATTATGAAGTGTAATTCAACTGTTTGATGTTTTGTTTGTTGCATCTTTTAGTCTGTTAGTGAATTAGGTAACTCATTTTTGTGTAATTGCATTTTGAGGTGTGGGATTAAAGTGCTTCATCAAGTTCACAAAACATCCGACAATAAGTTGGATGGTAAAGCATTAGTTTTTAGTTTGTTTGATGTCTATGTGATTGAGGAAGAGCAATTATGTAGTGTAGTTAGTCTATTTGATGTTTTCTTTGTTGCAACTTTTAGTTTGTTGTTGTGTTATCTTCATGTAATTAGGAGTTAGGAAACGTAAAACTGAGTGAATTAGGAAAGTCATTTTGGTGTAATGGCATTTTGAGGTGTAGGATTAAAGTGCTTTATCAAGTTCACGAAACATACTACAATAAGTTGGCTGGTAAAGCATTAGTTTTTAGTTTGTTTGATGTTTATGTGACTGAGGATGAGCAATTATGTAGTATACTTAGTTTGTTTGATGTTTTCTTTGTTGCAATTTTTAGTTTGTTGGTGTGTTATTCTATGTAATTATGAATTAGGAAAAGTGAAACTGAGTATGTGGATGTCGGTTTATGTCTCGCACTTAACAAATAAGGTTTGAGAAGGGCATTGTGTGACGTGAGAGTTAGTGGTCATTTAGATGTTTTTTTAACGTGATCAAACATTTTTTTATCTATAACAGAAGCTGTAGACCTCCTCTACCTCCACGGGCTGAGGCATATCTGTGACATAAAGTAGTATACGTTCTCCACCTCCACAATTTGAGGAAAAATAATCCAAACTTCCGGAGATCGATAACATATGGCCATGGTAAATATTAAAAGATGTGACAACAATGATGATAATGCTAAACTATTTAAATTTTCAGATGAGTTGGACAACATCTATTTTTGCATATCAGTTTAGATTCAGATGATTAAAAACCAAAAGTGTTAAAAATGCGCTTACCTAAAGAAAGATGGGAAACATAAGAGGATGTTGCAAAAGTGATTTGGTGCAAATTATTTCACCATATCATCTTCTGTTTCCCACATTTCTTTATCTAAGTCCATTTTTCACTGGTCTTGGATTTCTGATGATCTGAAGCTTAGCTGTTCTTAAAGAATGGAATTACTCCTTTTTCTTTTCAAAACTTAACTACATTTACCATTATCATCATCGATGTCATCTATTTTAATATGATCAGGCACTGTTTAATGCAAAGAACGCCGTTGTTGTATTTTATTCATGTTTCGATCTTTTGATACAACTCGAATTATAGTTTTTTCCTGTTTGATCAAAAACCACGACACTTTGTTTACAGTTGGTGCACTTCCTAAAATCAAGTTACAGCTCACAAACACCCGTTCGCTCAAAGAGCTATGACGGTTTAGATAGTATTTTGGTTTCTTTTCTTTTTTTTTTTTTTTTTTGGTTTGTATGATATTTTTGGATTTGTTGATATGTGTTTGTCATTGTTTAATACTGCCACAATTTTTTGTATATTTTTTACTTGATTTTTGTTATATCAGGATTAAGCGTATATTCATAATTGTTAGACACACATTATTAGCATTCATTATATTTACAAAAAACTTACTCTTCAAACACATAGAGTAATATCATATACAAACACTCTATCGCAACACGCGGGTTGAAATCCTCGTTATACACATACATTGCATTGTTTTAGAGAAGACTCAAAATCAATGGTTAATTGCGTGTCTTGAAATCAAATCGATCCCTTCGATCCTACAACGTACGATTTGATGAAAGACGTCCCTTACTTGTCTCTCTAATGGATCCAACCCGTTATTCAAAGACTCGAAAACAACTCTTATCTCTTCAAATCTTTTCATCACTTGTTCCTCACACTTTTTCTTTAATGGAAACTGAATTGAATCAAAACCGGCAATATAACGTGCAAACGTTTCAATCCCATGAATTTCTTTCAACAACCCACTCGAGCTTCTTTTGTCCCTCTTCTTTGATTCCTCTAAAATCATTTCTTGGAGGGAAATAATCGGGACCCCCCAAGCAAAGTTCTTGGAAACGATAGACTGGGGTTGTAATCTGCGATCCTGACAAGGGATCGCGGCTACCAATGCCCACATCACAAAATTTAACACATGGCTCATCGTGTAAACAGTAAAAGCAAGCCCATTAGTGGCTATGATGTCGCTACTTTTCGGTACCACAATGTTATTCCCGATTGCTTGGAGTTGTTTTGAAGCTGACCAAGATGTTAATGCGTTCCAAGATAATGATGATTTTGAATGTTTTAAGCATTTGCTTTCTTGATGCCTCAACTTCTTTAGATTAAATGATCGGTTTCTTTGAGCTAGATTCGAGATATCTTCTTTCTCATCATCAACTATTTTAATCCATATATCTTTCAAAGCCCTTTTCGCCCTTTGGAATTGGTACTCACCGAGCATTTTTTGATTCTCGTAGGCACTAAAAACAATCTCTAGTTGCTTCTTCCATTGCCTCAATTGATCAATCCCATCTCTAATCGCTTTACAAACATCTAAACTCTTTACACTCCTTTCAAAATAATCCGAAATCGACCTCTCCAAAGCTTGCTTATTCATATTTGATTTGTTCTTTGATAATATAACTCTGAATTGTTCTTGACAACATAGGAAAACATCTAAAAGCTTTTTAAGCCAAGAAACTGATAGAAGTTCATCAGATTCGACCAATGATAAATTATGAAACATTTGAGTTACCTGTTTCTGGAATGCTTCGAGCTTACGTTCTTGCACTATGGTTTCGTTTGTTCGAGTGTTGATCGAGTGAACAACTGGATCGCGTTTCATGCATGTAATCGAACAACGAAAACGTGGGAATGAAGGAGGTATTGATCCATGACAATCTGTTGTCATTTTGTACGTGAAATTGTGTAAGGAAACAAGAAACCAACAGATAAATCATGTTACAAATTCTTTAGTAATTGTGATGGTTTTAATAAGGACATAAACCTGGACCTTGATATTTCCAAAATTAAACTGATTTGCACCCTATTGTTTGAACCCCTCATGTTGTAATAATGCCCACGTCGTCACACCAATTTCCAAGGGTTGTAATTAAGTTTATTTTAATTGAAAAATAAACAATTAATTAACATCAAATATTTCATTATTAACAAAACCTATAAATTTATTAATTTTCTTTTACGTTTCCTAATTTATTTCCCGCTTATTCAAAAAAATTTCTTTACTAAATATCATGAGAAAACGATTAAACTTTTGTCTTGTTTATAAAATAAATAATGTTGTTTCCCTAAAATACATTTATTTATATTATATATAATGTGTGTATATCAATTCTTAAGATTCTGAATTCATGAAAATCTTGAAAACTTAAAAATTATCATAGGAAACATATTAAACACACGATTCGATAATAATGGTGTATGTCAAGTTGATTTTGGATTACTAATCAGGCGACACAGTTTCATCAGTATCATGCGAATTATTAGCATCAGTATCAGGCATTTATATAATTTGCAAATTAAACTTGAAACTGAAATCTATACTCTCTAGTCTCTACTACTTCTAATAAGTGTATGTGTTTTCTTGAATCTTGAAACTTAAATTAATGTATTTTATAAAACACACTTTTTGTATTTCAAAAAACTCAAGTTTGGCGGCATAAAGGGTTGAATCAGAATCATAATTTCACAATTATTATTATTTGACGCTATACACCATTGTTTTGCGCGAGTATTCGTCTAGTTTATTAATGACGGTACAAATATTCAATAATTTAAATACTTAAGTACAATTTAACACAGATGCTTTCTCAACTTTCACTTACACTCATATATACAAATAAATAAATAAATAAACAAAATAAACAAGAAAATAAAAAAGACGCTACTATATTCCGTTGTAGCTATGCACCAGTAATCGTCTAATAGGTTTATATAATTCATTATACCATAGAAAAGATACACCAACTCATAAGTTTTGAAATATACATGAAATAGTTAGGGCCCGTTTAGTTGGTGAAATTTTTTCCATTTTTCCATGAAAATTTTTCATATGAAAAGAGAAAAACAGAAAATCCGTTTAGTTACACTTTTTTCCAACAATTTTCAAAAAATGTGAAATTCTCATTCTCTAAATTTTAACTACAAGTTTGAAAAGCTCATTATGCTCTTCTCACTTTTTTCGTTCTCACTTTTTATATGTCCGTTTTAATACGTTTTCATCCGTTTTTTTACGTTTTTATACGTTTCCTTACATTGTCGTCCGTTTTCTTACGTTTTCGTCCGTTTTTTATTTGTTTTGTCCTTTTTTTTTTACGTTTTCGTCCGTTGTTTTCGCCCGGGTTTTACGTTTTCGTCAATTTTTTTGTGTTTTCGTCCGCTTTTTTAATTCGTCTGTTATTTTGCGTTTTCATCAATTATTTTATGTTTTCGCCCGTTTTTTTACGTTTTCGTCCGTTTTTTATATTACCATCCGTTTTTTTACGTTTCTGTTATTTTTTTAAGTTTTCGTCATTTTATTTACATTTTCTTCCGTTTTTTTACGCTTTCGTCCGTTATTTTATGTTTTCATTCGTTATTTTACGTTTTCATCCGTTATTTTATGTTTCCGTCCGTTTTTTTACATTTTCGTCCATTTTTTTCCGTTTTCGCATGTTTTTTACGTTTTCGTCCGTTTTTTACGTTTTCACCCATTTTTTAAAGTTTTTGTCATTTTATTTACATTTTCGTCCGTTTTTTGTACATTCTCGTCCTTTTTTTTACGTTTTCGTCTGCTTTCTTACGTATTCGTCTATTTTTTTACATTTTCTTCCTTTTTTTACGTTGTCGTCATTTTTTTACTTTTTCATCCATTTTTATATGATTTTGTAAGTTTTGTAAGTTATCGTACGTTATCTTACTTAAAAAATGGACGAAAACGTAAAAACAGACGAAAACATAAAAAAATGGATGAAACATAAAAAAAAGGGACAAAAACGTAAGTAAACATAAAAAAAAGAATGAAAATGTAAAAAAATGGACGAAAACGTCAGAAAACAAACGAAAACGTAAAAAAAAGACAAAAACGTAAAAAAAACTGACGCAAACATAAAAAAAAACGTGATAATATCGGATGAAACGTATGAAAATGAATAAAAAGAAATGATAACGTACAAAAATGAAAAAAAAAACATATGAAAACGTATAAAACCGTACACAAACGTATAAAATGGATAAAAACGTACAAAGATCCAATATGGAAGAAAAAAAGTTGATTTTAAAAAGAAAAAATATTTGAAAAGAGCTTCATCTAAACATCTTTTCCATTTTTGAAAAAGGAAAAATATAAATTCACCTAAACGGGTTTTCAAAATTCTCAACTCTAGCAGGCGTAAGAAAGCAGACGAAAAATGAGAAAATTTTTCACCAACTAAACGGCCCCTTAGAGTTGTCCTTGAGAATTCAAAGACCTTAGGCAAAAGTAAAAATGGGGCTGTAAACGCTAAATAAAAATTTTCAACTTTCTGCTAGATACAACACAAACGATGTAAAGAGTCTCATAATATGATTAGATTATAAATTTTCTTTTAAACAAATATTTGATGATAAAGGAAGTCGATTAAAATCATCGCACCTCCTAAGCGAGCTTGTTCTATACTTCTTATGCGTTTGGTATGATAATTTTCATATTAGCTTAGTTTATGAACTTACGAGTTGAGATATGAAAAAAGATCATTACTCGAAAAGAATGAAAATATGATTAGATGATAAAAGGAGCATATCTGATGGTCGATCTTTTAAAATTTATAGCCCAAATTTATATTTGTACTATTATTTTTATGTAGGTTATAAATTATTTAATTTTATAAAAAGGAAAGTCATGTCGCATGACCGTTCAGTATTCAAGCAACAAGCGCTCATTAGAGCATCCACTATGGTGAACCTATTAAAAGGTTTATAAAATTGCCACATCTTAGAATGTCATTAATTCATAAAACTTTTTACATTATAAACCTATTCCTACTATGGTATAAAACTTTTGAGGTTTGTAAATTGTTCCAACATTAATTCATAATACATTTCTTGGACCTCTCCAAAATCTTAGACCTCTTCATGCCACCTAGGCATGAAATGGTTTCTCACTATGGTACAAAATTTTTTGAACCTCTTCATAATTTTTTAGACCTATTTTTAAACATACATAGTGGATGCTCTTAGAAGGATATTTTTCAAGTAATGACTTATTTAATAGAGATATATAATTAAACTATATATTTTTTTCTATCAAATAACTACAAGAAAAGTGTCGAGTTTTTTTATATAATAATAACAATTCGGATAAATTTGGGGCCCTCGGAATTTGAGGCCCTGGGTTGTCACCCACCTCGTGCATTCTCAAAGACGGCACCGAAAATGATAAATTTATAAAACATAAGCGGACAGCTCGGAAGCAAAAAAATAAGCTTTATACAAACACTCCCTCGACACACCAATTAATAAGAACTATTTTTCATTAGGACGTTTGTTTCTATAATTTAAGGAGCATATCGAATTAGCTTAAGGAATAAAGACAATACTGATAATAAAAAATAAAATTGTGTCAAAATAAAACACAAAAATATTCATAGTAAGCTAAAGACATATATTAAGTATAACGGAAGGGACATATTAGTTGCAAGTATATGCAGATTATATGCTTCTATCATTCCTCAAAGAAAACGCCTCATGTTTTTGTCTCCTGCTACTTCGTTCTTCAAACAACTAATTGAATATCTATTATGTTCAACGGTTATGTAGCATCCTACAAATCTTTGATTTTTTCGTTTTTTTTTGTTTTTTTTCCTCTCTTTTTCAATGCTAAAAACATATTTATTTTAAACTTTGATGTTCCATAACACATTTGTCATCTTTTTACTTCTCTTATACTTTCTTTAAAGTTTTTACAAAAATCCGAATTTATATAAGCTCTATAAATAAATATTTATTAAAAATCAAATTTATAATCCAGATTTTTAGAAGCTCTATACAAATATTGGGATAGTCATAACCTTTACAATAAACTGGATTTTTAAAAAATTAATAAAAATAATTTATTTTTATAAACTCTCAAAAGTTTGATTCATAATAATAAAATAGAACTGAATTCATATCACCCTAATAATAAAAAAAAACTGAATTTTTAGGAAGTTTATAAAATCAATTGACTTTTGTAGCCTTGATAAAAAAAATCTTAATTCTTATAAATTACAAAAATAAAATTTAAAATATGGATTTTTATAAATTTTGCAAAAAAACTAGATTTTTACAAATTATACAAAAGACTGCACTTGTAACAATTATATATAAAAAACTGCATAACTTTTTTTTATCATCTTTATTAAATAAAACTGCTTTTCTTATAACCAACTAGACCCATGATGAAACGTTCGACCTGATTTTTTATATATATATAATCAGTATATTACGGATCATATGGTGACACATGAGTGTATATATAAGCTTGTAAATACAGAAACAACATTACAAAAAAATTGTCATATGGTGACACATGTAAAAGTGACACCAAAAAATGTCACTAAAAATAAAAAAAAGTGTCACTAAAAGTAGAAAAGAGATGTCACTAAGAATTTTACATACTTCTTCCACACATAAAAAAGTGTAGGTAGAAGTACAGTAGGTAAAAATTTATTTATAATGACAAGAAAAGTGTTAGTACATAGTTTATAAAATCAATTGACTTTTGCAGCCTTAATAAAAAAAACTTAATTTTTATAAAATTATAAAAATCAAATTTAAAATCTGGATTTTTATAAACTTTGCAAAAAAATAAATTTTTACAAATTATACAAAAGAATACACTTTTAACAATTTTATATAAAAAAACCGCATAACTTTTTTTTTATCAACTTTATTAAATAAAATTGCGTTTTTTTATAACCAACTAGACCCATGTTGAAACGGCCGTCCAAAATTCTTTTTTATATAATCAATATATTACGGATCATATGGTGACACATCAGTGTATATATATAAGCTTGTAAATACAAAATAACATTACAAAAAATTTGTCATATGGTGACACATATAAAAAGTGTCACTAAAAGTAAAAAGGTGTAACCGGAAGTAGTAAAGAAATGTCACTAAAATTTTGTGTGCTTCTCTCATACATAAAAAAGTATAGGTAAAAGTCAAATAGGTAAAAGTCTATTTATAATGACAAAAAGTGTTAATACATAGTTATTTTTTTTTTATTTTTTTTTAACACATTTTATTTATAAAAAGTGTGATAAAATCTCAAAATTTTAAGCTTTAGTCCACATCTTTTAGAAAGTGTGACTACACTTTTTAAAAAGTGTCATTAAAAAGTTAGATTTAGTGACACTTATTTGTGTTATTAGACGTCCATCACTAAATGTCTATTTTCTTGTAGTGTAGGTGTCATTTGTTTTTTTGGAAGAAACATTTCTTCCCTCTTTTCACTTCTTTTATCTACGGGTGCGCACAGGTTTTTGTTTGTTCATTTTGCATACATAATTGTTTCTTTGATCGCTTCTTAGCTCTTCAAAAACTAGATATAAATTTTCATTTCTTCTCACTTTTTCAACACAAACCCTATTTGTTTTTTTTTTAATTCTTTTTTTTTCAAAAGCACAAAAAATAAACAATTTTCTTTCTAGGAGATAAAGACTTTAGATGTACCTCTTCTACAGACATGGTTTGCAAAAGAACCTTCCTTTAACGCAACAAATGATATAAAAATTGTTTCTATTGAGACATGTGTTTCTATATATAATTATAGGAGCATTATATGCTTAAAGAATAAAAACAACTATGATAATACAAAACAAAATTGTGTCAAAAATAAAACATACACAAAATCCAAAGTTATAAATATATATTAACATAGAGGACATATTAGCTGCAAGTATATCCAGATCATATGCTACTACATTCCTTAAACAACAAATTAAGGGTCAGAACTTAAACAAAAATAAAACAGACACAAAATCCAAAGTTATAAATATATATTAACATAGAGGACTTACCAGAAGTAGTAGAAGAGACTTTAGGAATCCTGATGGAGGTAGAACTTTTGAACCAAACACAACTAGAGGATATAGGTTTGAATACTTGTAGTTACAACCTTACTCTTAGTTCTAGGGAATTTCCTAGTGTTGATGAATCGGAACCTCAATCTTCACACAATTTTCCATCCTTAGATATACATTTAGGAGACAAAAGAGGAACCGACCCACCCATCAACCCATTTAGTCCGGGTAGTTTTAGGATGAAGAAATCCATTCACACACCCCCTTCACCTCACGTGGCATATTTCCACCTTAAGGGTGTGTATCGGTACTATCACCCGCACTCAATCTTAAGTGTAGGGAAAACCTCCCCTATATCCGCTAAATAAGGGTAGAGTCAGGCTCGAGACTCGAACAAAAACAAGCACTTCTCGGGAGGCAAACCGAGCATATTTTATTTACTTGATTTGTTTTGCTTTTAATTTTTTTTAGGATATTTGCATACTAGTATTTGATTATGGATTATTGGATGATTATGTTTTATTTTGCTTTTGACTTCATTTCATTGGTAATTAAATGTACTTTGCATGAAATAAGTATAGAGAAGATCATATGTGGTTACTAAGAATCTAAATTGATTATGTGATGATTTATAGTTTAAATTCTTGGCATGTTTGTTTGTTTTAGTTGTCTTGTGAATGCTCGTGGATATGTTTTATGAGTCTCTGCAGAAAAATGAACTTTAAAAAATAGGTTTTTCTGGTAAAATTTTCCAGAAAACGAAATTTACCCATTCTGTCAGGAAAACCTGACGGCGTCAGGATTAACACCTGACTACGTCAGGCATTGTAGCAACAGTTTCTCATATTTTCGTTTTCCTGCCAAATCTGTAATTTTTTGAGAAATTTCCAGAATTTCTCAAATGTCCAATTTTCCTGTATGTTATTTGCATTTACAGTCTACAAGTATCCTATCCTTTAACTGTTTTGCTTTGTTTTTATTTTTAAGTCTGGAATTATATCTTGTTGTGATTTTTCTTTATTCGGTTTGATGCTTTGGGTTGCCGTTTTCTTAGAATTTACAGGTTATATTGGACAACAAAGTGAAGTGCATGATGGAAGCAACAATTTTTACTTACTCATTCTTCTTGAGGATTTAACCGCAAGTTTACACATATCATACCGAGCTAATCAGGGGAGTATTAGTTTATCTCTTTTATTTTACCTTTCTCTATCATAACTTTGATACTTTGGGGAACATTAGGGACAATGTTCAGTTTAAGTGTAGGGAGAAAGAATAAAACGGGAACTTAGAAACTATTCACTCACTTGATTTTTGCCTTGTCCTTGGAAAATTGTGTAATAAACTATGAGAAATATTTGTTAGGGTAATTTTAGAACCAGATTTAAAATTTTTATGGCACTTACGAGTAAAAATTTAGTCTTAATAAAGCGTCTCATAGATAGGAGTTATATGACTAGCACAAAAACCGTATACCACTCAAGTTCCACCCCAAAAATGTAAGGTTCGCCCTTAGATCTTTAGGAATAAAAGCATTCATCTTTAATGCTTAGTGAGTGCACCGGTAGTATAATAGATTCTAGAACTTGTTTTGTGATGCATTCCTAGATCGCTAGTGAGAATACATTCGTGTAGTTAGAATTAACTAAATGATAAGAGGCATTAGGATAACCCTTGTTTTAAACATGTTATTTAATTACGTCAACCTCATCGGTTGAGTAATTTTCCCCACACCCTTGCGATGTACTTATCTTTAGTACACGATACCCCTAGTTAACCTCTCAGAGCCTATCTTTTCACGGTTCTCGTGATGTTCTGGTTTCCAGAATATCAATGAAGAGCATTGTTTACCATCCACCCCCAAATGTTACACCTAAAGCGCCTTAGTCCACCTTGTATGCACTCATCTTTACTGCATTATTGTAACTATTGTTTAAACCATTAGTTCAATTATCTAGCTACTTGCATGGTTGCTAAGTCTAGTCATATCCTTTGTAATATTTTATGAAGTAACGGGAAGGAACGTTAAATTCAATTTCCCTTCGTCTACATAAATAAGTACTCCAAGTGTTTTGATCCTTTCAATTCGGGTCAATTATTGTTAGTGAAATAAAAACTTAAGTGTAGGGATACTCTTATAAATCCCTTTATTTTCATGTTATCTTAGAGGATGGTAGAGTAAGAATGTATGAAGAAAAAAATCAAAAAAAGAGAGAAGTGAAAAAAAATAAAATAAATAAAAACATATGAGCTACCATCCTACATTTATCTTTATGTTTTATGTTTATTTCAAGTTGTTATTTAGTGTTAGTGAGTCGAGTCTTGGCTTAGCAACGCCGCATTTTACATACATGTAACTTAGATTTTTCACTTGCCACCACTAAAATTTCTCATATATACCCGAAGCCTAACATTATACCCCTTTGTAAAGACCTCTTAGATAGTTATTCCTAGGTGCTTACGCTAAAACGATGGAGGTTTGATCTATTCTCAAGCCTATGCTAATCTATGTGCTATGATAGGTAGTGAGTGTTTCTCTTCCATTTCCTTACATGTTATATTTCATATACACCCGAGAGATGAGAGAATCTAAACACCAATTGTGAGGTGCTAGTGTATAATTTCCGTGCTTGTTTTGACTATTTTAGCACTTGTACTTGTTGTAGATTGTTTTAAACGAATGCTAAATGACCCCTAACTAATAAATTGATTAGCCAAAAGCACATTTGCTTGAGGACAAACAAATTCCAAGTGTATAGATATTTGATAAGGATTTAAAATATACGTTTTTAGGGGGTCATTTAAGCCCTAAATCCTTACATTTTATATCCGTTACTGCTTAAAATCGTTCCTTTTCTCATTTTAGGTCTTTTGGAAGCAAAATGATGGAATGAAGCATATTTGGAAGAAAAGGAGCGAAAACATGAAGAAAACGACAAAGTCATGAAAACAAGGCATTTTCAGAAGCCTGACGGCGTCCCAACTCAAAGGGCGACGCGCTCACATGGTATTCCAAATACTCTCAAGCAATGGCTCACAACTTATTTTGGTCTTAACAAGTGACGACGTCATGCCTTATTTCAGAAGGACGTCACTCTATCTTTCTACACTAGACGACCAAAGTTTTCTCAAGACGACGTCACGGGACAACCCAGACCGCGTCACAATTTCAAAGCGACGCCTTTACAAGCTGATAAAGACTATCACAACATGCGCGCGAAGTAGCTGATACTGTTTTAGCCATATCTTTTGCATACGAACTCGAATTTAGGCGATTCAAAAAAGGAAACAACCGGGACGAACAAATCTACGATTTGGTGAAAAAGTCATCGTGACGTCGTCACTCTATAGTGCTGATTCTGTCACTTTTTACCGAAAGAAAATCTGCCTATAAATATAACCTCATTACTTCACTTTTTGTAAGCCCTAAACCCTAAGTCTGATTCTAAAGTTTAGGTAGGTGTTTTTCCAGAAACTTAGAGGGCTTTAATCACTCCATAAACATCTTGTAATGGTTTGTTGATTCTACCTTAATTCATGTCTTCAATTATAATTATTGTTGCTTATTATTCATTGATTATGTTTGGCTAATTCAGCTAGTGTTTGCTTATGATTGTATGAAACTCGTATATAATTAATTAGATCTTATTTTTTCTTATTGATGCTTGTGTCTATCTTCATCATTAAGGTGTGACAAACTCAATGAGTCTAATTGATTTAGTTTATAATTCTTGCATCCTACTGTCTCTTGTTTTATTGGTAGATGCTAGATTAAGTAAAATTGGCTTCTTCTTTAATTGTTGTGAGCTTGAACGTCCTAAATATTATAAAGCCTTAGAGTGCACTATAGGCTCTCTTTGTGTTTATTGCGTGAGTTGTAGCTTAAGGATAATAGGATATTCGGGGGAGATACCTCGGTACTTGGCGATCCCGGGTGTTCTAGAGGAGAGTTACGATTCATAGAATTGAGGAATTATGCACCACCTTATGACTAACATGGAATACAGCGCATCAATTAGGCAAAGATGTGACAATTAAGTAGGTAGAATTGGATAGCTAGCAAGGAGTAATACATCATAAGTAGATACGCTTCACTTACCTTGTAGAATCTTAATTTACTTTCATTGCATTTAGTTTAGTAGTAGTTTAATTAGTTAAAACCCCCAGTCCTTCAACCCGATATTTTTATTGCTTTCTATTAAATATAAAAGACTAAAAAGAATCACCATCACCCTTGCTTTTTCGTCATACATCTCGACTAGCATCTCTATTCCCCTAAAGAACGATCAACCCCCTGGGCTTGACGATACTACACTGCAACGATTAGGTACACTGCCTAGTGGGTTGTAAAGCTTGCTCGCGGAAAAGGAAGTCTTTCGACCCTGAACCACGCATCACTTTCTAGTGTTTTTTTTATAAAATGTTTGTATTTTTATTGGCTGATTCGTTGTTAATTGCAGTTTGCAATTACAGTTTATTGGTGGGATCTTCATATTATGTGTAAAACTAATGATTTTTGGTTATAGGTGTGTATTTTATGATGTTTTTTACATTGTCATTTCTTCTTACTTTATGCATGTTTAGGTTGTTTTTGGTTTAAACATGGAATTAACATAGAAACAACTCAAGGCTTGGTTTGGGCCTATTTTATGGAGTGCATGTTATGTTGGATAATTAAAGTCCTCTTTGAAGATATAGAGTTTTTTGTTTGTGTTAAAAATTGCATGTTGTATGGTATAGGATTTGTGTCATGTATGTGTTGAGGATATGGAGTTTTTTGTTTGTGTTAAAAATTGGATGTTGTAAGGTATAGGATTTGGGTCGTGTATATGTTTGTTTTCTGGATTCATGGTTAATTTTTTTTATAATAAGTTTGTGTTTTCTATTCGTTGTTTTTTAATCTTTTTTATTTTGGTTTTTGCAATAATTGGGTGGTATAAAATGCAAGCCAACTTTACTTTGGGTGTTGCAGGCATCGTATGGCATATAACGTTACCGTATATTACTGCTTATTTGATATTTGTGGCAGGGTACTAGTATTAATAGTGTTCAATGTATAATCAGTAACTATGCGGCTAGAAATACACGAGCCTATTGTGGGCACACACGTATCACCGAGAGAACGTTTTATTAATATGATTAATGTATTTATGGTATATATATTAATTATATTAAATAGTTCATGAAATGACTAACGGTCGTTATTTAAATCGTTAAACGTTATAACTTATAACTGTTTATTAGACGTTAATAAATATTTGATAATGGACTAATTATTTGTGTTACACTCCAAACGCATGAACATGGGGGGGGGGAGTGTAAATGTCAGCTGAAAAGAGAAAGGGGAGGAGTTAGTATTTGACTTGGACTCTAAGCTATCTCAGGGCTATATAATGAACCCCTTGGTTCATTATTTACTACCTTTGCATAACCTAATACTCTAAGCAGACCCTAAACCTCCCCACAACTTATATCCTAATCCCTAAACCCTTAGGGTGTGTTTGGTAGAGAGAAATGAAGGGAGAGAAATAGAAATGAGCTCAATTCTCATGTTTGGTAGAGAGAAATGAAAGGAGAGAAATGGAAATGAGATTTTGGTGGGGAAATGGAGAGAGTTGAGTAGTGTAATTTAAGTAGCTCCATTTCTCTTAATTTTGTGGAGAAATTGGAGAAATGGATTAATTTTTTTGAATTTTTTTTTTTTTTTTTTTTTTTTTTTTTACATTTAAAAAAAACTAAAATAATATATTTAAAATAAAATATATTTTTTTAATTTTTTTTTTTTTTTTTTTTTTAAAATAAGTTTTTTTTAAATAAATACATTTTTTTTTAAATTATTTTTAAAAAATTATTTTTTTTAAATATTTTTTTTAAATAAATACATACATTTTTTTAAATAAATAAGTTTTTTTTTTAAATAATAACATTTTTTTTCAAAATTATTTTTAAAAAATTGTTTTTTTAAAAATTTATTTTTTAAAAAAAATATTTTTTTAAAATATTTTTAAATTATTTTTTTTAAAAAAATAAGTTTTTTTTAATTTTTTTTTTTTTTTTTTATTTCTCGGGTCAAGTCTCTGTTGTTACCAAACATTATAATTGAACAAAATTCTCTACTGATTTCTATTCTCTGAGATTTAATTCTCTACTTCATTTCTTTTCTCTGAATTTCTCTCTACCAAACGCACCCTTAGGGAAATCGACCAACATTCAAGACACACAAAACCGTGAGTTTCGTTATGTGATTCGTTATTCAAGAACTAGCATTCAACTTTAATCTGTGATGTGTTGTGTATGCAACCTTAGAGAAAACTTCCTTTAGTTTCTATTAGTGTTTCATGATCCTCAAGATTCAAGATCTAAGATCCAAGTTTGATCATTCAAGCGAAACCAAGAGGTTAGTAATTTATGTGCTTACGTGTTAATTCATATACATCAAACGGGATCCCTTTGGGCTATTCTTCCACTGCATATACTCGTTATAATAATAGTTATTAGATCACAAAATCCCAACAGTGGCATCACAAATCATCGTTTGATGTTATGGGTTACACTAAAAACGTAAAACAATTGACCTTAAATGCTTGTTTCGCATGTTTTCTTTGCGTGTTTTTTAGACAGCCCTTATGACGTCTTTTTATGAAAAAATTCGAACCATAGGATCTTAAAAACGAGTAGGAGAAAACCATAGGTCGTGGTTTTTTACGTAGTCATGATGATGTGTTTTTACGTACTTTAAATTCATCGTTTTTTAGCTTCCAAGCATATATTAAGTAGTTAACATATACTTAATAAGTTAATTGGTTAAAAGTGCTAGAACGATAAATAACTTAGTTTTAAACAATTGTGTGATTTCTTTTTGTTTGTTGATTGGTTGACCTAGTTGCACTAAAAAATTAATTCTCGTTGTTTTGTAAAGAGTTAAATCTTGAAATTTTTATTGTAGATCCACGACTCTGTAGGCTACATCTTTGTAGCTTACTTTTAAGGTTGGGGAAGACTCTTTCCTTGCCTGGTCGGGGCCAGAAGTGCATTAAAGTTTCCAATCAGCATGCTGAGTATTTCTAATACTTATGCATAAGGATTTTGCAATCAAGCTATTTGATGTATATGCACTACTTGCTTTAGACTATTCTAATAGCAAGTGAGAGCCTTAACAAGAACTTGTAATCAACAAGATTGTGTGTTTATTATTTATTTTATCTATCACATGATAATAGTCTGTCTTCTGCTTTTACCCCCTTTCTTTCTGTTTTATTTGCATTATATTTTCCTCATGACTTGTTTTATTCTGCAAAAGATTTTTGAAATCAAAAAGACATAACATTATCAAAGTTTGATTTGATTAAACTGATGTCTTGTAATGGTTAAGCGCATTGGGTTTGGTTTACATAGTAATTTACTCCCGTGAAACCCTACAAGTACAAAAGTTTAATAAAACTTCAAATATAAACTTAAAGTTTTTTTTGCTAATTTTATTAATGACCAATATTTGTGTCAACAAATGTCTTGCAATCATGTTAAACGCATTGGTTCGGGCTTACATACCATAATTTTATCCCACGAAACACATGCAAGTTGATGCGGATTTTGCAAAACACAAGAAGTTTTACAATCTCTTAGGCAGTGTACCTAACCGTTGTAGTGTAGTATAGGTAAGTCCGGATGATTGATCTTTCTCTAAGGGAAAGTTAGGTAGGCTTGAAGTGTACATTGAATTAAATCTAAGAGTTGAGGGAAGATTATTTTTGGTGTTTTATGTTTTATATGAAAGCAAGTAAATCTCGGGTATTGGAGGAGTTGATTTTTAAAACTACTAATTGAACTAAATCTAATCTAAATGCAAGGAAAAGTAAATTGGTGAACTTTGTATATGAGTAAAGTGTATTTACTTAGAACTTCATTACTCCCTAGTTATCTTTTATTGATTAGTCGAATTGTCACGTCCTTGTCTAACTATGAATTCCGTCTAAATGAGCGGCGCCTAAGAATGCCTTAATCTCATCTTTCGCGTTGCAACTAAGAATTCGCCCATTAAATACAATGAACATCAAGTTAATATAATAACTATGTGTTTAGTCGGACGTTCGAGCTAGTGTAATTTGACCTAGCCAGTTTTCTTACTCCTAACGCAAAATCAACTAATCAAATAAGAGACAACATACAATAATAAATAACTGGGTTTCATGCAACCTTAAGCAAATACTATTAAATATAGCCTAGCATAGTAATGAAAAGAATAGCAGATAAAGAAATTAAACAATCACACGTAAACATAATTGAATAATTAATTAAATAACTTATCTCTTCAATACATAGGAAGTCTTGGGACCAAAAGGCCTGAAAAACCATTGTAAATCGCCTTAAGTTCAGACTTCTAGGTTATCCCAAATATGCACACTTTACAATGAAAATAATACGAGAATACATATGTTTTACAACTGTGACAGCATCACTTGTTAGATGTGACACCGTCAGCTCGCCGCCACTTAGGGCTTCTATTCTTACACCGACTTAATGTGACGGCCTCGGGTTGGGGTTGTGACGTGATAACGCTACACGCGTCGTTCGGGGTCAAAGGAACTTCCTTTTCGTCGAGCAAGTTTTTCAACACCTTAGGCAGTGAACCTAATCGTTGTAGTGTAGTATTAGGGTAAGCCATGGGAATTGATATCGTTCTCTAGGGGAATAGGAATGCTAGTGAGAAGTTACTACGCTAAGGTTGGGGTTGAGGAAGATTATTTTTTATCTTTTTATGTTTTTAAGAAATATAAAGGTACGAATCTCGGGGTATTGGATGGTATTTCTACCGATTACTCTACTCGTCTAATTATCTAATCTAAGGTGTATGTAGTCTATGTCTAATTATTGTGTGCTCGTATGATGATTTAAAGATTTGTTTACTTAGGTTTTATTACTCCTTAATTATCTCCTATTGATGGTTGAATTGTCACATCCTTATTCTTAATCGCGTTGTGTGTCTAAGGTCGTAGGGTATGCGTTTATCCCTAACTCTTTGAAACTACCAAAGGTTATTGCCTACAAAATCTCTAGGATTTATAAACTTAACACTAAGGTACTCTTCAGATGGTTTAGCCTACAATGACTCTAGGTACTATAAGCTAAGGTTCACAAAGATTAATCAAGCATTAACTACACAACGGATGATCTATCGCAATACTAGATCATTAACAATTAAGATAAGAGACAACCAATCAATATTCAATAATTAAGTTTCAAATTCCCTAAGCAAACACACAAGTAAATTAGCCGGATATGGGAAACATGCAAGCATACACACAATTAATTGAAGACATAACTGAATTAATGAAGTAAAACACTTATCTTGATGTAAGATAGGGTATGGAACCCTAAAATACTGTACAAGACAACCTTGGTTCGGTTTAGGTTTTTACTCCAAAAGACTACACACAAAAAACTGAAAAATTCAGATTCTATATATAAGATTACACATGCGACGGCGTCACCCTTTGATTTGTGACGTCGTCGGGTCGCCGTTATTAGGGTTTCGTTTTGGCCACGTTAGTCTTGCGACGGCATCACCTTATGCTTGTGACGCCGTCCCCTTCAGTCTCTGACGTCGTCTGGATCAAATCTAGGCCGTCTGAGTTGCGACGCCCTACTCTTTAAAACCTGAAGTCGTCACTTGTAAATGAGCAATTTGGCTACTCAGCTGTCACAAAAGTTGTCCGACGGCGTCACTAGTTGTGCCTGACGCCGTCACCTTTAGTTCCAGCAGCCTGAGTGTCTCGATTCTTGACTTTGGCCTTTTTTTGTATATTCGCGCATTTTCGTCCGAATAAGTGTCATTCCAGTATTTTGCCTTCAAGATACCTAAAAAGTGAAAAGGAACGATATTAAGTAATAACGAATACAAAAGTGATCAAATAAGGGCTTAAACGACCCCTCAAAAAGGTACATTTTAAAACCTTATCAAATATCCCTACACTTGGTATTTGCTTGTCCTCAAGCAAATGTGCTTTTAGCCAATCAATTTATAAGTTAGAGGCCATGAAGCATTAGTTTAGAATGATTCACAACACATATAAGCCCCGCAAAAGTCATAACAAGCACGGAAATTACATACTAGCACCTCACATGGGGTGTTTGGATACTCACATCTCTCAGGTGTATATGAAATATAACAAGTTGGAAATGGAAGATAAACACTCATTAACCGGTCCTAGTACATAGATTACCATAGGCCTGAGACTAGATCAAACCTCCATCGCTTTGGCGTAAGTGTTAGGAATTAGAAATTCCCGGTATTAAAGAGTCGGTCACCTCAAGTATATGTAATCGTTAGAAAGCTCGTAGTCGTAGTGCTTTTAAGTTAAGTAGTAATTTAGTTAAGTAACACCGTGGAGGACGGACGGGTCTTTACCCACTGTATGCCTGATCCACAGCCCAAAGTGTGGCGAGTTATGTAAGACTATAAATACTCTCTACCTTCCAAGGTAGAGAGTTGGAGCTCATAATAATATCTTTCACTTTCTCTCACTAAGTTCCCTAAACCTCTAACTTTCTCTCTCTAGAATTCCATCTTATTCGCCACCTTGTGTTATGGTTTGATGTGTATGTGAAAAGTTATATCTTACAAATGGTATCAAGAGCCATGGTTAGATCATATCTTGCACATCTTTGGATTTATAGTGGTTTTTAGGTGGTTTTTGAGTTTGAAAAAGTTTAGTGGTTTTTGCATCATTTGGTTGATTTCTTGTGTTAAAGTTTGAATTTTGTTGGTACTTTTATGTTTAGAATCATCAAAAGTGTTTAGGTTTTCATTTGGTAAGCTTGAATCATCTTGGTTGGGTTGTTTTTGGATTGAAAAGTGAAGGTTATTTGGTTTTTCAACCTGGCGAATTAGCTCTCGGACTTGTTTTCTTGGTAGCGACTTACAGTTATAAAATCTAGCGAGTTAGAGCTAGCGAGTTACAGTACAAGTAGTGGAATCTCCACTACGGTTAGCGACTTGTGGTAGCGAATTAGTCTGTAGCGAGTTGCTCTTTAGCGACTTGCATATCTAGCGACTTGTGTAGCGAATTACTGCACAAATTTGGCTAGCGACTTAGTCTGTAGCGAGTTACTACTTAGCGAATTGCTCTTCTGTTGGCGACTTGGGATTCTAGCGAATTAGACGTGTAGCGAGTTAAGGGTTAGCGACTTAGTGCACTAATTTCTAGCGACTTAGTGCATTATTTGGTAGCGAGTTAGCACTTTATCATCTAGCAACTTGAGTGATTGTTTACGGTTTTCTCTTGATTTAGTAAAATCCCGTGAAAGAATCTATTTCCCGGTTTAATCATAGAGTCATAAAATCCCGTATAATCTGTTAACATGTCTACCAACATTCCCACTGTTCCCACTGTCATCTCCACTGTTGCCGAGGATGTTCAAGCAGCTGGCTCAGATACTCGTCCACCAATGCTTGACAGAACTGACTACGATTCTTGGGCTCAACGAATCAGATTGTATTGTCTTGGAAAGGAAAATGGTGTAAACATTCTCAAATCCATTGATGAAGGACCATATCGAGTTGAAACGACTAGAGACATACTTGATACTAATGAAGATGGTACTCCTGTCTACGGAATGGACAGACCTAAGACGTACAATGAGCTTGATAATGAGGAGAAAAAGAGATTCGATGCAGATATCAGGGCTTCAAACATTGTTCTTCAAGGTCTTCCTAAAGACATCTACAAGCTGATCAATCATAACACTGATGCAAAGGCTGTTTGGGATAACGTTAAGATGCTTCTCTCAGGTTCAGAATTAACTACGGAAGACAGGGAATCGCAACTCTATGATGAATTTGAGCACTTCAAGATGAAACCAGATGAGAGTGTCTATGAGTACTATGTGAGATTTCATAAGTTAGTGAATGACATGAGGAACATCAAGATGACTATGCCTAACATTCAGTTGAACTCAAAGTTTGTGAACAACATGAATCCCGAATGGCACAAGTTTGTCACATCTGTGAAACTCACTAAAGGATTGAAGCATACAAACTATGAGCAACTCTATGCCTTCCTCCTTCAGAATGAGAGACATGCTATGTTTGAAAAGTTGATTCTCAATCAGTTCAAAACCAACCAGGGTGAGACAAGTTCATCTAATGACTCAACAGCTTTCTACTCAAACATTGGAATCACAACCAAAGCATCACAAGTCATTCCCTTGGGTAATGGTAATCACAAACTCATCCCTGATCCTCAGTTCAAACAAGCTGATGCTGATGCACGCGTGGATAACATCGTTAATCAACTAGCTCTACTCATTAGTCAAAACATGAACTCTCTCCCACAAACCAACAACAACCTACGAACTGCATCTAACCCACATAATCAAGCCACTGTTAAAGATGGAAGGATCGTGGTGCAACCAGTTCAGGAAAGACAGTATGATCAGGGGAGAGGTGGAGCTGGGAGAGGTTATGTTGGAAACCAGAATCGAGGAAGAAATGGTAACCAAGGTCAAGCTAAGCCAATCAAATGCTTTAACTGTGGTGGTGAGGGACACTTTGCAAGGAACTGCACATCTCCAAAGCGTCCACAAAATGCCGAATACTTCAGAGATAAGATGTTGCTGGCTCAAGCTCAGGACAATGGTGCTACTTTGAATGAAGAGGAACTGCTGTTTCTTGCTGAAGGCAATGCCAAGACCTATGATGCACATGTAGATGAGCAGCCCATTCAGGAGATAGGTCACAATCATCAAAATGCCTTTCAAGTCGGTGACTGCGATGCTTACGACTCTGATGTGGATGATGGACCTACTGCACACACAATATTTATGGCTAGCATCTCTCCCATGGTGTCTCCCAAGGTCACTTCTTCACCACAAGCTGGCCCATCAAAGGACAAACTCATCTCTGAGGTATTAAAGCTATATGATGATGCTGATGTGCAACAGATGCATGACAAAGTACAACCAACCGAAACTTTTGAATCAAATATTGAAAATACGGGTAATATCAATATTGTCCCATATGATCAATACGAGAAACAAAGTGAAAGTGAAGTTGTACCTAGTGATGCATCTTCTGCAGTCAACAATGACTATGTTTTTGATGAATTCACTGCATGTGCTCCTGATGATTCCATTATCTCTGAACTAAATGCCTATAAGGAACGTGTTGCCATTTATGAACAACGTGCAAAATTTGAGTTGACCACTCGTGAGCAGGAAATGGATGACCAAGTACGTACAGTAATTAGAAAAAGTAATTTTAGAGAAGAAGTATTGAAACAAGAATTAAATTCTTTGCAAGAAAAACTTTCTAAAACAGTTAAGCAAAAACAAGAACTTCAAGAAAACGTGAAAATGCTTAAGCAAGAATTTAATGCAAAAGAATCAAAGCTCTTGAGAGATTTTTCTAATCTGAAAACTTTGAAAAACAAACTTGAAAACAAGTTGTACATACAAGGAAACACCATTCAGACTGCTCACATGGTCACCAAACATCGAGTCTTAAGCGATAAGCATAGCATTCCCCTTGTTGAGGAACCAAATCCAGAGGTAATCAAAAAGGCTAGAAATGCTCATAAGGTGATTTATGATGGTAATGAAATTCTTAAGCCTAGGCAGAAACCTAGTTGCGTTGAGTGCACTGAGGAAGATAAGAAATCAGATGAAGTCACTAGGGAAAGGATGAACAAAAAACTAGATGACCCCAAATGCAAAGAGAAGAACATAAATATCACTCCTCATGATTATAAGAAGGAAAACTGGATTGCATTAAACAAGTTTAAGCCTCAGACTTTGTTGACTCCCGAACAAGTCTTCTGGAAAATGGATTTAGATAAGCAGAAAGCCGAAAATATTGTAGAAACAAATCCTCCCCTTTGGAAAATGCCTAAAGCTACTGTGTATCCTCCCAACACACCAATGCATCTTGTTCCTAGAACAATTGCCACTAAAAGCAATATCTTAATTAGCCAATACGTTATTTTTCAACTATTTGTTGATTTTGAGAAAACTTGCAAGAAAAGGATCACACCCACTGGCATTACTGAAGGAGAAAGGGGTTTTGAACAAATGAAAGAATGTTATTTAACTGAGGTCATGCCCTTCTTTAAACTTTTAAAGGATCACTTTGAGAGTCTTAAAAAGGGGATAGAAACAGACATTAAGGGGATGGAAAAGGAATTTGATGCAATAATAGTTGAAATTAGTGATTATGAGCGTGCATTAAAATATAATGAGATCGAGAGGAAGAACCTGCATACATTGAATGAGAATCTTATTACTGAATGTGTTGCTCAAGATGTCTTTTTTACTGCTTCAAATTGCTCTATTAATGCTTCCAAATTTCATGAACTATCTGTGGCCCTGAAAGTCTCCCATGATCGTGTCATTGAGCTTGAAAAAACTAATTCTAAACTTAATGAGAAAATTGAACTGGATGATCATGACAATTTGGTTAAACATTTTTCTAAACTAGAAGTTGAGTATTTTAATCTACAACTAAAATATCAACATCTCAAAGAAAGTGTCAAAACTTCAAATTTCAAGACATCTTCAGATGTTCCAGAGTTTGATGCAGTTTTTCAAATAAACAAACGAGATGAACAGATTCATGCTCAGTGTAACACGATCAGAAAGTTGAAAGTCCAAATCTCTCAATTAAAGGGTCAAACGAACAATATGACAGGTTCCCAAATGCCTCCTTCTTTAGATTCTCAGAATTCTCAAACGTTTCATCTTCAAAACCTAGTAAATGCTTTACAAAAGGAAAACGAAAGTTTCCTTGAAGAGAATGAAAAGGTTAAACGTCATTTCAATGAGTTGTTTGAATCAATTAAAGTCACTCGTAACAAAAACAACGAACAAATAACTTCATTGCAAAAGGAAATTGAGAATCTGAAGAGTCAGGTAAAAGGGAAAATGCCAATGATCAATGCGGAGAATGTTGTATCTAAGGTTCCCTCTGGTAATAAATCTACTTTATCTGTGACATATGTCCCCCCTCACCTAAGGAACAACAAACTTGCCATTCAAACATATTTCTCATCCCTTAAGGATTGCTTAGAATGCCTGCGTGAGATTGTTGAAGAGGATAAGCTAGAGAAACCTCATGATAATGCAATTGGACATGCATGCTTATATGCCAAACGATCTCAAGAAATCTTAGAATGTTTGATCACTATATGCCCAAAGACATTAGGTGAGAGAGTTAACCCCTTGATTCCATGCTCAATGCCTAAGGCCAAACATGACATGCACTCGATTCCCAATAGTTTGAATGTGAGGAGTAGTGCACCAGTGAGTAGTTCAGATTTTAGATCTGTCAATACTAGGAAAGTGAACTCAAATGTGCCTTCTAGGAGTACTAATCTCAGTACCTCTAATGTTAAGAAAGTGAACCTGAGTGCACCTGTATGTAGTTCAGATCCCAGCACATCTAAACAGGTGGTGCAAAGAGTAGTAAAACAAACTAATGTTCCCATTCCCTCTACAGGAGTAATCAGTGACATTAAAGGGAGCAGGTCAAAGTCTCAAGACAAGACAAGGAATGATAGGACCTCTCAAGCTAAGAATGTGCACTGGAAGAGAGTAGAAGAACAATCTAGGAACCTTAAGTTTGAATCGAATAAAACGAATCGTGTTGATTCTAGTATTAGCCATAGGCGTACTGTGATTAATTCGAATTCTGATGCTATTTGCAAACCTTGTACTGATGATTGCTTGAATTCTGTTTCTAATCATGAATGTGATGTTAATGTTTTGCCTAATGATGTTAATTGTCAAGTTAATGTTGTTAATGCTAAAATTCATGCTAAAAAGGCTAAAAGGCAAAAGCGAAAGAGAGTTAGAAAACAATGGAAACCCACAGGAAGAACATTCAGCAGAATAGGCTTTTATTGGATACCTGTTGGTCATAAGACTAATCAGATAATGCCCACTAGAAAATGGATGCCTACTGGTAGAACTATTCCCTTAAGAAGTGGTCACACTGTAAATAGGGCTAATACAGACACTAGTATTGCATCTATTCACAATGATTCCATTACTTCACTGTCTGATATGAATGCTTCTATTTCTGATGTGGGTGGTCCAACTGTTGCTACTAACCAAATGGAACCCATTCTTGCATGGGGATCCCAAATATCCAGTTATCCATTCTTGTCTGTGTTCAACTGCAGATCGTTCAAATCGTTCTGTGGTACCTGGACTCAGGCTGTTCCAAGCATATGACTGGAGACCGGTCACGGCTCATGAACTTCGTGAGCAAATTCATCGGGACTGTTAGATTTGGTAATGATCATTTCGGTGCTATTATGGGTTATGGAGATTATGTTGTTGGTGATAGTGTCATCTCCAGAGTGTATTATGTGGAAGGTTTAGGTCATAATCTGTTCTCTGTTGGTCAATTCTGTGATTCTGATCTAGAAGTGGCCTTCAGAAAACATACCTGCTTTGTTAGAGATCTTAATGGTAAGGAACTGTTGAAAGGAACTCGTGGCTCAAACCTTTACACTATCTCTATCGATGACATGATGAGAGCTTCACCAATATGCTTGTTATCAAAGGCTTCAAAAACAAAGTCATGGTTATGGCATCGTCGTCTCAATCACTTGAACTTCGGCACAATCAACGATCTTTCCAGAAAGGACTTAGTTGTAGGTTTACCTAGACTAAAGTATGAAAAGGATCATCTTTGTTCAGCATGTCAATTGGGAAAAAGCAAGAAGTATGCCCATAAACCCAAACCTACTAACTCTGTCACAGAAGTTCTTCATATGATTCATATGGATTTATGTGGACCAATGAGGGTGCAGAATATCTTTGGGAAGAAATATGTGTTAGTTGTGGTTGATGATTATTCTAGATTCACTTGGGTCAAGTTCTTAAGGACAAAGGATGAAACTCCTGATATCATCATCAAACTCATCAAACAGCTGCAGGTTAGACTAAACAAAACTGTCAGAATTATCAGAACAGACAATGGAACTGAGTTTGTCAACAAACAACTTAGTGAATTCTATGAAAGCGTTGGAATCAGCCATCAAAGAAGTGTTCCACGAACCCCTCAACAGAACGGTGTAGTTGAAAGACGAAATCGTACTCTTGTTGAAGCTGCTAGAACAATGCTGATCTACTCAAAGGTTCCAATGTTTCTCTGGGCTGAAGCAATTGCCACTGCATGCTACACACAAAATCGCTCCCTGATTCACACCATTCATGGAAAAACTCCATACGAACTTGTCCACAACAGGAAACCTAATCTATCTTTCCTTCGTGTGTTTGGTGCATTGTGCTATCCAACTAATGAGGGTCAAGACTTGGGTAAACTTAGAGCTAAAGCTGACATTGGAGTATTTGTAGGATATGCACCCAACAAAAAGGGATACCGAATCTACAACAAAAGAACCCGAAATATCATGGAAACAATTCACGTTACGTTTGATGAGCTGACCGGTCAAATGGCTCCTGGACACTCCAGCTCAGGACCCGCACTTCAAAACAGTCCTATTGGTTCATCTCTTGTTCCAAACTCCTCTCAAGAAACTCCATATGTACCTCCATCTGAAGATGATGTAAAGAAACTGTTTGATCCCATGTTTGATGAACTGTATGAGTCTACTACTAATGAGGTGCTGATCCCTACAACAGAGGATGCTCATATTCCAGTGAATGAAGTCAATTCATCAGTCTCTATATCTGTAAGTCAAGAAGCACCTGCTGCTGATCCTTCAGTCTCATCAACAAATCATCTCTCTTCAAATGTACATCATGGAAATGTTTCTGGCACCAATGATGAAGTTAATCCCTTTGCAACTCCTGAAGATGCTCCATTTGAAAACATATTTGCTACTCCTGTATCATCATCAGAACCATCTTCTTCAGGAGACATCGACTCAGCTACTTCAGTTCCTCAACAAATGCCACATGAACACCTCAGAAAATGGACTCACGATCATCCATTAGACAACATCATTGGAAATCCCTCTCGTCCTGTATCAACCCGGAAGCAACTCGCAACCGATGCCTTATGGTGCTTCTTCAACTCCGTACTATCTAAGATCGAACCAAAAGACGTTAAAACTGCCATGAATGAAGATAGCTGGTTCAATGCTATGCAAGATGAAATTCATGAGTTTGATCGTCTGGATGTATGGGAGTTAGTACCTGCTCCAGACTGTGCTATGATTATAGCTCTAAAATGGATCTTCAAAGTAAAACTTGATGAGCATGGTGATGTGTTGAAAAACAAGGCTCGATTGGGTGCTAAAGGATATCGTCAAGAGGAGGGTATAGACTTTGAAGAATCATTTGCTCCAGTTGCTCGAATCGAGGCAATCAGAATCTTTTTGGCTAATGCTGCAAGTAAGAACATGGTGGTATATCAGATGGATGTAAAGACGGCATTTCTGAACGGAGATCTTAAAGAAGTCGTCTACGTCAGCCAACCTGAAGGATTTGTGAATCAAGAGCATCCTACTCACGTTTATCGTTTGAAGAAGGCTCTTTACGGTTTAAAGCAAGCTCCAAGGGCTTGGTATGATACACTCTCAAAGTTTCTTCTTTCAACCGGATTCAGCAAAGGAGCAGTTGATCCTACATTGTTCACCAGGAAGTCAGGCAAACATTTAACTCATGTTCAAATTTATGTTGATGATATTATTTTTGCCTCGACTGACCCAATGGAATGTGATCGTTTTTCTAATGAAATGAGTTCAAAGTTTCAAATGTCAATGATGGGACAAATGTCATTTTTCCTGGGATTACAAATTTCACAAAGTCCCGGAGGCATTTTCATAAATCAATCTAAATATGCAACAGAGATTTTAAAGAAATTTGGATTTGATTCAAGTGACCCTGTTGACACCCCCATGATTGACCGAACCAAACTAGATGAGGACCTCTCAGGGATCATGATTGACCAAACGAAATATAGGAGTATGATTGGATCCCTGATATATCTCACTGCTAGTAGACCAGACATTTTGTTCTCTGTGTGCATGTGTGCTAGATACCAGGCTAAGCCTACTAAAAAGCACCTTGAAGCAGTTAAACGGGTCTTTCGGTATCTCCAAGGAACCATCAATATGGGACTATGGTACCCGAAGGACACCGGTATGTCACTAACGGCCTATGCAGATGCTGATCATGCAGGTTGTCAAGATACACGTCGAAGTACGTCAGGAGGTGCTCAGTTTTTGGGTGATAAGCTTGTGAGCTGGTCTTCAAAGAAGCAAATGAGTACTTCTATTTCCTCTACAGAGGCTGAATACATAGCCATGTCATCTTGTTGTGCTCAAATCTTATGGATGAGATCTCAATTATCTGACTATGGCTTTGAATTCAACAAAATACCTCTGTACTGTGATAATAAAAGTGCTATTGCTCTCTCATGCAACAACGTTCAACACTCAAGAGCAAAGCATATTGACATTCGACATCATTTCATCAGGGAACAGGTGGAAAAAGGTGTGGTGGAACTATATTTTGTGAGGTCTGAATATCAGTTAGCAGACATCTTCACCAAAGCTCTTCCAAGAGAACGTTTTGAGTTTATTCTTCCACGTCTTGGTTTGAAAAGCCTTCAACCAGAAACTCTCAAACGTCTTCAGGAGGAAGACGAGGAGTAAAGGTCTATCTTCATCTATCTCTTTAAATATTTATTCGAAAATCAAAATACAAAATTATAAAACCCTCAAAAATCAAATAGAAAATTATAAAATTCGAAAATTCTTCAAAAAAAAAAAAAAAAAAAAAAAAAAAAAAAAAAAAAAATTATTGTCATTTTTGTCATGTTTCTTCCGGTTCGATAATATCTACGGTCTTTGTGCTGTCATTCAAAGAATGACACGGGTCTTTAGATGTTGTTCGAATTCTTAAAAAAAAAAAAAAAAAAAAAAAAAAAAAAAAAAAAAAAATCAAAAAAAAAAAAATATTTTTGGGAGAAAGAGAAATGGTTTATTGTCATTTTCAGGCAATAACCCGCTTTTTAAAGAAAGAACAGAGCCATGTTTTACCATGTTTTCAAATTCCTATGCTCTGATTCTATAAACTCCTATCTGCTGAAAAACAAATGCTTTGCAAAATAACTCGGATTCTATTTTTGATAATCATCAGAACTTATATGTCAAAATCTCTATCTCTCAATCAACAACCTATGTCATTGATTGAGGGGGAGAATGATTTCAATTAAATTAAAAAGTTATTTGGCATTAAAACTGTTTTCAAAAGATATACATGCATGTTTTATAAATGGAGTTTAAAGTCTTAAAATCTGATCCATATCAGTTAAAACACTTTCACAATCAAGTCACAATTCTCCTTAAAAAGCTTTCAAAATCAATTTAAATCTATACGAGATCACAAACTACAAATGATTTGATAATTGTGATCGGGGGAGAATGTGTGATTTAAATTGGATTTAGACTGATAATTAGGTAAATGGTTATAATAGGATGTACATGCTATCCCGCCCACATGTGACAAACGATTTCAATTTTTCAATGCACATGTTGAGGGGGAGCATCTATCTTAAAACCTTTGATTTAAAACGTGATCATTTATCCCAATGTGCAGGTTCCCTCTAGTATGTGCAAAACTCTTTTCAAACCTCGAGGCACATATTGAGGGGGAGCAAATTTATGGAAACCTCATCCTTCCCGGAATTGCTATATCTACTTGATTTGTTGAGGGAAGTGATGTTGATATCTTTTAGAAAATGGTAATCAAAAGAAGTTAATTCTTTCTCCTGCCTCCGTGTGCAAAACATTTTCAATACTTGATGCTCATGTTGAGGGGGAGTTCTCGTTCTAAAAATATCAAAAACAATTCAGGTACAAAAAGCTTTGATAATATATCACAAGTATCTGAATTGATTTTCAAATGGTTTTCAATTGGATCCATTGGCAGATGAACAATACCAAATAGACCGACCAACTTTACTTCATGTACGGTGATATAAGGATGATAAGGTTAGGTATGTGTTCCCATGATCCGCCAGAACCGGAGGGATCTACCCAGGGACAATCCACTAGTTAGTGTAGAAGTCCTTAGGTATGATGATAAAAGGAGATATGTGAGATATGGGAAGTGTGCGGACTAAGACTGAGTTAGTACTGGAATAAACCCAACAAGGTTCTAGCTATGAAGTCTCGGTAAGCACTGAAGGGGTTGAAGAATTAAAAAGAATTGAATGAGAAAAGGGTGAAAACAAATAGCCCTCCATTAATTCAACCTTAGGGCAGAAACCGGGTTCACTTCATATGCTACTGATGGTAACATCGGTATTGAAGACAAGACGTCATGGACCCAGTGACGCACTGCACTTCAACTTTCCAAACCACTCAAGTTCCTCTTAAAAGGGCTTGTTTCATTCTCACGGGGAACCGACATTATCTATCGACTTTCTCTTAGAGATGGTTGATATTGAAGAAGGAGACCCTCTCCCTAGTCTCCGTTATAGGATCCAAATATGCACAAATTGAGTCTAGAGCCACGAGATCATCAATTAATCTCACTAGGACACTTTCAATGAAGACTCTCTGTTTCACACAATGTGGAAAGAGAGATTATATCTTGAGTCCTACGCATTATCCTTGTGGTATTGCCAGAACATCGGAGTGAAGTGTTTACACTTTCACAATGAAGATGGAAAGCCTTCTGGAGCCAACATCTAACAAGCTCCTGGTAGGTGGCATGTGAGATCTATTATATGGATCAACCATGTGACAACTGAACAGAAACAATGGGGCGATTCATTTTCTTGAATCAATCCTGGTTCAGGTTAGGGATTGACGGATACCTTTGAAAAACCGGTCTTTGTGCTTATAAACTCTTTTCTTTAGCACATCGACCGTGTACTCATTTTTCAAACCAAAAGGTATTTTTATGATTGATAATTGATTTTCAATAAAACCTTCGTTGTATTGCAAAAACAACTTCTATTGAGCAATACACGATTGTTTTTCAAATCTCTTTTCATCAATCAGTGGACTTAAAATTCGCTGGTTCACTCACTCCGTGTTGTCTTCTTTGAGACGTTCCGGTTTGAGAACAGCTAGAACAGCTGCGAAACCCTGTCAAGGAGATTCTTAGGAATCCTACCTGATCACAGGCAGTACTTGTACTGATCAACGGGGAACCGTGGGACGTGTACCTCAATTCATCGAAAGTGATCAAAGACACTTTCGTGCGATTTGTTGCTAACTGTTGTATGCAGGTACGCCCGACGTTTGCAGCTGATCAGAATGAAGCGGTCAATCCATAGCCGCATGCTCACTTAACACATTCATATCAAAAGAAATCATGATTAGTGCATCAATGACTCTGATATTTTCACACCAAGCTTCTGCTACGCTGCTGCCAATATCGTGATTCAACAAATGCTTCCGCTACTCTGATGAGAAGAATTCATGATTCAGAATGTGAGCATGTCGGTCCCAAAGTCATAACATCACATAATGCCAACACCACAATGGATGTCTCAGAGATTTTTTTTTATAGCCGATGATCTCCAAAGATGGCTCAAACTCATCATCACGTGGATCAGTAAAAGACCTCCACTTGAAGTAACCAAACATGCAATGTGAAGAATCAATGACTACGAGCTTGGAGCAAAGGACTACATCAAGAATGCAAGATCAACTGTTACTGTATTATCTATTTGTATTCTATGTAATTTTGGTGCATTATTGAGGTGACCTCCCTTAGGGGGAGATTGTTAGGAATTAGAAATTCCCGGTATTAAAGAGTCGGTCACCTCAAGTATATGTAATCGTTAGAAAGCTCGTAGTCGTAGTGCTTTTAAGTTAAGTAGTAATTTAGTTAAGTAACACCGTGGAGGACGGACGGGTCTTTACCCACTGTATGCCTGATCCACAGCCCAAAGTGTGGCGAGTTATGTAAGACTATAAATACTCTCTACCTTCCAAGGTAGAGAGTTGGAGCTCATAATAATATCTTTCACTTTCTCTCACTAAGTTCCCTAAACCTCTAACTTTCTCTCTCTAGAATTCCATCTTATTCGCCACCTTGTGTTATGGTTTGATGTGTATGTGAAAAGTTATATCTTACAGTAAGCAACTAGGAAAGACTATCCAAGAGGCCTTTTAAAGGGTTGTAACGTTAGGCTTATGGTAGGGAAACGAAGGGTTTGGTGGGATACGCTATTTAGTGGTGGTAAGTCAAAAATCTTTATATTACAAGCATGCGAAAATGGCGTTGCTAAGCCAAGACTCGACACTCTAAACTCTAGATAACTGAAACAAACAAACATAAATTTAAAGATAAATGTAGGATGGTAGCCCGTATGTTTTTTTTCTCAACACTCTATTTTTTTTCTTTTTCTCTTTTTCTATTTTTTTTGATTTTTTTTCCATACACTTTTACTCTACCATCCTCTACGATAACATCAACATGATAGGGATTTATAGGCACATCCCTACACTTGAGTTTTTTTTACTCTAACACTAATTATGACCTGAATTGAAAAGATCAAAACACTTGGAGTACATTATTATGCAAATAAAAGGAATTTGAATTTAACGTTCCCTTCCCGCCATCTCATAAAATTTAACTTTTCCCATGAGTCCCAATCATCCCAAAACTGTGTACAAAGGATATGACTCGACTTAGAAACTTATGCAAGTAACTAGATAATTGAACTAAGGGTTAAGTGTGATAACAACAATGCACTAAAAGTGAGTGCATACAAGGTAGGCTAAGGCGATTTGGGTATACATTTGGGGGTGGGGTGTAAACAATGCTCTTCATTGATATTTCAGAAAACCGAAACATCACGAGAACCGCGAAAAGGATAGGCTCTGAGGGGTTAACTAGGGGTATCATGTACTAAAGATGAGTACAACGCAAAGGTGTGGGGGAATTACTCAACCGATGTGGAAGAAGTAATTAAATTACATGTATCAAACAAGGGTTATCCTAATGCCTCTTATCATTTAGTTATTCCTAACTACACAAGTGTAGTCTTACTAGCGATCTCGGAATGCATCACAAAACAAGTTCTAGAATCTATTATACTACCGGTTCACACTCTAAGCATTAAAGATGAATGCTTTAATTCCTACTAATCTAAGGGTGATCCTCACATTTTGGGTGGAATTTAAGTGGTAAAGGTTTTTTGTGCTAGTCATATAACTTCCTATCCATGAGATGCTTTATTAAGACTAATGGTCCACTCCTATATGTCATGAAAAATTGAAAATTTGGTGCCAAAATTACCCTAACCGACATTTTCTCATGGTTTATTACGCAAATGCAATAGGACAAAGCAAATAGTCAAGGATAAGCATAGTTTCAAAGTTCCCATTTTATTTTCCCTCCATACACTTAAACTGAACATTGTCCCCAATGTTCCCCGAAAGTATCAAAGTTATGATAACGGAAGGTAATAAAAGATGAAAGAAACTAATACTCCCCTGATTAGCTCGGTAGGATCCGTGTAAAGTGGTGGTTAGATCTTTCTTCAAGAAGAACGTTTGCGTGAAAAGCTCCTTCTCATCTTATGTATCTTCTTCTTGGTAAATTAAACCTGCACACTTGAAGAAAACAAATGAAACCTTCGCGTAAAATCGGCGGTAACAATATATATAGGACTCTACTAAACTAGGATATAATGCTTGTGGAATGGATGTTTACAAAATTTCTGGAAAATTAAGACCTGGAAAATTCCAAAAATTTATAAGTAGCTCAGAAAACGAGAAAAAGTAATCAGTTGTTTTTGCTCCTTCCTGACACCGTCAGGTTGCAATCCTGACGCTGTCAGGTTATCCTGACAAAAACTGGTCTGCAATTTTCTGGAAAAAATTCTGGAAAATTTACATCTTTAGAATCTGGAAACATTTCCTGCAAAACATCCATTATGACTCGATACAAGCATTTGACTCGAACAAACACACATGTATATCTTTTAATTAATTGTAATTCTCATGTTTACGTTTCTTTTGAAAACGTGTGTAATCCTCCCTACACTTATCACTTATGTAAAATACCTTTATAAGTAATTAAGACGAGGTTAAATACAAAATAAAGCAGTTTTACAAATTTAAACATGAGAATTAATAATCAATAAAAGATACACGACACAAACAAGCAAACAATTAAGCATGGGTTACCTCCCACAAAGCGCTTTTCTTTATTTATGAGTCTTGTAGCTAGACTCGAAGTCGTGCCCCTACGTGGTCTCGTGCACGCTTACGTGCCCATACCTAAGCCATTCCAAGGTTCTCTCATTCTTTTTGTAATTATCTCCTAACTCTAGGCATTTTTTGTAATACCTCTTAGTTTTCTCATATGGGTACCTAAGTCCACTTTGCTTATCCCTTTCACTAAGCAATGGAATAGGAGTCATTCTATTACACACCTCAATATCGTTGTGTTTAAACCTAGGATGAGCACGTGGCATTTGGTAGACAAAGTCCTCAACTTCATCAGAGAATGTAATTAGACCATCAGTCATCCGTTCATTCAACCTAGTCATTCTCTTAAAAGATTTTCCAAAAATTACTTGAGTGAGGTCCTTATCAATAAATTCTCCTAAGTTTTCTAAGACCATGAACTCTACCAAATAAGCAAAACTTCCAACAAACACATGCAAATGAGTGACTGCTTCAACAACATTGTTCCCTTGATAAGTTAACTCATTGACCTTGATTTTATTGTATAGGTTCCTTGAGATTAAATTTAAAGGCAAGAACGAATTCAAGTAAGCATCGAATCCTTCTAATCCTATTTTGCAAGGGAATTGCATGTTAAAGGGACCATCTTTCTCAATTCTACACCAAGGGTCAAAACATTGGGAGGGGTCTTCTTCCATTTCAATGACCTCCCCGTTGTCAAGTGCTTTACCATAATCAAATTCCTCATCAGAATATGAGTCATAGAAAGGACTTTGTCGTTGCCAATCATTATGCCCTTGGTGATTTCCAAAGTGGTGAACGGGTGAAGGGTTTTGCGGGATTGCGTTCTCAATTTCGGGATTAGGAGGAGGATTGGGGGCGGGTAGTGTGAAGAATCTTTGACGGAAGACACGTATCATGGTGAGTGATAGGTTTTACGAACAAAGGTCACGAAGAAAGAGGATAGACTACGAGGAGGCTAAAAATTGAGTAAAAAGCTTACTTGATAGGAATCAAGCAAGGAAACCTAAACGAGGTGGACTCCTAACTAGCTATTCTATTCCCCAGCAGCGGCGCCAAAAACTTGATAACACTACACGCGTCGTTCGGGGTCAAAGGAACTTCCTTTTCGTCGAGCAAGTTTTTCAACACCCTAGGCAGTGAACCTAATCGTTGTAGTGTAGTATTAGGGTAAGTCACGGGAATTGATATCGTTCTCTAGGGGAATATGTAACACCCCCAAATCTCGGTACAGCGGAAGACTTAATCAAGTTTTCAGGGCGTTACTATTGGATTGGTATCGCACACAAGTATAGTCAAAGATAATCATTTAACCATTCAAAACCAATCCCAATTTTCAATATTCAAAACATTTAATCCAAAAGTATAAATATTAGGCTCAAAACCTAGTTTAATAAAATAGGTCCCCCAAAGTTTATCAGAGTCAGAAATGATCCTTGAACCCCGCCTTCTTGCCAAGCTTCCACCGATCACGTATCCCAAACATCTCTCAAATACCTGAGAAATCATACTAAAAGGCCAGCTTACGCTGGTGAGTTCATAGGTTTAATCTCAACAAAATCATAGTGGACCTGTAAGAGTTGATTTGCTATGCAAGACCTAGATAGATAAATACCGTTTGCACACACTGATCCTACCCAGATCTCCAATCATATCCCGCATCCAGGGATTACTCGGGCCCCGCGACTCTAGTCCAGCACTGTCGTGGAAACCTCTAGAACAGTTTCCAACCCCGGACTAGGTCGATGTAGAAGTCTATTCTTAGCTAGGCACGGTTAAACCTAGACTAAGGCAACAACTACCGCACATCTATCTAAACAGTCAAGCATATAAGCAAATCCAAATAGTTTTCACGGTCCGAAAACAGTAGCATGATTCTCACCCCAATATAGTTAAAAAAGTAGATAAAAGTGGGGCTATGAAACTCACCTCAAGCAATCAACGTACGAATAAACACTAGCAGAAGATAGCAGAAATCACGGCACAACAACTATCGACTCGGCACAACCTATTAATGTAGAACAAATCTTAATATATAATTCCCATAATCAACGTTGTCTACCCCAATGTATTCCATTTCGTTATTTCCAAAAATGTCTCATTTCACCATTTAATCCTAGTGTTTGGTATTCCTCATGTGGGTGTATCGACTCAATATGATGCTATGAATGCACTCAAACAACCAATATATAACTCAATGCGACACAATGAGACCTCTAAACGATAAGCTCCATAGTCCAATAAGTTTTGGAATAAATAGTAGACCTTATCGAATTTGTCAACTCGATAAACTCATTTATTTACTCGTGTCGCTTATTATCCCATAAATCAATCGTATCCTAAAGAGTCATAAGGATAATTCACCCATTAATAAGGTTACCCAATGTACCTATCGGGCTCTTATTAGATTCGTCAACCTAATAAGTCCGCTACCCACGTGGATCAACACTATTAATGCTAGGTTATCCGTAACCCATGCACACAACGTAAGTAAATAGATACTTAACTAATATTAAATGTCCACAATTGACATTTATCGATAAACGTGTACTCGAAACATTAATTACTCATTTATTATAAAACATTTCCATTTTATTCGTTATTTTTCATTTAAAAATAGTAAATAACAAGATAAGTCTTGTTATCGATATTTTTGGTACAAAAGCCCATTTATTATTTATATTTCATAGTCTATTAGCATTTTTCACATATATATATTTCGTCAAATTCAAATATTAATCTCACATCGTTATTCGTTTCGAGTCCACAAGCACGAGTCATGACTTCTCGGCTTTTAATCAATCAATAGTCCAAATTATACTAAAGTCCATGTTACAGCTTTGTCGGAGTCAACTATTGACTAAAAAGTCAAAATAACGCCGACGTAGCTCAAAGTCAACAATATATATATCAAGTCCAATTTAAATGTCATAATATCGCAATTCAATCCCAAACCAACTCAAAACAATCTCGCCAACCAATCAATCAACCAAAAATACCCGAAACCAATGTTATGACCCTAATGGTCATGACAAGGTCACGGTTAAGACCACGTGAACCAAACAAGCTCTAGAAGCTTTTCGGCTCCACGCGTCTCATCCAAACCTCAACTACATCAACCAACAAGCTACCAAATCGACCCGACCCGGACCCGTGGCCCAAGTGGGTCACGTACGCAAGCCAAGGGCCACGTACGTGCCCTATGTGGCTCGTACAACATGCTAACCCAATCAAACATCACCCAAATTCATTCTACAACATCCAAATCCAATCATTCAAGCTTCAATCACTAACTAAACACAAAACCCATCATCTATCTTAACCAAAAATATGAAACTAGACCTAAAATGCATAAACCCATCAAATTGATACACCACATGCTTACCAAACACTAACTAATTCTTTATTTAGATGTTAATTAGACTTAATTCCATGATTCACCCAAAAGTCCTAAATTATACCATAGGGTCAAAACCCTAATAAGCCCATACGTGGCTTTTTATAGCTTAAACAAGCTCTAACCATGTTCCATTTATCTTATTCAAGCACCAATTGCAAAACCCACTTGAAACCCTAAAAATCCGAATCTTAATCTTTAAATTTAAAGGTGTTAATGAAGGTTTTAGTGAGAGTATTATATATGGTTGGAAAGAGTAGAAAGAGAGCTTCAAGATGGTGGTGGAGGTAGGTGGTCGTGGTGGCTGGAACGGTGGCCGGCGGCCAAGGGTGGCGGCTAGGGTTTGTGTTTAGGGTTTTTAAAGAGATAGAGTGTAGAGAGAGAAAGAGTGTTGTGTGTGTGTTTTAGTGAGAGAAACAAAGAGTGGTAATGAGGTTGTGATGGGGTATATATATTTAGAGTTAGGGACTAATAAATAAATAAAATAGGGGGAGGGGTGGCCGGCTAGGGGAAAAGGGGAGGGGGCGAAGGCGTCATTTTTCATAAACTATCCCGTTTATCCATTCCCGAGCTCATATATTGACCCCCGAGTGTCCCACAACGTTCATTCGACTTTCTAACATCGTTATTTACGTTTTTCCACGAGTTTTGACTATTTATTTGTCAATTTTCGAGTTACGGTCTAAAAGTTACAATATTTCTCGTTTTAGACTTTTCTAGTGCCGAATCGAATAGTGCCTACCAAATGGAGTTAAAACTCATACGATAACTCATTTAATAATGAAATAAACCGTAAAAACCAATAGACGATGTAAAATCAAGTCATGGTTTATAAAAGTAGTGATAAAGGCAAAGCTCGGTTTAGCTTAACGTAATGCGGTTACCTAAAATAGACTCCCTAAATTTGCCAGTTGTCACAGCCTCCCAGCCTCAGAAGAAACCCGTCCCGGGTTTCACTCCAAGTTGCTTGATGTCATGAAAAGTTTAGGATACTTCCTACGGAAAAAGTCCTCACGTTCCCAAGTGAACTCCGGTCCATGCCGGGAGTTCCAACGAACCTTAATAATCGGAATACGGCTATTCTTCAGCCTTTTAATCTCACGGTCCATAATCTCAATCGGCACCTCAATAAAATTCAATTTCTCATCGATACAAATATCTCTTAAGGGCACCACTATGTTTTCCTCCAATAGACATTTCTTAAGATTACTAACATGAAAGACATTGTGTACACTACTTAGTTCCGATGGTAGCTCCAGGCGGTATGCTACCGGTCCAATTCTTTCCAGGATTGGAAAGGGACCAATATATCGGGGATTGAGTTTTCCACGTTTCCCAAAATGAATCACTCCTTTCCAAGAAGAAACTTTCAACATAACACGATCTCCAACCTGAAATTCTAATGGTTTACGTCTCTTATTGGCATAAATCTTTTGTCTACCACGAGCGGTTTGCAACCGGTTACGAATCTGAACTATCTTCTCAGTAGTTTCTAGGACAAGTTCGGGACCTGTAATTTGACTCTCGCCAACTTCAGCCCAACAAACAGGAGAACGACATTTTCGGCCATACAGTGCCTCAAATGGAGCGGCCTTAATGCTAGAGTGATAACTATTATTGTAAGAGAATTCGGCCAAAGGGAGGTGTCTCTCCCAGCCTTTGCCGAAATCAATAACGCAGGCTCTAAGCATGTCTTCTAAAGTCTGAATGGTTCTCTCGCTTTGACCATCGGTCTGTGGATGGTAAGCAGTACTCATATCCAAATTCGTTCCTAATGCTGTCTGTAACGACTTCCAAAAGTGGGATGTAAAACGATTATCCCTATCGGAAATGATAGATATCGGTACTCCATGACGCGATACTATCTCCTTAAGATACAATCGAGCAAGCTTATCAAGACTATCGGTTTCACTAATAGCTAAGAAGTGAGCAGACTTAGTTAAACGATCAACTATTACCCAGATAGCGTCATTGCCGCTAACTGTTCTCGGTAATTTAGTGATAAAGTCCATGGTTATTCGCTCCCATTTCCATTCCGGGAGTTCGGGTTAAACTAAGAGTCCTGATGGTTTCTGATGTTCGGCCTTAACTTTAGAACAAGTCAGGCACCAACTGACATACTGAGCTATATCGGCTTTCATATTGGGCCACCAATAAAGTTTCTTAAGATCCTGATACATATTATCGGCTTCGGGATGAATAGAGTATTTTGATTTATGCGACTCGTGCCTAATCAACTCACGGATTCCACCATGAAATGGTATCCAGCTTCTGTCTCTGAAGCATAATGTTCCGTCGGAACACTTCATGAAGCCGTTTTCACTTTCCACTATTCCATGAAGATTCTCATAAGGACGATTCTCTTCCGTCAATGCCTCTGCTTGTGCGGCTAAAATTTGAGATGGTAAGGGCGAAACAATGGTCATTCCTAAGGATCGAACGAGTAGGGGTGGAATGTCCTCTTTACGACTAAGCGCATCAGCCACAACATTAGCCTTACCAGGATGATAACGAATCTTACAGTCATAATCACTAAGCAATTCTAACCAACGACGTTGTCTCATGTTCAGTTCCTTCTGATCTAAGATATGCTTCAAACTCTTGTGGTCGGTGAATACTACACACTTGGTTCCATACAGGTAATGTCTCCAAATCCTAAGAGCAAACACCACAACACCTAACTCAAGGTCATGGGTGGTGTAGTTTTTCTCATGCTTCTTAAGTTGTCGGGATGCATAAGCAATCACCTTCTCTCGTTGCATCAAACAGCACCTAAGCCTTTATGCGAAGCGTCGCAGTACACGACAAAGTCTTCACTTCCTTCAGGCAAAGCTAGGATGGGCGCACTACACAACTTCTCCTTCAGAAGTTGGAATGCTTCTTGTTCCTTTTCTCCCCATTCATACTTAACATCATTCTGTGTTAGTTTGGTCAGCGACTTAGCTATCTTGGAAAATCCCTCAATGAATCCCCTATAATAGCCTGCTAACCCTAGAAACTGTCGGATTTCTGATGGGTTCTCAGGAGCTGCCCATTCCTTAATGGCCTTAATCTTAGCTGGGTCAACATGAACACCTCGACTATCTATCACATGACCTAAGAATTGCACGGACGGAATCCAAATTCACACTTAGAGAATTTGGCATACAGCTTCTCCTCTCTCAGCAATCCTAAAATAAGCCTCAAATGCTCTTTGTGCTCCTCACTACTCCTAGAGTGTATCAAGATGTCGTATATGAATACTATCACAAACTTATCCAGGTATGGCTTACACACTCGGTTCATGAGAACCATGAAAATCGCTGGCGCGTTGGTCAAACCAAACGACATCACTTGGAATTCATAGTGTCCATAACGAGTTCTAAACGCAGTATTAGGGATATCCTCCTCTCGAACTCTAAGCTGGTGATAACCAGATCGTAAATCGATCTTAGAAAAGACACTAGCTCCTTGGAGTTGGTCGAATAGATCATCTATTCTAGGTACCGGATATCGGTTCTTCACTGTTAACTTATTCAATTCCCTATAATCAATACACATCCGAAACGATCCATCCTCCTTCTTCACAAACAACATTGGTGCTCCTCACGGTGATGAACTTGGTCGAATGAATCCTTTCTCTGACAATTCTGCCAACTGTTTAGACAGTTCCTCCAATTCTCTTAGAGTAAGTCGATAAGGTTCCCGGGCTACGGGTGCCGCACCGGGTACCAACTCTATTTGGAATTCCACTTGTCGGACAGGTGGAATCCCTGGCAGATCGTCGGGAAACACATCCGGAAATTCTCTAACGACGGGTACATCATTAAGGTTTCTTTCATTCTTCTCCTCGCTTTTCTTTTCAGAAATTCGAGCCAAGAAAAGACAACCTCCTCTCTCGATGCACTTCTGGGCCTCAATACAAGAGATGATGCTCAACTGGGAAGGACTTCCACGGTCGCTCCGATCTCCTTGTATGCTCAGAACTTTTCCGCCATACGGTAAATGCACAATCTTCTCATCACAATTAATGTGTGCACCGTTCTTCGATAACCAATCCATTTCGATAATGACGTCAAAACTTCCCGAGGTAACTAGCAATAGATCTATACTAAACGGGCGGTCTAGGAAACTTAAGGTACAACCTCGAACTACGGTTTCTATCTTCTCTCTATTCCCATTAGCTAGTTCCACATCGTAACTAAACCCTAGAGGTGTTTGGGAGATTCCTAGTAATGGCATAAAATTGGTGGATACGAAACTCATATCTACACCAGTATCAAACAGTATGGAAGCATCACGATTATTGAGAAGGAACGTACCCGTAACTACGTTAGGGTCCTTGCCAGCTTCCTTCCTAATAGCGTAAACACGCGCTGTTCCCATGTCTCTCTGCTGATTCCTAGCACCATTGTTTCCCTGGTTTTCCACAACCTCACGCTTCACAGGGTTTAAGCCATTACCTCCGACACCTCGGTTAGCAAATCCTCCTACATTACCGGGATTTCCTCTCATCCACGGCTCTCGGCACTCATTCTTAAAGTGTCCCTTCTTTTCACATCCAAAAGAGGTGACAGTGGTCTTCCAGTCCGCTCCTTGTGCAGTTTGAGCTGCAGCAAGTGGTCGGGACCTACAGTCTTTGGCCAAATGTCCTACCTTAGAGCACTTCCTACACACATTCGGGCACAGTCCATGGTGGTGTCGGTTACAACGACCACACACAGGCTTACTACCTTCATAATCTTTCCTACCTCCATTTCCTATGGCGAACACTCTGTCTGTCTCTTGCCGTTTGTTGCCATTCCCTTTTACAACTTCATTCCTCTTCCGCTTGTCACTCCTATCATTCCTACTCTTGTCTCCTATTTCTAGTACATAGGAGTCCATCAAACACTGAGCCACAGCAATTACCTCATGCAAAATAACTGGCTTGGCAGTGATGACATCATTTTGAGTAGCCAAAGGCAATCCATCAGTATACGTCTCAATCTTAAGTTCTTCGGTGCGAACCATTTCAGGGCAAAGCAATGATAACTCTTGGAAACGACGAGTATAAGTCATCATGTCAGTACCCTTAACCTTATGGTTCCAGAACTCACTCTCTAACTTCTTAACTTCATTCCTAGGACAGTAAGTCTTAATCAGGAGAGTCTTAAACTGAGTCCAAGTCATACTATAAGCTACATCAATTCCTACTGATCTGTGATAGTTGTTCCACCAGGTCAATGCCTCGTCCTTTAAGGTGAATGTTGCATACTTAACCTTACAATCCTCATCACAGTTACTCACAACAAACACATATTCAGTTTTCTCCAACCACCTAGTCAGGTAAACTACTCCCTCAGTTCCTCCAATACTCAATGGGACCACAGAATCAGAACTCTTTGTAGGTACAACCTCAAGTTCGATTCAGCATTGGGGTTCCACTAGAAGTGTTAGAGAGGTTAGTCTCAGCTAGCAGTTCAGCGACACGCTGCGACACTAGCTGGTCAATGTGGGCTGGGTTCACAAATGGAGGGTTTTGTGGAACATGACCATTCTCAGCACGGTCGTTCACATTCGGGTTCTCTACAGCTGGGTTATCAATGTTCGGGTTCTTAACAGTTGGTGTGGTCGGGGCCGGAAGACGACCTCGACGAACCAGGGCAACAAAAGCAGCAGGAGCTGCTCGGTTGTTCCTAAGCGGGTTTCGTCTTGTTGCCACCATTCTGGAGTCAAGAAGAACAGTTTCATAAGTTCACAATTTACGTTCTAAAAAAAAGAGTTGGGTTCCAAGGGTCACCCAATAACGCCTGAATACATAATCAAGGCCAACAAAGATAATGCTATACCAAAGCGAAATAATCAAATACCGAATCATAACTAAGGATGCACGTTCCAATAACCATAACTCATAGGTTTCAAAAGTGGAAACACATGGAAGGATACGAAGAAATAAAAAACGATCCTAATAACGATACTAGTAAACGACTGGGATGATCCTACATCTCGAACCAAGTACTACTTAGTTTCAAGATGGTACAAAACCATAAATCTAATACTATCTAGCTACGATTATGAGCACTCCTAAATGATCTCCAAACATCATCCATCGCTCTCTATAGTGACAAAATCCCCAAACGCTGAGAGTCGCAATCCTTCCTAAGATTCACGACCTCCTTCTCCAAACCGTCGACCTTGCGCTGGAGCACCTGGTGCCTCCAAGGCTATCAGGTACTCTGTATGTCGGTCCCCAACCTGCTCATAGAGTCCTGACAGACCTTCTCTCAAGGCCATCGACTTCTTCTCTACCTTAGTCAAATCTATCCTCAAATCCTCTACACCAGTCCTCATCACTCCATCTAATCGATATGACAACCTACTGAGACTAATATTCTGGGATATAATCTTCCTCCAGATCTGACCCGTCTCATCATACTCCTCGGGCTCTAAAGCAATCTCCGATGGTATTTTAGATCCTAACGGGCTACCAATCTCAGGTGAATGTGGAGGTGAATCAAAACCAAAAGGCTGTCCAGGGGACTCAGGCTCAGGCAAAGGAGAACCTGGTCCCAGAGAATGTGCAGGACTCTGCAATAGAGGAGTACCCCCTTCTGGGATATCCTCATCATCCTCCTCCTAAGGATCCTCATCCTCATCAACATACTGCTCCTCAATCTCATCCTCCTCCTCAACCTCATGCTCCTCCTCAACCTCATGCTCCTCCTCGCCCTCATCCATAGGGGGAGAGTAGGGGTGTAAATGAGCCGAGCCGCTCGTGAAAAGCTCGGGATCGGATCGGTAAAAAGCTCGAACGAGCCGCGCCTAAACGAGCTCGAGCCTGAGCTCGAGCCTAAGTTTGGGCTCATTTAATAATCGAGCTCGAGCCCGAGCTCTATACAAAAGGCTCGGTTAGGCTCGCGAGCCTAAACAAGCCCTAGAAATATATACGTATATATATTTTCTATACGTATAACCGTGTTAACGAGCTCGAGCCTTGTGTTAACAAGTCGAGCTTTGTGTTAACGAGCCGAGCTCGAGCCGAGCTCGAGCTTGTGAAAAATTTCACGAGCCGAGCTCGAGCTCAAAATGTGAGGCTCGAAACGAGCTCGAGCTCGAGCTCGAGCTTTTTATATATAAACGAGCCGAGCTCGAGCTCGGCTCGGCTCGTTTTCACCCCTAGGGGAGAGTCCATGAGTCGGAGTCTCTGTGCAGGTAAATCCTGAGGTGGTACACTAGGAGATCTAGGCCTCCTAAGACATGGTGATGCTGGTGGTGATGACAGAAGAGAGTGGGCTGCTAAATGGATAGGTGATGATGGTGGTCTCACGGACATGCGGGCAGTGCTATAAGCAAGCCTAGGAGTCTGTGCTCGCACTAAAACCTGCTATAAAGTGAGCTGCCTAGATGAGCTTGGACGATCTGATAATGATGAACTAGAGTGATCGGCGATCTCATAAGGATCACCCTGCGCAACCGTCATGAGAGTCAATGCTGGCGAACTAGCAACAGCAAGGACCTCCTCAGACACATCAAAAGCTAGTGAAGGCATAGTCTGTGATAATGGCATAGGGTAGGTATAAGTGTTCGAAACAACTAGTTTTAAATAAGCGCATCAACTTAACCAAAACATATATCACATAATGAAAGCTTTAAAAGTAGAGGTACCGCATTACTCAAAACATGCCTTTAAATAAAACACATAAGTTCAGTTTCATCACATAATCCTATATCAAATCAATCGAGTTCAAAAGTTCCAAAATCATAATATATCGTTTACTCAAATCCAATACCGTAGTATCTCAATAATCACATCTCATTTTCCAAAATCAACAATCATATCTCCAAATCATAACGTTTCCATAATCAATTCACAATATCCCTTAACATATCATCTCATAATTCAAATTGCAGTTCATACCATAATCAAATAAGAAGCTTCGGCTTGGCAAGTGGGCGTGCGTCGGTCGAGGATCAATTTTTCTTAAAAGTGGTTATAGTTTAGGGTTTATAAAATACCTAATTCTCTATAACCTTGAACTATGATACCAATCTGTAACACCCCCAAATCTCGGTACAGCGGAAGACTTAATCAAGTTTTCGGGGCATTACTATTGGATTGGTATCGCACACAAGTATAGTAAAAGATAATCATTTAACCATTCAAAACCAATCCCAAATTTAAATATTCAAAACATTTAATCCAAAAGTATAAATATTAGGCCCAAAACATAGTTTAATAAAATAGGTCCCAAAAGTTTATCAGAGTCAGAAATGATTCTTGAACCCCGCCTTCTTGCCAAGCTTCCACCGATCACGTATCCCAAACATCTCTCAAATACCTGAGAAATCATACTAAAAGGTCAGCTTATGCTGGTGAGTTCATAGGTTTAAGTTCAACAAAATCATAGTGGACCTGTAAGAGTTGATATGCTATGCAAGACCTAGATAGATAAATACCGTTTGCACACACTGATCCTACCCGTATCTCCAATCATATCCCGCATCCAGGGATTACTCGGGCCTCGCGACTCTAGTCCAGCATTGTCGTGGCAACCTCTAGAATAGTTGCCAACCCCGGACTAAGTCGATGTAGAAGTCTATTCTTAGCTAGGCACGGTTAAACCTAGACTAAGGAAACAACTACCGCACATCTATCTAAACAGTCAAGCATATAAGCAAATCCAAATAGTTTTCACGGTCCGAAAACAGTAGCATGATTCTCACCCCAATATAGTTAAAAACGTAGATAAAAGTAGGGCTATGAAACTCACCTCAAGCAATCAGCGTACGAATAAACACTAGCAGAAGATAACAGAAATCACGGCACATCAACTATCGACTCGGCACAACCTATTAATGTAGACCAAATCTTAATATATAATTCCCATAATCACGTTGTCTACCCCAATGTATTCCATTTCGTTATTTCCAAAAATGTCTCGTTTCACCATTTAATCCTAGTGTTTGGTATTCCTCATGTGGGTGTATCGACTCAATATGATGATATGAATGCACTCAAACAACCAATATATAACTCAATGCGACACAATGAGACCTCTAAACGATAAGCTCCATAGTCCAATAAGTTTCGGAATAAATAGTAGACCTTATCGAATTCGTCAACTCGATAAACTCATTTATTTACTCGTGTCGCTTATTATCCCATAAATCAATCGTATCCTAAAGAGTCATAAGGATAATTCACCTATTAATAAGGTTACCCAACGTATCTAGCGGGCTCTTATTAGATTCGTCAACCTAATAAGTCCGCTACCCACGTGGATCAACACTATTAATGCTAGGTTATCCGTAACCCATGCACACAACGTAAGTAAATAAATACTTAACTAATATTAAATGTCCAGAATTGACATTTATCGATAAACGTGTACTCAAAACATCAATTACTCATTTATTATAAAACATTTCCATTTTATTCGTTAGTTTCTATTTAAAAATAGTAAATAACAAGATAAGTCTTGTTATCGATATTTTTGGTACAAAAGCCCATTTATTATTTATATTTCATAGTCTATTAGCATTTTTCACATATATATATATTTTGTCAAATTCCAATACTAATCTCATATCGTTATTCGTTTCGAGTCCACAAGCACGAGTCATGACTCCTCGGCTTTTAATCAATCAATAGTCCAAATTATACTAAAGTCCATGTTACGGCTTTGTCGGAGTCAACTATTGACTAAAAATTCAAAGTAACGCCGACGTAGCTCAAAGTCAACAATATATATATCAAGTCCAATTTAAATGTCAATATCGCAATTCAATCCCAAACCAACTCAAAACAATCTCGCCAACCAATCAATCAACCAAAAATACCCGAAACCAATGTGATGACCCTAATGGTCATGACACGGTCACAGTTAAGACCACGTGAACCAAACAAGCTCTAGAAGCTTTTCGGCTCCACGCGTCTCATCCAAACCTCAACTACTGATAAGGTTTTAAAAGGTACCATTTTGAGGGGTCGTTTAAGTCCTTATTTGATCACTTTTGTATCCGTTATTGCTTAATATCGTTCCTTTTCACTTTTTAGGTCTCGTGAAGGCAAAATGCTGGAATGGCACTTATTTGGACGAAAAGGCGCGAATATATGAAGAAAATGGCCAAAGTCGAAATCGAGACACTCACAGTTGCTGAAAGTAGAAGGTGACGGCGTCAGGTGTTACTTTGTGACGCCGTCCCAAAATTATTGTGACGACACAGGTCTCAAAACTCGTATTTTCAAGTGACGACGTCTAGCTATGGAAGAGTAGGCCGTCGCTACTCAGACGGCCTAGATGCAATCCAGACGACGTCAGAAGCTGAAGAGGACGGCGTCACGGACATAAGGTGACGCCGTCGCAAGGTTAACGTGGCCAAGACGAAACCCTAATGGCGGCGACACGACGGCGTCACTAAACATAAGGTGACGCCGTCGCAATTGTAATCTTATATATAGAATCCGAATTTTTCAGTCTTTGTGTGGAGAGTCTTTGGAGTAAAAACCTAAAACCGAACATAAGGTGTCTTGTACAGTATTTTAGGGTTTTTAACCCTATCTTACACCAAGATAAGTCTTTACTTCATTAATTCAATTATGTCTTTGATTATTTGTGTGTATGCTTGCATGTTCTCCATGTCCGGCTAATTTATTTGTGTGTTTGCTTAGGAAGTATGAAACTTAATTATTAAATATTGATTGGTTGTTTCTTATCTTAGTTGACTAATGATCTAGTAATGCGATAGGCATTCGTTGTGCACTTAATGCTTGATTCATCTTTGTGAACCTTAGAGTATAATTACCTGAGTGATTGTAGGCTAAACCATCCGAAGAGCGCCTTAGAGTAGGAGTCTATAAGCTCTAGTGGGTTTTGTAGACGAGACCCTTTGGTAAGTTCAAAGAGTTAGGGAGAAACGCATACCCTACAACTTTAGACACACAACGCAACTAGGAATAAAACGTGACACTCAACCATCAATAGGAGATAATTAAGGAGTAATACAAACTAAGTAAACACATCTTTAAACTATCATACGAGCACACATTAATTAGACATAGACTCCCACAACCTTAGTTTAGATAATTAGATAATAGTAGAGTAATCGGTAGAAATACCAACCCCTAATCCAATACCCGAAATTCGTACCTTTCCATTTTTCATAAAATATAAAAAGAAAAAAAATAATCTTCCTCAACCTTAACCTTAGCGTAGTAACTCCTTACTAGCATTCCTATTTCCCTAGAGAATGATATCAATACCCGTGGCTTACCCTAATTACTACACTACAACGATTAGGTTCACTGCCTAGGGTGTTATAAAACTTTCTCGAAGAAAAGGAAGTTCCTTTGACCCCGAACGACGCGTGTAGCGTTATCAACTACATCAACCAACAAGCTACCAAATCGACCCGACCCGGACCCGTGGCCCAAGTGGGTTACATACGCAAGCCAAGGGCCACGTACGTGCCCTATGTGGCTTGTACATTATGCTAACCCAATCAAACATCACCCAAATCCATTCCATAACATCCAAATCCAATCATTCAAGCTTCAATCACTAACCAAACACAAAACCCATCATCTATCTTAACCAAAAATATGAAACTAGACCTAAAATGCATAAACCCATCAAATTGATACACCACATGCTTACCAAACACTAACTAATTGTTTATTTAGATGTTAATTAGACTTAATTCCATGTTTCACCCAAAAGCCCTAAATTATACCATAGGGTCGAAACCCTAATAAGCCCATACGTGGCTTTTTATAGCTTAAACAAGCTCTAACCATGTTTCATTTACCTTATTCAAGCACCAATTGCAAAACCCACTTGAAACCCTAAAAATCCGAATCTTAATCTTTAAATTTGAAGGTGTTAATGAAGGTTTTAGTGAGAATATTATATATGGTTGGAAAGAGGTGAAAGAGAGCTTCAAGATGGTGGTGGAGGTGGGTGGTCACGCGCGGCGGTGTGACGATCGTGGCTGGAACAGTGGCCGGCGGCCAAGGGTGGCGGCTAGGGTTTGTGTTTAGGGTTTTTAGAGAGAGAGTGTAGAGAGAGAAAGAGTGTTATGTGTGTGTTTTAGTGAGAGAAACAAAGAGTGGTAATGAGGTTGTGATGGGGTATATATATATTTAGAGTTAGGTACTAATAAATAAATAAAATAGGGGAGGGGTGGCCGGCTAGGGGAAAAGGGGAGGGGCCGAAGGCATCATTTTTCGTAAACTATCCCGTTTACCTATTCCCGAGCTCATATATTGTCCCCCGAGTGTCCCACAACATTCATTCGACTTTCTAACATCGTTATTTACGTTTTTCTACGAGTTTTGACTATTTATTTATCAATTTTTAAGTTACGGTCTAAAAGTTACAATATTTCTCGTTTTAGGCTTTTCTTGTGCCGAATCGAATAGTGCCTACCAAATGGAGTTAAAACTCATACGATAACTCATTTAATAATGAAATAAACCGTAAAAACCAATAGACGATGTAAAATCAAGTCATGGTCTATAAAAATAGTGATAAAGGCAAAGCTCGGTTTAGTTTAACGTAATGCGGTTACCTAAAATAGACTCCCTAAATTTGCCAGTTGTCACAGAATAGGAATGCTAGTGAGAAGTTACTACGCTAAGGTTGGGGTTGAGGAAGATTATTTTTTATCTTTTTATGTTTTTAAGAAATAGAAAGGTACGAATCTCTGGGTATTGGATTTGGGGGTTGGTATTTCTACCGATTACTCTACTCGTCTAATTATCTAATCTACGGTGTATGTAGTCTATGTCTAATTATTGTGTGCTCGTATGATGATTTAAAGATGTGTTTACTTAGGTTTTATTACTCCTTAATTATCTACTATTGATGGTTGAATTGTCACGTCCTTATTCTTAATCTTTTTGTGTGTCTAAGGTCGTAGGGTATGCGTTTATCCCTAACTCTTTGAAACTACCAAAGGTTATTGCCTACAAAATCTCTAGGATTTGTAAACTTAACACTAAGGTACTCTTCGGATGGTTTAGCCTACAATGACTCTAGGTACTATAAGCTAAGGTTCACAAAGATTAATCAAGCATTAACTACACAACAGATGATCTATCGCAATACTAGATCATTAACAATTAAGATAAGAGACAACCAGTCAATATTTATTAATTAAGTTTCATATTCCCTAAGCAAACACACAAGTAAATTAGCCGGACATGGGAAACATGCAAGCATACACACAATTAATCAAAGACATAATTTAATTAATGAAGTAAAACACTTATCTTGATGTAAGATAGGGTATGGAACCCTAAAATACTATACAAGACAGCCTTGGTTCGGTTTAGGTTTTTACTCCAAAAGACTACACACAAAAAACTGAAAAATTCGGATTCTATATATAAGATTACACATGCGACGGCTGCACCCTTTGATTTGTGACGCCGTCGGGTCGCCGTTATTAGGGTTTCGTCTTGGCCACGTTAGTCTTGCGACGGCGTCACCTTATGCTTGTGACGCCGTCCCCTTCAGTCTCTGACATCGTCTGAGTTGTGACGCCCTACTCTTTTAAAACCTAAAGCCGTCACTTGTAAATGAGCAATTTGGCTACTGAGCCGTCACAAAAATTGTCCGACGGCGACACTAGTAGTGCCTGACGCTGTCACCTTCAGTTCCAGCGGCCTGAGTGTCTCGATTCTTGACTTTGGCCATTTTCTTCGTATATTCGTGCCTTTTCGTCAGAATAAGTGTCATTCCAGCATTTTGCCTTCAAGATACCTAAAAAGTGAAAAGGAACGATATTAAGTAATAACGGATACAAAAGTGATCAAATAAGGGCTTAAACGACCCCTCAAAAAGGTACATTTTAAAACCTTATCATGACGCCGTCGCCCTTCAGTATTTTGGTCGTGACACCGTCAAAATTATGTCGTCACCATCGCCTAAGTCGTCACTTATAATTTCTAAAACTTAAAGTATTTCAATTTCTTCAAGTGAAGGCGTCACGTAGGGTCTGTGATGCCGTCACAACTCCTTTTCTATGACGTTTTTTATGTTGTCGTTTTATTCATTTTTTCGTCTAATCGAGCCCTAAATGTATTATTTTCTAGCATATGCTTCTCAAGAACCTAAAACTTAAATAGAAATGATTTATGACAATAAATGATCACATATGTACGGATTTAGATGTTAAATGACCCCTTAAAAAGGTATAAATTAAACCTCATCACAAGTGCATTGTTTTAATAAATGGCCTGGGGTTTGAATAACCTTTAATCTTTTTACGAACCACTATATGCTTTTGCATATGAGGTAATGATTGAAATACTTGAGGTTTCTAACCTTTTGAGGGTGGCAATCTGGGGGTTGATTATTCTTTAATGTTTTCCCCGTGATAAAATGTGCACCTAAATAGTTAACAAAAATCGTTTCTTAAATTATGCTACGAAGATGCATGCATGCTTCTTCGTACACTTTTTGATACACCTTTTATCAAAACTTTTATACCCAATTTGAAATTTTAGTCTTTGTCGTCCAGTTGCACTAGGACACTTACAATTGTTTTTTAATCATTGGCAGTTGTAGGTGAAGTGCAATGCAAGGTGAATTTTCTCTATAGGTCACACCTATGTTAATTTTCATATGTTCTTGCATTGGATGACATAATCGAGTATGGTTGGTCAGACCTTTGACTCGAGGCATAAGTTGAGACAAAACATGCCACATGACACTAGTAGCTCGTACTCTAGTGCCATGAGTCTTTAATGTGTCGTTTAGTATATGTATATTTGTTATTAAGTTTTACAATTTATATTTTTCCCACGTTACCTATTAACTAACACTAACGGGCAGTGTACTCGATTAATTGTAGGTTTGTTGGTTAGTAGGGTGTTGATCACTAAGAGTGAACGCAAATACTTAATCTACGGGTATTCTAATTATCTAAATTAACCTAATTAAACCTAAACTAACGCAAAGGGAGTTTTCAGCCTGAGAGACTAGCACAAATTTTGGTTTAATCTAAAGTAGCAAAGCGATAAATAAGACAAATAACACATACAAGCAGATAAACAACGATAAAGAAGAGGTCAAGCTCAAATGTGAGGAAAATATATTAACCAAGTTACTCAAATAAATGCTAGATCGGTCTACGTACGCAATGATTATACTACTTTCGTTGCTGGTTTTCTAATGAAAGCTAGGTGGGGCTTCTCCCTAAACTCGAGGTTTATAATCGGTTAATGTTGTCACAATCAACCAAACCCGCATAAAGTCCCACTGTTGATTATAATCTATCTAGGTTATTTATTTTGCAACCTAGCTCATCGAGGCTTTACAAACTTATGGCCTAAGAGTTTTCTTTATACTAGTAGCCTATTATCCACTTAACCACTAAAGGAAACAAAACATTATCTATAGTTTAAGAACTATTATTCACTTAACCAATAGCATAAACGAGACGTTACTTATAGAACTAGTGATCTAGTCATAAAGATAAGCAATATGTAATATCTATCCCAAACTCTAGTTCATCATCCACTTAACGAGATTACAGGTAATAGAGAAACATGACTTCATCTATAGAACTAAACCTAGTTACAAGTCTAGTCTATTATCCACTTAACACAATACCACATAAAACAAAACAGGACTTAATAAATAAACATAGATTCAGTTGAATGACAGATGGAAACATAATCAAGCACATAAATGTGTATCAAGTGATAAACATAGAATGAAAGAGTAAACAATCGATATAAACAAATTAAAACATTATATTATCATAAAAACTTGGCTAATACCTACAGGTATTAGCCCATAATCTCAGTAGTATTACACGATATCATATTCAGAACGATTAAATTATAATTCATAAAGTAAACGATACACTAACCAAACGATTATAAAGGAGTATAATGATTACAAGATTTTTCCTATGGAATGAATGCACTTTCAGGGCCTTGTTATCTTATAAATTCGTCTGAGAATCGTACTTGGTGGTTAAAAGCTCTCTGAAAATTGAATGTTAGGTTTTCTATATATAGTCTTCGAAAATAGGTCGATACGGCGTATCAGGTGAGACAAATACGGCGTATCGAGGTAACTTAGTGTAGGGTCCATGATTATAATATTCCAAAATATTCATGAACCGCCATACAATACGGCATATCATTGCACATGGACACGGCATATTGGAGTCTTCCCGTCATGGATGTCTTGTGAAGTTTGGACTTAGATATGCCGTATTTCCTGATGTGAATACGGCTTATTGATACTAGAACGTGCTTGTTCTTTTTGTTGGCCAAAGTTTCATATATTGCGTATTGTAGAAGTGAAGACGGTGTATGCATCAAATTTAGAAAATGGTCTTGAATTCATCTAAGTCTTAGAATATGGCGTATCTATCAAGAATGATACGGCGTATTGGTTCAGAATCAGCAAACTTATTGAACTTCATCAATTTAGCTCCAAAACACGTTATTTATGCTAACTTTTACTAATTGCTTGATAATAACTGAAATTTACAGAAATAAACGATTAAATACCAAATATTATATAAAAAGATATAAAACGAGCAATATAAACAGGATAAATGATGCAATAAATTAGTCGTTATTTGAAGTCATCAGTCACATAATGTCTAAGAGTTGCACTAGTAATGCAAGTATTGCCCGCCGCTTATCTCTTGCACCCACGAGTTACTAGTAGTCAGACTATTTTGAAAAGTGGGAGTTTAAGTAGGATCTTAGTATTTTAGTAAATTAATTGTTTTATATAAAAACATGGGTAGTTAATTTTAAAAGAATTAATTATCGAAAATACCAAAAATTTAAACTTTGTTTTATTTGTAGATGGCATTACCTGTTCAACCCGTGAACAATTCGATTTTCAGGTCTGTTCTTCAAAAAGAAAAACTTTATGGACCTAACTTTCTCAACTAGTATCGCAACCTGAGCATTGTCCTTAAAGCCGAGAAAAAGTTACCATATTTGGAACAACCTATACCCCCTATTCCTGTCCATGTACTTCCTGCTGAGGTCGATCCTACTGATGTTCTTGCTGCACATGCCTGTTGGGTGATGCACAATAGGAAATTTCTTGTCTTATGCTTGCTAGCATGACTCCACATCTTCAAAAGAACCTAGAGGACTTCAGCGCATATGACATGCTTCAGGAGCTGAAAACTATGCTCTATCAGCAAGCAGAACAAGAGCTTATTAAAAATGTGAAAGCATTTCATGCTTGCAAACATGAAGAAGGGCAATTTGTTAGCTCTTATGTCCTGGAGATGAAGGGCTATGTGGATCAAATGGAATGCCTTGGCAACCCCATGTCCTTACCCCTTGTAGTGAGCTTGATACTTACCTCTGTGTCCAAGGAATATAAAGAATTTGTGCAGAATTACAATATGCATGGCATGGGGAAGACAATAGCTGAGTTGCATGTCATGCTCAAGCTACATGAGAAAGGGCTTCCAGAGAAGGTTGTTGTTGCCCCTCCTGTCCTTGCGATCAAAGGAGGCAAGATCATGAAAAATGATAAGAACAAAAAACCGCAAGCTGCTACTCAAGGCAAGGGTCATAGTAAAGGCAAGGATACATTTGCTTATGCCCCTAAACTAAATATTCCACCACCAGCGAAAAAGGAGTACCCTGCAAAGGACACAACCTGCCATTATTGTCATGAGGTGGATCACTGGTGGAGGAATTGTCCTATCAAGTTAGATGAGTTGATGAAAAAGAAGAATAAAACTAGCGTTGCTAGTACATCATGTATCTTCATCATAGAACTCTACTCTTTTCCTAGTAAATCCTGGGTGTATGACACTAGTTGTTGTACTCACATATGTAATACTATGCATGGCCTTAGAGGAAGCAAGAAGCTGAAACATGGCGCTTTAAACCTGTACGTCGGAAATGGAAACCGTGCAGCTGTTGAAGCGCTAGGAAGTTTTGATTCAATTCTTCCGAATGGTTTATGTATTGTTCTAGACAATTTTCATTATGCACCTTCTATTACTAGAGGTATAGTTTCAGTTTCTCGTTTGAAAAATAATAGATTTATTCACTGTTTTACTGACTATGGAATTTCAGTTTCTAAAGATAATATATTTTATTTTAATGCTATTCCTCGTGATGGTATTTATGAAATTGATATGCATGGTTGTGTTTCAAATGATAGTTCTATATATAATATTAGAAATAAAAGAGCCAAGCTTAACTTGGACTCTACTTTCTTTTGGCATTGTAGTCTTGGACATATAAATAAGAAACGCATTGAAAAGCTGCAACATAATGGGCTTTTAAAACTAATTGACTCCGAGTCTTTTGATAATTATGTTTCTTGTGTATCTTTCAATATGGCGCGTAAGCCTTTTCCGCATAAAAAGGAAAGAGCAAAAGATCTACTTGGACTCATACACACTGATGTATGTGGCCCTTTTTGAACTATGTCAAGACAAGGAGCTAGCTACTTCATTACCTTTACTGATGAATTTAGTCATTATGGTTATGTTTACCTGCTTAAGCATAAACATGAAGTCTTTGAAACTTTTAAAGTTTTCCAAATTGGAGTAGAGAATCAACTCGGGAAGACCATATAGGTTCTGCCATCTGACCATGGAGGCGAATATATGAGTCAATCGTTTATGGATCATGTTAAGAAGTGTTGGATTGTCCCACAACTCACTCCTCCATATACACCACAACATAATGGTGTATCTGAAAGGAAAAATCGAACCTTGCTTAACATGGTTTGATCCATGAGGAATCAAACATCTCTACCAATGTCCTTTTGGGATTATGCTCTAGAGTCTGTTGCACGCATACTCAACATGGTTCTAACTAATAAGGTTGAAAGACACCATATGAATTATGGAATGGGCAAGTCCCTAAGTTGTCTTAATTAAAGTTATGGGGTTGTGAGACACTCGTGAAGCATGACACGCCAAACAAACTTGAACCAAGATCCATTAAGTGTATCTTTGTAGGATACCTAAAGGAAACGATGAGTTACTACTTCTACTACCCACATGAGAACAAAATTATTGTTACTCGAAATGATGAGTTTGTTGAGACAAGTATTATCTTACAAGAAGCAAGTGGGAGTCATGTAGAACTTGAAGAAATTCAAGATAAAGATATGCATCCTTCTGAAAATACCAGCCAATAATATGATGTGGTTGAACACGAAAGTGTCAAACCAAAAAGTGACATTATTCCTAAGGAGCATGAGTTAGGGGATCATAATGAACCCGCTAACTATAAAGTTGCAATGTGAGATCCTGAATCTGATAAATGGCTTGAAGCTATGAATGTGGAAATACAATCCATTAAAGACAATGAAGTCTGGGTCGAAGTTGACTTCCCTCCTAATGCTAAAACAGTTAGGAGCAAATGGCTCTTCAAGAAGAAGACCGACATGGATGGAAATGTACACACCAATAAGTCTCATCTTATAGCAAAAGGTTATACTCAAACCTACAGTGTAGATTATGAGGAAACCTTCTCTCCTGTTGCAGACATTAAAACTATTAGGATTCTTATAGCTATATCAGCATTTTATGACTATAAGATTTGGAAGATGAATGTCAAAACCACCTTCTTGAATGGTCACCTAACCGAAGAGGTTTACATGGTAACCTGAGGGGTTTGTCAATCCGAAATATCCCAACCGTGTATGCAACCTACAACTATCCATTTATGGATTAAATCAAGCATCAATGAGTTGAAATAAAAGGTTTGATAAGGAGATCAATAAATTTGGTTTCCCTCAAAACCTTGACGAGCCATGTGTATATGAAAAGGCTAGTGGGAGTATGGCCGCGTTCCTAATCTTAGGAGAAGCAGCATACATCCTGGGAATCAAGATCTACAGAGATAGATCTAAACGGTTAATTGGACTTTGTCAAAGTGCATAGATTGAGAAAATCTTAAAGAGATTTAAAATGGAGAATTCCAAGCATGGAAGTATCCCAATGCAAGAAAAATTAATCTTGAGCAAGTCTCAAGGTCTCTCTACACATGAAGAGGTGAGTCGCATGTAGAGAGTTCCTTATGCCTCGGCTGTAGGATCAATTATGTATGCGGTGAGGAGCATTAGACCTGGTGGTGCATTCGTACAAAACCTAACTAGGAGATTTCAAGTAAATACATATGAAAGTCAATGGACTATTCTAAAGAACATTATGAAGTATCTCAGGAATATTAAAGACACGTTTGTTATTTATGGGGTCAATCCTGATGGAGAGCTCAGAGTTACCAATTACACTGATGTTGGATACGAGACTAACGTTGATGATATAATGTCTCAGAAAGGATACAATTTTCATTTTAAACGGAGGTACAGTAGACTGGAAGAGTGTTAAGCAGAGCACTACTGCAATGTGTTCTATAAAAGCTGAATACATAGTTGCTTCAGAAGCTGCAATGGAAGCTATTTGGATTAGGAAGTGTATTGATCGGCTTGGAGGTTCCACTAATAAAGAACCTATGGAGATGTATTGCTGCAATAATGGTGCAATAATCCTCGCTAATAAACCTGGAGTTCAGAAAGGTTCCATACATTATCGAAGGAAAATCCGCTATCTTCGAGAGTTTATCGAAGGAGACATTAGACTTCTCAAAGTTTACACAAATGACAATGTAACGCCCCGACCCGACAAGGGTAAAGGAATCACAAGTAATGGTGTCATATCAAAGCAAACATAAATATCCAAAAGAATCTCAACATAAATATTGAAATAATCCAAGTCAAAAGACTTCAATACATAGGTCCCAGCGGAAAAATAAACTCCAAATGAAATGTCTAAAATATAAAGTCTTAAATGGCATCATAAGATCAAAGCTAAAATCTCTAAGGTAAGTCCACACAGCACTCATCCCAAAGCAATACCCAGCTCCAATGCTTAGATACCTGCCGCGGAAGAAAAGAAATGTGGCTGAGCTTCAAAAGCCAAGTGAACAGATATACAAGCAAAACGAATACGAAACGAGAACGAATACGAAATAAAGTGAAAGAAAGATAGTAAAATCATAATCATTTCAAAAGATAAATCAGGATAAAAGAATAAGTTTTATAGCTAACTACCTCGAGCCCAAACACATATGCCATATCATAAACATATTCATAATCACATAAGGTAACAATTGTAGGGGAGACCTACCAGAGTTATGAAGGACGTGCATGCACGCAGCATCAATGATCAGACAACATATAGCATATAACATATAATATATAGCATATAACAGATCTAGGATGCACCCATACGCCCCACAAACATACATTGATAATATAATAAAATTGAGCTCATAACAAATAACAGATAAGGGACGTGGCAGAACTTCACTCTACTGCCCTAGAGTCATGTCAGAAGTGCATTACTGACACGGACATGGAACCCCCATGACTAGTTAATAATTGGCTCGGGTGTCATACTATCTTAGGTCAAATTAGAATGTCATAACTGACATAGATCATACTTTATCAAATGTTTAATCATGTTTTTAAAATCAAAGTCTTCATATCATATAGTTCAAAATAAAATGTTTTATGATTCAAAAATCAAAGTTCAGATAAGCAACAACTCAAATAGACACATTAGGGTTCATAGCAAAGGCTTAGGAAATCCTAATACAAAAGCTAACGAAAAGAAAACGTTATAAGAAACCTTTACTGAAAAGGTCAGAATATCTGTACCTTATTCCAAAGCAAATGATCGAAAAGCAGAAACAAGGAAAGCAAAGGATTACTCCTTCTTCACAGAACCTATACACATTAACGGTCGTACATGTTATTTATGATTCCATAATCGTCGAAATGATCTTTTAATATTTGGCGTTCATACTTAGTATATTTAATGATCTTAATACTTTAGGGTTTTATAATTAAATGAGACTTAAATGTTTTATAAACAATATCGTAGATTAAGGTTCATTATGTCATTTATTAAAGTTTAGGGTTAAATGTGAAAATAGTTTAAACGTCATAACTCACACATGAAATAACGAATTAATATACTTAGCTTCAAACCCTAATCGACTCTCATTTATGTTCTAGGGTTTTCTCATTCTTTAATATCTCATTAATATGCATTTACTTACATGTTACGTCTTTTAATGACTCGTTACTTAACCTAACACGTCGTAAAACAATCTTTCCTTTTATGTTTCACCATACACGTTTATGATTTTATGTGACATACAAGTTACTTATTACTCAGATTAATTACAAGTTTACACATTTACAAGTTCACTTGACTTACAATTACGCACGCATATGAGACACGATTCACAAACCATTAGGGTTTGGCATACCTTATTCGGTTTACATATCAAACTAGGGTTTATGTTTACATGACCTTTACTCGTTTAATACATGTTCAAAAACTCCATATGTGGTTCGGTTCACCCTAGGGTTTAGGCTAATTAGGTTATTACGCAAGTCTTAACTCACCTACGTACTTTACATATTTAAGTTATCATGTTTTACACCTTAGCCGAATTATACATGGTTCGGTCCTTAATACATATGGTTCGGTTTTAATATAACTCGACATATACATGACCCGATTCAATAATACATATTACGTACATCGCTCTTTAATACTTGTAAGGTTTAAATCGTATGGTTTGCCTTGTTTTGGTTTCATACGGCTCGACACAAGAAAAAGGAAAACGCAAGTCGACAAAACAAAACAAGTTACAATACAATAACTTAAGGTGCATCAAAAGAAAACGAGAATATGTTATACCTTGACTTGGTTGAAGCAAAAACTCTCGACACCAAGGGTTGTTGGTATTCGGCCGAATGGAGCAAAGAAAAGAAAAGAGAGGCAAAACAAAACTAGGGTTTCACTTTTGTGTTTATGTGTTGTATATATAGTAGTAGTATTTTTAGTTTAGGCTTAGGAGGGGCTTGGGTTTTTCGGCTTGGCCCAACCGAACACAATCCAAACGCACACCATTGGGCTTCGGCCTTTGATCCATCGAAACAAACAAACACGACCCAAGTTATTTGCGAAACGTCCAATCTTCGTCGTACCAAAATCGATCACGTAATATATTCGTTAAGTTTTATTTATTCGCAAGTTAAGTTTTAAATTTCGTTAAATGATATAAAGGTATTTTACGTATTTTATAAATTTCGATTCCAAGGGTATTTTAGTCTTTAGTCAGGTTTTAGATTTTCCAGGTTTTACAGACAACATAGTTGATCATTTTACTAAGGCATTACTTTGTATCAAGCATATTGATCATGCTAGGAGTATTAGACTTCAACCAGCTAATAGTCTCATGTAGATATGTTATTTTTAGTATTAGGATAATGGGATATTAAACGGTTTGATGAATTAAAATACGTGGTATGATTGTTTTCATTCATATATTAAACTGTGTCCTTTATTTGCATGTTAATAATTGTCCATTGTCACTCAACAATACGGGAGTATTGTTGAACTAAGACAGATTGAGCAATTGGTAATATTCATTGCTTGTAAATATTAAAGGACGTGTGCACCAAAATTACATGTTATCCATGTGCTATGGATATTGGACTTCCCCAAACCTACGAGAATTCACCTTATGGATCGTCGTCATTAGGTGAATCTCCTAAATGGTTGTTTTACTCGTCCTTAGACTTGAGATGCAACTAGGTCTTGCATGGTGGATGTCATCTTCTTGATATAGTTAAACGCTGTCCTGGACAAGGTAGTTATAATTTTCAGAAGTGATGTGGAGTACATGAATGACACATGCAGTCAAAATAGAATTTCTTCCTCCACATGTTTTTTTGAGTTAGATACTACTAGGCTCCTCGTTGAATTGATCAAATATTTGAATGGCCGTGCCCAAAGTAATTCATGATGAATCTTGTTTATGTTTGGTGATCTTGATTAATATCTATAACGAGAAACATAATGAGCTAAACAATATGCAATGACTTTGATCCATATCCATAGTTTAACAAGTATCTGAAACAAAAGGATGCTTAATAATAAACCATAAACACCGAGATGTTTTATGAAAAAACACTCACGTATTTTTGGGAGTAATGGTATGTTCCTAGACGCTTACCATTGCTTGTATGAGTTACTGTGATTATGACATTCGCAAGCGAGAGTTATTGGTAGTGCTCTAGTATAATCAGTAACTATACAGCTAGAAATACGTGAGCCTATTGGGGGCACACACGTATACACCAAGAGAACATTTTATTAATATGATTAGTTTATTTATAGTATATATATTAATTATATTAAATAGTTCACGAAATGACTAACGGTCGTTATGTATACCGTTAGACATTCTAACTAACTATTATACTTTAATAAATAATTGGTAATGAAATAATTGTTTTTGTTACATCCCAAACGCATGAAACATGGGGGGGGGAGTGTGAATGTTGACTAAAAAGAGAAGGGGGGAGTTAGTATTTGACTTGGACTCTGAGCTATCTTAGGGGTATAGAATGAACTTTTTGGTTCATTATTTGCTACCTTTGCATAACCTAATAGTTTAAGAAAACCCTAATCCTTCCCATAGCCTATATTCGGTTGATCCTAATCCTAAACCCTTAGGGAAATCGACCAACATTCAAGACACACAAAACCGTGAGTTTCATTGTGTGATTCGTGATTCAATAACTAGCATTCAGTGTTCATCTATGACGTGTTGTGTATGCAACATTATAGGCAACTTCCTTTAGTTTCTACTAGTGTTTCGTGATCCTCAAGATTCAAGATTCAAGATCCAAGATCCTAGTTTGATCATTCAATCAAAACCAAGAGGTTAGTAATTTATGTGCTTACGTGTTAATTCATATACATCAAATGGGATCCCTTTGGGATGTTCTTCCGCTGTGTATACTTGTTATAATAATTGTTATTAGATAAAAAATCCCAACAACTAGATGTGGGGTATCAATGACTATTGTAGTTTTGTAGATCTATTTTGGATAGTGGTTGCTTGGGTATGATGATTCAGTTACTCTACAGGATTGTAGTGTTGGTGTTGCAAAAATAGACTTGCATAAACTGCAGTTGTGGTTTCCACCTAATCTGATATTCGAGCCCAAGTTCAAGCTGTTTTATGATTTGGCTAGATATTTATTTTATGCTATGTTTATTACTTATGTTTTTTGTCGATTAAGTTTGATTGTTAACTAAAAAAAGGAATCGATTATCTGTTTAAGAGTCTGATGTGTTTACAATAGCTTTTTGTGATGTGGGATGTCGTATTGAAGTTTGAGATGGATTTCAATAGACAATATATGAGTGCAAACATCTTATGCGATTAATGTGTTTCATTGTGACTTTTTGATCACGTTTATGGTTCTGAAATTTGTTGATATATGTTCTTATATCTCAATTTGTGTTTGTAGCTTTGAATCACTGTTGTTAGAGTTGGGGATTCTATAAATGGCGGTAGAAAAATTCTTCTTCGTTTGGGCTTACTTGATCAAGGGTGTGTGTTTTAGTTTTAGCATTAATACTTTACAATAAACTAGCAGGGTACCCGCGCAATGCAGCGGCGGGTACCTTGTAACTAAAATTTTCCGGCTACCATATGGTTTTCGATGTATGTGTATTTTGTGACCATAACTTTATGAATGATAGTAATCTAAGTTAGGTTAACTTTAAATAATAATAAGACATAAAATTTCATATCTAAATAAACATAAGGTCGGAAAAGAAATAAATCAACATAAATAGTTGTAAGTGAGCATATGACCGGACAAAGGTGACACAAATAAAATAAAGTATTTCAATTAAGTGAAAGGTGTTTTAAAAATAAAAAGTGATTAGTGAAAAAAATATATGGAGGTTACAAGTTTAATAAGTTAAGGGTATTATAAAAATAAAAAAGTAGTAACTTGATCATTAATATAGATGACGCTTATAAATTTTGAATGTTACAAGTTTCGAAATCATGTTATAAAAATGATGTGTTTTGCTTAAAAATTTAAGATTTTCTTTTATAGAAAATCTCAAATGCATATAAAGTAGTATAGAAGTATAGATTAAAATCATACTAAAATCACTTTAGCTTCTTCATGTTAAAATCATACTAAAATCATACTAAAACCACTAACCATATTCACGACTTGACTGAAAATTATGGGCTTGTATTCTTTAACTGGGCTAAGCCCATATGAGTGTGTGTGTTTATATATATATATATATATATATATATATATATATATATATATATATATATATATATATATATATATATATATATATATATATAACTATGCGTAATTCAATGATACGTCTTTTGATAAATGTATGTGTGCCTAACGGCAATGGTGTATACTTTTCGACAAAATTAAGTTTCATCTATTTGTGTGTCTTTTTTATTATTTATGTATGTGGTTTACGTATGGCAGTTATGTTTATGTGCGCGTGTATGTTTGCCCTTTAATTTTAGATGAACCATTTATATCGACAATCAAACAAATTATCAAGAATTTCAGTTTGATTTGTTAGTGACTTCACCCGTGGTAATTTAGTCGCGACGACGACTCATTTTTTTGAAGATAAACTTATGATGGCATTTAAGATGGTTGCATTTTTTGTGTTTCGAAAGTTCAGTTAAGTACCCCGCACGTAACAACTATGTTAGAAACTTTTTTTTTAACTCCAATACAACAAACAACCACGTTTCTATTATGTCCTACCAATGTAATCTGAAGCGATCGTTTCTAATTTTCAAATAAATTGAATCACAATTACAAGAATTTAAATGTGACCCACTATTTGTTATCTATACTTAAGAATAATTTGACTATTAACTTTTAGCAAATTAGCCTTTCAAACATTTGTAGATCAAATTTCCAACAAATTTTTCCAACCAGCCAAAAATACATTATGAGTTTCATTGGCTTCAAACTTTGTCATCATTAATTACCCGGTCCATTCATAATGTCGTCCAACGTTTCTTCCTTTTTTTTCAATTTCCCAGTTTGCAATGCAAAATTTGTTCTGTCAATTCAAATGTTTTACCACTTTTCTACTTTTTGGGATTTCTTATAAAAAAAACTTCTAGTCCACATCTGCTATTAAAAAGACATTCATTTTTTATCTTTAACTTTAAAAAAAGAAGGAAAAAAAAACATTCATTTTCTAGATCATAATTGCATTATCTTTAACTTTAAAAAATGAACGTCTCATAGTTCACGTTACATTATCTTCCATGTACCATTCAGCAGGTAGATCTAAAAATAATAGAGCAAACCCCTTTCTACAAATGACATCATAGGTAACAAAAAATCCAACCAACTATGATCATGGCTAGAAAATCACTTCAGAAAAAATATGAAACACTTTTGATCGAACAAAACAAAGTTAAAAAACTATCAATCTAACAAAACAAATTTTCAATAGTTATTAGTAAATCAACCTCAGAAAATATCATAAACATCATTAGCTGCAAAAATGGAGGTTGAAAAAGTTGCGATAACTTCACGCTTAAACCGTCCTTCCATTTTGCCCGCCAACCAACAAATAAATTTCCCATTCGATAAGAAACGAATCATAGGCCTAAAAAAGCATAATTTGTCTCAACAAATAAATTTCCCATTCAATAAAACCATGTCAGCCATAGAGTCGGACCCAAAATCAGTTAGATGCATAAAGGAAAATATAATCACCATTCGTGTTTACTCGAAAATGGTAAAACCTGTTGGAATTCTAAGTCAAAGAAGAGTTATTACAGCATATGATACAATGCATCAGGATAAGAGAATCATGCAAGTTGGATACAAGTTGGCTATACAACTTGGTTTGGGTGGTCATGGATGATGTCAATCGCTCAACATGATGCCTATAAAAGGCAGTGGTTCCCTCTTTCTTTTGCATCCCATCCCATTCACAACACACAAACACATACAAAGTATTGTATAAACATGCAATAAGTTTTGAGCTATTTTCCTATTATCAATCAAAGAGTTATTTTGGTTATCTGTGTTTATACAATTCAATCCTTGAAAACCTGTTTTAGGACGAACAACCTAAACCACTAAAACCACCAGCCAAAACCACCGAGTCCAAAACAACAGGCCAAAGTCACCTAAGCCATGTAAAACGGTGGTGGATTCGACGCATGTTGTTGGCAGTGGCGGCGGCGGATTTAGAGGGTGTTGGTGGAGGCAGTCGGTTATGTGTGATTTAGGTTAGAGAGAGAGAGATGTGAAAGTGAAGGGTGATGTATGTGTTTTGTGAACATTATCTGTTGTGTGTTAGAGGTTTTTATATTGAATGTCGGAATGTAAATCAAGCTTGGAGTAATGTTGGGAATTAGGAGTAAATGGGCCGTTATACACATAAGGCTATTTTATTACAAGAGTAAATGGGCTGTTACAAGAGTAAATGAGAAATGGGTTGTTACAATATTAAATGAAAAATAGCTTAATTTTTAAGTCTTATGTGTATTTATTTATTTAGTAGCAAAATTAATATAATTATTTCCTATTAAAGAAATGTTTTTGGTCTTAAGAATATTAAACTTCTTTAAATAGAAAGTCCTAAACCTTTTATAAAGTAGTATAGATGAAGGGGGCATGGTTTTATGCAAAGCAATTATTTATATGTTTTTTTCTTTTGTATTTAAGGTGTCCAAGGAGTAATGTTGGCATGAGAAGGATGGAAGAAATCGATATGACGGTTTCGTATGATTCTTCGAGGATATTTTCATTACCAGGTAAGTCCAGATTACTATGGTAGGGGAATCAAAATCAAAAGAGGAAATGGAAGATGAATCCAAAATTGATACATGTTCTTTCACATATGTAGGAGAAAGTAACACCGAGAGGATACTTGGGATGTGTTGATACATAATTTGGTGCGGGCTGGATTCGACGACTCTCCCTTGGCCGTTCGTCGTCTTCTCGAGCCCTAAGTAGACCTGTCAACAAAGAGAACCCGTTAGGAGTGGAACCGAGGCCATAGCCCCGGGGTCCACCTCCGACGGTCAAGTTAGTATCGGTGCGATGTGATGACTTAGGGTTAGAGTAACCTGTCATCTTGTGTATTGTGTATCCTTGAGAAGGAGATCCAGCCATGTATTTATAGGGCATGGATTAGGGTTTAGGCGTAGAGTGGGCCGCTGTCTTCCGGGCCTGACCCATTCCTGGCCCAGTCCGGACTAGACGTCCACAGGATGATACTTACATACTCGGTGAGTTGTAAAACCCTGAAAGTTCAATTCACATTTTATTTGATAATTTGAATTATAACCTAAGTGTGATAATAAATTTCTAACATTTAAACTATAGGTTATACACTTAAAAATTAAATACTAATTAAATCTATTATATCCTAAGTAAATAAAAATTGGTACATATTATTTTGTTGCACTCCTTTTTGGATTTTTTTTTTTTAATTAATGGGATAAGAAAAAATAAAACACAAGATTAAATGAGCAAATTTTGGACAAAAATAAAAGATATTGGTCTCCCCTTTTTTCCTAAAAATAAAAACCGGATATCCCCTCCCATATCACCAAAAATTCGGTCCTTCCTCCCTCTTACTATCACCGAACTTTTCAAAAACCCTAGCCTCCATTTTTCTCATTATTTTGCACTCCAAAAACCAAGGAAGAAGAAGGTGTTAAGTGGTTTTGATCGTGTGATCCTCGGGTGTTTAATTGTGGTGTTTTCTCGGTTCATTTGTTCATTAATTTTGGATATTAAGGTATCATCTAATCCCTTGTTTTCTGCCCTAATTATAATCTTATACACATGTAATTAAACACAAAAACATATGGAAAAAAATGGGATTAAAATGGTTTAGGGTTAATATGTTTTGGTAATTGATTGAATTCGAATGTATATGAGTTTTTACCGGAATGATACTAGGGTTTTGATAGGGTTTATGTTTGTGTGATCTTATAAATATGTTAAGAATTATTGGAGATGTTAAGAAGATGTTAGATACATGTTTCATGAATTATTAGGGCTTGTGTGATGTTTGTATGATTAAAACATGTGTTATAGTGGTCTAAAATGGATTCTAAAAATAGGACAGCCTGTGGGTCGAATATGTGTATGTTATAGCTCGAGTTACATAAGTGTATAATTCTGTATTTTTGCATGTAAACTTATTTTAATATCTTATTTAAGTTTTCCAATTGGTTTGGAGTGAATTGTAGTTGTATTGATCATGTTTTTGAATTTTACTGGATCATGTGCCAAATTAGAAATATCGAGTCTGAAAATCAGTTGATATAGTTTTTTTTTTTTAATTTTCAAACCATAAGGAGATAAGAGATCTTTTTTCAGGGGTGATATTTAAGTTATTTGTGTCTTCCTGGAATTTTTGTGGATTTTTTTGAAGTGTCTAAATGGGTAACTAAAGGCAAACTTTATGGTATACCTGCAGTGCACCTTCTGGACAGGTTTAGGAAAACGATTTTTTAAAGGGTATTTGTGCTGATTAATAAAATCTGAAAAACTTTGAGTAACTACTTAACTCATGTGGGAATCACAGATAAAAATTGGAGAACCTCAAGACCTTATTTGATTTGCTTTTAAAATTCGTAAAAAACAAACCGGAATGAGTTAAAATTTGAGATAAAAAGTAAGTTAGGGTTTTGTTTAAACCTAATACCATTTAATGTTTTTTGAACCTAAATTATTTTGGAACCTTAAGTATGATACTTTAAGACATAAATTAACCTAATTTGTGTAATGGAACCTTAATCACATTAATGAACCACTATAATTATTTATAAATTATTTAAGACAATTAATGGACTTATAAAATGGACTCTTAAGTGTTGAATGTTCCTAATTCGTGTAGATCAGATGAAGAAAGAGTAACTCATTGTCCTTGTTTTCATTTCCTCATTTGCTTTCGTTCATAAGGTACAGATATTCTTGATACTCACTTCCCTTACAATCGTTATGATATGGTTTGACACTACTACAAAAAAGTCCATAAAGACTGGTTAGAACAGCTTATAGAAACTGGTTTTGGAACCACTCTCTGTGAGGGGTATCTCTTTGACTGAAAACACATAAAAACCGGTTATGTAACCGATCTCTATTTTAGAGCATTGTGACCTGTTTTATTGTATGAACCAGTTTCAATTATAGAGTTGAACAAGTACCACAAATGAGAATTCCCGTAAGTAAGAACCGGTTTCTATTATAGAGTCAAATCAGTACCAATAGGTTTCTAATTTTCCATTTTTTTTTGCTTTTATTGATATGTAATTCTAATAGGGATCTAATTCTATACCATCAAATTCAAAATTCAATAAATAACATCCAATCAAATATTATTATAATCCAGTAACATCTTCTCAAATATTATAAATCATATACAAATACACAATCAAGGCTGCAATTCAAGCATCTATGTCCATATAGCATCTAAAATGTAACAAACTATCAATATACATTGTGTCACTATATTTCATGACTTTTTAGAGACTTGAATACCAAAACAACTTTTACGTGCTTGTTCCACATTTATCTCCAACTTGTCAAATGCCAATGAATCAATGTATCAAACCTGTATGCAAAGTCGATAAAAATATCAGGAACAATATGACTTAATTGTTACGATAAAAACGCCATACTAATTTTTTGTAAGGTAACAAAAATCCTTACCAATGGCATATCAGATAGTTGTTTAAACGTTTTGCATCATTTTCTATCTCCCATGTACAAACTAACTTAAAAGAGCTGCAGCAAAATCAATGCATCTACATACATGTGAACAAAATAATTAAATAGGCATGCAAATAATTAAATTCAACGAGCCTGATATCAAATGATAAAAAGAATCTAGAACTATTTATGATTTAAGATGCCCTTAGGCAGTTAAAATGGCTGGCAAACATTTAAACCAAGAAATTGAACACAATATCCCTTAGTTTGCTTTTTGTATGCTAATTTGACATGATTGTCAAACTTCCATTTTATTATTTGAAATACATTTTTTTTAAATCAATAAATGCATGAAAGAATACAAGAAGTAAATGCTAAATACAAAATGGACCTGTTGAATGTTAGTGGTATGTATAGCAACATCAAGGCATGACGCACATACCGTAAGATGGGTTTAGTTTAGAAAAACTAACACAAGAACTATACCTGAACTAGTGCCTCGGGCCGAGACTCAATATAACACGAAGAACACCAAGGGGAGATGACATATTCTCTGAAATGAAACTATCTCACAATTGGATGCAACAATAGTCATTAAATAAAACATGGATCCATTTAATACTGAGATATTGATTGTTGAGTACGAATTCCTTACCTCGGTTATCCTTAACACTTGGCCATTCGGCTCTTCCATGCTAGCAAGCACACAGATTGCTTTTGCAAGAGTAGAGACCTATAATATATAGATTATGAGAAAGAGGTAATTAATGCACTATCTTAGTATCTGGTTATAAGATACGCAACAAGAAGATACAGAATCATAAGAGAAAATTTGAAGGAAAAAAAAGATATATAGTTTTCTATAATATACATCAGTAAAGACCAATTTAACGTGTCTCTTACCATTCCTGGTTTCAGAGCCAACCTAGAGAGTAAGATCATAAGATTACCGCACGCCGAGAATACCAACCTTTATCGACCAAACTCACAAAAGAACCATATCTAAACCATGATGTCATTGATCTCAAAACCACTAAAACTCACAACATCTAAAACACGACCACTATAATAACCCGGTGAACCTGTCAAAAAAACCACAACACAATATGAACAACACGACCCTCACGATACTACCAACTAATCTAAATCACATCAAACCCGGACAACAAAACTGAAAAACATCCCTATAAGTGGTCACAGTGGGTTAATGGGTCAAGTGGACATCAAATATAATACCACTGTGTTTGAAAGAGTATAGGTTGTATTAAAGAAATTGAAAATACAGACCATGGCATCATAAATCTTTTCGATTGTTCTATTATATCACCTAATTTCATGCTATCATTGATTCGCAAATTCCACAATATAGTGTGCCTGCATTTGCATGAAGATTTTGATGAAGTTTTGCTACTTTTGTAACGTTTATAAGTTACGAATATTATACCACTATGTTTATTTAGTTGTCTGCTACATTTTTTAAAAATGTTTTTGGTTAAAATTGCTCAAAAAGCGTCCATTTTACCTAGAAAAATGTTGCTGTCACAGTGGGTACATGGGTCAAAACTGTTTTTTTTTTCTTTTTTTTTGAAGTTGACTGAAAAAAAAGTTCTTTCAGTTGTTGTTACAGTGGGTTAACGGGTCAAAATTGTTGCTGTTACAGTTTGCCAAACACCCCTTTAAGTGGTCACATGGGTTAACGGGTCAAAAATGTTGCTGTTACAGTTTGCCAAACACCCCTTAAAGTAGCGACAGTTGGTTAATGTGTCAAAATTGTTGTGGTCATAGTTTTCCAAACACCCCTTTAAGTGGTCACAGTGGGTTAAAGGGTAAAAATTAATGTTGTTACTGTTTGCCAAACACCTTTTTAAGTGGCCAAAGTGGGTTAATGGGTCAAACTAGAGTCCAGTTATGAATGTTTAAAGTCTAACCATATGAGGTCTTAACTGAGTTGAAAGCAATTTGGACAAAGATCATCATGTTAAGTAATGTAAATTGTACACATCAAAAGAGTGCTAAGATACCTCATGACCAAAATGTATTGATTTTGTTACAGTACGGTCAATACCAATACTAGAAAAAAAATATACTTTTGTTAGTCTCACTTGATTGTATCACACCGTGAAGCTACGGCCAAAGTATAGAGATGCAACTAAAATGTCGTGTTTATGTCTTTGAAGCTATGGACAAGTAAGTTTCAAGCAATATTTGTGGATTTATATGTGTACATTTGCAAGCAAAGGGTGCACTGTTCCAAACTAACAAGACAAGTTATAACACAACTTTAAAGCTTGAAAACTGCTACAGACAATATTAAATTGCAGTACGGTACCAATTTCCCGGTACCGATACCGGCATCCCGTTTGGTACAGTACCGATACACCCCTTTCATCCTCGAGGAAAAAAATGGTACCACTAGTTCGGTACGGGATTGGTATATTTTAAAACATTTTGATTTTATTGCACCATTTATAGTTTTAATTCTAGTTCATGAAGAGTACCCCTGCACTCTACCAGTTACAGTTAGTACCTTTGAAGTGTCTAAAGTCGTAAAATTATTACCATGGCTATACTAATTCTTCCCCAAAATAAGTCTCACTAGGATAAAACTAACCCTTTCAACACATACACATACATACACAGCCTACAATTAAACCTAAAATTGAAACATCCACATACATACATGAAGAGTTTAGATAACCCATAGATAAATATATATAAACACGTACAAACATTAAGCTTAAAAATAACCATAAGTTTCGATAAATATTATAGATGGGGGAGATGACTCACCATTATCGATGGCGGCTGTTGTATATGCGGACGAGAGAGACCATGAAAAAATGACTAGCATGTGGGTTTTTTTTTTTAATTTGAAAAAGATGGGAGGTTTGAATTTGTGAAATAAGGGGTTTGAATTGGGGAAAACAAGAGGCGGGATAAAAAAATTGCGGAAAAAATAGAGGTAAATTAGAAATTTTGGTTTATGAGAATAATAAAGACTTGTGATTTGGACAAAATCAATTTTAGTATTATTGAGATAGGTTTATTTTTGAGAACGGGTTTTTATAGCTTGCATGCCTCATTTTTTTCAGTATAGAAATTGGCTTTTATCTAACCAGTCTCTATTAGGGGGTGTTTATAGCCATTTGTGTAGTAGTGTGATCCGTTCGTTCTCTCTTGTGACTTCAATATTCGCATTAGAATACTTTGATATCTTGTAATCCATTGACTTCATATGGAAACCCTTTTAAATATATAGCTTGATGATGGTTTTGAGAAAAACTATTTTAAAATGATTTTTATGAACACAATGCGATACCACTTTTATATGAATGATAAACGACTTTAATGAAAACTGCTTTTAAATGAATATTTTTATGAACACAATGTCTAAATGATCTTCATAATTACTTAATCTGGTTGTACTCTAATTTTCTTAAAAGATTGCTCATGCCATGTTCCTAATTTCGGTGATATCATTGATCCATATATGTTTTGTTATTCATTTGATTATCCTTTCCATGCTATACTCATTTCTTATAGCTATTTTCTAGTTGGAAAATGATTAATTGTCCCTAATGCTTATTGTATTCATCATTTGCCTATTTATGCTGCCCATATTTGTTTATTTGTGTAACTAGTCATGGGAGCTCCATGGCCGTGCCATTGATGCACCAATGGTATTGACACTACCTGTGGAGGTGTGACTTTGTCCACAACATTCCCATAATAACTATATAGCACCTTGGCCGCCACCGTTATATTGTAGGTATGCTTAGTCTAGAACTAGTATATGTATATCTATTTAGTAGGGAGCGTATGGATGCATCCTAGGTTCTTAGTTATGTTATGATTTAGTGATGGACTCGTGTGTGCAATACACCCCTTTCACTTTTGGTACATTGTGAGCTAGCTACTCCATGTACACTTTGTTATTACATGATATATTTATGTGTTTGATTATCCGGTCTATTCGTGTAGCATGTTTAGACAACTTGGGCATTTTCTTTGTCTGATATCCATTTCAGATTTCCTTTGACTATGCTTTGATTATATACTTCATATATTCCTTATTTCATTGACGTATTGTTCAGCAGGTTCTCATGGATCTGTTTCACTTTTCACTTTGTCTTATTACTTTCATTGTTTATATCTGTTCACTTAGCTTTTTAAGCTCAACCGCATTTCTTTTCCTACGACAGGTTTTAGGAGGGAAGATGGGATTTGAGTGGAGAGTGCTTAGGAGCTCTTAGTGGACAACACTATTGATAGCTTTCAATGGATGAGAGTTGGACTGAAGAGTCTTCCTTTTAGACTTAGCTTGTATCTTTGTTCGGATGTTGTTATGTTCAGACTCAGTAATTCATTATTTTCCTTTGTAACCTAATTTATTACCATTGTATTATTAAAGTCTTCCACTCGCGTATGTTCTGTTTGACGCCATAAATGTAACATTTGACCCGTTCTCGGATGGGGGTGTTTCAAAAACATTCCAATTCTGATAAACATTTGAGTTAAACTGGTTGTTTCTGGATTTTATTGTCCCTCAATTTTTGTGGTTACTTAGGTGGTGGAATGATTCACACGCTACTATCAGGAAGGATTATGGTATTGGTAAATTGGCGGAGATTTTTCAGCAAGAGATCGTTAGACTTCATGGTACTCCGACATCTATTGTGTCCGATAGAGATCCGCGTTTTACTTCTCGTTTCTGGAAGGGTTTGCAGAAAGCTTGGGGTACTCGACTTAATTTTAGTACGGCATTTCATCCTCAAACAGATGGTCAGTCAGAGAGGACTATACAGACCTTAGAAGATATGCTAAGGGCTTGTGCTTTAGAATGGACTGGTAGTTGGGACGAATATTTATGTTTAGTAGAGTTTGCTTATAACAACAGTTGGCATGCTAGCATTAAGGCGGCACCGTTTGAACTTCTTTATGGAAGGAAATGTAGAGCACCTATTTGTTGGGATGAAGTAGGTGAGCGTTTGATTGAAGGACCGGAAATGATCGAGATCACTAATGAGAAAGTAGCTGTGGCTAGAGAGAAATTGAAGGAAGCTAGGTCTCGTCAGAAAAGTTATGCTGATAAGCATCGTCGTGATTTAGAATTTCGGGTTGGAGATCGTGTGTTTTTGAAAGTTTCGCCGTTTAGAGGTGTGAAACGTTTTGGAATCAAGGGCAAGCTTAGTCCTCGATTTATTGGACCGTTTGAGATTTTGGAACGTATAGGAGAAGTTTCGTATCGTTTAGCACTTCCGCCTCAGTTATCGCATGTTCATGACGTTTTTCATGTATCACTCCTAAGGGGATACAACTATCATCCGTTACACGTTGCTTCTTATCCGTTTGATCAAATTCAATCCGATATGTCTTTATCTGAAGAACCAGAAGCTATTCTGGAAAGACAAGAAAGAGTTATGAGGAATAAAGTTATTCCATTCGTTAAGATTCTTTGGAAGAATCATCCGGAACGTGAGGCTACTTGGGAAACCGAGGAGTCGATGCGTGCAAGTTACCCACATTTCTTTGAATAATTTGGTATGTTCTCATTTCGTTTCGTTTTCGTTTTCGTTTTCGTTTTCGTTTTCGTTTTCATTTTCATTTCGTTTCATTCAATTTTCGAGGACGAAAATTTTTCTTTAGAGGGGAAGAATTGTAAAACCTGAAAATTTAAAATCCAAATAAAGACTAAAATACCCTTGGAATTAAAAATTATAAAATACGTAAAATATATTTCTAACACTTAAAGAGATAAAAAGATTTACTTGTGAATATTTAAAAACCTAACTAAAGTATATTGCGTAATTGATTTTGGTACGACGAAGAGTTAAAGTTTCGTAAATGATTTGAGTCGCGTTTGGTTTGTGTTCGTGAGCCAAGGGCCGAAGCCCAAGGTGTGGCGAGGTGATGTGTGTTCGGTTGGACTAAAACCCAAACCCAACCCAATTACTTTCCTAGTTTAACTCAAATACTACATCTATAAATACAACACATATTCATTAAATTGGAACCCTAGTTTATTTGTCTCTCTCTTTTTCTTTTCTCCCTTGCTCGGCCGAAACTCAAACAAACAACCCTTGGTGTCGATTTTTGCTCAACCAAGTGAAGGTATATCGTTTATTTGTTTTCCTTTAACGTACCTTATACGTATATGTTAAGTTATAATTGTTTCGTTGCGTTCTCCTTGTTTTTCTTTTTGGCCGAGAATGGTGAAACAAAAACAAGAGAAACCCTAATTTATTTAACTTGTAATTAATAAGAAACATGTAATATAAGATGTGATATTGAATCGAGTCATGTTTGTGTTGTTTTTAATGAGGGCCGAATCATGCTATTAGGACCGAACCATGTGTAACTTTCGAATAATGAATATAGCTTAATAACTTGAGTAAGTAAAGTAAGAAGATGAGCTAATACTAGTGTAAACCCTAATAACCGAAACCCTAATTTGAATTGAATTACATATGAGTGTTGAAGATGCATTAATTAAGTAAAGGTTATGTTAAACATAAACCCTAGTTTTGATATGCTAATTTAATAAGTTATGTTAAACCCTAATAGAGTAAATGCGTAATTAATACGAGTAATGAGTAACTTATATGTCACATAAAATCATAAACGTGAACGTTGAAACATAAAAAGGAAAGAGTATTATGTGACGGGTTAGGTTAAGTAATTAGTCATTAAAAGACGTAACAAGTAAGCTAATGAATATTAATGAGACATTAAAGAATGAAAACCCTAAACGTTAATAAAAGATATATAAACCCTAATTTACTATATTAGTATTAAAACCTTTAAGTCTTATTTAAATATGGAAACCCTAAAATAATAAAAGGATCATTATGACGATTATGGAATCATTAATAATATATACGACATTAATGTATATAGGTTCTGTGAAGAAGGAGTAATTCTTTGCTTCCCTGTTTCGACTTTTGATCTTTTGCTTTCGAATAAGGTACGGATATTCTGACCTTTTCAGTAAAGGTTTCGTATGAAGTTTTCTTTTCGTTTTCATATTAGGATTTCCTAAACCTTTGCTATGAACCCTAATGTGTTTATTTGAGCTGTTGCTTATCTGAACTTTGATTTTTGAATCATAAAACATTTGATTTTGAACTATATGATATGAAGGCTTTGATCTTGAAAATATGATTAAACGTTTGATAAAATATGATCTATGTCAGTTATGACATTCTTATTTGATTTCTGATAGTTGACACCCGAGCCAAATATAACTAGTCATGGGGGTTCCATGTCCGTGTCAGCGAATGCACTTTCTGACATGACTCTAGGGCAGTAGAGTGATGTTCTGCCACGTCCCTTTCTGTTATCTGTTTGAGCTCAATTTGAATTATGATATGAATATTTGTCTGTGGGGCGTATGGATGCATCCTAGATCTGTTATATGCCATATATTATCTGTTATATGTTATTTGTTATCTGATGATTGATGCTGCGTGCATGCACGTCCTTCATAACTCTGGTAGGTCTCCCCTACAAATATGTTGCCTTATGTGATTATGATATGTTTCTGATATGGCATATGTTCTGGGTTTTGAGGTAGTTAAGCTATAAAACTTATTCTGATATTCTGAATTATCTTTTGAAAAGACTATGATTTCACTATCTTTCTTTTACTTTGTTTCGTATTCGATTTTCGTTTCGTATTCTTTTTGCTTTGTATATCTGTTCACTGGGCTTCTGAAGCTCAGCCGCACTTTTCTTTTCTTCCGCGGCAGGTATCTAAGCATTGGAGCTGGGTATTGCTTTGGGATGAGTGCTGAGTGGACTTACCTTAGAGATTTAGCTTTGATATTATGATGCCATTTAGACTTATGTTTTAGACATTTCTTTTGGAGTTTTTTTTTTCCGCTGGGACCTATGTATTGAAGTCTTTTGATTTGGATTATTTCCATATTTATGTTAAAGATTTTCTTTTGGTTTATATGTTTGCTTTGATATGACACCATTACTTGTGATTCCTTTACCCTTGTGGGGTTGGGGCGTTACAATTTATGGTATCAGAGCCAGGTTTACGACTTGTAGTCAGGACCTGTGACATATGGAGCCTAGGTTTCGAGACTTTAGAGCTTAGGATTTGACCTGTGAGGATTTGGGTAGACTTTAGGATTCCTTCGTACTTCCATTTCGTATCTTACCTTTGTTCTTTTGCTAATCGTTTAGATGGTTCGAACTCGTACTACTGGTGGCGCGGATGGAGACGATGATGCTGTTAACATGGATGCTGCGATTGCGAATGCTCTCAACTCTCTTTTCCCTGGTTTGACTACACCTGAGATGATGGAACAGGTGATCAACAATATTCGGAATCGGACTGGTGAACCTTCGGGAAGCGGTGGAGGTGCTCAACCCGTCGGCATTCATACTTGGCTCGAGCGTTTCGGTAAGCTGAAGCCTCTTTCGTTTAGCACTGCTGCTACTCCTACTGAGGCCGAGGACTGGATCACTCATATTGAGAAGCTGTTTGAAGTACTGGGTTGTGGAGATGGATTTAAGACTCGTTTGGCTTCATTCAAATTGGAAGGTGATGCTTTGAGTTGGTGGAAAGCATTGAAACAAGCAAGAGGAGGTGACGCTTTTGCTGTGACTTGTACTTGGACGGAGTTTCGGACTATCTTCTATAACCGTTACTTCCCTGATGCTGAGCAGCAAAGGTATGAGAGGGATTATCAGGCGATCTACCAGTTTGATAATGAGACCTCTAATGAGTACATGAGTAGGTTTATGAGATTGGTGAGTTTTGTTGGAGTGATTGCTGGAGATGGTAGGCGTCAAGCTAAGCACTTCAAGTGGGGACTGAAGAAGTGGGTGTTGGACCGATTGCTTAATATTGAGTATGAGAATGTGTCGGCCTGTAATGATGCAGCTCGTAACATTGAGATATTTCATGAGGTTTCGGGTTTTAACAAGCGTAATCGCGATGGTGATCGGATTCAAGGTAGGGCTCAAGGCAATGACTATAAGGGAAACTCTGGTAGGAGTTATGATTCAAGAGGTCATGTGGATAGGAGTTATGATCAGCGGGGTCAGTCGGGAAGGAATTTTGACACTGGACGTTCTGAGACGAGGGGTCAAGATAATAGAAATGCTGGTAGGAATGGAGGTGATCGTCAGAACCAAGGTAACAATAACCAGCGTTATAACAGGGATCAGCCAGCTAGAGGAACGAATCAGGGTCGTGCGTCAGGATCTTCTAATCAGCAGAGGACAGCTGAAGTTTTGCCACCCCCACCTATTTGTACTACTTGTGGAAAGGCTCATCCAGGGCAGTGTTTCAAGGCCACTGGTGGATGTTTTGGTTGTGGTTCCACTACTCACAAGATTAAGGATTGCCCTAAGAAGAATCCGGCAGTTCCTGGAAACTACATCAAGCCACCGACTACTACTGGACGTGTCTATGCTACTACTCGTAACCAGGCGGAGCGAACTTCAGGTACCATTACGGGCACTCTTTTCATTGATGATTTTGCTGTCTTCGTTTTATTTGATACTGGCGCCACACACTCTATTATATCTGTCACATCTGCTAAGAAACTTAATATGAAGCCCAAACCGCTAACAAATCACTTATCGATTTCTACGCCTATGAAAAATCATGTGATCATTGATCGTAAATATGTCGAGTGTCCTCTTCGTTTTGATGATCGTATTCGTTTTGCAAATCTGTATCCTCTCAATATGGTCGACTTTGATATCATTCTAGGCATGGATTGGTTGGCTTACCATAGAGCTTCAATCGACTGCCATGCTAGAACGGTGATCTTTGGAGACGTAAAACATCCTGAATTCGTTTATCATGGTTCTCAACCCCTTAAATCTGTTAAGCTCATTTCCGCTATGAAGGCACGGATCATGATTGCTCATGGGTGCCAAGGTTTTCTAGCATCTGTTAAGGACACATCTTTGGAAAGTCCTAACATTGATAGTCTTTCGGTTGTTTGCGAATTTGCTGACGTTTTTCCGGATGAACTCCCTGGACTTCCCCCAGCTCGAGAAGTTGAGTTTAGCATTGAGTTAATTCCTGGTGCTGAACCGATTTCGAAGGCTCCGTATCGTATGGCACCTGTAGAACTGAAGGAGTTGAAGGAACAACTGCAAGAGATGATAGAAAGTGGATTTATTCGCCCTAGTGTTTCTCCATGGGGTGCACCTGTTTTGTTTGTGAAGAAGAAGGATGGAAGCATGCGTCTATGTATCGACTATTGTGAACTCAATCGTATTACTATTCGTAACCGTTATCCTTTGCCGCGTATAGACGATTTGTTTGATCAACTGCAAGGAGCTAAGTTCTTTTCGAAGATTGACCTGAGGTCTGGCTACCATCAGTTACGTGTGAAGGAGCAAGATGTTCCTAAGACCGCGTTTCGTACCAGATATGGTCATTACGAATTTCTCGTTATGCCTTTTGGATTGACCAATGCGCCTGCTGTGTTTATGGACTTGATGAATCGTGTTTTCCATGAGTTTCTCGACAAGTTCGTTATTGTTTTCATCGACGACATTTTGGTTTACTCTAAATCTGAAGAAGAGCATGAAGAACATCTCCGTATAGTTTTGGAGATTTTGAGGAAGAAGAAGTTGTACGCCAAATTTTCGAAGTGTGAATTTTGGTTGAGACAAGTTGCTTTCCTTGGTCATATCGTATCAGCTGATGGTATAACCATGGATCCGTCTAAAGTTGAGGCTATCACTAAATGGCCAAGACCTACGACAGTGACTGAGGTCAGGAGTTTTCTTGGACTTGCTGGTTACTACAGACGTTTTGTAGAAGGTTTCTCTCGTCTAGCTTTGCCCTTAACCCAACTGATGAGGAAAGGTGAAAAGTTTGTATGGACGGATGAACGAGAGAGGAGTTTTGAAGAATTGAAGCGGAGATTGGTGTCGGCTCCTATTTTGACTCTTCCAACTGGTTCAGGAGGATTTCAAATCTACAGCGATGCATCTAAGAAAGGATTAGGCTGTGTTTTGATGCAACATGGGAAGGTAATAGCTTATGCTTCAAGGCAGCTAAAACCTTATGAGGAGAATTACCCAACTCATGATCTTGAGTTAGCTGCGGTGGTGTTTGCATTGAAGATTTGGAGACATTACTTGTATGGAGAGGCGTGTGATATATTCACTGATCATAAGAGTCTCAAGTATATTTTCACTCAGAAGGAACTTAACATGAGACAAAGAAGATGGTTAGAACTTCTTAAGGATTATGACACTAACATTCAGTACCATCCAGGTAAGGCTAACGTAGTTGCTGACGCACTTAGCCGGAAATCAGGCATTCTTGCGAGTATCAAGATTGAGCCTAGGATTTTGCGTGATTTAGAGAGTTTGGATGTTGAGATGTGTGTACGAGGTTTTGATGGATACTGGGCTAGTATGAAGGTGGAGTCGAACCTTATACTGCAAATTAAAGAAGCTCAGAAAGATGACGGCGAGCTGTGGGCCGTAGCGCAAAATGTTGAAGAAGGTAAGCAGACGGAGTTTAAGGTTGATAATGACGGTATTGTATGGTATGGAGATAGGCTTTGTGTTCCCAATGATCAGGTACTTCGTGAGAAAGTTATGACTGAAGCTCATAGTTCTCCTTTCACTATTCATCCTGGTTCTACCAAGATGTATAGGGATTTGAAGCAGTACTTTTGGTGGAACGGTACGAAGCAAGATGTGGCGACGTTTGTGTCGAAGTGTATGATTTGTCAGCAGGTTAAGATTGAACATCAGAGGGCTAGTGGATTGTTACAGCCATTGGAGATTCCAACATGGAAGTGGGATAAGATATCTATGGATTTTGTGACTGGATTACCTCTTACTAGGAAGAAGCATGATGCGATTTGGGTGGTTGTTGATCGACTAACCAAATCTGCTCATTTCTTGCCAATCAGGAAGGATTATGGTATTGGTAAATTGGCGGAGATTTTTCAGCAAGAGATCGTTAGACTTCATGGTACTCCGACATCTATTGTGTCCGATAGAGATCCGCGTTTTACTTCTCGTTTCTGGAAGGGTTTGCAGAAAGCTTGGGGTACTCGACTTAATTTTAGTACGGCATTTCATCCTCAAACAGATGGTCAGTCAGAGAGGACTATACAGACCTTAGAAGATATGCTAAGGGCTTGTGCTTTAGAATGGACTGGTAGTTGGGACGAATATTTATGTTTAGTAGAGTTTGCTTATAACAACAGTTGGCATGCTAGCATTAAGGCGGCACCGTTTGAACTTCTTTATGGAAGGAAATGTAGAGCACCTATTTGTTGGGATGAAGTAGGTGAGCGTTTGATTGAAGGACCGGAAATGATCGAGATCACTAATGAGAAAGTAGCTGTGGCTAGAGAGAAATTGAAGGAAGCTAGGTCTCGTCAGAAAAGTTATGCTGATAAGCATCGTCGTGATTTAGAATTTCGGGTTGGAGATCGTGTGTTTTTGAAAGTTTCGCCGTTTAGAGGTGTGAAACGTTTTGGAATCAAGGGCAAGCTTAGTCCTCGATTTATTGGACCGTTTGAGATTTTGGAACGTATAGGAGAAGTTTCGTATCGTTTAGCACTTCCGCCTCAGTTATCGCATGTTCATGACGTTTTTCATGTATCACTCCTAAGGGGATACAACTATCATCCGTTACACGTTGCTTCTTATCCGTTTGATCAAATTCAATCCGATATGTCTTTATCTGAAGAACCAGAAGCTATTCTGGAAAGACAAGAAAGAGTTATGAGGAATAAAGTTATTCCATTCGTTAAGATTCTTTGGAAGAATCATCCGGAACGTGAGGCTACTTGGGAAACCGAGGAGTCGATGCGTGCAAGTTACCCACATTTCTTTGAATAATTTGGTATGTTCTCATTTCGTTTCGTTTTCGTTTTCGTTTTCGTTTTCGTTTTCGTTTTCATTTTCATTTCGTTTCATTCAATTTTCGAGGACGAAAATTTTTCTTTAGAGGGGAAGAATTGTAAAACCTGAAAATTTAAAATCCAAATAAAGACTAAAATACCCTTGGAATTAAAAATTATAAAATACGTAAAATATATTTCTAACACTTAAAGAGATAAAAAGATTTACTTGTGAATATTTAAAAACCTAACTAAAGTATATTGCGTAATTGATTTTGGTACGACGAAGAGTTAAAGTTTCGTAAATGATTTGAGTCGCGTTTGGTTTGTGTTCGTGAGCCAAGGGCCGAAGCCCAAGGTGTGGCGAGGTGATGTGTGTTCGGTTGGACTAAAACCCAAACCCAACCCAATTACTTTCCTAGTTTAACTCAAATACTACATCTATAAATACAACACATATTCATTAAATTGGAACCCTAGTTTATTTGTCTCTCTCTTTTTCTTTTCTCCCTTGCTCGGCCGAAACTCAAACAAACAACCCTTGGTGTCGATTTTTGCTCAACCAAGTGAAGGTATATCGTTTATTTGTTTTCCTTTAACGTACCTTATACGTATATGTTAAGTTATAATTGTTTCGTTGCGTTCTCCTTGTTTTTCTTTTTGGCCGAGAATGGTGAAACAAAAACAAGAGAAACCCTAATTTATTTAACTTGTAATTAATAAGAAACATGTAATATAAGATGTGATATTGAATCGAGTCATGTTTGTGTTGTTTTTAATGAGGGCCGAATCATGCTATTAGGACCGAACCATGTGTAACTTTCGAATAATGAATATAGCTTAATAACTTGAGTAAGTAAAGTAAGAAGATGAGCTAATACTAGTGTAAACCCTAATAACCGAAACCCTAATTTGAATTGAATTACATATGAGTGTTGAAGATGCATTAATTAAGTAAAGGTTATGTTAAACATAAACCCTAGTTTTGATATGCTAATTTAATAAGTTATGTTAAACCCTAATAGAGTAAATGCGTAATTAATACGAGTAATGAGTAACTTATATGTCACATAAAATCATAAACGTGAACGTTGAAACATAAAAAGGAAAGAGTATTATGTGACGGGTTAGGTTAAGTAATTAGTCATTAAAAGACGTAACAAGTAAGCTAATGAATATTAATGAGACATTAAAGAATGAAAACCCTAAACGTTAATAAAAGATATATAAACCCTAATTTACTATATTAGTATTAAAACCTTTAAGTCTTATTTAAATATGGAAACCCTAAAATAATAAAAGGATCATTATGACGATTATGGAATCATTAATAATATATACGACATTAATGTATATAGGTTCTGTGAAGAAGGAGTAATTCTTTGCTTCCCTGTTTCGACTTTTGATCTTTTGCTTTCGAATAAGGTACGGATATTCTGACCTTTTCAGTAAAGGTTTCGTATGAAGTTTTCTTTTCGTTTTCATATTAGGATTTCCTAAACCTTTGCTATGAACCCTAATGTGTTTATTTGAGCTGTTGCTTATCTGAACTTTGATTTTTGAATCATAAAACATTTGATTTTGAACTATATGATATGAAGGCTTTGATCTTGAAAATATGATTAAACGTTTGATAAAATATGATCTATGTCAGTTATGACATTCTTATTTGATTTCTGATAGTTGACACCCGAGCCAAATATAACTAGTCATGGGGGTTCCATGTCCGTGTCAGCGAATGCACTTTCTGACATGACTCTAGGGCAGTAGAGTGATGTTCTGCCACGTCCCTTTCTGTTATCTGTTTGAGCTCAATTTGAATTATGATATGAATATTTGTCTGTGGGGCGTATGGATGCATCCTAGATCTGTTATATGCCATATATTATCTGTTATATGTTATTTGTTATCTGATGATTGATGCTGCGTGCATGCACGTCCTTCATAACTCTGGTAGGTCTCCCCTACAAATATGTTGCCTTATGTGATTATGATATGTTTCTGATATGGCATATGTTCTGGGTTTTGAGGTAGTTAAGCTATAAAACTTATTCTGATATTCTGAATTATCTTTTGAAAAGACTATGATTTCACTATCTTTCTTTTACTTTGTTTCGTATTCGATTTTCGTTTCGTATTCTTTTTGCTTTGTATATCTGTTCACTGGGCTTCTGAAGCTCAGCCGCACTTTTCTTTTCTTCCGCGGCAGGTATCTAAGCATTGGAGCTGGGTATTGCTTTGGGATGAGTGCTGAGTGGACTTACCTTAGAGATTTAGCTTTGATATTATGATGCCATTTAGACTTATGTTTTAGACATTTCTTTTGGAGTTTTTTTTTTCCGCTGGGACCTATGTATTGAAGTCTTTTGATTTGGATTATTTCCATATTTATGTTAAAGATTTTCTTTTGGTTTATATGTTTGCTTTGATATGACACCATTACTTGTGATTCCTTTACCCTTGTGGGGTTGGGGCGTTACAGTTGTGGTGTCGAACGGTAAGGTTGGTCTGAAAAGACAAAACACATATCTTATCATTTTTGGCGCCAAATGTTTCATTTTCAGCTTGCTGATGTTGTTGTTGCTATGGTAGTTATGTTCCTGGCGCAACCAAAACTCTTCTCCATGTTTGATGCATCGATAGGTACGAGTGCTATTTTTAATGGTCATACTTTGCACTATTGAAACTAAGTACGCAATATATGTGTGTTATTTTTGTGTCCAAAATGTGGTTGTAGTTAGGAAGCTGTAACCATGTAATGCATATCGACTATTTGATTTTTGGTTTACAAACTGTTTGAAACTTTGTTTGTTGTGGCTTTTTGGTTTGTTGGTGCTCTTGGTGTATTGTGTTGTTTGATCTGTGGGCTGTTTTTGTATATCTGATTTAGGTGATTGATGCTTTGATGTACCGACTTGGTTTCCATTTTAGTGTTCCTCTTCAAGGATAGATGCTGAAGACGAAGTTACAAAACGTGCAAGCAAGCGATGCATAACGAGGCTAAGAAAGTTATGCAGTGAAGTTTATTGGATGGGATCATTATGTCCACCAAAGGATGAAAACCTTGGATTCCTACAGACGTATATCAAACTTTATGAATGGGTAAGCTTTGGATAAATGAATGTCGATAGAGGAGGAGGACATAAAACGTGTAAGAATAAAGAGTGCAGGAGTTGACACGTGGCTTTGGAAAGCGTTGTCGCGGTTAGAAGGTTAGAAGAAGTTTAATATTGTGAAGCTGAATACCAGAATGGAGATGGCATTGTCGAGTTGTTTTCCCGTTGACGATTTTCACTTCGAATTCTCTCATAAGCAAGGTTGTAAAAATCGCTAGGCGCTGGTGAGGCGGTTTGGTAGGGCCTAGCGATTAATCGGTTAGGCAGGGATTAATCGGATTGGAATTTTTATGCACAAAAATGTAATTTTAGATATTATATTATTTTATATGTATGAGATAAGCATATTGCATCAAAGTTCAAATATTTCAAGTGTTTAAATATAGACATAATACATAATTCTTCAAAGCTCAAAGTCAAACATAAATATTACTCGGTTTGTTGACCAATTTTTAAGCGCTTTTGTCCGATTAATCTGATTAAACCAATTTTGTCCGATTAATCGTTTTGTTGACCGATTTTTAAGCGATCTTTGACCAAACCGATTAAATAGGACGATTATGATAAATCAAGGCGCTTAGTGAGCGATCAGCGATTATGCGGGGATTAATCGGCCGCCTGGGCCGATTTTTACAAATGAGCTCATAAGTGCTATCTTAAATTACCTTTTTTTGCATGCTTAACTTCTTTGTGATAGGGGGATTTAGGAAGCAAAAATCTGGATTTCTAGCATAGATATTTACTTCATATGTTACGTGACTATTCGTTCTTGATTAAGCTTGCTTTACTGTTTAATATGATATTTGATTTTCATAAACATATACATCGTATGTTAGTGTACGATAATGTTAGGCTTGATGTTTACGTAAATTTTTATGTAATAGGAGGAATAGCCTATTTTTCCCCATTTAGTTAAGTCTGGTTTTGTTATTTAAATAATAACAAATTAGGATGAAGGATGTTTACGTCCATCTATGTCTTCCTTTCAACTTTCACCGGGACTCCTATAACTTGACATGTGTCTACCTTAAAGTCTTCATACATCTACAATTCAACCTCCATCTTCTAGCTGGACTCCAATAACTTGATACATGTCCATCTTCCACTTAGTGTCCAATATAATAACTTGATACGTTGTTGGGAATTACAGATTTGATGATTACAAAACCCACAAGCAAAAATGAAGAAAGAAGAAATAATGAGGACCTAATATGTAATAGTTAGATAGCTTTATTAGTAAGCTAGGGTTTCTTGTAACCTCCCTCTATTATATAAAGAGGGTAGGCGTCTAGGTTACGGGAACTTATCATAGATAGTCTCTCCAATGAGAGTCTAGAAATGCATAGAGCGTGTAGTGTTGTAGTAGTAGTAGTAGTAGTAGTAGTAGTAGTAGTAGTAGTTTATTTATATTTAATAAAGAAAACCTTATTAGTAATGTTGATTGTGTTCTTATTTTATATTCCGCTGTGTATGTCAATATTACTGATCCTAGATGGGCATGATCGTGGTTTTACAATTGGTATCAGAGCCTCGTGGCTCTCGATCTAGGGTTTATAAGGTTTTTCTGAATTAGGTTTTATACCCTAATTTATCTATTGCAGCAGTCGTGAAAAGAAAAGAGGCAGCAGAAAAAAAGGGGTTGTCATTCAGATCACGGATTGGTATAAAGGCGTGTCTCAATCAGGGTTTTAAATCCAAAATCAATTCGCCTATTGGTGTTCCTACTGGTTGATCTGGTGTTTCTACTGGTTGATATGGTGTTCCTACTGGTTGATCTGGTGTTCCTACTGGTTGATCTGGTGTTCCTACTGGTATGCTATTTTGATTCTGCTGATGAGTTGATTTTTCTGCTGCTGCACTTTAATACTACTGCTGAGTTTATTCGTAAAAAAAATGTTGCTTCCTGCTGGTTATTGATTCGGTTTCTGCTGGTTGTTCGGTTTGTGTTGTTTTCGATATATCTGATATAGTATTCAAGGTCCACAGACGCCCTTGGATCTTGGACGATGTTATACTTATGGCTTGGTTACTTTTATTGATTTGGGTTGGTGTTTACAAGTCATTTAGTACATAACATAATAATGTCGTGTTTTGGTCCGGGACCACGCACATTATTATATTTTGATTTGATCTTATATGGATCAATGGGCGGTTATGGTGAGGAAGGTCAGGGACCAGACGGTGATCCATAACTCAGGTGTAATAAAAATGTCTTGTTCGCACTAAATCAGATAAGGATATTGTGAAGACATTTAATGCATTGGCTTTTTAATCAATTATGTGACAAGTGTACCCTTGGTGTTCATAGAATCGCCGAAGTGAGGCAACGATACAGATAAGGAATACGGTAGATCGCCTGCGGAGGCAACAGTTACATAAGCGAGGAGGATGTTATTGCACTTGGATGATTCATTGATACCTTCTATTTCAAGCCAATTAAAGTCCGAGATTCACGAGATGGTTAGTATACTTTTAAGGGGAAGCTTATTGATCATATACTTATCATCTACATGCATCACTTAAGGGGAAGCGTTTACGAGATGCACAAGACCCCTATTGGATGATTACAAAAAGGGGAAGAAGATTCATGATATGCAGCTTATTATTGTTATGACATGTTTTAGCATTGTTTCTTCATGCAGATTGTTTTGTAATATAAAATAGGGGAAGATTTTTGGGAATTACATATTTGATGATTACAAAACCCACAAGCAAAAATGAATAAAGAAGAAACAATGAGGACCTAATATGTAATAGTTAGATAGCTTTATTAGTAAGCTAGGGTTTCTTGTAACCTCCCTCTATTATATAAAGAGGGTAGGCGTCTAGGTTACGGGGACTGATCATAGATATTCTCTCTAATGAGAGTCTAGAAACGCATAGAGCGTGTAGTGTAGTAGTAGTAGTAGTTTATTTATATTTAATAAAGAAAATCTTATTAGTAATGTTGATTGTGTTCTTATTTTATATTCCGTTGTGCATATCAATATTACTGATCCTAGATGGGCTTGATCGTGGTTTTACATACGTGTTTACCTTTGAGTGTCATTCTATCTACACCTCGATTCCACTTACTCCCCAAAATGAAAAACCTCACATTATAATTCTAAAACATCTCATTCATGTTCTTTATATAAAAAAAAATCCATTTCATCCATCTTCTCTATCAACCCCAACTTGCAATTGATTTCCAAAGGAACCAGTTACCGATTAAACTTTGTTATCAGAAGCGACCTCTAAATCACGTTATCCAAGCCAACATCACAACAATTTCATGCTATCATTGATTCGCAAATTCCACAGTATAGTGTGCCTGCATTTGCATGAAGATTTTGATGAAGTTTTGCTACTTTTGTAACGTTTATAAGTTACGAATATTATACCACTATGTTTATTTAGTTGTCTGCTACATTTTTTTAAAATGTTTTTGGTTAAAATTGCTCAAAAAGCGTCCATTTTACCTAGAAAAATGTTGCTGTCACAGTGGGTACATGGGTCAAAACTGTTTTTTTTTCTTTTTTTCTTTTTGAAGTTGATTGAAAAAAAAGTTCTTTCAGTTGTTGTTACAGTGGGTTAACGGGTCAAAAATGTTGCTGTTACAGTTTGCCAAACACCCCTTAAAGTAGCGACAGTTGGTTAATGGGTCAAAATTGTTGTGGTCATAGTTTTCCGAACACCCCTTTAAGTGGTCACAGTGGGTTAAAGGGTAAAAATTAATGTTGTTACTGTTTGCCAAACACCTTTTTAAGTGGCCAAAGTGGGTTAACGGGTCAAACTAGAGTCCAGTTATGAATGTTTAAAGTCTAACCATATGAGGTCTTAACTGAGTTGAAAGCAATTTGGACAAAGATCATCATGTTAAGTAATGTAAATTGTACACATCAAAAGAGTGCTAAGATACCTCATGACCAAAATGTATTGATTTTGTTACAGTACGGTCAGTACCAATAATAGAAAAAAAATATACTTTTGTTAGTCTCACTTGATTGTATCACACCGTGAAGCTACGGCCAAAGTATAGAGATGCAACTAAAATGTCGTGTTTATGTCTTTGAAGCTATGGACAAGTAAGTTTCAAGCAATATTTGTGGATTTATATGTGTACATTTGCAAGCAAAGGGTGCACTGTTCCAAACTAACAAGACAAGTTATAACACAACTTTAAAGCTTGAAAACTGCTACAGACAATATTAAATTGCAGTACGGTACCAATTTTCCGGTACCGATACCGGCATCCCGTTTGGTACAGTACCGATACACCCCTTTCATCCTCGAGGAAAAAAATGGTACCACTAGTTCGGTATGGGATTGGTATATTTTAAAACATTTTGATTTTATTGCACCATTTATAGTTTTAATTCTAGTTCATGAAGAGTACCCCTGCACTCTACCAGTTACAGTTAGTACCTTTGAAGTGTCTAAAGTCGTAAAATTATTACCATGGCTATACTAATTCTTCCCCAAAGATAAGTCTCACTAGGATAAAACTAACCCTTTCAACACATACACATACATACACAGCCTACAATTAAACCTAAAATTGAAACATCCACATACATACATGAAGAGTTTAGATAACCCATAGATAAATATATATAAACACGTAAAAACATTAAGCTTAAAAATAACCATAAGTTTCGATAAATATCATAGATGGGGGAGATGACTCACCATTATCGATGGCGGCTGTTGTATATGCGGACGAGAGAAAGACCATGAAAAAATGACTAGCATGTGGGGTTTTTTTTTTAATTTGAAAAAGATGGGAGGTTTGAATTTGTGAAATAAGGGGTTTGAATTGGGGAAAACAAGAGGCGGGATAAAAAAAATTGCGGAAAAAATAGAGGTAAATTAGAAATTTTGGTTTATGAGAATAATAAAGACTTTTTATTTGGACAAAATCAATTTTAGTATTACAGAGATAGGTTTATTTTTGAGAACGGGTTTTTATAGCTTGCATGCCTCCTTTTTTTCAGTATAGAAATTGGGTTTTATCTAACCAGTCTCTATTAGAGGGTGTTTATAGCCATTTGTGTAGTAGTGTGATCCGTTCGTTCTCTCTTGTGACTTCAATATTCGCATTAGAATACTTTGATATCTTGTAATCCATTGACTTCATATGGAAACCCTTTTAAATATATAGCTTGATGATGGTTTTGAGAAAAACTATTTTAAAATGATTTTTATGAACACAATGCGATACCACTTTTATATGAATGATAAATGACTTTTATGAAAACTGCTTTTAAAATAATATTTTTATGAACACAATGTCTAAATGATCTTCATAATTACTTAATCTGGTTGTACTCTAATTTTCTTAAAAGATTGCTCATGCCATGTTCCTAATTTCGGTGATATCATTGATCCATATATGTTTTGTTATTCATTTGATTATCCTTTCCATGCTATACTCATTTCTTATAGCTATTTTCTAGTTGGACAATGATTAATTGTCCCTAATGCTTATTGTATTCATCATTTGCCTATTTATGCTGCCCATATTTGTTTATTTGTGTAACTAGTCATGGGAGTTCCATGGTCGTGCCATTGATGCACCAATGGTATTGACACTACCTGTGGAGGTGTGACTTTGTCCACAACATTCCCATAATAACTATATAGCACCTTGGCCGCCACCATTATATTGTAGGTATGCTTAGTCTAGAACTAGTATATGTATATCTATTTAGTAGGGAGCGTATGGATGCATCCTAGGTTCTTTGTTATGTTATGATTTAGTGATGGACTCGTGTGTGCAATACACCCCTTTCACTTTTGGAACATTGTGAGCTAGCTACTCCATGTACACTTTGTTATTACATGATATATTTATGTGTTTGATTATCCGGTCTATTCGTGTAGCATGTTTAGACAACTTGGGCATTTTCTTTGTCTGATATCCATTTCAGATTTCCTTTGACTATGCTTTGATTATATACTTCATATATTCCTTATTTCATTGACGTATTGTTCAGCAGGTTCTCATGGATCTGTTTCACTTTTCACTTTGTCTTATTACTTTCATTGTTTATGTCTGTTCACTTAGCTTTTTAAGCTCAACCGCATTTCTTTTCCTACGACAGGTTTTAGGAGGGAAGATGGGATTTGAGTGGAGAGTGCTTAGGAGCTCTTAGTGGACAACACTATTGATAGCTTTCAATGGATGAGAGTTGGACTGAAGAGTCTTCCTTTTAGAATTAGCTTGTATCTTTGTTCGGATGTTGTTATGTTCAGACTCAGTAATTCATTATTTTCCTTTGTAACCTAATTTATTACCATTGTATTATTAAAGTCTTCCACTTGCGTATGTTCTGTTTGACGCATAAATGTAACATTTGACCAGTTCTCGGATGGGGGTGTTTCAAAAACATTCCAATTCTGATAAACATTTGAGTTAAACTGATTGTTTCTGGATTTTATTGTCACTCAATTTTTGTGGTTACTTAGGTGGTGGAATGATTCACATGCTACTATCTGCTGCTGTGGTGTCGAACGGTAAGGTTGGTCTGAAAAGACAAAACACATATCTTATCATTTTTGGCGCCAAATGTTTCATTTTCAGCTTGCTGATGATGTTGTTGCTATGGTAGTTATGTTCCTGGCGCAACCAAAACTCTTCTCCATGTTTGATGCATCGACAGGTACGAGTGCTATTTTTAATGGTCATACTTTGCACTATTGAAACTAAGTACGCAATATATGTGTGTTATTTTTGTGTCCAAAATGTGGTTGTAGTTAGGAAGCTGTAACCATGTAATGCATATCGACTATTTGATTTTTGGTTTGTTGGTGCTCTTGGTGTATTGTGTTGTTTGATCTGTGGGCTGTTTTTGTATATCTGATTTAGGTGATTGATGCTTTGATGTACTGACTTGGTTTCCATTTTAGTGTTCCTCTTCTAGGATAGATGTTGAAGACGAAGTTACAAAATGTGCAAGCAAGCGATGTATAACGAGGCTAAGAAAGTTATGCAGTGAAGTTTATTGGATAGGATCATTATGTCCACCAAAGGATGAAAACCTTGGATTCCTACAGACGTATATCAAACTTTATGAATGGGTAAGCTTTGGATAAATGAATGTCGATAGAGGAGGAGGACATAAAACGTGTAAGAATAAAGAGTGCAGGAGTTGACACGTAGCTTTGGAAAGCGTTGTCGCGGTTAGAAGGTTATAAGAAGTTTAATATTGTGAAGCTGAATACCAGAATGGAGATGGCATTGTCGAGTTGTTTTCCCGTCGACGATTTTCACTTCGAATTCTCTCATAAGAAAGGTTGTAAAAATCGCTAGGCGCTGGTGAGGCGGTTTGGTAGGGCCTAGCGATTAATCGGTTAGGCAGGGATTAATCGGATTGGAATTTTTATGCACAAAAATGTAATTTTAGATATTATATTATTTTATATGTATGGGATAAGCATATTGCATCAAAGTTCAAATATTTCAAGTGTTTAAATATAGACATAATACATAATTCTTCAAAGTTCAAAGTCAAACATAAATATTACTCGGTTTGTTGACCAATTTTTAAGCGCTTTTGTCCGATTAATCTGATTAAACCAATTTTGTCCGATTAATCGGTTTGTTGACCGATTTTTAAGCGATCTTTGACCAAACCGATTAAATAGGACGATTATGATAAATCAAGGCGCTTAGTGAGCGATCAGCGATTATGCGGGGATTAATCGGCCGCCTGGGCCGATTTTTACAACAGAGCTCATAAGTGCTATCTTAAATTACCTTTTTTTGCATGCTTAACTTCTTTGTGATAGGGGGATTTAGGAAGCAAAAATCTGGATTTCAAGCATAGATATTTACTTCATATGTTACGTGACTATTCGTTCTTGATTAAGCTTGCTTTACTGTTTAATATGATATTTGATTTTCATAAACATATACATCGTATGTTAGTGTACGATAATGTTAGGCTTGATGTTTACGTAAATTTTTATGTAATAGGAGGAATAGCCTATTTTTCCCCATTTAGTTAAGTCTGGTTTTGTTATTTAAATAATAACAAATTAGGATGAAGGATGTTTACGTCCATCTATGTCTTCCTTTCAACTTTCACCGGGACTCCTATAACTTGACATGTGTCTACCTTAAAGTCTTCATACATCTACAATTCAACCTCCATCTTCTAGCTGGACTCCAATAACTTGATACATGTCCATCTTCCACTTAGTGTCCAATATAATAACTTGATACGTTGTTGGGAATTACAGATTTGATGATTACAAAACCCACAAGCAAAAATGAAGAAAGAAGAAATAATGAGGACCTAATATGTAATAGTTAGATAGCTTTATTAGTAAGCTAGGGTTTCTTGTAACCTCCCTCTATTATATAAAGAGGGTAGGCGTCTAGGTTACGGGAACTTATCATAGATAGTCTCTCCAATGAGAGTCTAGAAATGCATAGAGCGTGTAGTGTTGTAGTAGTAGTAGTAGTAGTAGTAGTAGTAGTAGTAGTTTATTTATATTTAATAAAGAAAACCTTATTAGTAATGTTGATTGTGTTCTTATTTTATATTCCGCTGTGTATGTCAATATTACTGATCCTAGATGGGCATGATCGTGGTTTTACAATTGGTATCAGAGCCTCGTGGCTCTCGATCTAGGGTTTATAAGGTTTTTCTGAATTAGGTTTTATACCCTAATTTATCTATTGCAGCAGTCGTGAAAAGAAAAGAGGCAGCAGAAAAAAAGGGGTTGTCATTCAGATCACGGATTGGTATAAAGGCGTGTCTCAATCAGGGTTTTAAATCCAAAATCAATTCGCCTATTGGTGTTCCTACTGGTTGATCTGGTGTTTCTACTGGTTGATATGGTGTTCCTACTGGTTGATCTGGTGTTCCTACTGGTATGCTATTTTGATTCTGCTGATGAGTTGATTTTTCTGCTGCTGCACTTTAATACTACTGCTGAGTTTATTCGTAAAAAAAATGTTGCTTCCTGCTGGTTATTGATTCGGTTTCTGCTGGTTGTTCGGTTTGTGTTGTTTTCGATATATCTGATATAGTATTCAAGGTCCACAGACGCCCTTGGATCTTGGACGATGTTATACTTATGGCTTGGTTACTTTTATTGATTTGGGTTGGTGTTTACAAGTCATTTAGTACATAATAAAGGATGTTTACGTCCATCTATGTCTTCCTTCAACTTTCACCGGGACTCCTATAACTTGTCATGTGTCTACCTTAAAGTCTTCATACATCTACAATTCAACCTCCATCTTCTAGCTGGACTCCAATAACTTGATACATGTCCATCTTCCACTTAGAGTCCAATATAATAACTTGATACGTTGTTGGGAATTACAGATTTGATGATTACAAAACCCACAAGCAGAAATGAAAAAAGAAGAAAAAATGAGGACCTAATATGTAATAGTTAGATAGCTTTATTAGTAAGCTAGGGTTTTTTGTAACCTCCCTCTATTATATAAAGAGGGTAGGCGTCTAGGTTACGGGAACTTATCATAGATAGTCTCTCCAATGAGAGTCTAGAAAAGCATAAAGCGTGTAGTGTAGTAGTAGTAGTAGTAGTAGTAGTAGTAGTAGTAGTAGTAGTAGTAGTAGTAGTAGTAGTAGTAGTTTATTTATATTTAATAAAGAAAACCTTATTAGTAATGTTGATTGTGTTCTTATTTTATATTCCGCTGTGTATGTCAATATTACTGATCCTAGATGGGCATGATCGTGGTTTTACAATTGGTATCAGAGCCTCGTGGCTCTCGATCTAGGGTTTATAAGGTTTTTCTGAATTAGGTTTTATACCCTAATTTATCTATTGCAGCAGTCGTGAAAAGAAAAGAGGCAGCAGGAAAAAAGGGGTTGTCATTTAGATCACGGATTGGTATAAAGGCGTGTCTCAATCAGGGTTTTAAATCCAAAATCAATTCGCCTATTGGTGTTCCTACTGGTTGATTAGGTGTTTCTACTGGTTGATATGGTGTTCCTATTGGGTGATCTGGTGTTCCTACTGGTTGATCTGGTGTTCCTACTGGTACGCTATTTTGATTCTGCTGTTGAGTTGATTTTTCTGTTGCTGCACTTTAATACTACTGCTGAGTTTATTCGTAAAAAAAAATGTTGCTTCCTGCTGGTTATTGATTCGGTTTCTGTTGATCGGTTTCTGCTGGTTGTTCGGTTTGTGTTGTTTTCGATATATCTGATATAGTATTCAAGGTCCACAGACGCCCTTGGATCTTGGACGATGTGATACTTATGGCTTGGTTACTTTTATTGATTTGGGTTGGTGTTTACAAGTCATTTAGTACATAACATAATAATGTCGTGTTTTGGTCCGGGACCACGCACATTATTATATTTTGATTTGATCTTATACGGATCAATGGGCGGTTATGGTGAGGAAGGTCAGGGACCAGACGGTGATCCATAACTGATAAGGTTTTAAAAGGTACCATTTTGAGGGGTCGTTTAAGTCCTTATTTGATCACTTTTGTATCCGTTATTGCTTAATATCGTTCCTTTTCACTTTTTAGGTCTCCTGAAGGCAAAATGCTGGAATGGCACTTATTTGGACGAAAAGGGGCGAATATATGAAGAAAATGGCCAAAGTCGAAATCGAGACACTCACAGTTGCTGAAAGTAGAAGGTGACGGCGTCAGGTGTTACTTTGTGACGCCGTCCCAAAATTATTGTGACGACACAGGTCTCAAAACTCGTATTTTCAAGTGACGACGTCTAGCTATGGAAGAGTAGGCCGTCGCTACTCAGACGGCCTAGATGCAATCCAGACGACGTCAGAAGCTGAAGAGGACGGCGTCACGGACATAAGGTGACGCCGTCGCAAGGTTAACGTGGCAAAGACGAAACCCTAATGGCGGCGACACGACGGCGTCACTAAACATAAGGTGACGCCGTCGCAATTGTAATCTTATATATAGAATCCGAATTTTTCAGTCTTTGGGTGGAGAGTCTTTGGAGTAAAAACCTAAAACCGAACATAAGGTGTCTTGTACAGTATTTTAGGGTTTTAAACCCTATCTTACACCAAGATAAGTCTTTACTTCATTAATTCAATTATGTATTTGATTATTTGTGTGTATGCTTGCATGTTCTCCATGTCCGGCTAATTTATTTGTGTGTTTGCTTAGGAAGTATGAAACTTAATTATTAAATATTGATTGGTTGTTTCTTATCTTAGTTGATTAATGATATAGTAATGCGATAGGTCATTCGTTGTGTACTTAATGCTTGATTCATCTTTATGAACCTTAGAGTATAATTACCTGAGTGATTGTAGGCTAAACCATCCGAAGAGCGCCTTAGAGTAGGAGTCTATAATCTCTAGTGAGTTTTGTAGACGAGACCCTTTGGTAAGTTCAAAGAGTTAGGGAGAAACGCATACCCTACAATTTTAGACACACAACGCAACTAGGAATAAGACGTGACACTCAACCATCAATAGGAGATAATTAAGGAGTAATACAAACTAAGTAAACACATCTTTAAACTATCATACGAGCACACATTAATTAGACATAGACTCCCACAACCTTAGTTTAGATAATTAGATAATAGTAGAGTAATCGGTAGAAATACCAACCCCCCAAATCCAATACCCGAGATTCGTACCTTTCCATTTTTCATAAAATATAAAAAGATAAAAAATAATCTTCCTCAACCTTAACCTTAGCGTAGTAACTCCTTACTAGCATTCCTATTCCCCTAGAGAACGATATCAATACCCGTGGCTTACCCTAATTACTACACTACAACGATTAGGTTCACTGCCTAGGGTGTTATAAAACTTGCTCGAAGAAAAGGAAGTTTCCTTGACCCCGAACGACGCGTGTAGCGTTATCAAGTTTTTGGCGCCGCTGCCGGGGAATAGAATAGCTAGTTAGTAGTCCACCTCGTTTAGGTTTCTTTGCTTGATTCCTATCAAGTAAACTTTTTTCTCATTTTTAGCTTTCTCTTAGTCTATCCCCCTTCTTCGTGACCTTTGTTCGTAAAACCATTTTCATTTGTCACTATGGCAAGTGAAGTAGCATTTGAATCATTAACAAATGAGGAACAATTGAATTTCGCAAGTTGGTTTGGTTTTTATTGTTCTAATGAATTTGTGAGTGAACTAAGAGATATCCAAAAGAAGAAGGGTGTAAGATTGGATGGATTTGATATATTTTGTGTTTGTGTGGCTTCTATTCAACGATCGTTGTCAAGATCAACTCCTTTTAGTGACACCATCTTTAGAATTTTTCAGAAAAACCTCCTATGCATAAACCTTCAGTTGTTACAACTTGAGGAAATGGATAAGAAGGATTTATCTAACCTTAGGAATCATGATAAAAAAGACCTAGTTTTTAAGAACATGAAACCTAAACCCAAACAAGATTGTGAGATGGTTGAAGCTAAAATACCTAGTTGCATGTGTGGGATAGATTTCAAACATTTAGGAGATCTAGATATAATGGAGAAAAAGGTGGAAACTCCAAGCCCACAAGCCCTACCATCACTTGAGGAACACACATCACCTATAACTTACCCGGAAGAAGTAGAAGAGACTATAGGAGCCCCAATTGATAGAGAACCTTTGGACCAAACGCCACTAGAGAATGTAGGTTTAGATGCTTGTTGTCATGACCTCTCTCTTAATCCTAGGGAAGTTCCTAATTTTGATGAATCGGAGCCTCAACCAAAAACCTTACCCAATGTTCCGTCTTTAGATGTGAATCTTGGAATTGAATTAGGCCCCAATCCACCCATCAAAATAGATAGTCCGGGTAGTTGCTTGATAAAGGTGGTAGATTCTAGGCCATGTAGAGTGGAAGCTAATATAGGAGTAACCCATGACCTTACACACTTATATCACCCATTCATGGTTGATAACAAGAAACACTATGGGTTTAAACCGGGTTTATTAGGTCAAGATGGATCCTTAACTAAGAATCTTTTGAAGTTGATAGAAGATGATCCATTTTTAGGAGGGAGATTTGATTCACCCGCTACACTAATAGACTTAGGTAAGGTTATAATGAATGGAGCACACTCCTTTGAGCATATAAATCACCCATCACCCTCTCCTCACGTAGCAAATTTCCACCCTAAGGGTGTGTATTGCTACTATCACCCGCACTTAAACTTAAGTGTAGGAAAAACTTCCCCTTTATCTGTTAAATAAGGGTAGAGTCAGGCTCGTGACTCGAACAAAAACAAGCGCTTCTTGGGAGGCAACCCATGTGTATTTGTTTTTCATTTTCATTTGTGTGTCGTATATCTTTTATTAATTGTTTATTCTCATGTTTGAATTTGTAAAAATGCTTTATTTTGTCTTTAACCTCGTCTTAATTACATAAAAAGGCATTTTACATAAGGGATAAGTGTAGGGAGGATTACACACGTTTTCAAAAGAAACGTGAATATGAGAATTACAATTATTTAAAAGATATATATGTGTGTTTGTTAGAGTCAAATGCTTGTATCGAGTCATAATGGATGTTTTGAAGGAATTTTTCCAGATTCTAAAGATATAAATTTTCCAGAATTTTTTCCAGAAAATCGCAGACCAGTTTTTGTCAGGATAACCTGACGGCGTCAGGATTGCAACCTGACGGCGTCAGGAAGGAGTAAAAACATCAGATTACTTTTTCTCGTTTTCTGAGCTTCTTATAAATTTTTGGAATTTTCCAGGTCTTAATTTTCTTAGAAATTCTGTAAACATCCATTCCACAAGCATTATATCCTAGTTTAAATCGAGTCTTATATATATTATTACCGCCGATTTTACGCGAAGGTTTCGTTTGTTTTCTTCAAGTGTGCAGGTTTAGTTTGTCAAGAAGAAGTTACATAAGATTGGAAGGAGCTTTTCACGCAATAATTCTTCTTGAAAAGGATTTAACCACCACTTTACACGGATCCTACCGAGCTAATCAGGGGAGTACTAGTTTCTTTCGTTTTTAATTACCTTCCATTATCATAACTTTGATACTTTCGGGGAACATTGGGGACAATGTTCAGTTTAAGTGTAGGGAGGGAAAATAAAACGGGAACTTTGAAACTATACTTATCTTGATTATTTGCTTTATCCAATTGTGATTGTGTAATAAACCATGAGAAAATGTCGGTTAGGGTAATTTTGGCACCAAATTTAAAATTTTTCAGGACATATAGGAGTGGGCCATTAGTCTTAACAAAAGCGTCTCATGGATAGGAAGTTGCATGACTAGCACAAAAACCCTTTACCACCCAAATTCCACCAAAATGTGAGGATCGCCCTTAGATTAGTAGGAATTAAAGCATTCATCTTCAATGCTTAGAGTGTGAACCGGTAGTATATTAGATTCTAGAACTTGTTTTGTGATGCATTCTGAGATCGCAAGTGAGGCTACACTTGTGTAGTTAGGAATAACTAAATGATAAGAGGCATTAGGATAACCCTTGTTTGATACCTGTAATATAATTACTTCTTCCACATTGGTTGAGTAATTCCCCCACACCCTTTGCGCTGTACTCATCTTTAGTACACGATACCCCTAGTTAACCCCTCAGAGCCTATCCTTTTCGCGGTTCTCGTGATGTTTCGGTTTTTCCGGAATATCAATGAAGAGCATTGTTTACACCCCACCCCCAAATATACACCCAAATCGCCTTAGCCTACCCCTTATGCACTCACTTTTAGTGCAAATGTTTGTTATCACCCTAAACCCTTAGTTCAATTATCTAGTTGCTTGCATAAGTTGCTAAGTCGAGTCATATCATTTGTATACAGTTTTGGGATGATTGGGATTCATGGGAAAAGTTAAAGTTTATGAAATGACGGGAAGGGAACGTTAAATTCAAATTCCCTTTGTTTGCGTAATAATGTACCCCAAGTGTTTTGATCTTTTCAATTCGGGTCAATTTAGTGTTAGAGTAATAAAAACTCAAGTGTAGGGATATGCCTGTAAATCCCTAGTATTTTGATGTTATCATAGAGGATGGTAGAGTAAAAGTGTATGAAAAAAAAAAAAAAAAAAAAATCTAAAAAAAAAGAGAAAAAGAAAAAAAAAAATTGAGTGAAAAAAAAAAAAAAAAAAAAAAAAAACATACGGGCTAGCATCCTACATCTATCTTTAAATTTATGTTTATTTATTTCAGTTATCTAGAGTTTAGAGTGTCGAGTCTTGGCTTAGCAACGTCATTCTTCATATGCATTTAACATAGAGATTTTTGACTTACCACCACTAAATAGCCTATCCCACCAAACCCTTATTTCCCTACCGTAAGCCTATCGTTACAACCCTTTAAAGACCTCTTTGATAGTCTTTCCTAGGTGCTTACGCCAAAGTGATGGAGGTTTGATCTATTCTCAAGCCTATGGTAATCTATGTACTAGGACCGGTTAATGAGTGTTTATCTTCCATTTCCTATATTGTTATATTTCATTTATACACCCGAGAGAGATGTGAGTATCCAAACACCCCATGTGAGGTGCTAGTATGTAATTTCCGTGCTTGTTATGACTTTTGCGGGGCTTATATGTGTTGTGGACCGTTTTGAATTTAATGCTTCATGACCCCTAACTTATAAATTAATTGGCTAAAAGCACATTTGCTTGAGGACAAGCAAATAACAAGTGTAGGGATATTTGATAAGGTTTTAAAAGGTACCATTTTGAGGGGTCGTTTAAGTCCTTATTTGATCACTTTTGTATCCGTTATTGCTTAATATCGTTCCTTTTCACTTTTTAGGTCTCGTGAAGGCAAAATGCTGGAATGGCACTTATTTGGACGAAAAGGCGCGAATATATGAAGAAAATGGCCAAAGTCGAAATCGAGACACTCACAGTTGCTGAAAGTAGAAGGTGACGGCGTCAGGTGTTACTTTGTGACGCCGTCCCAAAATTATTGTGACGACACAGGTCTCAAAACTCGTATTTTCAAGTGACGACGTCTAGCTATGGAAGAGTAGGCCGTCGCTACTCAGACGGCCTAGATGCAATCCAGACGACGTCAGAAGCTGAAGAGGACGGCGTCACGGACATAAGGTGACGCCGTCGCAAGGTTAACGTGGCCAAGACGAAACCCTAATGGCGGCGACACGACGGCGTCACTAAACATAAGGTGACGCCGTCGCAATTGTAATCTTATATATAGAATCCGAATTTTTCAGTCTTTGGGTGGAGAGTCTTTGGAGTAAAAACCTAAAACCGAACATAAGGTGTCTTGTACAGTATTTTAGGGTTTTAATCCCTATCTTACACCAAGATAAGTCTTTACTTCATTAATTCAATTATGTCTTTGATTATTTGTGTGTATGCTTGCATGTTCTCCATGTCCAGCTAATTTATTTGTGTGTTTGCTTAGGAAGTATGAAACTTAATTATTAAATATTGATTGGTTGTTTCTTATCTTAGTTGATTAATGATCTAGTAATGCGATAGGTCATTCGTTGTGTACTTAATGCTTGATTCATCTTTGTGAACCTTAGAGTATAATTACCTGAGTGATTGTAGGTTAAACCATCCGAAGAGCGCCTTAGAGTAGGAGTCTATAATCTCTAGTGAGTTTTGTAGACGAGACCCTTTGGTAAGTTCAAAGAGTTAGGGAGAAACGCATACCCTACAATTTTAGACACACAACGCAACTAGGAATAAGACGTGACACTCAACCATCAACAGGAGATAATTATGGAGTAATACAAACTAAGTAAACACATCTTTAAACTATCATACGAGCACACATTAATTAGACATAGACTCCCACAACCTTAGTTTAGATAATTAGATAATAGTAGAGTAATCGGTAGAAATACCAACCCCCCAAATCCAATACCCGAGATTCGTACCTTTCCATTTTTCATAAAATATAAAAAGATAAAAAATAATCTTCCTCAACCTTAACCTTAGCGTAGTAACTCCTTACTAGCATTCCTATTCCCCTAGAGAACGATATCAATACCCGTGGCTTACCCTAATTACTACACTACAACGATTAGGTTCACTGCCTAGGGTGTTATAAAACTTGCTCGAAGAAAAGGAAGTTTCCTTGACCCCGAACGACGCGTGTAGCGTTATCAATAACTGAGGTGTAATAAACATGTCTTGTTCGCACTAAATCAGATAAGGATATTGTGAAGACATTTAATGCATTGGCTTTTTAATCAATTATGTGACAAGTGTACCCTTGGTGTTCGTAGAATCGCCGAAGTGAGGCAACGATACAGATAAGGAATACGGTAGATCGCCGGCGGAGGCAACAGTTACATAAGCGAGGAGGATGTTATTGCACTTGGATGATTCATTGATACCTTCTATTTCAAGCCAATTAAAGTCCGAGATTCACGAGATGGTTAGTATACTTTTAAGGGGAAGCTTATTGATCATATACTTATCATCTACATGCATCACTTAAGGGGAAGTGTTTACGAGATGCACAAGACCCCTATTGGATGATTACAAAAAGGGGAAGAAGATTCATGATATACAGCTTATTATTGTTATGACATGTTTTAGCAATGTTTCTTCATGCATATTGTTTTGTAATATAAAATAGGGGAAGATTTTTGGGAATTACATATTTGATGATTACAAAACCCACAAGCAAAAATGAAGAAAGAAGAAACAATGAGGACCTAATATGTAATAGTTAGATAGCTTTATTAGTAAGCTAGGGTTTCTTGTAACCTCCCTCTATTATATAAAGAGGGTAGGCGTCTAGGTTACGGGGACTGATCATAGATAGTCTCTCTAATAAGAGTCTAGAAACGCATAGAGCGTGTAGTGTAGTAGTAGTAGTAGTTTATTTATATTTAATAAAGAAAATCTTATTAGTAATGTTGATTGTGTTCTTATTTTATATTCCGCTGTGCATATCAATATTACTGATCCTAGATGGGCTTGATCGTGGTTTTACATACGTGTTTACCTTTGAGTGTCATTCTATCTACACCTCGATTCCACTTACTCCCCAAAATGAAAAACCTCACATTATAATTCTAAAACATCTCATTCATGTTCTCTATATAAAAAAAAAAAAAAAATCCATTTCATCCATCTTCTCTATCAACCCCAACTTGCAATTGATTTCCAAAGGAACCAGTTACCGATTAAACTTTGTTATCAGAAGCGACCTCTAAATCACGTTATCCAAGCCAACATCACAACAAGAACTCAAAATACTTACTAGTCAGAAAGAAAATAAACCACCGAATACTCCAAAGATTATAGTTTACTAAAACTTCTTAACAAAATTTCAAAATACACATGTTTTTTTATAAATAGGTTTTCATTTACTTTATTGAGCATTTTAACTTGAATCGCTATGGTGGGTATTGTTGCGACTCCTTTTTGATATATAACTCATATTCTCTATCTAAAAGACTTGGTTCATTCATCTTATTTACTAACTCCAACATGCCATTTATTTTTAAAAGGATATATTTTCCAATTAAATTTTGTTATACAATTTACAAAGAAACCTGTGTGATTTGAATCTTCAGCATGAAGTTTTTATAGGCTCGATTTTGTGTAGCATTCGGTGGCTTATTTTTTTGTCGGCTGATATAAGACACTAATAGATAAGAATGCTTCGCCGCAACAAGTTCTTTTTGATATAATGGTTCGTAGATGCCGATTTATTACGGTACGCCGCATAATAAAAAGTGTAATATATGTTTTTGGCAAACTAGAAAGAAAAAGAAAATGAAAAAAAGCAATATAAAAGTTACCAAAACATGCTTTTAAAGTCGCTATGATATCGGTAACTAGCTTACACAGTTGCAGGGCTGGATTTGAGCATGTGTAGGGTGCTCGACCGCTCAGGGCCTCCATTTTCTAAAGGGCCCCAAAAATTTTAGCTGTTGATGTTCTTCTAATTGAGTTTTAGTGTTAATTTGTTGATAAAGTGATCTAGATAGTTTGATTCCGACCCAATATAACGTAGATTTGATCACTTTCATGTGATCCAAAAAAGAAGTTGAAAGAGGGCTTGCGTTTGATACAAATCGAAGAGGAAGAAGACGATAATTTATGACATGTACAACTTTTACCCACAATGTTTATACTTCTTACAGTTTGGTCCCTACATTTAATTATACATTTTTTAATAAACTGTTATGTAATAATATTTGGAATAATCGAATAGTTTTTTTATTTTTATTTATTTAATTTATTTTTATTTTTATTTAATACAAGTTTCTAAGGTTATTTTTATGAGTTTGAAAATGTTTTATACTCTATTTTTTGTTACTTGTAATGCATTTTGCAGTATAATAAGCTTTTTTTCACTTACTACTTCGTTATTTCATAAATAGGAGGCGGACTTAGTTATTATAAGATACAAAAATTTAAATAAACTACACTTTGTTAATGATCTAATTTGTAATAGTGGCACAGGGCCTTCAAATTATACGGGACGGCCCTGTGCAGTTGTAGGGAATATTGGCTCTAAAGTGTTAAGCGATTGTGATTAAATAGATGGTTTTAGCTTCAAAAAAAATTGATCTTTCTACTTATACAATACTATTGTATGCAAATACCTCGTATCAACACGCGGGTTAAAATTCTCGTTTATCACAAATATCATACAATATACAAAAGTTGTTTGACACTTTTTTTAGAACAATTGGAGCATTAGTTAAACTACGCGTAATGCTCATTCGAATTGTACTCACCACTCAACTAAATATTATTTCCTTTTTCTTTCTCTCGCTCACCACTCAAACTCTCGCAATATTCATTCGTAAATTATCTTAATATTTATATAAACAGAAACATACACACATGTACACACTTTCTCTGAGACTCAAAATCCCCTCCATTTGCGGTGACATCGCCAACCCAACAAAAGACGAGCGGTGTGAGGAAGAGGGATTTACTCAACTCATGCAACCTTAGCCTTACGCGTGAGTCAACCCATCAATTACGAGCACTTTGGTTTTATAACACGCATGAGTGAACTCAAGACCTAAAGTGATCATGTGCATTAACAAATTGTAACTAATGATAAAAAGTTATTAGGTGCATTTCGAAAAAAATCAAGAGTTTTTGAGCAAATGTACAAAGCGAAGAAAATCCATGAGGCTCACGCAAACTCCCGGAAACCCCCTCGGTATGCCCCTGATCACATGACTACCTTCCTTTTGCTAAAATAATCATAGTAATTTCTACTAGAATTATACTTTGTAGTAGAGGAAGTCTCGTATGTTTAAAGGTCCTAAACTTCAAGTGGTATTACATTATAAGTCAATTTGAAATGAATTGAAACTGAAAATATGGCCGTGTAAAGCATCATATAATTCCATAGAGTATTGTATTTGTGTATTGAAAGTTGAAACTAATACATATGATATTTTGCACCGTACTAATTGAAGAAGATCCATGAAATCTCCCTTTTAGAACTTTAGAAGGGACAAATTTGGAATTTGTACCAATACATTTCTATGGTCAAAAAATTTATATGACCAAGAAACATGTCTCTAAATTGGCCAGCATTTCAATCTTATGACTTCATGAGTCATGTCTGGTTGACTGATATTGTGGCTAAAAAGAAAGCTTTATTGGTTTTTGAGGGCCTGATTAATATATGTGTTGTATGGGCCTAATTAAAGTGGTTAATTATTAATATTATACTAGCTCTTTTACGTTACAAGAACATCTTCACTAAAGACATCATACTCCGTCCCGGCGGGATTAGGTTTAATTTGTTGTTGTTGTTGAACATCTTCACTAAAGACCAATTACTAAAAAGCCAAAGCCCAAAATTACGTACAGGTTTAATAAGCATAGGCTTACCGGTAATAGCCTAATATGTCTCACTTCAATAAAAACAATTACTTATTATAGTCTTTTTTTGCGTATGGCCTCACTTTGGGTGGTTAACAGAAGTAACTAACCGTAACACAAGGGCTACAAGTTTATTTTACCTCGTTACCTCGTTCAATGTCTTATATTTTGGTCAAGGCGTGGTTAGAGTTTATTTTGTTTTCGTTGTTGTTAAGGGAGTGTGTATTGTACAGTGTTGCAAAAGAAGTCTACAAAGCCGATTAATCGTCGCTTAGACGTTAATCGGCCACCAACTTTTACGATTTGTGCAAATCGGTCAAACAAATCAGTCGAGGTGATTAACGGTAGTCATTGTTGATGAACGGTGGTCAAACTTGTTAGAAACTTGCAAATCTTTCCGGAAATATCATAAGCACGCTAGAAACTTTGTTTTAATCACATATAGTCGTTGTTTATATCTATTACAAGCTGTTTGTATAAACAAATTTTGCCGTAAATACGTAAAACTAACTGGAAATACCCAAAACTCGCCGAAAATACTAAAAACGTCCCGAAAATGTCGATGCAATTAATCCCGCATAAACCGATTACAATCTACAAAAGAGTCGACCGACCGACTACCATTTCGCTTGTGATGCTTTTTTCAGCTTAAGGGCGCTCGTGTTTAGGTTTGATGCTTTATCTACTGTTTTAATAATCACACTTTATCTGCTAACTTCTTGCTAGTCTACAGTACATTACGTTTTTGTCACATCAACAAAACTTACTTTTGGTTTGCTTCGAATCGATTAATAACTTTTCAGTGTCAGATAGACTATTAAGTGATAACCATGCTTATTGCTTAACCAGAAAAAGAAAAACACAGACCTTTTAAGAATATTTTGGTGTCCTAAACATTCCAAGTTCTAACAAAATTGATGTCAAACTGATTATGTTGTGTCGTTTATAGTTATATATGATTAAAGATGACAACTTTTTTTGGGTAAAGGGTTTCCCTCGCAAATGTATTACTTCAAAAACGTTTAAAGATGACAACTTTATATACTCTTTATTTGGTTTTCTGGAGAGCACCAAGCTAGAGATGACCACCCACTTTTGATCTTGTTCCTCACCACTAAAATATGCTTTTTATTACTTCGTACTATGTCATTAGACCATACACAAATCACGTATCGTTACTTGTTAGTCAAGTATAGCTAGACGAATACGACCTGCATAATCAAAAGAAAATCGATCAAGCATGGGAAGAAACAAAAACACGACAAGTTTATGTGACGGAACTACGTCCACAAGCTATGAGATGATACCAATTAGGGTCATTAGACAAATAGAATTTATTCGCCTAAATTACTAAACTTTATTTTAGCTCAAACGGGTTACTTGACCTTCTTTACCGGGCAAACAAGGGATACAAGTTTTTCTAACCTCTTGCAGTTGGTTACCTTCCATGCTGGCAGCTCGCTTATCTATTAATTATTTTATAATGACTATCTATACTATATATAAAGCACAAATAGCTTTTCTTTAAAACTTAAAAGACTTAAATGAGTAATTTGTTATACCCAAAATACCATTTAATTAAAAATAGTAACAACATCTACCACTAATTTAATAGTTTAAATAGTGTTTAGACCTCAAACTTTTATTCGTTTTTAATCAATACATTTTTTTTCTCGCAATGACTACAAATTCAACCCGCAAAAGTCACAACAAAATAACAAAATTTATAAATATAATTATTTGCCGATATATACCGTCGATTTATGCAGATATTCGTTTAATTTCAATAAAGTATTGATCTCAATACTTGAATTAATCACAAACCCTAAATCTTCATTTCCCTCATCATTTCCCTCCCTTTTTTCACACACACAATCAGTAACTAAATCTCGTGATCCACTAAATCTTTCATTTTGTTATCTAAATCAAGTTGTCATCTTCCCATACTTGGCCATTTGAAATTATACTCCAAGTTGTGCTCCTAATTAAATATCTAGAAAACATGTCAAAATCTCAATTATTATCCGTACATGTTCAAGTCGCAAGTGTTATAGATTATCGATTAGAGAGTAAGGATCAAATAAAAAATAAAAGTAAAATAAGAAGGATGAGAAATAATTACGACCGTACATTTCAGATGCACCTACAAAAAAATATGCATCTCTCATGAAATTCTCCTTCTTCATTTAAAATATGTGGCTAAAAATATTTCTCATTTTTATTATTTTTATTTTTCTTCTTATTTGATCCATTCTCGTTAGATGGCTTCGTCTTCACTCCATCAACTTTGATGGAACTCAATGCGTTTGTCTTGTAGTTGTTTCTTACAAACTTTCCATTAGAAGATAGATGATGTTGATCCAACATTTACTTTTCACGCCAAATCTAAATGGCTTTAGTACGTGAATCATGGGATTAGACATCTCTCCACACATAGCATATATAAAAGGAAGTGCCTATACTTTTTCAAAATTCGGTCTTGTACACAAAATTTATTTAATTAGTAAAGGATCGATGACAAATTGAAAGTTAGAACGAGAATATATGCCAAATAATCAAACTTTTAAGAGCCGCTGTATTTTTCTTAGAAAAATGATTGATAGGCCTAAGTAATGGACCTAAAAAGAGATCTACAAATATGATTGGTTTATTTAAAAAATGATTGGTAAATATGAGGAGAGAGAAATGATGTATTTCAAAAATTGAATATATATATATATATATATATATATATATATATATATATATATATATATATATATATATATATATATATATATATATATATATATATTAGGTCTAATTAGTAGGTCTATTTATCATTACTTATTTTTTTTTAAGGCGAAATGAATTTTTATTAAAAATAAATAAAATAAGAGCGACTGTACAAAAAATCATTACAACAACAAATAAAAAATCGGACGAGGATCCTCTCAAGTTGTTGAGACAATTTGAGTCAAGTTAAAGGATCATCAACCATTAGATTAAAATAAAAAGTTAAGGATGATAATGGCTAGTGACTTTTGATTTTAATCAAATGGTTGAGGATCCTTTAACTTGACTCAAGTTGTTCAAATAACTTGAGAGGATCATCATCCTAAAAATCGGTGCCTCAAAAATTAAAGCTACCGAAGAAACGAGAAGAGTCGTGGTGCATGTTATTATACTATATCTTTCTCCCCAAATACACATATTTTTCTTTCAAAGATTGTGGTCGCAACAAAAAGATACACTCAATTACAAAACAATAAACCATTATTAAACTTACAGCGATCAATAATTCCCTTGTCGATTATTTTCAACGGTCGCTTGTGTCCTTTAGTTTTACTTTTTCGTTTTCTTATAATAAGAACACTATATGGCGTGTTTGGTTGATGTTATTTGGATTGTTTTGGATGTGTTTTAAATTAAAAATGGTAAAAGCCATTAATGTTTAATGTACTTTATCACTAGTCTCGTTATGAAGTTTGAACCAATGAAAATATCATTATGCATAGCATAAATTTACACCGTTAGTCCTTATTAAGCATCGTTGGTCCTAACACCTCCATTATACATAATGGTCATTACTTTTATTCGTTAGGTGTGATAATATACTTCCACCCACCACCACCACCTCAACCACACCACCACCACCACCTCAACCACTACTAGCCACCATCACCACCTACTACCACCCACCTCCACCACAACCACAACCACCACCCACCACCGCCTCAACCACACCACCTCAACCACAACAATAATAAATAAAACACCGTGCCTCAGAAATTGAGGCTACCGAAGACACAAGAACCGCGGTGTATGTTATATTGTATCTTTCTCCAAAAGTACACATGTTTTTCTTTAAATGATCGTGAATGAAAGACTTAAAAGTTTGTTTAGCTTTATAGCTAGACCTTGTCAACATTCACTGGTCGCAGCAAACAGATCCAATCGATCAATTACAAAACAATAAACCATTATTACACTTATAGCAATCAATAATTTCCTTGTCGATTATTTTGAACCGTCGATTGTGCCTTTTAGTTATACTTTCTTGTTTTCTTAAAATAAGTACACTATAGGGCGTGTTTGGTTGGTGTAATTCGGATGACTTTGGATGTGTTTGAAATTAAAAATCTATGTGGGTTATGTTTGATAGCCTTTTACGTAATGAGGAAAGTTTTTTACAGAACAACATTTAGCTAAAGATCAAATTAGATTATCCAGACCCTTCATTTTTATATCATCTGATGGTAGAGATTATACCATCCCATCATTTTAAATTAAATGGAATGGTAGTTTTGTAAATTAACTACACTCTTATGACTCACCCACTCAACACGCTCACTCATTCTCATTCATTCACTTTCACCAAACTCTTTCCCCCATTTCTCTCTTAATAATTGTTTCCCCCATTTCATGAGAAATCTTCATCACCATCATATTCATCATCCTCGTGAAATACACGCTCCTTGAAAAAAGAAAAAAGAAAATCCGGTTGCCAAATGAATGAAATCCTGAACTAGATAGTTTTTTGGACTCTCACAACTGTTTGAACTCATGTTAAATGCCATGATTTCTCATATGTCTAAAGAATTCATTCACCTTATAAACCATTTACGTGAGGTGTATGTAAGGCATTGGAAGATTAAAAAAAAGTAATCTTTATGCAATTTTGCATTTTGATTAAGAGGATGGAGATTTTTTAGGTTGTCTCTATGTTAGGGAATTGGTGGTGGACCCCAAGTGGTGTAGCAGATATGACACAAAGCCATAAAGACATAAGGTGTTAATATTAGCACTTAGCGAGGAGGGAGTGGAAATTTACTACCCTAATACCCTAAGGGTGCCACATCACCTCTATCCAATCAAAACCTTCCAACTCAAAACTACCCCAATACTACCCTAACACTACCCTCACTAGTGGGAGTGGTACCCTAGTACCCGAATTCCATTTTTTTTTTTTTTTAAATACATAAAATCACATACAATATTTAAAATAAAAACATACCATTTCATTAAAAAAAAAAAACATTACATAGTACTTGAAAAAAAAAACATTACATAATACTTAAAAAAAAACATTACATAATACTTAAAAAAAAAAAAAAAAAACATAACATAATACTTAAAAAAAAAGCCATTAATCATCGAGATGCGGCAAGTCTTCACGTGCTACGTGCTCCGTGAGATCATATCGAAGACGGTCATGGAGAAATTCGTCTAGTAACTCCGCTACCACACTGTCGTCGAACACTGGCTGGACCGGCGGATCCATTATATGAACCGGTGAGATTGCCCTCCCCTCGCGTTTTATAACCATATTATGCAAAATAACACACGCATGAACCTGATCGGCAATTTTCGCTTTGGTCATAGCTCTGAGTGGTCGTTCAAGAATTTTCCATTTTCCTTTGAGAGCACCAAAAGCTCTCTCGACATCCTTTCTCGCTCCCTCTTGTAACTTCGTAAATCTCTTTTCCTTTGGGTCGTTTGGAAACGGGTATGCTTTAACAAGTGTGGACCACTTAGGATAGATTCCATCTGCCAAATAGTAGCCGCGTTTGTAAAAGCGTCCATTCACGTGGAATGAACTATTCATCGCCGTTCCATTTCGAGCTGTAAGATACAAATCAGACTGATTCAATACGTTGATATCGTTGTTTGACCCCGGTGGACCAAAAAAAGCATGCCAAATCCACATATCTTGTGACGCCGTGACTTCAAGCATAATAGTCGGAACACCATAGTCACCTCTCGTATATTGCCCTCTCAAATGTCTAGGACAATTTTTCCATCTGACGTGTGTACAATCAAGGCTGCCAAGCATCCCAGGGAGGTGATGCGTCGCTTCATGGGCCTGGAAAATGCGAGCAAGATCGTGTGTTGTCGGCCTACGTAGGTACTCCCGACCGTACAACTCAATGATGGCCTTACAAAAATTATCAAGACTTTCACGTCCCGTTCTTTGAGACATGCATAAATATTCGTCATACTCATCGGGCGGATTGCCGGTTGCGAGTTGCCTAACAGCCGATGTGATTTTTTGTTTCGCCGTGAAACTTTTTTGAAATCGCGCATCGTAGCCTTCTTGAAAATATGGGTATCTCGCTTCAATGTCACCCACTATTTGCAAAAACATGCTTTTCTCCATTCGAAATTTTTTTTAAAGTACTCGTCGTTGTACTTTGGTGTTTCAACGAACCAATCATTCTCTAAAGTTACAAGACCTATATCCCGATGACGATTTACGCTAGTTCGGGTAGAGCTTGCCGTGTCTTCATAATACTGAGCCGCTAGTTGAAGCATATTTTGCAACGAGCTACCCGTGGATATCTCGTCAGACGAAGAAGGAACAACGTAATCGGAAGAATCGGTAGACATTTTTTTGGGAGAGATTATTTAGTGTGTGTTTTTTTTTTTGATATCTTAAAAGGTAAGTATGTTTTTTGAAATGTAAAAGTTTGTTAAATAGGAAGAAATTTTTTTTTTTTTTTTTTTATATTAATCGGCTACTAGCCGTTTGAAACCACCCAACGTCTATATTACCCAACGTTCCAATTCGGCTTCCTAGCTCGCAAAACCAAACCGCTGGTCGAACCCGAGCTGGGCGGAGCAGTGTTGCCGCTCGGGTTCACCAACTCGATCTCCTACCCGAAGTCGACTCCGTCCCCCCTTAGCATATAAGTTTTGTTCATGTTTGTTAAAGTGTGTTGTTAATGGAAAAGTAGATTCTAAGTTCAAGTCAAGTCATGATTGAAAAAGACAAATTCAAGTCATAAACATTATTGGTTAATATTAATGTGTTGATTTTAGGTGTATTTTTTTTTACCCCAAATCACATGTGATTTACCGCAAATCACATGTGACTTTACATTAAATTATTTTTTGAAAGTGAATCACATGTGATTTACTTATTTTTAAATTAAAACTGAATCACACGTAATTTACATTTTTTCATAACAAAGCAAAAAAATAAATAACAAAATCACACGTGATTTCAGGAATTTGTTTTATAAAATGAAGGAATAAGTTGATTTTAATTAAAGATCACATGTGATTTATTACTCTAAAGATCGAATGTAACTTGTAAAATCACATGTGATTCTTTTGGTGGATCATTTGTGATTTTTTTATGGATCACTTGTGATTTTTTACGGATCACCTGTGATTTTTTCGGCACGCAAATTTTGAAAAAAAAAATTCGTCGAAAGTATATAAAAGTGCATATCTATAGAAAGATGATTTTTTTCTCGTCGTTATGGTGTATTTTTTGTAGCTTGAAGATTTACCGTTTGCAAGATATGTTGTTTTTTTAAAAAAGTTGAAAAATGGATTTTTATAGAATTGCATTTTTACCATTCTTTTGTTAATTTTTACTTTTATCTCATCCATTAGATGAAAAAAACATAAGTTGTTGAAATCTTATGATTTATTTTTTTATATTAGATGTGTTTTCTATTAATGTCACCTATTTATATGATATTAAATCACAATGGTTTCTCTTAAAACGAAAGGTTTTTAAAAACATATGTTGGGCAGTGAATTGTTAAACCATGTGCATGTGGCCCACACTAATATACAAAATAGACCAAATTATCCCTCTCTAGTTTATACGCATTATTTGTCCTCCATATCAATCATTCTTCATTTTTGCTTTAAGCTCTCTCATATGATTCTTGAATTTCTGGGTAAATCTTTAGATCCGCTCGTGTTAATTTATTGACAATATTTTTTCGGATATTACTTTTTGGTATATTGTTTTAGACGTATTATTTTTACTTATGTTAGCCCGTATACTTCTTGTATATGTGTAACGGGTTCTAGCCCGAGTCTAGAATATTATGTATTTGCATATTTAAGTGTATGCTGCATTCTTGTAATAAATCAAATCAATCATCATTCAATATATGCTTTCATGGTATCTGATCCTATTTATATCGGAGTCTTGAAGGTTCTCTTCAGTATCTCACATTTACTCGCCCAGATATATCTTATGCAGTTCAGCTTCCTTCACATGCATGATTCTCGAGAGCCTCATTTCTCGGTTATCAAATGGATTTTGCGGTATGCGGGGTACCTTATTACAGTTGTTTGCTTCTTCTACTTCATCATTGGTTGCTTAATCATATGCGGATTGGGCTGGCTGCCCTACTACTAGGCGATTGACTTCAGGCTACTGTGTTTTTCTTGGCAACAACCTATTGTCTTGGTACTCTAAGCGTCAACCGAATCTCTCTCGTTCTAGTGCAGAAGCAGAGTACCGTGGGGTTGCCAATGTTGTTGGTTACGAAATTTACTGTGTGAGCTATACACTCCTTTATCTTCCGCTACGCTTGTCTACTGTGATAATATTAGTGCAGTCTACTTATCATGTAACCCGGTTCAGCATCAACATACGAAGCACATAGAGATTGATATCCACTTTGTTCGAGACTTGGTTGCCACTGGTCAGGTTCGGGTTCTCTATATTCCTTCACGTTATCAGTATGCAGACATTTTCACGAAAGGATTATCATCCACTCTGTTTGAGGAATTTCGCACCAATCTGAGCGTTCGATGTCCTCCCGCTACGACTGCGGGGAGTGTTAGCCCGTATATATCTTGTATATGTGTAACCAGAGGCGGTCCCAAAAGGGGGGCAATGTGGGCAGCTGCCCCCACAAACCTGTCAGATTTTTTTGAAAAAAATAAAATTATAAGGGTGTTTTTGTAATTTTGTATATTTTCCCCACATCCCAGTCTAAAAAACTAAGCGGCAATATTGACAAGAAAGAGGCGGCAACAGTTTCTACTTCTACACATCGTGTGTTAGTGGTTTCGAAATTTAAGCGAAAATCCATGACTGCATAATACAAAATTGCTCCATTACATTTTTATATGATCAAAATTACTTGAAGAAGGCAACTCAAAGTGAAGAGGTAAATTTTTCAATTTGTTAAATTTGAGGTTTACAAAATTACATGTTTCTTTTTACGATTCTTGTTTTCTAACTTGAATCATGAGGCTTTTTTATTTAATACCATGTTAATATGTTTGTGTAATTGTGTTACTTTGTAATTGATTGTGTATTTGTGAGTTTAAGGCAATAGCCATTTGGCCCAATTTAAGGGTTATTCTTAGTTGTTTACATAATTCAAAGTGAATGTTTGACACTTTCGTAACTTGGTGTAATTGTGTTATTTTGCAAATGGGTATAATTCATCACTGCTTTTGGTTACACATTACAACACCACAGTTAATTAGTTGGTCATTGGTGATAATGATTTTTCGGTCACCCACATAGAGAAAGATGTGTTTGAAAGTGTTTCAGACGAAGTAGTTATAAATAACTTTCAGACAATGAAGAATCGTCGTGGTCTTTTGCCCAAGAAATGATATGTTACTTTTATTTAGAGTGACGATATGTGACCTTTTTTATTTCACTTTTGATAGATGATATTTAACTTTTTTTCGCTTTTAAGAAAAACGTTAAAACGCTACTTAACTGCAGTTTGCTACACTTAAGTATTTTCTGATGATATGGGATGCATGCTTTATTACTTTGAGTTTGCCTCCTCAGTTGTTTTTTCCTGGTACTGCTCTTGTGTGTAACGGGCTCAAGCCCGAGTCTAGAACATTCTATATTTACATATTTAAGTGTATGACGTATTCTTGTAATCAATCAAATCAATCATCATTAAATATGCGCTTTCAACTTGTTGTTTATTTTTTGTTTATAAGGTGTTTTTGTTTATTAACGGAGAAGGTTGCTTAATTTATGCCTTTTGATGTAAAGATTTTGCTGGCAATTTCCAAAATATATATATATATATATATATATATATATATATATATATATATATATATATATATATATATATATATATATATATATATATATATATATATAGTAGGGATCCAGTAAGAAGTAAATTAAAATAAGAAGTGGTGAGAAGTGACCAAAACCACGCATTTGAGATGCAACGACTTGCATTAGATGCATTTCTATTCATATAGATGCAACATCTTGAGTTTCGAAAGTTAATTTGATGTATCGATGGTGCAATTTGATTTTCATGATTTCGGCACTTGTAGAGGAACAAAAAATAAGAGAAATCATGAAATGCATCTAATATACGTATATGCATCTGATTAAAAGCTAGAAGACATAATATTGTGCGTTATAATGCATCTAAGATTATAGGGATGCATCTAATTTAGGTCGGTGCATCTCGGATTTGCGGTTATAGTTCTTCTTATTTCTTCTTATTTTAAGTAATCTTCTTATTTGATCCTAACTCTATATCTATATATATATATATATATATATATATATATATATATATATATATATATATATATATATATATATATATATATATATATATATATATATATATAGGGAAGGGATCCAATAAGAAGAATAATTAAAATGAGAAGGGTAAGAAGTAATTCTAGCCACACATTTTAATTTGGGAGGGAAAATTTGAATGAAGATGCATCCATTTTTGTAGGTGCATCTAAAATATGTGGTTGTGGTTACTTCTTATCCTTCTTATTTGATCCTAACTCTCTCTCTCTATATATATATATATATATATATATATATATATATATATATATATATATATATATACATATATATGTATATAGGGTTAAAATGAAAAGTTTCTTATAATGAAAAGAATGAGAAGGCATGTGGAGGTGACATGTGTCACCTTTGCCACATCACCATGCCATGTCATGTGACATGTGTCACCCCTACCCCACCCACCCCCCCGCAAAAAAAATTTTTTCCAACCAAAAAAAAATTATTTTTGGGCAAAAAAAAAGAAAAAAAATTCCTGCCAAAAATTTCCCGCCAAAATTTATTACTGCATCACAGTTATAAAAATACTGCATCACAATCATAATTGTGATGCAGTAACTTTTAATCTTAATGCACTAAAATCATGAGTATGATGCCGTAACTTTATAACCGTAATGCAGTAACTGATAACCTTAATGCACTAATAACTTTTGGTGCATCTTTATTATAAGTTACTGCATCATAATTAATAGTTAAGTGCATCAATTATGATGCAGTAAAATCAAGGTTATAACCTTAATGCACTAAAATCATGATTGTGATGCAGTAACTTTATAACTGTGATGCAGTAATTTATAACCTTAATGCACTAAAATCATAATTGTGACGCAGTAACTTTATAACTATGATGCAGTAAAAAAATTTGGCGGGAAAAAAAATTTTTACCAAAAAAAAAAGTTTTTTTTGCGGGAAATTTTTTTTTTCGGCGGGGGGGGGGGGGGGGGGGGGGGGG